>CM061043.1:90528343-91219022 GCA_030762985.1 Adelphocoris suturalis
AATATCAGGGCCGCCACATCTCCAAGTCGGGCCCGGGACCAGATTCTGGCCACGGCCCCCCCCCCCTTTTTTTTTTTTTTTTTTTTTTTTTTTTTTTTTGTCGCGCCACTTTTACTAGAGATGGCTATGATAATTGTTAAAAAAAAAAAAAAAAAAAAAAAAAATTAAAGCTTCTCTAACCAAACGAAAAATCATTTATACTTCCTACCAAGGTTCAGCGTTTGAATAAGAACACTTGAGGGGCTGAACTCTTACTACTTCACTACGTTTTATTCAACATTTAATCAAAAGTAAAGTGTAACTTAAGAATTGAAAATTCAAGTATTCATACTCTAGTAATTACCAACCAATTACAAAACCATAAAAATGCCATAAATTACCTTGAAACAAAAATTCTATATCCAATCAGTCATAGGATTTTTATTTTAACTACTTTAAATACAATTGTTTGTGAATAGAGGGCGTATTCAGAGAAGTTCCAATTTACTCATTCCTCATTTGGACGACTGTGGCAGAAATTATGATTGACTAAATTTCATATAATCATTAATCAACACATACAATTAACTTTATTTTAATGTTATGGACGGATTAAAAATGAAAGTCTCTGTATACAAGATGGCTGAAGGAATTAATTGAAACAATGATTATGTTTGAAAGAATACATTTATTAATTTTGAGAAAAAATAAAAATCTACAAAAATATAATTGTTTTATTACAGTTTATCTACTTGTAATGTAGCTATGCAGTAAAGAATTGGATTTATAACAACAAAAGATACAAGAATTATTTGGTGAAAAACTATAAAAAATATGAATTAGTTTTTTGAGAAATTTTTTTTGTTGCGTTATAATAGCATTCTGTAATTGTAATTATAATTGTGGAAAACTTTTTAAATATAGAAAACTGTAATAGGCTATAATTTCATGTTTTATAAAATGAAACATTTTAAAACTAACAAAGTGAAGTGAGGAGAAGTGTATTTGCATTTGAAAAATACAAGACAAAACACTTAAACCTGCCGAATATTAGCTTACATTACAGTTACCATTTTCGCACACATGTGTAACACTCATTATCGTTCTAATCAGTTAGTGTAGTCATTGACGAACAAAGTGGGTCTCTACTTTGACTCTTCTGGAATTTGTGTTTGCATGTGCGCGTGTGCGTTTATGTTCCACGCTACAGCCCGCAATTTCGGAGCTATCAATTTTAAATTCGGTAGGTAGACTCTTCGGATGCCGGAATTAGCTTCATTTATGTTGACAATTTGACGACAGGAACGAAGATCATCGTCAAATCAACTGAAAATCGAGTTTGGTATCGTTTTTAATAGTTTCCGTCACGTAGAATTGTGAATATGAAACAGTCCAGTGCATTATACTACGAGTAGACAACAAGTATTTCAAACTTCGTGAGGAACTTTTTCAGCAGACTAATTAGTTTACAGCGTTTTGAAATAGAAACCACTAGAGATGGGCAAAGTCAATTTCCGATATCAACCATATCAAGTTGTAAACAAGCCTTTTTATATATTTGGAATCCATGATGTTTGTGTACAGAAAGGTAGACGAATCCTTTAGGAAGTATAGACTTGTGATGCTGCTAACGTCGATGTAACGAAGGGGTCGTAAGGAGCTGACAATCAGCCTTAGGGGTCGGTCGGGCTGTGGGGATGTGCCTCGTAGTGCGGTCATCTGTATGCAGAGTATCTCCCGCTCGCCCCACTCAGGCCTTACAGATTGATGTAAAAACAGCGCCCAGGTGGAAGAAAAAGTGGGTAGCCGGCGCATGGTAGGCCTCGACCCGCATTACAGTCACGTCTTCCCGGCTATGTAGGCTTTGCCCCTGCGTACGGCCGATCCTCCCCTGGACTTGTATTCACCCCACTTTACCAAACAGCAACCTTCGCAAAAAACGAACCTCGGAAGAACTGTTGTGGTGTAACCTTCAAACTCTCCCGTCTAGAAGACCGTGATTTCTCTCTCTTCTTTCCCCTATGGCGAAAACTCAAGTATGATATATTAATAAGTGTTTTAATGAAATATGTATAGAAACATCTTGTGCGCACATTCACATAGATTTACATACGTTTCACATTCCACGATTGCTAATAATACAGGTCACACCAACAAGATAGAGCCACGTAATTAAGCTAATTCCGTGGTTTTTTAACCTTTCGGCGGGCACGCATGGACAAGTCACTCGGGCGTGCGCGTGCTATACTCAGTGCGGCCGCGATCATAATCACGTTTTTCTGACACTGACTCATTTTAGCGAATTTTTATAGAAAATTAACTATTGCAATGGCTCAAAAAATTCCAAAATCAAGACTTTCAAAAGTTGCTCCAAGGAAATCCGTTTTAAGGCATTCTGTAATCAACTTTGGGATAAGAAAACAGCTTGTCTATGCACTACTAGACACAGCACCTCTGAAAGCTTCTCTGCACCACTAGACACAGCACCTCTGACAGCTTCTTTAAGCATGTGATAGAGTTCCTCCCGGGATAATTGTGTGGTCAGCACCTTCTTATGCTGAATCGGCGACTGCAAGGACAAGGTGAGACTAAGCTGTGTATGAACAAGACTTTCAAATGATGAGGTTATTTCCATGTTGCATGATGCGAATGGGAAGGTATTGAGAGGCTGCATGGGTGCTGAGTTTATTTAGAATCAGCCGCTGTTATTTGATTACCTCCTGCATTACGGTAATTTATAGAACTAGCCAAGTTACCCGCCCGATGAACGGGAACTTGATCGGTGTATCGATGCGTGACGCTTAGCGGAAGAAGTTTATGTATAGCCGTGTTGCTTGTAGAAGACATTTTATTAATTTAATAAAATAAACTGGTGGGCATGGAAACGGCAATGAATATTAAAGAGGGTACTGGATGCGGCGTAGTATCCGGGTTATAAAGGGTTTCCAGGACGTTTTCCACTTCACCCTACTTTCCCCTACCTCTTTAAATATCTCCAGTTTTGGGCTTTGCTCCTCCACCTAATTTTCCACAAGCTTCTAGTCTTTTGAGAGAGAGAGAGCGAGAGAGAGAGAGAGAGAGAGAGAGAGAGAGAGAGAGAGAGAGAGAGAGAGAGAGAGAGAGAGAGAGAGAGAGAGAGAGAGAGAGAGAGAGAGAGAGAAAATAGATAAATGGTTTATTTTACAATCAACGAAAAGAAACTATATGCAGTAGGTACCTTAAAATTTATAAACAATACGGCATGGTTAATTGCCGTCTGCCGGAGGTTCTCAAGTGTAATATATAAGTTTACATATAGTATTTCAGTGTAGCATTACAAGCAGAACGATGATAAAAAGACAAAAAAATTGTGTTCAAAATAATGAAATTTACTGTAGTAAATATCTTTGATCAAAAATCAACACCAGCAAAGAAGCAGAACTCAGCCCCAATGAATTGAATTCATGCTAAGATCACTTGACCCCTCATGCTTATGGCTTTTGGCTTTATCTAGTGCCAGTTGAATTCTGTGGCCACGAGTCCTCTGTACTGTATGTTTAATATAGAGATTGCCTCTTCACGCGTTAGGACCGCACAGTGAACGGCTTGAAACCGGAACTCCGAGAGTATGGGACATACACAAAGGAAGTGAAATTGATCCTTACCGAATGGTAATAGAATTTGAAGTTCTGCTTTGATTTGAACGTGAGTGCAGTCAAACTTCATCATCTTACAAGAAGAAGGTCACCGCAATTACTGGTAAGCTAGGATGATGACATGGAGGAAGTAAGGATAGGTAGAGAAGACAAGATGGAAGAAAAAAGAGATGAGAAAGAAGGTTAGGTTGATCCCCAGGTTTTTTCCTAGGAGAAAAAAGAGGGCGGATTTTCAAGGAGGCGCGGATGGTTTGGAAGGGCCCGGGAAACATAAATTATGTTGAAGGGGGATGATATCCACCGCCTTTTGTCCGCAAGGGGGATAACTGTTCAGACCTAATTCATTTCCTCCACTACATCACTTCAAGAGGGCTCCAAGGAAAGCAACCCCTCTTCGTGGAAGGGATCACACACTCGCGCCTATCCCAGCCCTCGGCCGCCGCATCGACAATATTTTTCCAGTTCGATTAAGTAAACCTCCGCACGCCCTCTTCCCACACGGCGTTTCTTCATCTTTTTCATCTACTCGCACAGGTGTTCACTCACACTCGACTCACACTCAAGGGTGGATGTCAAGACGTTCCTCAAGGGTATCAATTTTCCTTCTGGAAGGAATTCCACGGCAAACACCCCTCTGGCCCGAAGGAGACATAACACATCGCTGAACATAATCCGCGAAACTTATCTGTGTACCGACATACTCCTTCCTTCTGATAGATGGATCTTCACCCGGCTTCGATGAAATGGAAACATCTCCACGCGTTTACATACACGTTATACTTAACTGGGGCAGATAATTTAGCTTTCAGCTGACTTTTACTCAACTACGACAAAGTCTGAACAGGTTAATGGGCTCCGCAAAATAACCATGTTTGACGGAGCGAAACTTGGTGTACAAAAATAAATTTATTCAAATCAAAATACAAGTTATATTATCTGTACAATATGATGTGATTTTTATTTTATTTCAACATGTAAGTATGTAAGTATCATGTTTTACCCCTGTGTTTTTGGCTTGAAAATTAAGCGAAATTCAATGCGAGCCGACATGTTTTCTATTTATTTTCACTTACAACCAATGCGTTGCTATAGGAGTGTTGCACTCTTAGGTTTCATAGCAGGAATATCGTTCGCCACTTTTTGGAATGCTCTAATTCTATCGCAATATCTTATAATCTCTAAGCCGCTGTGGGGCTGTAGTGGGAAGGAAAGCTGATTTAAAAAGATTTAAAGCTATACGTTATAAACTAATATTGCTAAGTAACCATAATCAACTAATAATGCGAAATAAAGGCACAACGTGATAGGTACTATTGAGTAGTAGGTACTTGTAAGTAGTAGTAATAGACGATGCATAGACCTCTGACTAGCTGATTGGCTTCTAAAGCAAATTGCTATGGTATTTAATCTATGAACCTGAACTTTGAAACAGGGCCTTGAATTCAATATAGGAGGCTGACATTTGGAATTTATCATCTATAGGCCTGCCTGTGCTATTGATGAAATGAGGGACCTCAGCTGATTGACATCAGCTGAGTGAGCTCGAGAAATCAATTTTCTCCTAATTGATATAAGATACAGATTCAAGAGATACATATAGGAATGATAGAGCAGTCATCCAGATCAGCTGAGTGAGCTTGGTAGCTCATTTCTCTCCTAATATACTTAGGGGAATGAAATTTAGAGTGGAGCCTCTATACACCTCATTTTCAATATGGCAGAGCACACCGGTGTGCATACTCGCCTTTCCTACTTTTTAAAAATAGGCTCTGAAATAGACATGTTCAGTAAGGATTTTCAGTTCTGTAAGCTTACAGCTTGATGAAGCTAATTTATTCGCGTAGGGAAAGTAAGTAAACCAAAATCAAATTGAACTAATTATTCCTATATTGGTCTGTATAATTATTTATATTATACTATTTGAGTTGGCCAAAAGGAAATTGAACTAATTTATTCCCATATTAGTCCGTATAATTATTATATTATACTATTTGAGTTGGCCAAAAGGTGCGAATTGTCGGTTGGATTGATAGTTCTACTACCAAGATTACATACATCCCTCGCCGTAAGTAGATGGGGATGATGGAATTGGTTCATCTCCATGCTACTACTGTATTCTAATTACAATTGCTCAGCAAAAATCATCAACCAGAGTAACAAATCTAAAACTGAAAAATCCACTGAGCAAGCTCGAACAAGAAAGTGGTCACAGTTACATTCACAGTTGATGAAACAATTTATTTTGAACACTAACTCAAAATCAACTAGGTACTGAAAACTTTTGTGAATTTTGCAGTTTTTTTTTTTCCTCCCCTAACGTACGCCCACATTTCTGAATTTCTGCAAACTTTAGAATAAAGATTCCTAAATAAAACAGTGATCCATCAGTATCATACTAATCACGTTGCCATCCAGGTCATGACCACTATGCTTATCCAAAAACAGGAGTGGCTGAAGCTGCAGACGCTCAGTTTATGTTCCGTTTACAATATTTCAGCTCTACTTTAGAATTTAGGTCAGCTTGAACTTTTGCGCTACGCCGATAAGCCCGATATTTTGTGCAGGCTTTTTGAACATGAACTAGATCTGCTCAATTTTTGCACGAACAAAGCTAGCAGCTTCTGCACTTGAGCCAATAATTGAGACAACAAACTGCGTCTTATATAGGTTTATTATTATCAATAATAGAGAGATTTTGTTCTTCCCGTACAATTTTCCCCCGTTATCGCGTAGAGTGGCGTCTAGAGCAAGGAACTGCATATGCTAGCTCTTCGCGTATTTCTACACGTATTTTTACACGTATGTACATGACTTACCAAACGCTATCGCCACGCTAAAGTCTCTAGTATTTCAATGTCAACGATTCTCTTTAATTCGAGATCGAATAGAAAAAGTTTGAAATCATTTTACACTCTGCTTTATCAGCTATCTTCTTCACAGTCATCGAATAACATGGTTCGAATAATTAACAGACCTTTGACCTAAAAAATTGTATTCGCCAACGCACATTTGGTTGAATACACCGATTCTCGTCTGATCACCGAAGTCAAGCAACGAAGGGAGTTAGTACTTAGATGGGTGACCGTCCGGGAGCGCCGCGATTCCGGCATCTTTAGTTTTTTATCATATCATTCAACTTTTCATCTATCTACATCATGTTTACTTAATTAGGCCTCGTGGAATAGTTCGTTTTGAGTGCCTTCCCTGCTTTATCAAATGGTAATTTCCAAGATCTGAGTTGGTACCTAGAACAAATTCTACTACCAACCTACTCAGTTTGTTATTGGACTGACAACAGCTTTTATATAAAATCGAATTAATCAATCACAAACCTGATCGTTGTCCGAATTTCTATGTTGGTAGCTTTGTAGTACGAAATGTACTAGCGAATGCTTACAAAGAATATGTATCTACTTGAAAATCAGAAAAGTATCATCGACTGCATTTACTCCCTTGTAGATGAACATGATATCTGGATGTCGGACGAAGTAGGTACTTTGTTCACATAATCAACGGAATTTGATTTAATAATACAATTATTAAAGGTTTTTACTTTTTAAGACTAGGGAGGGAATTGTGGAAGGGAACCGTAATTATACGACAGTCAGAGGGAGACCGAATACCTAACCTATTCTTAAAACCTATTCTTAAAAGATCTTAATGCTGTTTTAGATAATAGAAAGATGGGAATAGTAATATGGCTCGATATGGCTAAAACGTTTGATGTTATCAATTGAAGCAAGTTGTTGAGTAGCCTATCTGAGTATGGAATAAATGGTAATGAGTTGGAATGGTTCAAAAGCTATTTTGATAACAGAAGACAGGTAGTGGAGAAAGAAAAAGGGCTAAGCGAAGCCAATTGATTATGGTGTGGTTCAAGGGGGGACTCTTTCTTCAACTTTATATTTGATTTTCATTAATTCTATGGCCTATCTACCTCTTAAGAGTAAATTATATATGTTTGCAGATGATTGCGCTTTATTATGTGAGGGAAGTTCATGGGATGAAGCTTTTGATTACGTGAATCGAGACTTAGGCATTCTGAATAAATGGTTAACGGAAAATGATATGGTAGTAAATGTCCACAAAACAAAGTACACGCTAATATCTAAAACAAGAGATAGAGAGGAAGTGAAACAAACGGTACAGATGCATGTCTGTGACGGTAGTAAACAATGTGTATGTCCTGTTTTGAGTAGAGTGAGGTCATATAAGTATCTGGGTGTAGTAATAGATGAAGATTTGAGGTGGGAGGAACATATTTAATATATAATAATGAAACTATGGAGATTTCCATCTATTTTCTACAATCTAAGGAACGTCTTATGCCAATCTACTCTATTGACAATTTACAGATCCTTGGTACAGTCTATCTTGTCTTTTGGGATAATAGCATGGGGGGGAGCGTCTAGATCATTACTCGATCCTTTGTTTATAAGGCAAAAGGCCATACTAAAAATAGTTGCGAGGAAGAGTCAAGGATTTAGTACGTCTGAACTGTTTTCCATACTCCCTATTTTCTCGCTCAACCAGCTATACATGAAGAGCATACTGATGTTCTTTCAGAAGCATGAAGGATGGTTTAGCTGCGCGAGGACTATCCCTTACTCTGTAAGATTTAACACCCAAGCAGTTATTCCTGTACCACGTATCAGGTTGGAAGCATCCAAGAGTTCCATGTCATACAAGATCCCCATAGTACTGAGACATGCCCCGAACGCCCTAAGAGATCCCAGTAAAATTAATAGGGCCAAATATAAGAAAATTTTGTTTACTTGGCTGATTACTGAGGGACACGTTAAATGTTCATCTTATTTAGAAAGTGTGTATACCTGAAGTTATTTAGAAAAGTCAAATCTAGTCCATCTGCGTCTATTGATTTATTTATTTTAGTGATGTATTGATTTATTATATTATTAGTGAGCGATATTGATTTATTATTTGTTATTACCCAACAGGTAAAGAATTAATTTATTTTATGCTTATAAGTTTTTAAGTTTAATTTATTAAGTTTAATAGTTATAACTTTTGAAGTGAGTAAGTGTTTTTTGTTTTGTTGGTAATACGATCGCAAGTGACTCCCCATCCACAACGCAAGGCATGTGCCTTAAAGTGGATGGGTAATTTCCATTGTACTTTGAGAAAATCAGCAATGTAATGAAAATGGCAATGTATCTATGGAAATAAACTCTTATTGAATTGAATTGAATTGAACTGTGGTCACCTTTGCGTCACGTTGTGGTGACTACGCGTAGGACGGGATTCCAACAAAAACATTTTTCCCGCTTAAGTGTAAGTAGGCCTCTTTCCCATACATTCGTAGTTCTACGCGTTGACGCGTAAATTCGTGCATGTGCAGTTGGTATTTCAGTATTTTTGCGTACACGGGTAGATAATTACGGGTAGAACAAAAATTCTCTAATGAACCACTGTTTGTCCGATAGTGCACGCATTCAAGTAATATGAGAGAGTAGCCAATTAATGAATGTTAGAGTTGGGATTAGTTTCTTACCAAATTAGTAGGTTTTGATTCTCTTCCAATTTGGATTGTTTCGCAAGAAAGCCATGAAATCCCTCCGCTTTGTTTGGCTGTCATCAGTTGTATTGTCGTGAAGGGGATTGATTAGGTAAATAGCCCCAAGACACAAATTACGAATGAACATCCGGGGAGTAGGGAAGGTGAATCGGCCCTAAGTTGGACTTGTTTCAAGAAGAACTTCCAAGAAAAGGAAAATTTCATTAGTGGAAGCTCCAAAAGGATAAAGAAAGGTTTATTCACTGTAAAATTTCATTTGAACTCCCAAAATAATGGTTAGGAAGCTCCCGGATTAGAGATGAATTAGAGGGAGGTTTCGGTGGGACGGGGTTACCGGGAGGGGGTGGAGAGATGCAAACACAAAAGGAAGGGACGCCGACAATACTGCGACTCAAGGGGACCGAACCAAGAAACGGGTCCTTCCTCCATGGAAGCATTCCCATCAAACCAACCAACCCCTCTCTGCCCCTTATCAACCCTTTCCCCAACTTAATCCACTAACTGTTTCTCCCTGGGTTCTCCCTTGAAGCATTGAGCCCTTGTAATTATTAACAACAATGCCACATTGTTTTGTTTTGTTAATAACTTCCACCTGAAGTTGGGTCGGGGTTCTAAGCCGCCGGCAGTTCTCTCGGTATCTTTTGCGTCCGTTTTCGCGGTCCTTCGCTTCACAGAGTGAACATTCAAAGGGAGTTGGGATCGTTCGCGTTTATTTTCTCTCGCACTTTGTGTCTTCACCGCTTAAACCGTCCAATGCTTTCATTGCAATGTTAAATGCAACATCAAACATAGCGAAAGCCTGTCCCACACTGGTGGTTCGTCTTTCGAACATCCCACTGTAGTGTGTGTGGTACGTCCTGATGGTTAGAATGTGGTTCAGATGAGACTACACTCAATTGGGTGAGAAACGGACCTCTTGCAAATCCGTTTAAACAGTCCTGAATGAAAATGACAGAAATCGATCCATATACAGGGTCTCAGTGGCTTATCTCCGTCACTGTACGAGTTAAATAAAAATAGGAATAAATTAATTTAAAAAATGATATTCTTCAAAATTTTATTCTGAATAATTCAAACATCACATTTTCACGCATCGCGCAATATTGCTCGATCCAAGACATTTTTATCGCGGATTCGGATGTTTTGAAGAAAACGCACTAATAGAGCACAAATTTTAGAATATCACTTTTGAAAATATTCATCGAATTGCTAATGTGTTAAATGATCTTGGGGTATTTGTCCAAGCTGAATCTGGAAATTATGTCCACTTAATGATATTCGCCACACCAACTTGGAAAATACTAATTGAACGTGTGGAAATGAGTGAGGAAATGTGAAATCACCGTATTTCGCGGAGTTTTTCCGATTCGGTCTAAAGATTATAAATTAATCAACGTTGCTATGTGATTCACAGTGGAAAAATTCTCAAAAATCATTTATCACATGCGGCAATATTGATTAAAACCAAACAAAAACCCTATATTTCACAAATTGTGCTCTATTGGCGCGTGATTGTGACCATGTAATTTTTATATGTCCTTGAATGAACAGGAGTGAATTTAGCCCAATCAGCTGATCGGGAAAGATTCCATCATTTCAACCGTCTCTTAGAGCTCCAGGCTATCCGATCGAATTCCAAGGCCCTAGAGTAAACAGGAGAGATTTGATATCATTAAGCTGATCAGGCTGGAGCCCGTGATTTCAATTGTGATCCTAATATCATAGAAATTATATAAAATAAACTAAAATTAAATTAAACCCTGTTGAATCTCATATTTTCTGCTTCAACAGGAGAGGATTCAGCTCAAGAAAATAGCTCATGATGTCAATCGTCCCTTGTTCATTGTCTCAGAGAGACTCGCTATCCAGTTGCAACTTCCTTGGATGACAAAAGAGCTCACTCGCCTGATCAGATTGGAGCTCTAATTATAGTTGTCTCTTAGTGTCTCAGAGAGGCTCCTTGTCAAATTTCAGCTTCCTTCAGTGAACAGGAGAGAATTAAGCACACTCAGCCAAACAGGAAAGAGCCTATCATTCCAATCCTGTCTTTATGTTCCAGGGAGTCACCCTATCACATTTCAACTGCCGAGGGTATACAGAAGTAATAACTCCAATTCGGTCACGCCAAATTTTCACTTGGCCCAAAAACATATCATGTTTAAAAAAAAGTGTGTGTGTGTGTGTGTGCGCGCCGGGGTAAAAATGAGAATTGGTATCATGTGGTGCAGCAATGGCCTCGAACTCACGGTGGCCATATTCTACGTCACGGTGCGGTTGCTAAGCAGATAGCGCTTCTGCTTTGTCATCCAGCGGTTAGGATACCTAAAGGGAGAGACTATATCACAACATGCCGAGTGACCAAGGCAAGAAGCCGGATATCGATGCCGTCAAACCGAATGGGTCTGCCATAACCCTGGATGTCCAAGTTTTCAGTGGTAGCGTGAACATGGAGCAGACCTGGTGGTCTAAAATAAATATGACAGAAATGACCTGCGGCAAGCGATTGCTGAGCTAAAAGAAGTGGCGACCAATAACAGCAAAGTCATGGCTGCGACCGTGTCATCGCGCGGGGTGTGGGGCGGGTAAAGCGCCACGGAATTACTCGAGTCGGGCATCTCGGCGGGAGTACTCCGCGGTATCACCACCCGCGTTCTGAGAAGTTCTTACTAGAAATGGTGGTCATTTTATTTGGGCACTTCCTTACATCCCATTCTTCCTCATCCTTCTGCAACTCCCCTCATCCCTAGAGCCGGCGTCGGGTCAACCTGGACGTCCTCCTCACTTTTTTATTTATTTGTTTATATTTCAATTTAATGGTGTGCACCTTCCGCCTTGAGTTTTGTGAAAAAAAAAGCGTGTGTGTGTGTGTGTACGACAAAATTTGTTGACGGAAATCGTCACAAGCTACAATTTTATTTTCAACTGATATTCAGGATTCATACCAGTATGCAACAAACCGTAGGAATTCGAACGTATATATATATTTTAGATCTTCCGGTTCGGTTCACATTTCCAACAAGCTGGTGATTCCCTTTTTTTTTTTTTTTTTCAACTGACTGTTTGTGAGGAGGAGTGAGAGAAAAGAAAATTAACTGGACATTATCCTCAACCGACTATTTGCGAGTATTTTACTCTCAATATTTTCACTATTTCATTCATGTTTTTACTATTTTGTGAGTATTTTACTATTTCTTTTGCAGTATTTGGTCTGTTGGTAAAATAGTTTCCAGTAATTTCAAGTTGAAAGAGGAGATAACGAACATGGTGATATTATCAGCTTATTTCTGTGAATCTTTCTTTGTTCAATTTTACAATGTAAAAGCAGTTCATACATTACTGTGAGTGTGAGGGGGTCCTCATAGCACATTAATGTTATTTTATAACTGAAAGATTACATCCAGTCAAGTTACGGCTATAATCACCCCCATCTCATCCATCCCCGGTAATGCATGCATTAGGTACCTTACCAATACGTATTAATATTATTGTGAAAATTCTGACTGCAATGGAGTTATTTATCGAAGCCATCCAGTGTTTAATGCGAAAACCGTGAACATTTATCAGCTTGTCAGTTTCCGTTTCAGAACACCATAAATACCAAAACGCGACCGCGATTTAGTTCGGCACGTAACCCGTTGTGAATAGGACCATTTAAACTTTAAAATATTCATCGAGGGTGTTGTAGAATTTTAAATACGACGTGCGAGCTCGAAATTAGATAAATTAATTGCAGAGGTTTAGCAACGCACCACCTCCGACTAACAATTTCAAGCCAGATAAACGAAAAGTTGATAAACACTGCTAATTACGAAACGGTAAGGCCTGTGGTCGCCGACAATGGACGATAAATCTGGGAGGATGAATATCGTTAGGTTGGCACTCCTAGGGTATCTATGTGGTTTTAACGAGCGTACGTGGTGTTCATGGAATTTTCTTTGTATGAGATTAGTTGCGGTAAATATGATTAATTCGACGGTCTCTACGAATATTTAACAAGTTGAAGTTGTTTTATGAACGTCGCACACAGGGGAGTTAGGGTGAGCATCAACAGATTATTGGTCAAAGACTAATGTGGGAGATTAGGGCTCTAATTATCTTAACGTAGGTCTTATAACTCTTCCAACACCCCGATGGAATTGAGGTGAGTTGTGTAGTCAGTTTAGAAGCAATTTTAAATAATTTCCTCTGAACATCAGTGTAGTCAACTTTTATTTTACTTTGTTAATTGAGGAAGAAAGAATGTTTTTCTGCGGAAAAACGTGAGTTTTTTCATGGAATCGAGGGTCTTTGTGAAAAATTACCCTCTAAGAAAATACTAGTTTATGGTCGGTTTCTACGTATTTTTTTACGCTGAATCGAATCGTTATACTCGCCGATCTCTCCATATCCGTTACAATCGAGTTCTACACTTTAACAAACTAGTTTTTAGTTCATTTGTTATGCTCAACTACGTAATTTTTAAGGGTCAAACTATGTAAAACTCGGTTGTAACAAAGTTGAAGAGATCTGCGAGTGTTACCATTCGATTCAGCGTGAAAAAATACATAAAAGCCGACCACAAACTAGTATTTTCTTAGGGGGTCATTTTTCATAAAACTCTCGATTTCATAGAAAAAAAAAACACGTTTTCCAGTATACAAACATACTTTTCTCTCCCAATTAACATCCCCATTAAAAAAATTAACTACACCGTTGGAAAGCGAAGATTGTGATCCAACTTTTAAACTTACTGCATGAAAATTTCCATCCAGGATGTTTCGAAAGACATCCTTTGAAGAAAGTGAAAATGTTTCGAATTTTACAAATTTTTCAATAACGGAATATTTTTTACCCGTTCATTCTATTCAAAATTTTTTTTAAATTCATTAGGGAGATAGCAAATCTTACGTTCTTTTCAACGGTATAATCAGATTTGAGTTTTCACTGGAGATTTGAGGAGTTATGACAGTTTTAGTGACACAAAGTCGAAGACGCGAAGAAATCTTAAAAGAGAAAAAAGTAGACTTTACAGTGAATTAAACAATATATGGTATGGACCAAAAAAGTCACAAATTAGTAGTAAAATTGAACCCTAGCCAGTGGTGCGCTCGAATCTGTGACACCCTGTATAGCCGACTTATAGCCAACTATTCGAGTCTTTGAAAAACTCCCACTGAGATCTTACCCTTATTTTCGATGTGTATTATGTGCGTGATATATAGTATTTGCAAATAGAGTTAATTTGCTCTATTGGAAAATTTAATTGAACTTTTTACATATAAATTTAATCTTTTTACAGATAAATTTAAACTTCCAGCTGTAGTAGGTAAGTTTTATTTTTGACGCATATATATCATGTTTTTAAACAAAGCACATGAACAAAGAACAAGAACATAAACAAAGAAAAGGGAAAAGAAAAACAACGTCTTCAAAAACAACGTCCTTTTTAATAATGAGGTAAACAAGCTCTTCAAATGGAGACGTTGTTTGTCTTTGCCTTTTTCTTTGTATATGTTCTTGTTCTTTGTTTAAAAAACATAATATGCTTTAAAAATCAAACTTACCTACCTACTGCATCTGAAAGTTTAAATTTATTTGTTAAATGTTTAACTTTATTTGTAAAATTGCTTCAGATTTGCTACATGATTAAAAACGAGTAAAAAAAAGATGTTTTGAAACGCTTGCATACGAGTCAGCAACACATAGGGACATTTTATGTCTTTAGTTCAAGAATGAACATGGAATGAACGATGATGGATTCTATTTTCAACAAACAATTTTGACAAATAATGTTCAAAACAATAATTTTCATGACAATCGTAACAATTTCAATTATTTCAATAAACTCTTGTTATTAAGCAATTATCTCTACCCACGGCTTCATTTTGCCGTTTGCTCGAAGTGATTTCTAACTTGGAAACTAATGACAGCAAAAAAAGAGGCATTGTTTACTACATCCATTAATAACATTAAATATAAAATGGCCACATAAATACCAACAATACGTACGAAAGAAATGCATGATAAATCGAGAGCTTTGCAACTAATGGTGAACGAATTCTGTCCGTTGAAAACTTGAGAAGTTTCATTTCCCCAGAAACGGCTTGGTTGTACGTGAAAATCATTAGAAATCAACTGTAACGCTTTTGTAACGCAACGCTTTTCGAGTCCATGTGCCATCGTAAAGATATAAGATGTCAAAAGATTAAATTTATCTGTAAAAAGATTACATTTATTTGTAAAAAGTTTAATTAAATTTACCAAAAGATTAATTTTATTTGCAAAAAGATTAGGGTGGAGGGAAAGAGAAATTTTGACGTTGACAAGAAATTTAGTTGTTTTTTCGTTTAATAAAACTTAAATCTTACATCTATTACTGAATCAAGATGTCTTCAAACTGCTCAGTATTGAAAAAATCACTACTTCAAGTCAAAAACATCAGAAATTCGTTTTATCGTAATCAATTTTTTGACCCAGTATTTGACAGCCAACTTTTTGGCTGCAGCTGCGATTGACACTCCATGATTGACACAACAGTTTTTCTGCAATAAATTATTCCGTCTACCAACAAAACATTTATTTCAACATTTTATAAATAAATTGCGCATTTAAACTTACTTACATTAATCTAAATATGAAATTAATATGAGTCTCTATCAAGACAATGTTGAAAATATCACCAAATGTTTCATCACAAAATACGTACGATAGGTTCCATAGGTACAATACGTTTCTAATGGTGAACTAGCAGCTTGTAGCTGCTACATATATATTTAAATATAAAAAATAAATAACAAATGACAAGAACGAATAGAGACCTATATTGGACAGCACTGTCAATCACTGAGGGTAGCATTAGCTTGGGGACTAGTAATTGACATTTGCATTTTCCCATGTTATTATTTAGATTATTACTATATTATTACTAAATTTATTGATTTCATTATTTTATTGTTTAGATTATTTCCAAAAAATAATAGCATAAATGCAATCTACAAAAAAAAAAAAAAAAAAAAAAAAAAAGATTGAAAAAACCATGGGAACAATCGAATTTGAAAATGGCTCTTCAGCAAAATCACAAGAAACAGCACCAATGAAATGACAACACGAGGTTCTGTCAGGTAACCTTCTCCATTTCACTGAAACTCACCTGAAACCTTTCTCTACCTTTATACTTCACTGGTGAGGTATTTTGTCTCAAAATTCAAATGGAAAAAGCCCGTCAAACACTTTTATGCCTAATTATTTAAACTTTTTCGTGAGATTTCAATCACTGGGTCCTTGTCAAACGCTGGTCCATCAACCCTAACTCTATTTGCAGTTGCTATAGATAGGTAAGGTGATGCAAGGAGGACGATGGGAATCGGCAAATGATGGCAATCCCTCTCAGACAAGTTGCCTATAGATTCAGCACAAATAATATATCTTGTATACGTCTCGATTCGCAACAAGAGGTCTCAGGAGGATCGAGTACATTTCGACTCCGTGATCTCCATCCCCATCCCTGTGCGGGTGCTCAACGCTATTGATCCGCTATCGCTTGCTTCTGACCCCCCCTTCAGCATCGCCTACCTACCCGACCCCTGCCTATCCGTCGCGAGGTGGAAGAGGACGACTCTCCCGAGATTGAGAGAGAGACGGATGTTTGACGCGAGGAAGACGCGGCCTGTCGAGCGGGTGGGACGGAGAGGGGGAATCGAACTGATACGTCGCCTCCCGTATTCAACCTGGTCCGCCCCGACATAAGTAGGTCCAAGGTAAGTAAACTCCCAACCGCCAGCACTCCGAACTATGCAACAGCAACTAAAGTAATTAAAATATGCACATAACATGGATTATTTGATTAATATCATGTTATGACATGATGTATAATATCATGTATATGCATATTATTTGGTGTATATCAGAAGGACATCTTTCATTTTCTCTTTTCTTAATAAATTTCTTCCCTTATCTGCCCTAAAAATATCTTTTCATGCACATATTTACTATATTCTAACTTATCGTATTTCATTCTAATGCGCTAATTATCCAAGTGATTAAATTCTGTGTACCACTCATTCACCTTCATCCTTAAATAATAACTGAAATATATATATATATATATATATATATATATATATTATATATATATATATAATATGTTTTGTATGAATGATAGATAAACGCAGAAAGGAAAAAGATGTTGTTGATATTTCGAATATTAATCTTGTTCACAAGTTAGAAGTTGAAAATGAAAATGAAAAAATAATTTATAAATTGTTTGGGTGATGGGATGGCTTGTTGACAGGGAGATGTGTGTAGATAATGTCAATCACTAGGTGGAGATAATTTCAATCATTAATGTTGAGGCAGGGAGGTATGTTCGCTTTCAAAACCCACTTGTGTGCCTTTTCTGACTGGTGGAAGTCGATCGTTAGAACCTGGTGGCATCTTTTTCAAAACCTTCACCCCAAAACATTGATCAAATGATGCATCATGAGATCTTGCTTGTTCGTTGATAGGAAGTGACTGGTTATGGGTGACTGAAGGACGATGGTTATTTATTCATTTGCGATGCTTTGCCAACGTAGAAAGCCTGTTGATTTTCAGTGCATTTCTGACATAATAATTGGTAAACACACATTTTGGATTGGCACTCTGCTGAGTTTACACATTTGTAGGAATGTGTGGTGTTTACCGACGTAAAATGTGTACTTTCAATCAAGAGGTTGCAAAGTTTGCATCTGAGTCGGCCGCAAGGATGTAACCCAGGTTGATGACACCCTGTAGACTGCGTTGGTTGAGGGTGACGGTGCGACAAGATTTCACAGATATTTTTTCCTGAACGATACGTAAATCGTGGTGTTTCTGGGAAAATGGTGTTGGCTGTCAAAATAGGTTGTAGCTCACGAAGTACACTATTTAACTTTTGGGTTCCAAAGAAGAACGTGGTGACTAGTCTTACTCTGTCTGTGGTCGGCTGTGGCGTTGCTGTGTACTGTACGTGGGCAGGCACTAAACTAAGGATATATATACGTTATATACATACATATATATATATATATATATATATATATATATATATATATATATATATAAAGCATACATATATATATTATAATTTGCTAAAAGCCTGAATCAACTTAGTTTTGGAATGTAGCCAGGTACGTTTAGTGACATTTCTATATCTTTACGATGGCCCCCTTGGTGCGAAATTATAACAATTTGCGTCACAGCAAGCGTATCGGAAAAGCAGAAAAGCTGGAAATTATGTTTTCTTTCGACCCCAAGGTGAATCTTAAAAATGCATCACATAACTTTACGTTATGACGAAATACTAGTCTATGATCGATATGTCACCTAGCTCGTCAATAAAAAGATATCAACGACCTATCAAATATAATTCTTGGGTTCATGGTTATATGGGGTTTTGTGAATCACCTCACATCCATCTGTTTTAACGACAGTTTTGACGGCTTCAGCCACTAACAAATTTCACGTTTAAACTAGATTATGGAATTTATGTGTATTTTCTGGTGGTGCAGATTTATCGGTGAGCTGACGTTTACTTTGTCTTGGAAAAGTTGATAATATAAATAGCGATTTTTTCCTCAGTTTGCCACAAAGCTATGTGCTTTGAGACCACAAATCATCAGTGGTATGGATGTTGAATTGGTTTGACTTCAATTTACCATAACATAAGCAATTTCTTTTCACTCACCAATGTGCTTTGAGTCGTGTATGGATGTTGAATTGGTTTGACTTCAATTTACCATAGCATAAGCAATTTCTTTTCACTCACCAATGTAGTCGTGTACTGACTATAAAAAACTTGAATTTCATGTGAATTGTTGCTAAGATTTTACAAAGTTTAACTTTCATTCACTTATTATTCTTACAGTTTTTATTCACGAAGTTTACTTATTTGTCGCATATACAATTGATATCACATTTTTACATCTCTATTTTTCGATCAAGTTTGTCATCCGCACTTTATATATATAAAAATTGCATTGGGTTACATTTATTTTACTGTCCAGCTATTATTTCCTTCAATCATTTTACTCTATCTAGTGAGTTCTAGTGAATGTCTTATAGGTACTCAGTAATATATGTTCCTTATACCAAGAATATTAGATTATTGACGAGTGTCAATGTTTGGGTTGCTAAATGTATAAATCATCTTGTTTAGTTCCTACATCAGAAGTAAAAAGTTGGTTCTACCTTTATCAAATATCGTTAGAAACTAGCAGTAAACGGGGTGACCATCACCAAATCATTCTTGCACCGTATTGGTCAGGAGGAAAGTGGCTTATGCTCCATCTGACGAACAGAAGAAACTGCACAGCATCTGATTATGGAGTGCACCAAAACACACAACCAAAGAGCCACGTTGTTCCACAAGTGGGACAAAGAACTATCTAGACTATATAATCTCATCGTCGCACTATAAACTTCTACAAGTTCACTACTACAAACGTGCGGTCTGAAGCTGTGATACTACTATGTACTACAGTAGCTATAAGTATTCTTTATATTTCATGTCAATTACTTAGTGTTGGCTGTATAGTGTAATTTGTAGCTGATGCCAAATAAAAAAATAAAAAAAAAAAAAGAGCAGCAAACCACTACCTATTTTTTTGCAATAACTGCTGCGTTTGTTCCAAGTTGCGCGCACTCAAACTTCTATTTAGTGTCATTGATTTCTTAGTGGTTCAGAGAATTGAACCAAATCTTTTAGTACATTTAGTTTTCTATGGTATGTAGGTCGTGAATAGACTTGGAGAATCGAAAATGAAACCCTGAAGTTTCTTAAATTGACGCTTGTAATCAAAGGTTAACTCATAAGTTACGTGGTAGGCGACTGCACACCATTCGAATGGAAGTTAGGGCCCGTTAGAGGGAGTAATTACCTATGTCCATTCTTACAGTTGGTATTGGATTGTTGGATGTGGTTTGCCATCCTGGTCACAGCTCGTAACCCTCACAGGACCCTTCTGATACGTGGAATCTCCCCCTCCCCTCCCCACAAAGACCCTTCTGTCCCCTTCAAACTCCACAGAATAGCTTACTCACTTCCTAGTTTATCACTTTCATTTCCTCTCCCCATAACGAACGCGCTCTCAGTTCCCGGTAATTGTATTGATTTTCGTTAACCACTCATGACCCTTTTTCTCTCTCTCCCTCTTTTTCTCTTGAAAAATCATTTAGGCCCCTTTTATTGCGAAAAGGGTGGAGAGAAAACAGGGAAGGGGGCTAGTGAAGGGCCTCAACGGGAATTGGACGAGGAAGAGTTTGCCCCCAGTTTTATTGCCAGGCGCCTGATTGCGCCATCCTTCACGCCGCCGAAACGTCGTAAACCGACGCCTCCAACCAGGTAATGAAACTTCCGTATGTTGGTCTGATGAAAATCATCCCCTAATCAAAATGAATGCCTTCTGGAAGACGCTTGGCCGTTAAATTATTCGTTTTCCCACCCCATGTACTTACATGGGCTTACATACTCGAAAGTGTGATGAAATTGCTTTGTGGTTTGGCTTAATGGGTACCTGGTTGATACACCCTAAAACTTGAAAGCTTACGCCATACCCATCAATCGCACAGTGAGACCAATGACGCTAAAAGGTGGCGGAAATTCGAAAAATTAAAAAAGCATCTAGTTGATCGGTTCCTGATATATATATGAACAACGAGGAATATTGTACTAATCTTGATGTTGGGGAAATCAGGTTATGTTTTGTGGGATTTATGGTTATTTACTTTAAATTAAAATCATTGCTAATTCTCTATATTTTGTTCTTTTTAAAGATATTGTTATTTTAATTGTTTAATAGGTATATTCATTACTCTGTGACACCCCCCCCCCCTTTCCCTACACTAAATCCTTTACATCGAACATACCTGACGAGCCTTCATACATTCGCAGGATGATAGTGCTCAAATGTTTTTACTTATCATCAATTCGTATACTGTAATATTTGGCAATTATCTTTGCACCATGTTTTGTGACAAATAAATATTTTTGATTTGATATCACTATTAAATAAAGTTATTATTATTAAGTTATGATTATTTAATAAAACACTTCAATCTATAAATAAAAAGGTACAGTTCTATATTAGATTGGCAAAGTCAGTTTTCTCCTCACTAGCGGAGATTCCCGATACTGCACGTGCCCGGAAATAAGTCAAGTAGTGCCTTCAACTCGATATTTAGGTTTACGAATTGATTATGGATTGAAATGGAATCTTCATGTGAGCGAATTAGTTGGTAAGTTACGTAAGGATGGGGCAAACTCCGAATAAATAGGTGCCAATTATCCTAAACGTGATGAACAGCCAACAATAGTATATTATGTTTTAAAAATGTTAAATACTCGAAGGACCATTCCAGTCGTATAAATAAGTGATTGGAGACACTTTTTTAGTTAAAAATGTACCTACCCACTTATTCTATAAGCACCTACTATTTGTACCTTTGGGTAATAAAATTGTATGATGAGGCATATGATGAAAAGAAATTATGATCAAATGAAAATATGTAGTTCAACAATATATTAATGTCAACTGGACAAACATGTACCCTACCTAAACGGCCGTGGAAAGATTAAGTAGTGCAGAAGGAAAGTAAATAATATCTTAGTGCACCTATGATAGGTAACAGTTGTTGGAAATGAATAGTATTCTTATTCCACTAACTTTGCATGTTGGAATGATGATCCTAACTGGAAGTGTTATGTGTGTTGATTTCCTAAGGTTCCGAAATAGTGGGGATAATGTATCAAGATGTATCACGCAAAATTATAGGTCTATGGTAATTCACTGACCCAATCTGACGGAAATGTACTGTTGCAAATCATAAAGAAACAGATCATCAAATGGTTAGAAGTAAACTCCTGGTACCAAATCTTCCTTCAATTGTAAGGTAATTAACGAGGCGTACAATACCTTACACATGAGTTCAATAACCAGTCCACACTGAACAAGCCGGCCGGCAGGTGGTAAAAATGGCAGAGCCTTCGTAACCGCAAGGCAAAATAAAGTTAAAAAATGTTGAACTAGGTACAGATCCCAACTGCCCATTCATCCAACAATGAATTAATGAAATTGGCGCACACTACGACAATATAGATGAAATTGGTGAGAATAGTTTAAAATGAAATATGATGGGCTAGTTGAATGATGATAGCAAATTTGATGGTAAAGCAACAGGTTGGGTTGGTTTTCAAACTCAAAAGATAAAAATCATGCTTCTCCAAAAATGACTCCAAGAAACCAAGGCTGCCCTGGTCCCAGAAAACGAAGAATTGAAGAAAGAAAAGTTTATCTAAAGATGTATAGCACTTCACTTCTCTCATTTAACAATTAGATTTACATCCAAGAAAAATTATATTAATATGAAAGATAATATTTATGCCTCATTAACAATGAACAAGAATTGGCAAGACTGCCTCTACCAATGGAAGATGGAAACATGGAACAGGTTACAAAAAAAACATCAACAACATTAATTGGCAACCTACTGGTGAAGCCAACAAATAAAGAAACATAACAGCAGCAAGAGAAAATTGAAGAAGGTTATGGTGATAGCTTGTACAAATGTGATTATGAAAACAAATAATGAACAAGAAAAATGTTTTGTGGTTTTCCCCCTACAAGCCAGCAAAGAAGACTTCATGAGAAAATGTGATTGGTTCTTGGTGAGTACTGGTTCCAAAAACATGAATGCGGCGTGACCAGTTAAGAAAGATTGTATATGTTTGTAGGGTGATCAGGAACATTATGCAAATTGAAGCTCTGGGGCTGTTCTACTTTTCTATACTTCAGTCTCATATGATGCACGGGATATCGAACTGGGGAGGGTGTAATAAATAATTGTATAGGGAATTGGGATTATAATGGTAAATACATCGAGTAACACTCGATCTATTCGCCATTCTAACCAACAAACAAACAACCAACACTAACTACACATACAAAGGTACGTCTGAGTAATGTATGAATTACTTATCAATATGTTTTTCAATTGATTGTATTCAATTTTAGGATATACATAACGTTAAGCGCAATCCAACAAATTTATGGGGGGGATTTTATTTTCATTTCTCCCCCTTCTACGAAGAATACAAACGCTCATATTTGAAAATAGAAAACACGAAGAAAGCTGATGGTTTCTTAATGTTTGAAGTAATCATTATGTGAACTCTACCGTTTCGAATAAAATAAATCATGGCATGAATAACATACTTAAATAGTTACCAAAATGGAACAAGAAAAGTACTCATATATAATTCATTATTACGTCCCATTATGAAGAATTAATATAGCCTGCTGAGCCGGTATTGAAGCGGGTGGACTGGAAAGTTTGTCAAACAAACACAGGGGAAACTTTCGGTAATAAAGGTGAGTGAAGGAGGCAAATGTGTATCTTATTTAATAAACCTGTACCTTCCTAGAAAACCTTTATCCATGGTTTTGAATTATATATTGTGACGGTAGCATTATAGCTCGTACTTACAGTCATCTTCCCAGCTGGGGTTTGCATCAATATTCATTCAGGATCAGCGGCCTGGACGGAGTTCGCTCGCACCTATAAATTATAAAAACATCCATCAATCATAACCCTTACTAAAATATGGATTACAATGGCGCCCCACATTCGAAGAGTCGTGTTATTTTTAACGTATTTCTGTGAATCATTCACTGTTCGATTTTATAATACATATAAAAGCAGATCATACGTCATTATGGTTGTGGGGGCGGGGGGGGGGGGGGGGGGGATGCTATTTGCACACTCGTGTGAGGTTATAATGGAGGGGTTTCATTAATTAATATCATGGCTTATTCGCTTTTCAGTGAACAATGAATACCAAGTTGAAAGAATTCCTTAAAATATTACAATTTACAAGACATTATCTCGACATACAGTCTAGCCTATTTCAAATATTTTTTGTGATTTAATATAGAGATGCGTGGTCGTACGATTTTAATTATTCATCTAAGCAAATAACGACATAATGAGAGACGATTCGCAGGATGCGTGTAGCTCACACTCTACGGATTGTCCCAAAAGTAACCCCCTTCCGTAGCATTTCCCAACATTTTTGTTAGGTCGATATGAAACTTTGAGAACGTTTTTCTGAACAGAGTTTGTGAACGGTCACGAACATGATGCTCACCCGCCGAGCAATGTTTGTGAGCGAAGTTCGTTCGTGCACGGGGTCGCACACCGGGAAAAACGGCCAATCTACGTGGACATTGCTCATAACTTCTATAATAATCTTCCAAATCATTCGAAATTTTGATCAAATGTTCGTGAGATCATCCCAAGTACGGGGGTGAGGAGTGACGCGAATTCCAGCGTCCACTATGCAACTTCCTTGCAACTTCGTCAAACGGACCCGTGTTTTCAAAGGTTTAATGTGTTTTTCGGGATGCTAAATCAAATGAAACCACTTTTAGAGCTCTAACTCTCACCCCAAACGACATTACTGATTATTAACTTTCGGAAAAATCGAAAATCCACTTTGTATTGCTGTTAATTGAAGTTGAAAACCATATTCGCCAGCTGCATTTGAATCTGCATTAAATACTTACTTATATACGGGACAATGGACACAAAAGTTAATTTCAAATGTTCATAAATAGCCACTTCAATCCTTCATTGGTTAATACAATTAGTACATGGGATAAAAGGTGGAAAGAGAAAATTTGAGCAAACAGTACTTCAGTAGAAACTGTTTATGAAGGGAATAAACAAATAATACCATTTCTTAGCCCATTTACCCTGAGCGCGTATCGTTCGCAAACAGGTTTCTCGAACAGTCACGAACATGATGCGCGTAGTGTAGTCACTCGCCCCCACCGAGCAATGTTTGTGAACAGCATTCGTTTGTTCACGGGGTGACTCCGTCGACTTCGGATTTTCCGCGATGTTCGTGTTCGTTCCGCGTCCAGTTTAAATATGCTGGCTTGATAATTCTGAAAACGAGACCCTTCTTCCTTTTTGTGGATCCAAGGCAAATGCGCAAGAGCAACTGTTTGGCGGGCAGTGTAAACGCACTCTCTTTTTTGGCGTTTGCTAACGTTTTGCGCGGCGCGGTGCGGATCTGTTTGCAAGCGTTTGTGAACAGTGTAAATGTACCTATATACGCAAGGTAGGAAGTTAATGGAAGAAATGAAACATTCATGATGCCGAGTTCCACTACAACTAATAAACGAACTACAGGACACCATAAATATACCCAGAGGCCGCAAGGACGGAAAGCCCTAACTCCGGAGAATACGTCTCTATTCACGCAGGAAACACCCATATGGAAATACATGAAGTGGAAATAAAGTGAAAAATGTCCCTAGCCGTCCCATCTAGTCAGGAACTAAATGAAGTTACGAGATGGATGCAGCGCTGTTTACAACAGAACACCACTCAACTTGGAACTGGCCACGCAGTTTAGCTTCTCTACCCTCTCAGTCTATTGCTCTACACGCTACCGGCCTCGCGTATATTTTCACTCGGTTTTTACCCACTCCTCGTCCTCCCCTTTTAGGGAGACTTATTTTTCAACTTTTTTCAATTAGAGAGGGCCCTTCACGGATTTATCACTAGCCACTTTTCATTGTGGTAATTGGATAACGAGGGTCGGAAAAGAGGCTTTGTCGTCTCTTCTTTACCCCCTCCCTACCAACTCCTCCACACCGCTGTAGCTGTTGCGGCACCATTATGAAAATAGCCTGTTACCGTACACTCTACTATGAAGGATGGTTAATTTTCGAAAAACGTCGCGAAATATTACTCAACGGTTTCTAATTGTATTATTAGAATACTCATAAATTTTTACATCTTTAATGACAAAAAATTGAATGAGTAAAATCCTTCAATTAATTAATTTTTAATAGATTAACGGGATGATACCTACCGTATTTATTAATACTAAGAAAACAAAATTAAAAGATCCTGAGAGGCTTTACACTTCCTTCTCTACTTGTATTAATTTTGCATGGATGCTATCATGATGGATCACATCTTAGAAGCATGGGGTTGTTATTCGTTTGTTTGATTTTCTAGTACAAGACTCCATTAGTCCAGGAGTTTCTTCAGGTGGCTGTCAGTAAGAGACCGATGAACACCGATTGTATGACTTCCTTATCTACTTTTCGAGTGAGTAGGAAAGTGTTAACTGTCTTCTATCCATCCCTAAAAATTACAACAAACTCCTGGTTTTGGGAGAATATTGAACACGAATAGAGTAAATTCAACATTGAAAACTATTGCTTGCCTGATGTTTTGAAGCTCGAATCAATTTGAAAAGCCAGCTCAGTTACTGGTTTTTCGTACAAAAACTCGTTTAGTTATGCTTCAGTTTAAATGTTTGCTGCGGTAAGTTGTTACTACATACTTTCCGTCCCGAGAAAGTATCATTTTCTTAAAAAAGTTCTGCAACTCCCAAAATACATGAGTATAGCTGGACCTGATCTGAACACACATCTATATACGAACCGAAGAGATATATTAATGTACAAAAAAATTTGAAATGTACCACTTACAAATCCACGATATCTGCTTTCCCTGTGCCAACCGCGTAGAGGCGCTAATTTGATTTGGTTATCAAAGGTTTGACTGAGCAAAGGAGGTGTTCTCTCCGAGCATTGATAACCATTTACTCGTACGTATACCCAACGCCTACAAGTGGTGGCCGCCAGCACTGGGAAGGTGGATTCCGGTAAATTTCCTAGTGTAACGTTTCAAATTTTGAGTATTTATTTCTCTTACATTTTTGATAATACGTTGGTATGTTTATAAGTCTGTTTGTAGCTTGTGTACAAGGTGGCGACTTTATGGAACAACATAATCTAACTACTCGTACGACATAATTTTGGGGCTGCAACTACTTTGACACTTATTCTGTTTGGTTAGAAATTAATTTTTATCCTGATTGGCGGAACCTTTCTTCAGCAAAAGGCTAAAGAGTGATGAGCGTAGAATACATTTTTACGTTTTTTACTTGAAATTTGCTATTCATAGACTCAATTGATTCAAATAAATCGGAGCTCACACAGCTGCTCTTTGGGGCATCAGACCTTATGATCCGTTCTTAGATGTCCCAAGGGCCTCCATTCCAAAATTTTAGCTTTATGTTGAATAGTAAAGAAATTAGCTCGGAAGCTGACACAGCTGCTCTAAGGGGCTTTTGACCCCTTATAATTTGTTTCTAGATGCCCCTAGGGGCCTCCGTTCTGAATCGTAGCTTCAAATGTTGAATAATAAAAAAATTTGCTCCGGATCTTACACAGCTGCTCTAATGAGCTTTAGACTGTATGATTCGTTTCTAAATGTCCCAAAAGGACTCCATTCCAAATTTTAGCTTTATACAGTGAATAGTAAGGAAATCAGCTCAGGAGCTCACACAGCTGATCAGACTGTGTAATTCAATTCGAGATGTGTCAGGGGGCCTCTATTGCATATTTAAGATCCATAGGTTGAATAGCAAAGAATTATCTTCGGAGATCGCAAGGCAACGGTAACACATGCCCTCTTACTGTACGAGCTCCGTTGTTATGTGTAACTTTGCTTCCGAGTCTACCTATAGGTAAATGAAACATAGTTTTCACTTTCATGAGAAAAAAAGTTGTCTCCAAAATCGAAATTTCCACACGCGTTTTACGTTTTAGACCATTCTGAACAACTATGGTTCAGTGTCTGTCTGTCTGCGAGTGTCAGTCCGCAAATCCTTGTAACAAGCTTAATTTCTAGATTTTTCATACAATTTGAATGCAAGTTTCAGGGAATTGTCGAGATAGAAAATTGACGGCCCCCTATCATTTTCTCTGTTCCCAACTCAATACTTGACTCTTCGCATGCGCAAACATAAATTCAACCAAGCGTCATTTTCTCACGCCCTAGTCTTCCGATCTCGCTCAAATTCGGGGGATAGTTAGGAGAATACAATTTGAGCATTCGATATCAATTTCAAGATGATCGTAACTTTAGTAACTTCTGCGAATGCGTAAATGTGAAATGCCAGTAACAGTCTTAATTTTCACAGTTTTTATTTGATTTTGTTGAAATCGTCATGGATTGTGTGAGTTAGGCAGTACATGGTCCCCTATCAGTTTCATTGTTGCCAAATCAATACTTCAATCTGAGCATGCGCAAACGTAAATTCCATTATGCTCCATTTTTTCACACACTAGTCGTTTGATATCTCTCAAATTTGTATGATAGTTGGGAACAACGATTTGATCATCCCATATCACTTTCAATGTGATTGTATCATTGATAGCTACTGCACCTGCTCCAATGTGGAATCCTTATAACGATCTTAATTTTCACAGTTATCATCCAATTTTGATGAAATTGTCTGGTAGATGTTCCCGTACCAATTTCATTTTTCTCAAATTATCACTTCGTTCTGCGCACGCGCGAACGTAAATTACATTGAGTATCATTTATTTTTCTTTTCTTAATTGACCAATTATGACGTTTCACTCTACATATTGGTTTGCTCTTTTCAGCTATGCAATTTTTCAAGATAATTTAAAACTTTTCAATGATCTATACATTCATGTTACGGAAACGAGGAAGCTATGTGCTAGTGCTACACCCAACTTGGCAAACTTTTTTTCTAAAAGGATATTTTTTGACAAGAAGGTCTCCGTAAAAACGTATTCTACGCTAAGAAAATGGTACTCGGGCCCTTTTGGATATATATTTTGTGCTTCATTGTAGTTGCTCAGTACAGAAATTTCAAGTGGATACCTTGGTACATATTCTATTGTATCCTAAGTTCAGAAATTCCGAGTAGATACCTAACTTTTCCATTCTATTCTATCAGAGAAGAATCAAAGACAAAATTGATGTACCTCACCCACACGGACTGCGAGCCTTGATTTCAAACGCCCACCCCCACCCATCTCAACGTCACGATTTGTAACCGACAGTTTGTCGCTTCCGCGGAGCGCTAGCGTCGCCTAAGGGCTAAAAGAACGGGTGCGGTTACAAGCTCCAATCACTCACATTCACTGGAGAAATTTATCGCTCTTATAAATAAACCAGGGAAAAGGGAGAGGGAACTCGAAGTAACTTCTCCCTCTCCCTTTTTAACAAGGACTGGCGCGTTTTCGCATTGTTTATGCGTCCCGGAGACACCCCTTCTTTCCTTATTCGCTTCATGGGGGAAAATATCGGGCGTTGCGTATACACGGGGCTTGTGAGGATGAGGGGTGGAAGGGTGAAATACCCGAATTTATATTTCCAATAAATTTCCGGGACGGAGGTGGAAAAAAAAAAATAAAGAAAAATCCGAGTTTCCTGCGCTGTGGAGAACGGTGGAGGGTTAGAGTGAACAGTCCCAGTTTTTTTTTTTTCTGCATGTAGAAGAGCGATACAGCTCTTAGTACCAGCCATAACATACAGGTTCGTGGTGGTAGGTAGAACGAAGCGGGAGGAGGGGGCTCACAAATCTTATTCTCCCGTTCGGATTACGCGTGTCTCAATCTGCGTCTGCAGCGCTAGCGTCGCTCTCCGGAGAGGCGGTGGGTGGAGGAACTATATTTTATTTCGAGTGTTCCTTTCAGAGTTTACCGCTCCTTCAGAACTTTTTTTTCCCCTCTTTTTGTAGTGACAAGGGAGATTTTCCTGTCACAGAAAATGTGCCTCACACACTTCTTTGACGCAATTTAGGGTTTTTATTGTCTCGAATTCAATAATTATTACCATTTTCGGGGCGAAGAGTTGTGAATACTACTTCCTAACCTGTTAATTTTAACAGGAATGTACCTACTTTTTAACTTGGAATAATTTGCTTCCAAGCAGCTAGGGAGGATGGGGATATTACCTGGGTGATGACTGTGTTGGTTTCTTACACAAGACACAATGGAGCATGAAAAGCTGCGGAAGAGCGCAGCACGTAAACAATGACCTTACCGATTTGCAACTATATTGTTGTCGATTAGGGCAGACGTGACGGACACAAGCCGTTTTTGTTGTATTGTCGGTTTTTTGTTTGTTTGTGTGTTTCTTTATTCTAATAACTTATTAATATTATTCTCATTTTTGACCAGTGTTGATGAGATTGATTGTGAGGGGAACGAATTCTGCAGCGAAAAGGGGTTGACGCTTGGTATCAAAAGGGGAAAGTCATGTCAAACACCATGTACTTAGCAGGTAAAACGTAGCGGGGACAAAGTTACATTCCTGGACCCATAGAACGCGATGGTAAGATGGGATCCTTCCCCAATACCGCTCCTAGCGGCCGGTCATAATAGTTCGGAGCCCCATTTTGCTAAACAAGCATACCAACAAATACAGCCCTTATTATTTGAAGTGGCAGCTAAAATAAAATAAGTGCGAAAAAACATGCCCTTGATTCGACGCTTTTCTATTTTTTAGTGAGACTTGGCTTGATCTGAACGTACTTAGGATTACAATAAAAACAGGTGAATACTATACAGATAGATTCCTATTCAAATACCCACCCTCCCCCTAAACCCATACAAGTAGTTCACTTGAAACTCACATAACTCACTCCGCCAAACCCCCTAATTTATTTACTTTTTTATTTATTTACTTATTTCTATTATTTTGATGGAATAGCCACACCGTGGTCTCACCCTGGTCTTACAGTCCCCTACAATAATCAAATGCAACTGCGTGAGTAAGATCAGATGCGATTGATTCAGTAAAAAACAGCAGGGACAAGTTACGTTCCTGGACCCGTAGAACACAATGGTACCATCAAAATTACCGATAGATGCTGTATTCCCGGCAGAAAGTAACGAACAAGTTTTTGCGCCTAAGACCCAATAATTGTAGACGGTTTTTGCTCGGGTCGGTCTTAAAGTGTTTGTTGGAGTTCTAATTTGGTCCTTTTTTAAGTTTTGAGGCATGAAATTGAGCTTTTCGATTGTAGTGAACGAGAATGTAGACGAAAACGTTCGTTTTCGAACTACCGCTCTTCCTATTCCGTCGAAACGTATGTACTGTGAACTTAGAACCTCTTGCAAAACATCGCTGAAGGTCTCAATGGTGTGGGAATAACCAAATCGTTTGAATAGTCTTCATTTACCACGAAATTCATGATAGATGGAGATATTTTGTTTGGGCTATAGCGATTACATATTTTACCTATATATTATATCTGAGGCCGTCATAATCTGTAGGCAGGTATTCGTAAATGGGGGTTTCGGTTTCATTCTCCCTCGCAGTTTTGACTGATTTTTGAATTTCCACTGAAAAGCTAAGAGTAGGCGAACAAAATAAGAGAAAACTCGGCCATTCGGGCCTCGCAAGGGGCTCCGCCCCTGGACCCCCGATTGCTTTCCGCTTTGAGCCTTCTGCTAAAATGCTAAAACGTGGAACATCCTTTCTTCCCGCTAATTCGTAAAGATAAATAAATTTAAAACTACGACATAAATGTTTTACTAATCGAAATTAGAAGAAAGTACCTAGGTAGGTAATTTTCTATTTTATGGTGCGCGTCTATAATTACTATAACCAAGATTAACTTCTCAACCAAGTGACAACAAAACAAGCGTCATTGTTTACTATATCCATTTTTAACATAAATAAATATAAAACTACGACATGAATGAAATAAAAAAGTACGAAAGAAAAGAGTGCTAAATCGAGAGCTTTCCAACGAGTGGAGAACGATTTTTGTCCTGTGAAAACTAAAGAACTTTCATTTCCCCAGCAACGGCTTGATTGTACGTGAAAATCAAAACAAAAGTTTGTGACACATCCGCGTAACTTTTTTCGCTAGTTAGTCCAAAGCTAAAGCATGTTCCATGCTAAAATATCAAAATCGGTACAACAGAAGCTTAGAAAAGTGTTCGTAATATACACCAAGTTACTGAGAAGTACTGAACCCCGAAAACTGATCAACGGAGAAAAGGAATTTGATTGACTGGGAGTTGGTTGTTGTTTAGGATAAAGGTACATATCTACGAGCACGACCAAGTTCTTACTGTACCTACTGGTAGATTTAGAAAACCACCAAGAAATGGTACCACAGAGCATAATGAAACTCCGTGTTAATTTAAGCTGTGTTCAAAAGATGGGTTTGAACTAGAGTTTAGGAAATTATTTATTTTCATATATTCAATTACTATTTTTCTTCCCTGCGACTCCAAGTACTGCTATATATTAATGTTCTTCGTAACAACAAACAACAAAATATATTTGAAATTAGATATTAAAGATTAGGTTTGGGTTCTTCACGGTACAATTTCGAAGGTATTTTCTTTTAACTCAATCCTCTGGTATCGGGAGTGGAGCACCATGCTCTAGGTTCAATGGTCTTTGTAATATATTTATTGCCTGCGAAAATCTCCGAAAACAAGGGGTCTCTCATGGAGTTGTTGGAATCCTTGTTTCCTCACCCACGTCGACGCCTAGAGCACTCCAACCATCGGATACAAAGATGTCTGGAGAGCGGAGGAATCACTAAATGTTGGAAACCGGATTAAACTAAGCCCTCGAGGGCCAACCAGCTGCTTCTGGACTAGCTAATTCGGAGGCAAAGGACGGACCCAGGTCCATTATCAAGTTTCGAATCCCTCGGATTTCCAGGGAAAACGGAGCTGTAGGGGGAAAAGGGAGGGAAGGAGGGTTGTTTAGTCGCTGAATAAATGTCAAATTCTGTCGAATGAGACGGAAAGAGAGGAGTGACAAAGAGGGAAGGTCCGTCCCTTCTCATCCGGGGTCCCCAACTGTTCTCAAACATCAGAAGCTCCGGCGCTGCCACCGCCAATCCGGGGCTGCTGGGCTCTGAATCAAATTAATCGAGTCCTTGGGGTTTACCTCCGGGGTCGCAGGTGAAACGGTTTTGACGTTTCTCTCTGCGCCGCTACACGCTCCCACACATCGCTCCCTCACCCCCTCGTTCCTTTTCCCAGTTCTCACCCTTCTGGGCACATTCTCCTTCCCGCACACCCCTCATCGCTCCCTATTATCCTCCCACGAGTTTTCCTGTAACCCAAACTCTCCCTGATTAGGCCGAAGGGAAAACTGACTTAGAGTTGGGTTGAGGGAGAGGATTATTACGTTTTGCTCTTAGAACGAACGAGGGGAGCGAAAGGGTTGGGCCGGACTGGGCTATTTCATTCCCCATTCAAACTTCTACTCTAGGAAACGGTGTTTTAGTTTCAATGTCAATATGACACGCATATTGGTACCTTTACGCGTACTCTATCACAATCTTACTACCAACAACATGTCATAACAATGACTAGGGTTGCCAAACATAACATAATTTATCGCATTATTTTAGGAAAAATTTTGTACACTATATAAAACATATTGATTACTAAATAAAACATATGCATGCATTACAGGGACGTCCTTATACAGGGTGCGCCCCCCCCCCCACCCCCCCCCAACCACTTAAATCGTTAGTAATGGGCAGAAAACATAATTCATTGTTTTCAATCTTAATGTGTTTCTGTAAGGATCTCATGAATAACCAAATTGTGCATTGCGCAATTGACATTAACTTTGTTATTTTCAATAGGAACCCCCGTTTTTTATTGCAGATTTGGATTCTATTTAAAAGTGCTATAAATGTGAAATACTGAGTTGGGCAGTATAAATCTCGCCAATGGGGTAGTCAGTATAAATTGGATTATTATTAAACAGTATATTATTATTAATTAATTATTATTATAGTTTATTATTATTAGTATATTATTATTAGTATATTATTATTATTAATGGTCGCGGCCTGTCAGGCTGAAATGGGCCCGTCAGGCCGCAATGGCAGGGGTTGACAGGCAAAGCCTAATAATAATTATTATTATCATTAAATCAATTACCTACCTTCACATTCCCCGGAACATCCACCTAAAATCCTTCTTCTGATCACACACTATCCACAATAAACTTGTTTATTCACACAATAATATAATAACTACTACGTTTTAGTGAGTTGCTGCTCAAACGGGTAGCTACGAGATACGATGTACATATATCAATATAATCAATCAACGCATTACTTAGTGCTGATTTTTCTTAGTAAATTGTTTTGTGTCCAGCAAATGAGAAAATGACTTCTTTTCGAGTAGGTTGAACGATTTGAGCATGAGCTGTAGTATTTCGCTCCACGCGTGAACTTGACGAGTTGTGTGTGCCGATTTGGTGCTGCCGAATCTGAAGATGAAACATTGTTGTTCTTCAAGGTACTTAGTTGAACATACTCAGGTCTTACTATTGCATCATGTTTTATGTGCATCATTGCGCTATTCGACTCATCACAATAATTTAACTGCCTAGGTGAGCGTTCCCAAACTTTTGGTTTATTATTTTTAATAATAAATCTTTGTAAACGAATAAGAAAAAAAAATTAACCCCCCCCCCCCCCCCTCACCCCTCAAAATTTGTTGGTTTACGTTTCAAGATACATAGAATTTAAAAATCGGATGAAAAAAAAAAAAAAAAAAAGTCCGCCCGTCGGCCGTCTAAAGCTTTTCTCCAAAACTACTGGACCAATATTTATGAAATTTGGCTCAAAAATCATGAATCTGCCGGGAATGTGCCAGCATCATCGGCATCAGTGTTGATCATCCCTAAAGGGTAGTAATCAAGAACTGAAATATCATGAAAATTTTCAAGGTCACATTATATTTTTTTATTGTCATTTACATGCATTTCCCCGAAAAATCGAATGAAATAATCCGAAAAGCCGTACAATTTTCCGACCTGATGATTTTTTGCGGGAACTAAGTTTTATCAATGACCGCTAGTGACTTGAGTGAGTAGTTAGACTTGCAGCAAGCGAGTCGCGCCGCCGCACAGAAACCCCTTTTTCCTGGCCAAAAATTAAAAAGTCTTTGGAAGGAGTAGTTTACTGTTCTTATACATAGCTTCATTACAAAAATTACACATCTTATCACTCTCTATATTGTCGCATAATGTCGCATTGTAGCATAGTCTTATATTTTCGCATTGTCGCATTGTTGCATATTGTCGCGTTGTCGCATATTGTCACATTGTCACATATTGTCGCATATTGTCGCATTGTCACATATTGTCGCATCGTCAAATATTTTCGCGTTGTCGCATATTGTCGAATATTGCCGCGTTGTCGCATATTGTCCCGTTGTCGCATTGTTCCATATTGTCGCATTGTCGCATATTGTCACATTGTCGCAGATCAGTGGGATATTTAGTTTGTTTATACCTATAAATTGTCATTAGTGCATAAATATGATGCTCTCCAGTCTAGATCGTGATTTTTTCTCTCTTGAAGTCGACATCATGGCCAATGCTTCGCAAGGTTGGTTGAATTTTGTGTGTTTTAATTAATAAACTAGAAATATTACGATTTTACTATGCTCATTTTTGATTTCCAAAAGCAATTAATAGCGGGGTCCGCTGGGGATCACGACAAATTCGGTGCTTATTGGTTCTAAAATATGTAAGATTTAATAACAATTTGGTGCTACTAATTGCTATCCAGAGGTTTTGATCACTAACTATCTCGAGACTTGTAAGGCAAAGTTTTAAGAATAAATCGATTTTAGGTGGACAAAATTATAGAAAAGTTGTAGAGGAAAATAGTTTGCATCGAATGAGACCACCTTCGGATCTAAAACTCTTTTTCTCGATTTTTGGCGATTTTTCAAAGTTCTCGTGACCTACCACTCACTACCCACTTCTATGGAAATCCACTACAAGTAACTGGTAAATCACGAAAACTTCGAAAAATCGTCAAAAATTGGGAAAACAAGTTAGAGAGCTGGAAATGATATCACCCGATGCAAAACTTATTTCTCTACAACATGTATTAGTAAAAAAAAAAAATTAGATCAGTTCCAAAGGTCACAAAAGTGAGAAAAATCATCAAAAATGTATTTCTTGGGTTGAATAAGCTATTCTAGGTATAGGGACGTGGGTTATATTCGGAATCAGCTCAAAATGCTCTATAACAATAGCTAATAAAATAATTTTGTCCGCCTAAAATCGGATTCTGGCCCACTGTGCGCCAAGGCGGTTTTGCCAATTCACGGGAATGCATCATCAGCTCGTGTAAGGAATGTTTAGGTGTGTTATTCAATTTCATTACCTTATTTTCAGTAGGCGCCTACACCTTTACAGATACATTAGATATCTATCTAATGATTCGTTTAATAATATAGACAGGTGTTCTGCGTAGAAGAGCTACACAATACAGAAATAATAAACCTCTGTGTAATATAGTGTTTTTCCGTCAAATTAAACCTTCTTTTTATCAAATGAAACCATGTATCAATCAAATTAAACCTCTTTTCAACCAAATGAAATTTTTTTCAAACTAATGAAATTTCTGTTCTTGCCCGGGGAATCGGGTAGATTTAAATTAATGGACCCACGAAGTGTAGCCGAGATTTGATATATTCAAATATACGCACTGGTAAGCAAAATAAATAGTTGATATTTGGTATATGTACATATGAACCTGAAGGGTTGTTACTTCAAGAGCAAGAGTAAAAATCACGGATAAGTTGCTCTGTTTGGTAAAATGAATAGGAAGTCACTGAACACACATTTCATCTCAAGACACGTAAAATCCAATAGACACCAAGAAACTAGTGGGGGTCAGGTTGACAAGGTGGGGATCCAATAGAAATACGCAATGCATTACAAAGGGAATGAGGTAGGGGAATATAACTGCACTTATCTCTATTTGGTATTTGGACAAGGGAGGGAAAAACCCACAGCCAGCTAACTAGGCTAATGCTGGAGGACTTAACGGTCTATACATTTCCAAGAGGGATTTTACTATTGACAGGTCGACAGTGAGTATTTGGGACTACGAGTAGTTGAATGTTCTCGCGGTATTGGAATGATTTGGGAAAACCAATAGACAAAGGTAGGACAGAAGATTAGAGGTTGAAAAGAAGAAGTGGATTGAACTCCGTATTAATTAAAGCTGTGTTCAAAGGTGGATTTGAACAACCTCATTTCATTCAAATAAAACTTTTCGGTCCATCATATTGCTAATCACCGTGACAGACTGCTTCAACTTCGTGATATAATGAAACTGCTGCCGCAGCTTCTGGACACCCGCTTCACTGAATTAATTTGAAGTGCTTCTGTATTAAATTGTTTAGCAAAAATCTGAAATAAAATGTATTTTTTTTTTCAGGATGATTCGAAGAAGTTCCATTTGAAAGGAAATAAGTTTCCATTTGTTTGAAAAATAGTTTCATTCTGTTGAAAAGAGCTTTCAGTTGATTGGTACATGGTTTCATGTAGTAGGTACGAGGTTTCATTTGATTGAAACAAGGTTTCATTTGGTAGTTACGAAGCTTCATTTGATAGAAAAAAGTTTCATTTGACTGAAAGATGCTATGATTTGCAGTGTTTATAGATTCAAATGACAACTGACAACTTCAATATTATGCTTCGTAGTAGAATTTTCAAGATCTATACTCAGTTTGTATAACCACACCATGCGGTTTTCACAAGTCCGATTATTATGGTTTGCGTTTACAATAAGATCATTATTCACATCAACTAACGAATTCCATATAAAACAATATCAAATGTACTCTTGTAGTATTAAAGGGCGGATTTGTATCCCAAGAATTTTGTTCCAGAGTGGAAGCTTCGTTCGAGACTCCTAAGAATGAATATCACAGTCCTTTACGATCCGAGAGGGGCGAGGGCTCTGTTTTCCATGAAATACCACTACATACCTCTCTTGGCCATCCTCTCTCAGCTCTACGATTACAATCTTGAAATAGCTGCTTACCCTGCTCAGAAATTTGGATATAGCCACCCCCCCGACGAGAGCTACGTCCAGAATTGCGTGAGCCTTGTAGAACCTAACAAGGCAAGAAGGCATATTGACTGGCTTCTTGAAATTATGCAATATCTATGATTTTACTGCCTTACAAATATAAGCGCGACGGCGACCTATTTCTCCCATGTCTCTATAATGACAGTCACGCAGTTTCTACGGATTTTATTGCTTTATTAATGACTAAAAACGTATGCGTTATGTTGCAAGACATGGTGAAAAGATCTAAGCTGACACTTACTCTACACGAACCTAATTTAATCCTGAGTGAAATAAGCTTTGAAGACCCCAATCTGAATAATATTAAGGCTAGGTGATATGGAAAGGCCGAAATCGAGATGTTGGGAGTCGAGGTTACCAAAGTTGGCCCGATTTCCCATGTAACTTTTTTTTAGGTTATAACTTGGGGTGTAATAGGTAGGTACTTGAGTTTTTCGTGCTTTATACTTTTGGTGCAAATAAAAATGTTATATCACCCCTTTTCATGTAGAGCTCTAGGGCTGATAGTCAAAAAGCCTCTCAAGTTACCAAAGCTAGTTTGGTTTGAAAAATGCTGAAATTGGATTGTAAAATTCTGCATTTAATCTGAAAAATCTACATTGGTACTGTGTTAACTACCAGGATTTTATTCGAAGACGGAAGCATACCCATTCCTGGTACACTCATATACCTGTGCAACCTGCCACTGTAAGCATACATATGCATGCCTCCACTGCACATATGTCTACATATGCACGCCTCAACTGAATGCATTCCAAGATGCACCTCTCTAGTGCACGTGTATCTATATATGCCTGTAGTACACACATCCTATCATGCTAATGCATTCATTGCAGCCATGTAACTATTGTAACCAACTACACTATGTGAATGTTAGTTTATTATGCTTAAATTACCTACCTAATTTCTTCGAGTTTCCTTTACAATTAATTTTTGTTTCCTGATTTCATTTCATTTTCGGCGGGTGTGTTGCAAATTTTCTTTCAACATAATTTGTGCCAAAATTGAATCCTGTTTGTTATAAAAAAGTCTACGAAACAAAGTATTCTTTTAAGCTAACCATTGTTCTTACTACTTTTTTGTTTCAGTAACACATCTGAAATTGTAGTAATGAAATATTCTCAATATGAATGTATATTTTCCTAAAAAAATTCTTAAATATTAAGTTTTTCAAATCGAAATGAATAAAATTAATAAATTTAAAAGAAACATGGATGTATTCCTGTCACATTAATTTAGTTTTGTTGCACTTAGACCGAGAAGCTGGAAATATTGAATTGTCTGACTCACTGCGAGTTTTGCAGAGATTTGGGTCTTTGTCATCATGCCAAGTCCATGTACACACCAGCTTGCATCAAACAAGTCAAAGGCGACCTAAAGCTTTTGCTGAAATGCGAAATGAACAAGCGCCGAGTGATTTCAATGGTTTATCACAGGTATATTGAGGGGTTTTAGACTTTCATAAGTGAGGTATTGTAGACCTTTCACAAAACGTAGTTGACTAAAACGAGGTCTCCCAGAAACAGCCATCTACCTTTTCTAGTAGAATGTTTGGTTTCATGAACTGAATTGAGTTGGTGTCACCCCTACTACCTTCCGTACCTAAACATAGCTAACAAGCAGGTACGTTGAGTCTCATATAGTTCACGAGCCAAGGTCAAAAATAGGTAGTTTGAGATTATATAGGGAGTTTATATTAGAAAAATAGAAGGTTTGAGATTACATTTTCAAAATTTAGTGCGTCCTAAGTGATAAAATCTTCGTCTGTCATTTTGAAATCGATGGAATACAAAATGGCGGTGTCATAAAGATGGCTTAATATGACCATTTTAAAGTTTTGCTCTAATAATTCCTAAACCCCACATCCTACAGAAATTTTTATACCTGCGTAGCAAAAAGCCAAATCACTTCAACCCAAAAACTATGAATTATCTTCCGGAATTGGGAAATTAGGCAATCAAAAATCGGTCTAATTTTAAGAGGGTCTTCTCCTCCCCCAGTCTAGACTTTTGTGCTTCAAAATCACCTAGCGGTCTCAAACTTCATTCGATTGAGGGTTAAATACTTTCCGAAGTTCATATTGAGCATATTTTAGCTGAGACCGTTTCCAATTAAAGTACAAAGTAAGATACATGCAGGCCACTAACCGTGGAGGAAGGAAGGAGGTAGAACAAGAAGAAGGCAAAGACAAGATAAGGTATCACTCAAGGTGGGTGACGTCAATGATTGTGATTCACTGGAATTTGCTGGACTCTCTTTTAATAATGATGATTTTGGAGAATTTAAGTGGGTCAATAAAATATGGATGGAGGAGGGGACTGTCTGATGAGGAAATTGTAGCGCGACGTGGGGAATTCGTATTCCAACGGCAGGAAGTGCTATAATATATAGATCTTACCAGTGAAACTTATAGTTGGTCTGTTGTTGACCCTGAAGTTGGTCTAGGCTGTTGACTCCTGCCAGCCACATTGTGAACTTTATGTGTAAAATGACTTAAAATTCGTGAGTTCGGCTGTAAGTCAATGGGGAAAGATCTCAGCTAAAATATGCTCGACATGAACTTTGGAAAGTACCTGTTTAATTTTGAGCGGAATGCACTTTGGTAGACAGAAATTAGACCAATATTAACGCCACTAGATGTTTTGAGGGCAAAAGTCTAGACAGGGAGAGGAGAGGACTGACCCAAAATTAGCTCGATTTTTCAATTGTTTGTAATTCGCTTATTTTAAGAGATAATTCAGGATTTTGGGATCGAATATTTTTAATGCTCTACAACTTTGCGACGTGTAAACATTTCTGTAGGATGTACGGTTCAGGAATTATTAGAGATAAACATTAACATGGGCGAAATAATCCATCTTTACGAGGCTGCGATTTTGCATTCCACCTATTTCGAGATGGCTAGAAAAGATTTTCTCACTTAAAACGGAGTAAATTTTCAAAATATAATCTCAAACCTTCTCCTGAAATTACTACATGTTTTCGGAATCGGCTCCTGGTCTAATACTAACGTATGGTAGGACGGAGCTCCCCCAGAAATAGGTAGCCTTTATTCTCCACTAGACTGTTTAGTTTCCTGGACTGCTACTAGATTGAGTTGGTGTCCTTGCTCCTAACTACTGTAACAAAACACAGCTAATTAGCAGGTATGTTGATTGTCATACTAAGACAAACTAAAGCACTTTAATGTTTGTTTTAGTAAAATATTCATATAAACAAAGGTAAACTTCTGCGTCACTTGTCACAAGGATGTTGTCGAGATTGTATGGGTGAAGAATTTTTTGGTTGGTTTTGCTCATCATTAATCGTCTATGGTCAGAGTGAGCTGGACAGCCCAAGACTAAATGCTTTGGGGTCTTCAAAATATCCCCACAAAATCTGCTCTGAGGGGTGTCTGTTTTCCCGATTCGGTGTCAGTATGAGTTGGTGTAGCATGCCCCTACTCTTAGGCAATGATCTTGTTATATTGCTTTGGCATTGGTTCGGTTGTTTTAGCAAGCCAAGGTCTTCGATGGTGGAAACAGTTCTTTGTAACGGTCGTCAATGACCGTTTGGTAAGAGTAAAATTCCCGTTTAACTACCATTTTAACTCAATATTAACTCAATTTTGACCAACATCCGTTTTCTTCATATTCATACTTCATGCTTGAAGAGTGACTGGATGTCGATCACACAGATCAAAGGTTAGGAATAAAATGACCGTGAATCCCAGAATCACCCCTTCAAAGTATTACTCCACGATCAGCAGGGAAAATAAGTCTGGAAAAATTAGAAAAAAAAAAACAATTTAAAGATTTTGTTCTCATTTCTTCAGACACTTTGTGTGGTAGGTTACTCCAGTGAATTAATTGTTCCTGTTTTAGTCTTCTAATGCGCATACCCCATCTCGTCACAAATCAAGTTACTAAATACATCCTATACTTACTTCAACAGCTGGTATGTTCACTGGAAGAAGTTCCGGTCCCATGGCAACAGTGCGAACCCTGTGGTACTGCTAATAGATGGTGCACAGGAAGCGTTGAGAATTATGGACACTGGATTGTTGGACGTCATCTGCCACCATTTAAAATCAACTGATAACGAAAACTTCAACCAACTGTGTGGAGAATTTAACAGAAGGGATACAATCCAAAGGATGATTGAGGAGTCACCAGGAAGTCATCTTATTGTCTCTGACAGCAACACTCTGAAATGGCATTCAGCATTGGACCGGCTACCTCTTCTATTGATGACACTCATTTACCATCAGCTAGCCATTCCCATTCACCTTATCAGTAATTGAATGAGTAAGATATTTGTTCACTGTATACGGTATTCACTTGACCTTGTTAAATTCTATTGAACGTGAGAGGCGTATTTATAAAACACAATCATTTAAATAACAATTCACAAGAAAATACTTGCTTGAAACTGGCTACCATCCAGGAAGCCGATGATATTTGACGTTGGCCTTCAGTTCGTTGAGTTGGCTATATTCATGTAAGGCGTAAATATTTTACACATATCTATATAACTGAATGAGAAGAGGCATTAAAATACAGATATTATCCTGCTTACAGTCCAATTCATACTAGGAAATTCTTCGAAATCTGTCATGAATAGGGACAATAGGAAGTTCTGCATGAAAGTCATAGTTTACGTAACTGTTTGAAGCAGATACTCAACTTACAAACAATTTATTACCATGCGTTTAACATATTGCTGAATCCTCCTCCCAGTGATTTGGTGCTTTCTCCTGTCACGCACCACATATATGAGGTCATCCAACGACAGACTGCCGGCTGATTGTCTGTGGAAGCCCATAGCAATAAGGGCAAAGCGTGCATTCGATCAGAGCCTAATGTATATAACTCCTATTAATTTTTTCAATACTTGTATAATTAATTGTACATGTTAACCCTCTCCACAGTTCCAGATTTTGGGACCTTCATTCACGGGAAATATTTATTTGGAACCTTCCCAACTCATACGTTGGAACTTATTAACGCTTCATAGAAATCAATAGTCCGTACAATAATTATTATCAGTTGTTATTTTCAGGGTACTAGGAGAGTGACTTTCCCCTTCTTTTATTTTTATTACGATGTGGCGCGGCATTTAATTTCAACCATGCGTTGAATTGCAAAAAATGAGGCCTATTGAAGAGAGGGCATGATCATTTTCGTGATGTGTGTGCCAAACTCGGCGAATTAGCATGGGTAGGCATCACAACAGAGCCGGTTTTACGTCATTCAGATTTGTCATCTCCGGCTTTCAGATGATTTCAAAATCCAAGGAGTCTTGGTACAGTTAGAGGCCAGCGTTCTTTGATAAACGTATTGTGAATGCCAACGCCACCTCTTACTAATCCCAAGATCGGGAAAAAACGCTGCAAATTATTACACAAAGGTTTATTATTTATGTATTAGATAGCCCTTTAATTAAACGAAGTCTGTTATTCATTATCTAAATATATCTGCAGTGGCATAGACGCCTACTGAGGAGAAATTAAATTAAAAACACCTACATTTCACTAGTCTTTTGAATTTAACACAAACTGACCCACCAACTGAAAATTAATGATATGCAATGACATACCTACGCTTCGCAGCTCCATTTATAGGTGACAGAAGTTATAATAATCTGAATTCCTTTGGAATTATATCAGCTGATACGATCGTCATGGTTTATTGGATAATTTTTACAATGTTTCGCCTGTTGCGGTACATCCCATGTTGATTTTTTTCCCTGTTAAAGTTCTGGACCTTGGGGAGGAAAGAAAACCTATGAAGTTACAGCTACCTGGGTGGTTTCTTTCGACTCTTTAGGATGGTATCTATGAAATATTGTTAAGCCCCGTACATAATAAACCTGTATTAGATAGCCCTTCACCGCAGAACACTGGTCAAAAAAAAAAAAAAAAAAAAAAAAAAAAAAAAAAAAAAAATTACCTCCCAAACTGAGTCTAAGGTGCATTATCGAAATATAACTGGACGATGTCACCTACCAAAAGAAACAAAAGAAAAATCTACACTACATGCATCTATTAGTAGTCTGTATCATGACTTCATGATGCATCGGTACATGGATCTGCCTTATTTTTCCTCCTGTGAAATATGTGTTTTGTGTCCCAAGTTAGAAACGTCTCAATTAAATTAGCTAAGTCAGAAAATACCCAATCAATTCAATCGTCTTTTAGTATCCCAGAAAGTCACCATACCTAATTTCAACTTCCTAGGATGAAAACGAGAGAATGTAGCTTACTCAGCAGATTAGGAATGAACCAGTCATTTAGAACGTCTTTTAATGTTCCAGGGAGTCTCCCTATCAAATCTTAACTTCCTAGGATGTACAGGAGAGAATTTCGCTCACTCAGCTGAGACAGAATGAGCTAATCTTTTCAATCGATTCCTACTGTCCCAGGGAGTCGCCCTATCAAATCTCAACTTCCTAGGATGAATAGGAGCGATTTTAGCTCACTCAGCTGATTATAAAACACCCAATAGTTGCAATAGTCTAGTACCTACTGCTTACAAGTATCTACTACTCAATATTATACCTACCATGTTCCTAGTGCCTTCTTTTCAAATTATTAGTTTAATATGGTTACTTAGCAATATTAGTTTATAACTTAGCGTAATAAATCAGCTTTCCTTGCCACTACAATGGATTAGGGATCATGAGATGTTGTGATAAAATGAGAGCATTCCAAAAAGTGGCGAACGATTTTCCTGCTATGAAAATGTTGGTTGTTCGTGCAAATCAATAGAAATAGAAAAACCTATCTATGAGGAATAATATGCGGAAAAACTCCGTTTTCTGCCCATTTTTGGTTCATAGCTTCTGAAGCGATCGGGCTGGCTAGATTCTAGGACCATTCAGACCCCAAGTGGAGTCTATGTGGGAAAGGGCGTATTTTTCTCATCCAGTTAAAAGCCCCTTATGGCCTGGATGGCGGATGGCAGACGGACATTGTAGTTTTGGATTCTACGCACCTTAAAACGTTAAGTGACAAAGTTTGAGAAAAAACAATTTTTTTCCATCACGATTACAAAGGCTTGTAAATTGGAAATAATAAACCAAATCAGCCAGAGGATAACATGTTAATATGATTAGGCTGTAGAAGATTTACTAAGGGCCTCCTTCACTCCATTGGTATGTTCTTGAGATGGCGCATCACACATTTAATTTGCATCGTTCATAAATAGTCTCGATTACACATTGAGTTAAAAGTATAGGAAACCGAATGCCCAAGTACTCGGGTGGACACGTATTAAGATTCGACTTGCCACAATAAGGGCCATCAACCTTAGGCTGCGCTTTACTAGAGGGAAGTTGAAGAGCTTGGGAGGGGAAGACGGAGCTGTTCTGTGCAATGAATAAAAAAAAAAAAAAACCCCAAGCACCACCAAGCCTGTAGGGATATGAATGAAACCTGATAATCATCTGCGGAACGTGAGACAGAATGAGTTAATAAATATATTTAGGGGATTCAAAAAACAAATAAAGAAAGAAATTAAGAACATTATAAAAGATCATAATTGTCCTCTTACTTATTCTAATAGTATACTAATTTATTGTAGACGGTATATTATGTTGGCTATCTTCGTTCTATACCTATGTCAAACATGTGGTGCAATGCCAAATCGCTACCACAATAGAGACATCCTACAAGGTGAGCCGGAACTCACTAGCAGTATAGAACGTAAGCCGGGCAAGTCAGTATAAGTTCCAAACTGTTACCAACTATTATATATGCATAGATTTGTAGGTATCTTCTTTCAGCAAATGAAAACTATCAATGAGGTTTTTTTTTATTTTTATATTTGGCATTAGAAAATCTTTACAGCCATGATACATTATTATATTACAAACAAAAAAACGTAATTATTATTTATGTTACATACATCTTTATACTATATTTATACTATCACTTAATGTTTACTCTTATTATACATTATGTCTTGTCTTCGAAAAATGTGAAAATAATTAAATATACTTCTGTGTCAGATAACGCAATTAAAGTTTCATAGTTGAATGGTAATTCTATTTTTCTTGTCGTTATGATTTCATTGAACATTTGCTCTCTTTGTCTCTCATAAGAATGACACTCCATTACAATATGTTCTTATGTATCAGTAACTCCACACTGATCGCAGGTAAATTCATGAGTATGAGGTTTGATCATATTTAGGTATACATTACAAAGTCCTTTGTTGCACCTCAACCTTCCGATTGTTTTATAAATCTTTTTTATGTTTTATGTCTAGATCAATGAGGTAACTACATAAAATTCAAGGTTGAGGCATAATTTCCAACGAAGTTCAATGCAGTATTATTACGCATTCTCACATGATAGTTTAAAATCGAAGTCAAGGAAATTTATCAACTGACCATCAATATCTGTCTTCACTCAATTATAATATCTGTTTTCCACAACCAACATGAAAAAACACTTCACAATCACAATAACACATCTTCAGAAGTTGTTAGCTATTTGACGGCTATGCAACGAAATTCACTGACGGGGTTTGCGGTTGATCTTAGAATGTGAAGTACCTACGTAAGCACAGTGACTTCCGCTCCGGCCCGCTGCCCAACCTCATACATAAGATATTAACAATGGTTATCGAATCTATAGTGATTTGTATGGACAACAGCGACTACATGCGGAACGAAGATTACCTTCCGTCTAGGCTGATGGCGCAATGCGAGGCAGCGGATTTCATAGTGCAGGTATGCCATTGACGGTTATCAATAAATAGGTGCGATAAATTTACTAAATAAATTCAAATTATGAATTCGAGTCCTAGTCTTACGATATTGAACAGAATCATATTTGGACGCTGTCAAGCAACAATAGCCTAAGCGACATTTTGGCCGAAAATGAATTTTTTGTGCTGAGAATCGTGCTTTCCTTTTTTAACGATTTTAGTGCGCCCTATTCAATGCATAGAAACTAATGTTTAAAACGCTGCAAGTTATTACACAATGGTTAATCATTTCTGTGATAGATATGCAGAAAGCCCTTCTACGCAGATCATTGGTATATTATAGATACATTTATAATAATTATCAAACCCCGTATATAATAAACTTAACAGCAAAAAAACCGGCGCACCCTATATTTTGTTATTTTTTCACCTTAGCTTCAATTGGTTAATTTTTTTTTGCATGTGCCAAGTAAAGTCGGTATCTTATGAGAGAACAGCAAGGAACAGAGTGGCAAATAAAAAATAGCCGTTTGAAAAAATCAGCTTTATTCACAAAACTTCGATGTTTGGACAAAAGTAACAAAACATTCTTCTGTAGTTATCGTGTGAAAAAAAAATTGAAAAATGAATTTTTTTTTTTTTTTTTTATATAAATTTTTTTAATATCGGGTGGTACCGTCCCTTGCTTGTACCACCGCCTGCATTCTTCTCGGCATGCTGTTGATCAAATTTGAAACCGTTTCTTGTCTGATGAGGTCCCATTCTGCGACCACCGCTGTCCTGAGGTCTTGGAGGTTTACAGGAGGGTTCGGTCGCCTTCGGATACACCTCTCTAGCTCGTCCCATAGATGTTCTATGGGATTGAGGTCGGGGCTGCGAGCTGGCCATTGTAGGGTGCGCATGCCAACCTCTTCGAGATAGTCAGTAACCACGTTTGCTACGTGTGACCGCGCGTTATCGTCCATAAAAATAAAATTATCGCCGGTGTAATGGGCGAATGGCACTACATAATCTTCCAGGATGTCAGAAATGTACCTCAGTGTGGTTAGACTCCCTCGGGGGTACAAATGGAGTTCCGTATTCGCCTCTGAAGTGATTCCACCCCAAACCATTTCAGAACCTCCTGCGTAAGGCACCCTTTCAGAAATAATGCACTGAGCGAAACGCTGCCCTCGTCACCTCCACCCTCTAACACGACGATCTGAAGCGAATAGTGAGAACCTGGACTCATAGGAAAACATTAAGAGTGCTGAAAGGATGCCTTACGGGAGTGGGTCTGAAATGGTTTGGGGTGGAATCACTTCAGAGGCGAATACGGAACTCCATGTGTACCCCCGAGGGAGTCTAACCACACTGAGGTACATTTCTGACATCCTGGAAGATTATGTAGTGCCATTCGCCCCTTACACCGGTGACATTTTATTTTTATGGACGATAACGCGCTGTCGAAAATTCATTTTTCAATTTTTTTTCACACGATAACTACAGAAGAATGTTTTGTTACTTTTGTCCAAACATCGAAGTTTTGTGAATAAAGCTGATTTTTTCAAACGGCTATTAACATGTATCATGTTTTAGCCCTGGGGTCCTAGCGAATTTTGCGAGTCAATTTTTTTCCGCGCACGAAATTAATTACAGTGATTTCCGCCTACAACCGAGTCGTTGCTAGGGGAATGGTACTTCGTCGTTTTTCATCCCACAAAATTCGTTGACCATTCGTTCGAAAGCTCTCGATTTATACAACAATATTATGTTAACTACGGCGAAGTGCGTGTCCAACAAACTGAGTTATGAGCATGGTTATATAAATAATTGTTTACACACAGGTGATCATTCTCAATAATTGATATTGTGAACATGATTGCAACCGCTTGTTAATTTCTGATGTTTTCATAGAATTTCGAATCAATATCGAGGAGAAAACATGATACATGGTTGAAATTTTTGGTTCTAGAACAGAAATAAGTTTTTGTAATTATATAGGTAATACAATCGGGATAACGCCAGTCATAACAATGTTTTTTTTTATTTGCCACTCTGTTCCTTGCTGTTCTCTCATAAGATACCGACTTTACTTGGCACATGCAAAAAAAATTAACCAATTGAAGCTAAGGTGAAAAAATAACAAAATATAGGGTGCGCCGGTTTTTTTGCTGTTAAGTGTATATAATCAGAACATGGCGCATCGTGCCTCCGCGAAGGGTTCACACTTTTACAGTTCCAAGACCCCACAATTTTACGCTTCACAGCAAAGGTGTTAAAAAAATGGGAAAATGGTGCTTGAAGTAATTTACGTTAGCGCAATGAGCGCATTGTTGTTGGTGCAATGACTTGAGAAAAATGAAACTGGTAGCGAACAAATTCCCAGAAAATGTAATCAAAATCTGATGAAAACTATGCCTTTTTCCTGAGAGTACACTTTCGCGCATGCGCAGGAGCTAATAATGATGCAATTAGGTTGAAATTAACATGGAATAATTAAACCGGTTGAATATTGTGGAAATTAGGCTTGTTTCAAGAATCTGCGGACATACACACTCAGATACACACAGAGATAGAGAGAGAAAGAAACGGAACGAAAGTGGTTCAGAATATTCTGAAACGTAAAATGCAAATAGAAATTTTACCATTGAAAAAAAAAAAAAAAAAAAAACAGCCGTTTGATTTTAGTGGAAACCACAACTTTTAAATCTCTCGAAAGTACGTAGACGGGAGCAATTTAAGAGATGGAGTTTAGCATTTACGTAGGTACCAATAATTCACTAGTAGGTACATCCGCACGGAGAATAGTTGTTGATAAATTCGATTTCAAAACGTTATAATAAATTCCACTGGAACTACATCACCTGATAGTACCAACATTAGCATTATATCAGCTGATATTTACAAGATAACTTTTATGTATTCCAGTATCACTACCTCACGATTTTTGATGGAATTTTTAGCTTGATCGTCTATTCAATAGATCCTCTAGCAGCGCGTCATTTCTCTAACTTCTCGCGCCAAAAGTTGTTAATAATTTTTTGTTAGATTAAAAATATCATTTGAAACCATCGGTGCTGGTGAATTCCTAAAAAAACTAAAAATCTCTCCCATCAAGGGATTTTCCTAGAGTTGGAATGTGTTCATTGCTGCCTTTGTAAGCCAAGATTTTCCCCCACGAAAGTGAAAACAATGGTTCCGAAACAGACTTTATGTTTTGTAGTTTTTACCAATAACCGAATGCGACCGATCCAGGATCCAGCTGCGGTTAGAAATCACGTGATTTGTAGCGGTAGAACCACAGGGATGAGGCTATCCCGTTGGGGGGACATAATCGTATAAATGTCCAGCAAGCTGGAACGTTACCATCACAATAACTTGAATCTTTGACTCAATCTCAAATATCGAGCTCATTTCTCCTCATACATCCAACCTTCGTCTGCGACCGTAGCCTTCAGTTTTCGGCTCTACCTCACCTTAGGGCTTCAGGCCTTTTCCTTCCTAACACTACTTCAATTCTCTCTTCTACTTACTAATTCTCTCCATGTTAAACTTAGTAAAAGGTTAGACAAGTTTACGGGTTTATAAGTTAAGAATCAACATGACCAAAAAGCTTATCAGTTCATATTTCAGATAGACTCACACTGTAGCATACTACCACGACACCGCACAGTGGTTCAAAAACCCAATCTAGCTAGACAGAATCAAATTTTCGAGTTGGAAGGTATGACTTCAGCAAGTTGACGTGCATTCTGAGAGGTTGTCGATTGTTTACGACATGACGTTTCAGTGTATGCTGAGAAATGCGGAAAAACTACGATTAATAACAACTTGTTATCAATTCACTTAAAGATCAACGAGTAAACTAGCTATTCAGTCTAGCTCGGAACACGAAAAATCTTCCACAATGATCTATATGGATAAAGTTGAGCGAAAAATTATTGTTCAGGTAGATAGGTTTTAAGCAAGAAAATACGAAGTAAATTTTTGGTTTATTAGTATAAAGTCTTAGTAACTTAGAGTACTTAACACAGATTTGGAACCAGGAATTCATGGGTGGGATGCCTAAAAAATGAATCAGAATAGAATTGTTTGCCTCTTCTTGCTTTTAGTAAGGATTTTTTTATTAATTTATTTTTATTTTTTTCGTTGGAGAAGAAAACACAATTCTATAGTTTGTTTACGACTCATCTTCGCAAAAGAGTCAGATGTGTGTTTTCTAATACCTACAAAATAGAGAACTGAGTTGTGCTAGGTCCCTTTTAAAACAGATTTGCATCTAGTATTCACTGAAGTTTGTTCTAATTCTAGCCTCACTTAGTTATCCAGTAGTTAAAGGAAACCGAGCTACATTTTGGAAAATGGACTAAAAACTAGTTTTTCATTTATTGTTACGTATGAAGGCTTCATCTGACCCCTGATGTGGCATGGATTTGAACAGCACTAAATATCCTTCATGATTAACTTTTTTTCTAATTTTTATTTTAATAGAGAAGTTGGAAATTAAGCAAATTTTCCATAATTCAAACGTGAATATCTCAAAAACTACAGCTGGTAACAGAAAAACGAGTTTCAGAATTGAATTCAGAACCTTTGAAAACTCCCATAACCAGTCTTCTTTCTTTTGCGTCGTGGAAATTTAATGTTGTCTAGGTAGATTGGGTTTTTCAACCACTGTGCACTGTGGGTCAGATTTCCATTTGGTACTTTGGTGCTTTTGGTTTGTTACTTTTTTCACGGTAGTGTTACCATCTTATAAACCGCGCTGGGGACCACAATAAGTGTCCCTCATTACCGAAGAAAGCATTAACAATATGTACTTTTTATGAATCATGAAGTAGGTAGGTATCTAATTTTGGGACAATCTAAGTGATTGTCGTTATTAATTGTCTTATTCCCTATAATATAGATCTTTTTATTATGATTAACAGGGCATTTCCAATTTCCGACGGCCACGTAACGGTTTCCAATTTATGATGATTTCCGCTTACAACCAAGTCGTTGCTAGGGAAATGGTGCTTCGTCATTTTTCATACCACAAAATTCGTTGACCTTTCGTTCGAAAGCTCTCGATTTATCCAACCATATTATTTTAACTACTGCGCAGTGCGTGGCCAACAACCTGAGTTATGAGCATGGTTATTTGAATAATTGTTTACACACAGGTGATCATTCTCAATAATTGATATTGTGAACATGATTGCAACCGCTTGTAAAATTAATCATTATTAAATTATGTGACTGTAAACCGTAGGTCTACCGTCTGTTATTTATTTTTTATTTTTTCACTTGAAATCTTTTTTTGATCACTTGAAATCTGTTAATACCAATTTTAATTTTAATCACATATAGGTACCTACCAAAAATGTTTCATGCGTGTTATTTATTTATTGATTTATTTATACACGGCAATTGCCCAATTTAATTAGGAAATCTTTGAAACCTCAACAGTAGTATACAAAACAAATAATCGATCCACCAACTCAAGATAGAATACCAAGGCGTACAATACATAAAAAATTACAGAAAGAAAACGATAAACGGATACAATCAATTTAACATGATATTACAAAAGCATTTTGGCATGTTTATTGAAAAACGACTCACTATCACCCCATCATATCCACCTCATCCAAAACTCTCACAAGGTGATTGAACACTCTTTGCGCCCGCTGTAGAGGATAGTTCAATAGATATGTTGGCGTCTTGGTTATCTTGAAAGGAGTTCAGTTATCTTTACTTTGGTTGCTTTCTTCCGTGTTTTCTGTGGTTTTCAAAACGTCTCCTTGGCCCATGATGGGAAGAGGAGCATCGTCTTTAAGTCCCATGAAGCCCATCTGGTTGTTCAATGTATGGAGACTATGAATGCGTCTACCCGCATGTCTAAGCCTCATTGACTTAGGCCATTAGGATGTTGGCCCTCACCCATCCTGCGACCTGTGATTTTGGTCATTCCCGCATCTGTAATAAAACTGTCTCCAATGCTCTCTGGAAAGAAATGAATTCCCTGTATAACACTCCCTCGTAAGATGTAATGAGTGGATCGAAGGTCCTCCCCTGCTCTGTCATACTTTCTATGCTTGTCATGAGCGGCGCTCCCAGCAATCTCTTTCCATTGACAGGGGGCTTAGGAAGAAGCGTTGGCGTTTGCCACGCGTAGATCAAAGAAAGGCGATTTCTCCCTATCCTAAACCCTAGAATGCGTGGGCTAGAATATTCGCAACAAGACCATGTGCTCCGATTTCGCCTTTTTTTCCATAACTGGTTCCACCACCACTTCGCTTCAAGCAAGATTCGCCAAGGTTGCCACGGTATGACGAGTCTGATTGTGCCCATGACTTATCAAGTCCCCTCGCTTGCAATAGAGTGCATGATTTAGGGAGAAATCTTCCCCACACCCATCACTTGACGTTGGAAGGCCAGTAGGATCCTGTCCATACCGCATGCTAAGGGCATCTTGAAACAGTGTTGGTGACAAGTCCAACATATCAGACGATAGAGGAACCACTGATAGCCACGGAGACGCATTACCTTCTGTGATTCCATGAATCGTACGAACTGATCGGGGTGGTAAAGTGTTGATGAGCTGCTGGCATCTTTCTTTGTTGGTCCTTTCTTTCTCCAGCCCTTCTACTACGATTACCCGTGTTACGTGTCCATTATGGTCCGAAATATTAAAGGAGGTATCAGTGGTTATGCTATCCACCGATTTGGATGTTCCTCTTCTTAATGTTCTACAGGCTGTCTCGGCTGAGAGTACTGGATCATCCATCGATTTGAAATCCTCTCAGCAGTACAGGTAGAGGTGTAGCTGGTATTCTTATAACTTCTGGAGAAAGTCGGATGGTTCTACGTGGTTCATATAATTCCTTGTTGGCCTGTACCGCCCTTTGCAGATAAGACCACTCCCTTTGGTAATAACAATTTCTTGATATGCCGCTCCAAGGAAGAGATAATGAGGGAGGATTTTTTGATAAATCTGACGTCGAGATACATTGAATATAATTCAATGGTCGGTAAAATGATACCGCACGAGGTTGAGGGCAGCAATTGGGTTGTAGATGCAAATCAATGGGGTATGAATAGTCGTTGATTGCTATACTCACAAGAGAAAGACAGAGTTCTTACCTTAACGGAGGTATGATCCGGGATGGGGGGGAGGCTGACGGGCTTGGCGTTCTTTTGGGAACGTGCCGAGTAACAGTTCCTGCGATAGGAACTGTAACAGATTTCATAGAAAACTTCTTATATCCCCTAACATTCTATATTTCGTAGAATAGAGATGATGCAATAAAACCAAACTTTATAATTATAGTCACAACTAACGTGAGACTTTCGATTTTTGATCAGGCCAAACTGCGGTCCCACCCCGAAAACCAAGTGGCATTGGTGACGTTCTCAAACCACGAGGTTGTAGCTCACCTCACAACAAATCAAGCCAAACTGCTGACAGAGATGTACAGAGTAAAGCCTGGAGGCTCAGTTCGATTTTTGCAGGGGTTGAACGTTGCTCAGCTGGTTCTGAAACACAGGCTCGTCAAGACACATAAGTGCAGAATTGTTGCGTTCGTCGGAAGCCCAGTGGAAATCCCAGAGAGCGAAGTGCAAAATTTGGGGAAAAGGTAATTAACCATACTGTTCGTGGTTTAGGCTACCTGACGATGAGCAGATGTTGTTAGTTACAAATTTAACCATTTCGTTGCAGTACAAGGTATAGGAAAAGTGGAGCACGTATGACTATTTTCAAATTCATTTGCATTTGGTTCAAAACTCTTGTTTTTATTTAAATAAATTACATGCACATTGTACTACCGCTTCACACTCTGAACTATTTTTTACAAGGCTTGAGTTATGACAAATTTATTTAATGAAGTTCGGGAAAGCATTTTTCTGAGCAAATAATGAATTCTGATGTTTACAATAGCACACATCTAACCAGTGGTCAGGAGCGCTTCCTAATACTGTCTGTACAGTGTGGAGTTGAGATTAATTCCAAGTATACATGTGCCCAGAAGTGACGAGTGCACAAATTTTATGTCAACAAAAATACTACAAGAGAAAAACGCAGCTTAGGTACGGTGATGCCAATTTACATTTCCAGCAAGATACCTTTAATGAGGACAGCAGGTTCACATTCAGGATTCATATTCTAGCTTATTCAGACTCCTTTGCAAATAGTGGTTTCACTAGCAACTATCCAGCTTAGTATTGTTGTGCGATTTGGCGTGGTTATACGACTTCATCGATATAATCCAATAAGTAATTTACATTACGGAACGTGACTATTATTTCCTTTTGGATATTGCTTGAATTTATGCGCTTAAATTTGGAACGGAACTTCTGTGAGACAGGTAGTGAGGAATTTTAACTTCCCGAACCATCCCAATCAGCTGACTTCTATGTATTTTATTCAACACCGTTGATATATAGAACGGAACCTTTTTGAGATACTAAGGGCCGGTTTCACCAATGTTTTTAATAATTGTTTACTCATTAAACCGAAGATCTCAGCTGTTAAACGACGATATTCGGTTTCACCAACTCCGGTTCAGATAAATCAATGATCGAATGCGCTAAATCAACGATCAAAACTAGCCAGCAATTTTGGGTGGTTAGCGTTCAAATCAACGATTTACTGGGTAGGTAGTTCTTTTTGCCATCTTTGTTTACATGACTGAAATCATTTTTTGCTACATTTTTCCATCTAATTTGCTACATTTTCCAAGTTATTTCCTACATTTTCCTACATGCACGAAAATAAACCACAGAGGATTGATTAGATCATTGGATTTTGAGGACGAATTTGACGAGGATGATATGAAGACTTTACAATTCATGGATTAGAGAGAGTACGGCGGATTTCAATTTCAATAGAATCGATTTTCTGAGGAGGTACCGACTTTCAAAAACTACTGATTTATTAGTCCTTGAACAAATTGATGATAGCATCGAGTACACAAGTCACGGGTAGGAATATAGGTACATACATGGAGTGCACAAATACAGTTGTAATATAGTGTTATAAAATAGCCAACGGCTCATCACAATTTGAAATGACACAATGTGCTTAGATGGTGTCGTAGGCTGTTGACATTGAAGTGATGGGAGGTACAAACTTGACCATAATATATTACGAGAAAATTATAACCTGTTTCCTGCACTTTCTGAGTCGATATAACTTTGGAATCTCGGCTTCTGCAATGGCTACAGTTATGTGTGGCTACGTCTCTTCGAACTACGACTCAATGCTCGTTGGAGTGTAAAAGCCCCCTTAATGGAACGTTCATACCAATTATCCGAAGTGAATTACTACTCTGACCAGTTTCATTGGTTCAAACCTCTCAAATCTGGACATCAATTGACATTCAATTAGCCGCTAAATTAAGACGACGACCACCATGTAATTTTAACATGTCACTCAACTCGGGTTTGCCTATTTTAGTTTGTCCAAAACCTCTAACGTTTTGGATTCTCGAAACGTGCGCAAGTATAAATGCTAGTTCATAAAATGACCTCTTATTTAGTTTAAATTCAGTTCAATGTTGAGGTACAATGAGTGCAATGGGGTAAAATGTGAGGTACAATCAACACCACGATGATATCACCTTTTGTGTCAAATAAATGTTACACGCGATACTTATCAAGTACCTAGTACCATTCTTGTAAAATTTATAATAACTGAATAATCATCTCTATTATTTTAGGAACCAGAGTGATGGCTAGAATATTAGAACTGTATTATCCTTAAAATTGTTTCTCTTGTTTCAAGATTTGTACCACTGGTAGTTATCTAACAGTTCAGATCACCTAAATATAAATAGGTATGTTCATTCTCTATTACTGTTTGGCGTGTCTGAAAGAGTTATTGTCAACTCACGCGAAGTGGCTACTACCAAAGAATCTATTTCAATGAAATTTGTGAAGAACCATCCGGTAACAAATGGAAATGTAGATAACAAGACGAAATCCTTTTCCACGGACTCTTTTGTTTAGGCTCTAAAACGCTGCAACTTATTACACAAAGGTTTATTTATTGTATTAGGTAGCCCTGCTAAGCAGAACACTGGTCCATTAAGAAATACCTATCAAACTGAGTCTATGGTGCATTACCGAAATACATATAACTGGACGATGTCACCACCAGAAGAAAATAAATAAATTTACTAAAAATGATGAATAAATGGAAAAAAAATCAAAAAATCTTGAGAGTGATTAGAAAGAAATAAAAAAAGGGACGGTAGACCTTCGGTTCTACAGTCAGATACTTTAATAATGATTAACTTTACACACTACTAGTTCATTATGGTTACTTAGCAATATTAGTATATAAGCGTAATAAATCAGCTTTCCTTGACTCTACAGAGGCTTTGGGATCATGAGATATTGCGATAAAATGAGAGCATTCCAAGCTGTGGCAAACGATTTTCCTGCTATCAAAACTAAGGGAGTTACACTTCCCTAGTAACGCATTGGTTGTACGTGAAAATCAACCCCGTGACGAGGCGCAAACAAATGGAAACGTCCTGTAAATCATTATTAAATGATAATAAAAGAACTTAGTGTCTCTAATGGGAGTTGAACCGCCGCAGGTTGGATTTACGGCCAGCATGCCACCCCCATAATCAAGTACTCTAACCATTGAGCTACGATCGCCTGTATGCTAGCTACGCATGATTTCTCCACCTAGATATCCGAATGGTGTTTTTTCGAAATTCTAGCCCTGAGGGAAACCGAACGGTTCAATGTACCGCGTTGCGGATGGTCTTAATTAATTCTTTGGGATCATAATTTATCAATGACATGCAAAAAATCGTAACTGTTACCTTGAAAGTGTTCGAGTTTTCGATTTTTGAATATGTTAGCCCATAATTACTATCCTTTAGGGTTGATCAAAATGCATGCCGATGTTACTGAAACATCCCCTGCTGATGTATAACTGCTAAGCCAAATTTCATAAACTCTGGTCCAGTTAGTTTCAGAGAAAAGTTCTGGACGGCGCGCGGCCTACGGCAGATGGAGGCTTTTTTAATTTTTAAATTTATTTTTAAATTTGTTGAAACGTATAGCAACAAATTTTGAGGTTGGGGGTGTGGGATATATATATATATTTTTTTATCGATTGATTAAAAAGGTTCTTTATTAAAAATAATGAATCCAAAATACCGAACGTACGTACTTTTACACGTTCATTCCCACAAGAGAACATCAACTCAGCGTCGTATGGTTTCGCGGTTCAGTGTAGGAGTGGGACTGAAAAAAACCAGTGGTATTGAGCCAAATCAGTCTCTCATTCGTGTCCTCTGGGAAGCGTGTTTGTTTACGTTCGGGATTGAAAGGTCAATCACGTGCTCCATCCTGAGATAGCTGGAACATTTAATGGGTAATTTTCATGGTTATTTTGATTCGCTCAATAGCAAATTCTTTGTGAGAGCTTTCCAAAAAGGTGCTATATGATGGGTATCTGACCAGTAATACGGCTTTTGAAATTCATTTGCACGATGACGCCACGGCACCCGCCTGCCTGGGGGAACCCTCAGCTCCCTTGAACAACTACTTCACACACGATCTTTCTACCCGTTGGCCAAATTAAACGATTTTTTGAGCTGAAAATTGCCACCAGAGGGTTTTAAAGTGCGCTGAATCCGAATCTGAAGTCAAAATTGTGAAAATTCCGAATTATGAAAGTTCCCTATTCTACAGTTTATTCAACAGTAAACCGTTCACTCTTCGTTTAAGAGCCAATATTTTGTAAAATTCTTCTGGACAAATCGTTTGCCTGGATTGATTGTTATCGAGCTCCTCGATCTCCTTCACAAGCTCACTGAGAAATGCAATACCTTAGAACGATGTAGTTTTCATAGTGTTTCAAACAATATTTGTGTGCTTTAGAGTCCCCAATGACTTGGTAAACGAATATTTGGTAATTTTGAAAAATTTCGGATTTATTGGAAGAGTATAATTTATTTCCATACAACCCCCCTCCCCTCCATCTCACGGTTTAATGTATTCTTACCCGCTTTCTCAAGTGATATCGATCGTAATATTCAGCTCGTTTACTACACGGAGCTTTAATGTTTTCCTAAAAAGTCCCATGGGTTCTTGTTATAGTTTTTTCGACGCTATGCGTTTAAAGCCTAGACGAGTTGTTATACGAAACAACCTTTAAGAGCTTGGTATAACAAATCTAACGATTCAGTTGAAGAGTGTATTCAATTTCCTGATACTAAGTACATTTACGATAATGACCTAGTAATAGTTAAATACCTAGTTTTTTGGGGTAGATATAAAAACACGATATTCCCATGTTTCATGACATGATCATAGCAAAAAACATTAGAAAAAACTTGATCAACGAACCTGCGAAAAACACAAAACCCTATCTCAGTATCTCAGCCTCTCAACGAAATATTCAAATTTACCTTTACTTGGCCAATTAGGGAGCAAACGATTTTTTAATATTATAAAAGTAATCAGTCATGCAGCATGACTAATAGAGCGAATTTTCAAAGAAAATTTGTGGATAACATTAAATTAGGCATTTAAATTCTGATCATTGAGGCCAACCATGTCCTGAATAAAACTGAGGGGACCAGCCGGGTGACGAGATCGCAAAGAAAATTTTAGAACACGCAGCCGAACTCAAAAATTTGGTCAATAATGAGCATTCTTCACCTAAAAATAGATTTTTCTCTCTTACGCATGAATCTTGGAGATCTGGGAGAGGTCGCAATCGTCTCTGCGCTAAAAAAAAAAAAAATACTTAGACGGTGAAACCCCACATGCCCTATTGTCAAAATTTGGTCAATTATATCATTTTTTACCTAAAAATCGAAGAACTAGAGAAGAAGAAAAATTGTCCTTTATGAACTAATATATTATTTTTTGGGTCGATTTTGACGTAATTTTTTACGCTGAGTCGAATGGTAACACTTAAAGATCATTCCAATTCCACTACCTCAACAGATTTTTACAGAAACAAGTTTTTACTGTATTTGTTTGCTCAATTTTATGTGTTTTACTGGATTTTCTGGGTTAGGTAGTCTACTGAGTGATATAATAAATTGATGAATATGATTTTACTCAGTTGTCATTAGTTGTTATTTTTACTCAGCGAAAACATAGTAGATGTGGGAGATCTGACAGATCGAGCATGGGCTCCCCACCCCCTCCCTTTGCGGACGGCTTAAACGTTTGCCATTCTGTATGACAGTAACAATTAATTCTATGCTTTCAATACGGGTAAGCGCTTTCAGAACTCATATTTTAGGACAGTTCCAGGTAATGCTTTACATCACTTTAACGTTTGACTGTTCCTTCTTTATACGTGTATACATTTTTGAGGTTGGTAAAATGCAATGAAAAATCTATTAAATCCAATGCTGACATTAACAACTACAATACCCTTTCTTGTGATGACTTCCGTCCCACCCCTGTTCGTCTAATGATTTCTCTGAGAAGTAAGCCTCTCGTTTTTTTTTTTTTAAACTACCCAGAGAATTTCGTCAGCTATCAAACAAAGATTTTTCCAAGAAAATTAAATCTATGTTATTAACAGTAAGCTGTATGAAATTTATGATTATTTTTCTCTCATATTTGATTGATAAACACCTTTTGTCTTTTATTTTGTTGAATTTCATTAGCATTTATTTTGAACGCTATTTATATTTTCACTGTGACGTTTGTTATACTTGTACATTGCTTTGGTTCTAACAATAATCATTCATTTATTGATAAGATTAAGTTAGTTATTTAATAGGTATGAAAATCTAGCTGAGGAATTATTGTACAAGTACTCTGTCCAGCTTCCCCTAATTTAAATTCTTAAATCCTTTGTTGATAATAATTTATTAAAGTTGTATTATCTGTATAGGGTGTGATTGTATTTATAGTACCTATATGTGGTTGTATGCATGGTCTTTTAGCGAGTTTTTGTAGAAAGTAAAGCTATTGTAACGGCTCGGAAATTTTTGAAATAAAAAATTTTGGAAAATTTCTCTATTCAAATCCGTTTTGTGGCATTCTGAAAGGATTCCTGAAGTTTGTGAGTCTTCACATGTATACAATACTAGACTAGTTTTCTCGCTCGCTTCGCTCGGTTGGTATGGCTGTATTGATCTGATGGTCTTTACTGTTGAGTGGGTCATGTAGAATGTTTGGAAACGGCGGATCACTGTGATTTGAAATGTACCGTCGCTCGTACAAAAACCTACCAAACCGGTATTTTTCCACAATTTCGGACGGCCGTTCAGAGGGGTGGGGAAAACGGGGAAGTAGAAAAGAACAGCATTAAAACGGGCTCCTACAGCCCATAGTTCGGGTAGGATTAGAAAATTTTAAAATCGCTTAAACACCGGTTCGGAAAATCCCAAGAAGATCCCCCCACTCGCAGATTCCCTCCACTCGGCCGTTTGGCCGTGCATGGACACGACAGACAGACGGAGTTTCATTCTTATAAAATAGTATAGATAGAGGTCGAGATAGAGATAGAGATAGAGATAGAGATGTTGAAATCCAGCAATCTGGGGACAGCAAATAAAAACGATTTGATTTACGACCGCCGTAATAGTTTGTATGTATAGTCAAAACGTATTATGAATTCTCATTGTTCTTTATTTTCGTTGCTTCACTGCTTGATTTATATGAACAGGTTCAAAAAAGAGAACGTAGCGGTTGATGTGATCCGTTTCGGCGGTGAGATCGAGGGTTCGAAAGAACTGGAACAGCTCGTGAGTATGGTGAACGGTCCGAACGGAGGAAGTAACAACTTCATCGTCGTTCCTTCAGGTGCGAACCTCACGGACACTCTGGTGTCGTCCAACATCGTGGCCAACCCGAACAGGAGCACCGCAATTCATTTCGCCGAGGATGACGACGAAGATCTCAGAGCAGCTTTGGAAATGTCGATGAGGGATTCTGGAGCACCAGGAGCAGCCGCAGTTGCTAACGTGGGTCTCATACTTGTATAAATAGGACTCCATATAAATCCTTATACCTCCATAATACCACAAATAATAAGCTTTCCCAAGACAAATCTAAGATGTTTTTGAAAATGGACTGAATTTGGGGGTTGCAATTTCTCATTTTTAGGACGTCCCTCAGAAGCTAGGTCATACGGGCAAGGCTTCTGATTTAAGAGGGACGACCTATTGGAATTGATCCAGGGGGACAACCCAAGGATGAGAATAAAATCAACAAGTTGAGTGCCATGTGTATCTGTGAGATACACTGTCCCAGCGTGCCAGGTGTATCTGGGTGATACACAATCCTGGTTCGCTTCAAAAGCTCGTGTATCTCCCAGATTCACACTTAGGGCGTTTCTCTCTTCTTCTTTGACCTTGAGAAACCCTTCGGAAAGGTGGAACAGTGTTAGCAACAACAAATTTGCCGAGACACATTCGACCTAGAATCTTATAATTATTTTCATAAAAAGTGATACAATAAAAAAGTGGTTACCTACATAAAAATCGCTAAGTCTTTGTCAATCTCCAGTTAACTCATATGAGTGAAAATTAAATGTGATAACTCTGTGATAATTTTTATGGAAAATACCAGTGGGGCAAAATCGTCAAAAAGTTCGAATAGGGGTGTATCAGAGTGATACACAATTTTCTGTTCCACCACTTGAAGTCCCAAATCGTCGCTCACAGGCCACCTGTATCACACGTATACACGCTGTTTTTTCTCTTTCCTTGTTCGATCCCAATTTTAGTCGTTATGCGACAAATCTCAAACATTTTGAATTCCGTGATGGAAGGTGTGGAATGGTGGGGGTTAAGCCAGAAAAACTTGGTTTTTTCGAAAAATGTGTCCGACGCCGACCAGGCTACAATTCTCAACCGATGTACGGGGTGGGGGTGGGGGGGTGGAGGGGATAATCCCCAACTCTTTCAGGCGCTGCCCAAGCAACAAATCACTACCGATTTTCGTGATTCTTGTTTTGTTCCATTGAAAGTTCGGTCTAGTTTTGGATCGCATATCAGGAATTTCAAATTTAATTGTGAAAGTGGGTGAATGGAGGGGATAATAGTAATAAATTGTGATGTTCTATTCTCATCAGATTTTTGTGATCACTTTTTCATTCAATTATCAATATGGTCTAGTTTTGAAAATTATGTCAGGAGTTTCAAATGTCATACTTATGATTGGAATTTGCTGTCGGTAGAGGGAGTTAATGGAGAGGGGGGGGGGGGGGATTCCGTGAAGTCATGATATTTGCTTTTTCTCTTATTCTAACTCACAACAAAATTATATAAAATCCATTCATAGATAGACAGGGACGTCCCTGTATTGCATGCATTACTTACCAATATGTTTGACCAAAGAATCGGATTCTGCACCCTCTAAGATCTCCGACTACAAATATTGTCAGCTCAGAACTCCAAATGGTCATTGGACAATATTAAAAAACAAAACTCCAATATGATCCTTTGAATATATTTGATTTTATTACAAATTCAATTCTGTTGTCTTTTTCAGGGGCTACCCCCTTCAGTGCCATACCCTACAGGGATTCAGGACGGTAATCAGCTCTCAGATGACGAGCAACTCGCTCTGGCGATTCAACTGTCACTGCAGGAAAATGAGCGGGTACTGCGCCCACGTGCTCCTCCAAATGAACCGCAAGTTCAGCCCGAGACAGATTGCACAGCACCTGCACCACCTCCAGAACAGAACAGCAGCCCTGGAACCAAAAATAGTTCTCCAGGACTAAAAAGCAGTTCTCCAGCACCAAAAAGCAGTTCTCCAGCACCAAAAAGCAGTTCTCCAGGAAATGTAACAAAGAGCAGTAGTCCTGGAAACAAGAAAAGCAGTGGGGGTTCACCAAATGGGAAGCAAGACCAAAGCAAAAATGGAAAGCCCAATTCTCCACAAAAATAAAGAATAACCGCAACCCTCTTTTGGTATGATTCTAAATTACCTTCAGTATCCCTACATGCTTTTCATGATAAGTTCATTTGTTATAGTGTTTTGAACTAATGATTTTACAAATTTTCAAAACTTGCACAACATCCCTTATAGCTATGTATGAAATGTATGCCAAAATTGCAGCACCAATGTTGGCATATATGTGGTTTTTGATCGACTCAAGTTACTTCCAATTTTATGTTAGTTTTCTCGACCACTTGTATAATAATGAAGTTGAGGGTTAGCGAGGGTTGGTCAATAATTTAAAAACTTCTACGCCGACGTTTCGCTATATTTGTATAGCATCTTCAGGGCTTAGTAGTGGAGTCGGAAAAATTTTAGGTCCTCATTGCACGTTATACAATCCTTGCTGAACGATTTGTAATTGTGCACTATTTTCATACATGCTAACTGGAGACTGTTTATAATAATATCAAGTTTTTAATATCAAATCATCAAGTTTCTATTATTATACCTAAACAATCTCCAGTTAGCATGTATGAAAATAGTGTACAAGTACAATGTCTCCAGCAATGATTTAATAACGAGCAATGAGGACCTAAAATGTTTCCTGCTCCACTACTAAGCCCTGAAGATGCTAAACAAATATAGTGAAACGTCGGCGTAGGAGAGTTTTTGAATTATTGACCAACCCTCGCCAACCCTCAACTTCGTTACTTCCAATCGCAAAACAAAACGGTGATCGATGCGTCGGTTACATAGTTTTGATAAACGTAGTAAAGAAATAATAACAAAAAGTTATTTTATTCCAAATTATTCCAGGGAATTCAAGTGCATAATGATGCCATTCAAGTAAGACTTTACTGTTATAGTTTTTTATATTCAATAATTTTCGTTTTTGATCGACCAACAAATTTTTTTATAAACTCTCCCCCCCCCCTTCCCTATTCATTCAGAAAAATATGTTGGTTTACGTTTCAAAAATAAATAGATTCTAAAAATCGAATAAAAATCCAAAGACTCTGGGTTCCGAGCAACTATCACAGAAAGTCGACAGACTCGTTGACAGTTTCAATCTTAATGAGAAACTATTAAATTATGTGAAGGAAGTACACTCCATGCAGATATTTCGTACTTTTATTCTCAATTGCACGTATTATAGAAAAGAGGACCCAGCTGATTTTACATCTTCGCAATCATTTCCACGTGACCTAAAGAGGCTGCCAATCAGATTTCAGGACTCTAAGATGCATAGGAGCTTATAAACAGAAAACAGAAACTGTTCAGAAAATTGTAAAACATGAAAAACAGGAGGAAAATTTGTTTTTGGAGGACGACAAATGGTATGAGAGCTAAGCTTTTACCTACTACCCAGTTTCGGTTGTGAGGAAGTTAAATGGAAACGAAATTTGTTCTGTTTATCATGTTCAAATGCTAAAACATCTAAGTTCGAACGGAAATATACCTGTTTGCAAGAAAACGTTGGACGAAGTCCCCTTTATTGAATTTTCCAATGATTTAGAGCCTATCGGGAACTTGGCTTGTGGGAGTTCAAGCCTATTAATTCTGGGAGGCTTGGTTAATTTATCAAGTGAAAGGCGAGGGAAGATGGTGGTTGTGGAGGGTGAAGGGGGGGGGGGAGACTTCGGGGTTCGCGGAAGACTTGCGGTTGAGGCCATGTATGGCAAGTGGAAGGGCCTTTACCCCCTCCATTCCACCCCTCCCAGTCTTTCAACCCTTTAGCCCTTCGCAAGGGCGCGCTCGCGTCCCACCGCAAGCCTTTTCAGCGCTTCAGGCCCGGGGCTTCGGGGCCCTTTTGCCGCACCCTGGCCCGCCCTACTAGGGAAGCGCACTCGAAAGCCCGCTGAGGGGGGGAAGGGGGTTCTTTTTCTCCTTCTTCACCGACAAACCTCGACCACCCCCGGCCCTGAAAAGGGCCTTTCGGCCCACAGCACCCCCTTCCTTAACCACCCTGCAGACCAGTGCCCTTCACCCTTCATCCCTTACACCCCTCCCCACCCTACCCTGAGCCCTTAGCTTTTATTGGCAATGCGCCCTTCTTCCTTTCTACTGGGTTACCCCCTCACAGTTCTGCTGTCCCATATACGTCTAGCACTCTGTTCTATTGCCTCGTTCGTCCGCCTCGTTTCAAGTTCATCGTAAACAAATCTCGATCCCACTATTTGCTCCCGAGTCAACACTTCCTATACTTTACGTTAAATTTACATCCTACACCTCTCTCTTTGCATTGCGAGTAATTCGGAGTAAAACACTCACTGAATTGTATTGATAAGACTCACTTGCAATCAGATTTGGGCGTGATGGTAATCATAAGTAAAATCGTAATAATATCTCCTGGTTCGTTGACTCTAATCGTAATTTTAATAACAACTCTTAAGACCTATGACTCTAATCGTAATTGCAATTATAATAACGATTACGCCCAACTCTGCTTGCAATACAAAAGGTGAGTCACTACGGTAAATAAAATTTGGTCTCTTGACTGCTTTGCTCAAAATAAGGTTTGGTGGATCTTGAGGTTCAGTCAGAAAATTATACAATTGAACGAGGGAAAAGAAGGAAATTCATCAGGGGAAGTCTGACAAGCATTAAGTATAGGCAGGAAAAACAAACATAAAAATCTGGAATGACCTGTATATATATATATATATATATATATATATATATATATATATATATATATATATATATATATATATATATATGGTATAACTATGTACATGATGGACCAACCAAACTTTCATTTATCCCTCTCAACAATTATTATATATTATGTAGGGTACTATTTCATGAAAAATGATTATAAAGGAATGTTATCAAATTATCAGGATAAGGGTCAAAAACGAATAAAAGTCCTTATCGCCGAGCTTTCGGTTTATATAAAACCATCTTCAGGGCCTATAACAATCAGAATAAAAAACTTTCAGTCTCAGCACAGAAACAATAATAAAACAATAACAATAGCACAGAATGAACTCAAAGAAAATCAGGCCAACATAAAATAAAATGATAACAACAACCACTACTACTTAATTGAGTCCATAGATAGGTAACTTACTCAAGGATCTTTCACGGTGTCAAAATATAGGACACGGTCATGGATTTAGAAGTCAATTGTCATATAACTAAAAAATAACAAGATACAACAATATAACAACAACATCCAGCCTGCTCAATTAAAATCATGTGAACAACTATCATGGAAACATTTATATACATACCAAAAACAAGAAATGGTTGCAGCTGAGGCTGACAAGGGTTGGCACATGAACAGGACTCAAAAAACTAGAGGCTAAAATTGTAAAAAATTGAAAAAACTTTGAAAAAACACACTGCTGGCAAGCATACAGAACTAAACTAAACTAAAATCACAGACAACAGGCAAAAAGAAGAAGAATATGATAACAGATATCACATGGATCACATGGAGAATAACGACAACACATTTTAGAGTATATATATACAGTGGCTCTCCCAGAACTGAGTGAGACAAAATGGCAACAATTAAAAGCAGAGTCTACTCAACAGCAGAGTTTACTCTCAAGCAGAGCCCTCAACTGCGGTGAGACGCCTGCAACATAGGTGAGCCCCACATACAGGGGTCGAGGGACATCAACCACCTGCTCACTTACAGTTCCCCCAACCTCACTCATATCATGTACTACCCTGTCTGGTGTCCATCCGTTCACAAGCCTTGCAACCAGTGACCTGGGATATCCATTACTGCAGAGCATTCCAGAAATCCAAGACTTATTTGCAATATGATACTGTGTGGAGCTTAATCTGAGTGCCCTATTGATCAGCTCCTTAGCACATGCTACCTTCAAAGAATATGATTGCGAGGATCGGAAGTCCAGACAGCGATCGGTTGCTGATGGTTTTCGGTACCAGTATCAAAACACAGTTGTCAAAACACCATCCACACCACGGATTACCATCAAATCCAGGAAAGGTAGCCTCCCTCCAACCTCTCTTTCACAGGTGAATCGTAAGCTTGGATGGTAGGAATTGAAGATCATAAGGATGCTATCCACTCTATCACAGGGGCATGATCAAAAACAGGTCATCCACGTAACGTCTCACCAACCGAATGCAGGAGGGGACCTGTGCCATAACCCAGTTCAGCAAGTCCACCATAAGAAGTCCAGCAATGTCAGAGGACTAAACTCCTCCCATGGCACATCCAGACAATTGACGTACAAACCTGTCTTTATACTTGAAATACCCCTGCATACCAGTTAAATTAAGCAACTCAATAAATATTTCAAGAGTCATTGAAGAATGAGGCTCTATAAGCAGTCAGTTACGCTGGACAATGTAGACCACAACTCCCAAGGGGACACATCATTGTAAACCCTAATTTGCGTTATTTCTTGCTGGAATAAGTATGAGTTAACCACATCATAGTTGCCAAGTGATCTCAATGGGTGCAAAAGCTCTTTAAAAAAATAGGATAGCTTCAACCCAGGTGTTCCAATACAGCTCACAATAGGACGAAAAGGAATGTCTTCCTTGTGACGCTTGGGTAGTCCATAAATCTTGGGAGAAATTGCATTATGGGTCTTGAATTGGCTCCCTCTTCGCTCTTCAATGCACCCAGCTTCAACCAATTCATCCACCATCACATTGCACCTGTCCTGCTGTCCACTAGTTGGATTCACTCTTCCTATTTTGTAGACGACTGTATCACTAAGCAAATCGTCCATCTACAAATATACAAATATACCGAAACGTTGGCCTTGACTTACCGTGTTATAATTTTGTGGCTGAACCTCAAGACCCCAACAAACTTTACTACCGATAAATGCTTGAAAATTTCACCAAAATGTTACCATCTCACGAAGTTTTACTTGTGTCAAACCAATTTCAGTTTTTTGCATATGCAACAGTTATTACTCAACCAATAGTGATAAAGTGCATTTGGTACCATCCTGAAACCTTTACCCCACTTTCAACCCAAGTTTGAAACAAATAGATCTGAGTTCCGAGAGAGTCCGATAGATCTTTAAAATTGACGTTTTAGAATTGCGCACGGGCATATGTATACACTGATCTAAGGGCAAGAATATTCATAGGAGCAAACCCTTACAGTCTCAAAAATGTATCATAATCGGGCATGAAAATGTATTGGTACAGACAAACAAACTCAAAGACGTTGAGCCAATATCAATCACCAAGCTGTTAAATAAAAACATTTGCAATTTTTAATTATGGCGAACACAAAGCATTCCTATCTACATTAATAAGGAAGCAAGATGGTATATACCAAGTTTTTGCAAGCTTTATAAATCCATAAGAAACCGAACAAACCATGATACCTATCGCATTTCAAGTTATTTTCACCCTTTTACAAGTCAGATTCACATTTTACAAATCAAATTAAACCTGTTACGAACCAATTTCACTCTTATCAAATAGTCTGTGACCAATTTAAAGTAATTCTGACATATTCGCCCACTCAGATCCCCAGTCGGTTCAGTGACGTTCAAAACGCTTTAATATCCTCCCCTCACCTCAGGGTCAGATTTGAAAAATTTGAAAAAGTGGTCTTTGACTTGAATTAGAGTAATCCAAACATATTCGACAATGAAACTATGGGGCAGACGTGAATAATTTCAAGTAGCTTGTGATTTAAGGTAGAATAATCCAAACATATTCAACAATCAGATCCCCAGTTCGTTCAATGGTGTCCAAGATACCCCATTTCACCCCTTCCCCCTCTCGTAAAACACCCCCTCTGACTCAAATTTAAAAAACTTCAAATATCTTATCATTTAAGTTGGACTGATATAGACATTTCATACCATTCATATCAATTGTCCAATGACCCCTGTAACCGTGAAAAGCGGACAAACATACGGACAGAGAAAAATTGAGAAAATGGTACCAATCGTCTACAAATAGCATGAAACGGAAAATAAACGCAAAATTTCATGATTCTAATCATTGTATAGACAGAAATACTTACAAATTTATATATATACATATATATATTAAACAGCTTTGAACACTAAGATCCATTTCAGAATTTCTCAAAACGGATATTCATGGAGAAAATTTTCGAAAATAAGTATTATTTTTAAATTTTTTGGATCCAAGGCAATAGCTTCATCCTCTACGAAAATACGCTGAAAGTAATTTTACCTCCCTTTTGCCCCCTGGCGCCCTTGCACCTACTGTAGTTTACCCCAGCTGTTACTGCCAGCGCTAGTATCGACACGTTTATAACTTACTGTAAATAGTAATTTACTGGTCGTAGTCTCACAATCGATTAGGAATTCATGTGATGGAACAATGTGATCTACACTCGCGAGCGAGCACACACAGGTAATTAATTACTTGTTCGCGGAATAACTATTGTTTATCAATGCAATTGAAACGCAAATTCCTAATTTAAATACCTACTGGATATTGGTGATGGAGGTCAGAATGGAACCTGTGGAAGAACCATGATTGGCATTAAGCTGTAGCATCAATGATGAACGTCTCGCTTCAGCTGAAACGATCAATGCTGGCGATTCCACGAAACCCAGAAACCTATTTAATCGGACTTATCACAAATTAAGTCGTGGGATGGTCGGGAAAACTTTGATTTTAGGAACCTTTACCGAAACATGAAAAGCCCATCGGCGTTAAGGCAATGTAGAGCGAATTCGCGGATCTGTCCTGAGTGACAGGACGTGACAAGTGACAACCTAAGCTTAAAGCCCTGGTCCCTATCTCCCCACGCAACTTGCTTCACCTGCTCGTCCAAACCTTTACCCCCTCCGCCCCTCTCACCTATTTCCCCCTCCATTGTATGCGCCGTCATTCCGCATACAGTCTCTTCATGAATAAGTTCCCATTTACATTTACATGAGAGGAGAAATCTTGCTTACCCGATATTCATGTAATATTCATCGCACAGGCTACACATCCCTCCTCCCCGCTCCGCCATTTTTTTTCTGTTTTTTTTTTCCTTTTACTACTTCTTCACCCCGAAAAGAGAAAAGTGAATTGCATATTTGAATTATTCCATCATAAATGAACCACTTGTACCGACCCGCTCCCTCACAATAAACGGTTCCCGAGGTTCTTCTTTACTTATGCTGTAGTATTAAAATGTTTATTCATACAACATCAATGATTCTGCACTCCAGACCAGAGTTTGAACACGCCCTTAGGCTCCTTTGATGTTGATACATTTCGGCATCAATATTTTCTCACACTTATTAATTAGGAATCAGAAACAACATCACAGCAGCCTGTTTCCACCTACGATGATGAATAATGTTTTCTTTGAATGAGGTAATATGGTAAATATGATCACGTTTTAAAGTTTTTGTTTGTTTGTGAAGTATTCAAAACAGTTACTTTAATCATATAACCAATGCGAAACGCTTAATATAAATAGATCAGCACGCAGGTTCAATTCATACTGAAATTTATGGGACATGTGGTGTCCCATACGGGATAAGACAAAATAGTTGTAATAAATGACGTATATATATATATATATACACGCTAAAAAAATCAAGCCTGTTAATCGACAATACGAGTTTGTTGGCCAGCATTTTCGGAGCACATTGAATTGTTCTAATTTCAAAAAATTTGCTTAAAAAAAATATAAAAAAATAAAACCTCATCAAAAGTGGCTAAAAACGGCTAAAAATCGTTAAATTTATTTAGTTTAGAAGAAATTCAGTCAAAGAAGTATATTACGATGAACTAAAACACTAAAAATTTACGCACAAATTTATGCTGAAGAACGTTCTTAAACTTCATTTATATTTGCCGAAAAATAGGTAAAAACTGCAGAAAAGCTAAGGGTTCTAAACCTTTTTGAATTGTAAAATGTTGTTTTGAACGAGTTTTTGAACGAAGAATTTTAGAATGTACCTAGTTAACCATTTCTTTTCACTCAAAGTCCTCAATTTACAAAACAACGTAGGTAGCATAATATATTACGAAAATTCGCTCATACGATCATGCTGCATGACTGGAATTTTTAATAGTACATAACCAGGTTCCTACCTCACTATGTCACTATGAAACTATAAGTGTTTTATGCAACAACCGAGCATACCTACCTCAGAAATTAACAAGTTTTGATTCTTCCTGAAACTGGTTGCGTTTTTTACATTTTGAAATCTTCAATGAGCCGAATACCACCAAAACTCTCCTCATACCTTAACTACAGGAGGAAAAACTTGATTAAAAACTTTTTCCTTCGTTTTCTCAAAACTAAATTTCGGCACTAGAACGGAATTCGAAAACTCTGTCCGTATATATAATATATTGTCAAGTGAAAAAAAAAAGAATCGATCATCCACCCTTCGACGGTTATTGGAAAACACCGTTTTCCTGTTTATATCATAGGGTATCAGGTAAAAGTGATCAAGTGTGAATGAGGTTTTGTTTATCTATATTATCCACATTTCACAATAATTTAATTGACATCGAACGTCCAAAAAAAGGGAAAACGATCAAAACACCATGATGACAAAATGTCAGGAATATATTTATGAATATCAAAGTAATGAATATTTTTTATGGTGTAGGAGATCGTTTATGATTTTCATAGTACCTGACAAGGAGCACTTAAATTTCAACTTCCAAGGGTGACCAGGAGTGATTAGGCCACTCACCTGACCAGGGAAGAGCCGATCATATATCAATCGTCTCTTAATGTCCCAAAGAAGTTCTTTATCAAATTTCCACTTCCTGGAGTGAACAGGAGAGATTTTAGCTGATTCAGTTGATCAGGAAAGAGTACATAATTTTAATCGTCTCTTAAAGCCCCAGAGAACCTCACTTTCAAATTTTGATTTCAAAATCACGTGGTTCGCTGTAGGTACGCCAAAACTCCGGATTTGTTACACTTCATTTGTCACATTTCATTTCAAAGACTTTGCGTGTAGCTCAGGTGCCTTCATTTTCGGAACGGTAAGATTTAACATACCTACTCGTAAATTGAGATCTTTCCAATAAGTTGTGAACCATTTCAGTCGTGTGAACTCTGACGAATTACATTTCTCTTCGAATGGCTCCGTTGTGATCATAATATATTTCATTAGGTTTTTAATAATTATAGACCAATGATCTGCGTAGAAGGGCTATCTATCACAGAAATAATAAACCATGTGTAATAATTTGCAGCGTTTTTGGTTCAACTATGAATTCGGTCTAGTTTCGGAAGGTGTATCTGGAGTTTAAAATTTTATTATGGAAGGGGGTGAATGGAAGGGGTAATAGTTATAAATCCTAATGTTTTAATTTTTCTCTTCAGATTTCGGTGATCATTTTCTTGTTCAGTTATGAATTTGGTCTAATTTTGGAAAATATGCCAGGAGTTTCAAATTTCATGTTGGAAGTTTAATGATGGGAATTTGCTGTCGGTAAAGAGGACTAATGGGGGAATGGTAATTCCGAAAAGTCATGATATTTTTGTTTTTTTTTTCTCTCATTTTAAATCTCAACAAAATTATATACAACCCATTCATTGGGACCTTCCTGTAATGCATGCATTACTTATCAATTCGTTTATTGAAATGGGTTTCGCAACTTTGTTGCGAGTAATTTATTTCGTAAGATCGTAGAGCTTGGATTTGCGATTGCGAAATATTGAACTTTTCGAAAGTTGTAATAGGTTCCATGTTGGCTGCTTCATACTCCTATATGGCCTTCTAGGTATATTTATTTTTCATTTTATTTTATTTATTTATATATTTTTAAGGTTTAAGCCGCAACTCAACCAGAAAGGTCATTATCGGCATTGAACAAGGTATCTAAAGGGACACTGGAAAATGCCCAATTCTAAGGGGAGCCATGTTGCCATCCCTGACTGAAAAGGCGCCATCATGAACTCCACTGGCGTATCGGAAGGGGGGGGGGGGCAGTCCTCCAGAAAGTGGCGGATGTACAGATCACCCCCACACACAACATCTCGAGCTTCTGCAATAAGCAGGTGTCTATGAGTAAGACGAGTATGGCCATTGGCAACTCGGTTGACCACTATTTGATTCCTTCTTGGAAGTTGGATTACCAGGCACAGGTCCTGAAGGAGACCACGCAGACCAGTGACCTCACCCTGCCATTGCTCATGCCAGATGGAATTGGTTTTATATTGCATGTAGGAGATTTGATCCTCAATGCGTATCGGCAACATATCGATGGAGTTATCACCAATGACACTCCTTGCAAGGGCATCTGCACAGTCATTGCCATAAAAGTTATGGTTGAGCCCAATGTTGTGGCTTGGTGTAGCGATACACGTTGGCTTTGTATTAGGGGATCATCAAAATATGAGTCCCTATAATCGACTCGATGGTACTTAGTGAATCGCTACTGATCACATATTTCCCAACTCCCAATAAATGGCAGTGTCGAACAGTCAGTGTCACTGCCCGTAGCTCTGCTGTGAACACAGGCGCAACTGGTGGTAGGCGTCTAGTGACTTGGAAGTTGAGGCTCCATAGAACAAGACCAACACCATCAGGTGTCTTTCAGCCATTAGTGAATATAAGAGTGTGTTTAGCATATCCCTGGATTACCTCAGATCTAAGGATGAGTGGGGGAGTATTGCCCTTGACCCCGATCTTCATGCGAAGGTCAACACGCTTCCCAGACAAGGCCCAGGGATGGACAGGGGGCACCTCATATGGAACCAAAGGGTATCTCTCTATGCTATATACTTGTGAGCTCCTGACACGAATACACAATGGGCGAGTTCGTGTTTGGAGTCTGGAGTATGTCTCATCTAAGGTGACCACTTAGATGAGACATAACCACTGATAAGGCAACCTGGAAGCAAGTCGCCCGATCAGCTGCAGCAGAGAAGCATAGGAAATATGACCAGGCAGCCGAAGACCGTCGAGGTTCTTTCACCCCCCTAATATGTTCAGTTGATGGAGCGCTGCACGATGAATTCCAAGTGTTTGTGACAAGGATATCTCATACTCTTGCCGGGAAATGGAGCCGACCCTACCCACAAGTCTTGGGGTGGACCAGAGTAAAAATTCAAATGGCCATACTGAAAGCAGTTTCGCAAAGAATACGTGGGACACGGAGGAGGTTGAGGTCCTTAGGGATGGAGGATGGAGCTGCTCTCCCATGGTTGAACGATTAAGTTTTAATTATCTTGTTATTGTTTGATTGTTCTGTTAATGAATTTTTACCTTTGTAAAAAAAAATAAATAAATAAATAAAAAAAAAAAAAAAAAAAAAAAAAAAAAAGGTGACCACTTCATGCAGACTTCATTGTCTGGGTTTATTATTCACCCTTAAAAAATGATTGGAATTGGGCCTTTTCCAAATCACAGATAATACTCGTATCTTGTTGAAAAAAAAAAAAAAAAAAGGTCGAGATTATCTTTTTAGTTCATGATTTTTATCAATTTATCCACTATGTAGTTAAATTTCAGTAAATGACTTGCGTGTTTAAAAATGTGATTCATCAGTTTCAAGAGAAGGTTCGAATTCTTTAATAAAGTTCGCTACTGAGATAAAGTATCACTTGATTATAATTATCCGACCCTAAACCTGGTGCCTCCCCATGGGAAGAAGCAGACCTGAAAGCTCGATCAGACATAATTCTTGGGATAAGTCCATCGGAACTTAAATTGGTGAAAAACTGTGAAACTTCAAAAGAAGTGTGGGATAAACTTCACGAAGTTTACCAGTCTAAAGGCCCCGCTCGAAAAGCTACGTTGTTGAAACGACTCATTTTGCACCGTATGAAACATGGTGACGACATACGGGATCATGTCGCAAATTTCTTCGACGTTGTGGATAAACTCACGGGAATGGAAATTGTCATAAATGGTGACTTGTTGACCATCATGCTACTTTATAGCTTGCCCGAAGAATTTGAAAATTTTCGATGTGCGATCGAATCAAGGGATTCTTTACCTTCTCCGGAAAGTCTTCGCACAAAAATTCTAGAGGAAGCTGATGCAAGGAAGAGCAAGTCAGGCGATGATCCGAACGCATTGTTGTCCAAGAAGAAATGGCTGAAAAAGAATAAACCTCAAAACCCTGAAAATAAAGTACAGTGTTACAGGTGTAAGCGCTATGGTCACAAAAGACCTGATTGTCCGCAGAAAGACGAGAACAGGAAAAGCACTGGAGCATCTGAATCTCTTTTTGTGTCTCTATTCGGAGAAAGCAGTCATTTGAGCAATCGTCAGTGGTGTTTGGATAGTGGTTGCAGTACTCATGTATGTAGTGACAGGTCCAAGTTCAGAAATCCTGATACCAACGGGAAATATGAAACTGAACCTTGCTAACACTTCCTCAACTGAGATCATAGCCAAAGGAACTGTTGATTTTTCTGCAAAGATAGACAATTTAGAAAAACAGTTTGAACTCAAAAACGCACTTTTGGTACCGGATCTACGCAGCAATTTACTTTCTGTTTCAAAAATTGCTGATAAAGGGTACAAAATTATATTTTCTAAACAAGGTGCCATTGTCAAGGACGGACGAAGAATTGTTCTGAAAGCTGATAGAAAGGACAATTTGTATTATGTATCCGAAATCATTTCTCTAAAAGCTAATGCTGCTGATGAGAAAGAAGGTGTTTCAAAGTTGATGATATGGCACAATAGATTTGGACATCTTAATGAAGCTGATTTAAAGAAAATAATCAAAAATCGAGAAGTGCGAGGAGTATATGTGAACACGAAAGAAAAACTTCCTACATGTGAAGTTTGTTTAAAAGGGAAAATGAAACAAACGCCATTTCCCAAGAATAATAAAAAGGAGTGTGCACCACTCGAAATCATACATTCTGATGTATGGGGGTCCGGTTAATACTGAATCACATGGTGGATCGAAGTACTATGTGATGTTCATAGACGAGGCAACGAGATGGTGCGAGGTCAAATTTATCAAAGCCAAAAGTGAAGTTTTTTAATGCTTTCAAGAATTTCAAGCAGATGGTGGAAACCCAAAAGGGAACGAAAATCAAATTCCTACAGTCCGACAATGGGGGAGAATACGTCAGCGCTGAATTCAATCAGTATCTCTTGGACAATGGAATTGGTAGACGACTGACAGTTCCCGGAACACCTCAGCAAAATGGGATATCTGAACGCAGACATCGAGTAATTTGGATATGGTGCGGTGTATGCTAATCGACTCGAAACTCCCACATTCTTTTTGGGCGGAAGCTGTGAGCACCGCTGTGTATATACGAAATCGCTGTCCATCTTCAGGAATCGGAGGGAAAATTCCGTACGAATTATGGCATGGGGTGACTCCAACTGTTTCTTACTTTCGCACGTTTGGCTGTAAAGCGTACATGCTGAAGAAAGGACCGAAAAACAAGTTGGAACCTCGTTCGACGGAATGTATTTTCATAGGCTATTCCGAAATATCCAAAGGGTACAGAGTGTGGAATCCGGACAAGAAAAAGGTTTTCATAACACGAGATCTGAAATTCGTTGGTGAAGACACTCCAAAGAAGCTCGATGATTTTGAAATTGAAAGTTTATATCAATTGGAAGAACATGAAAACACAATTGATATTGTTGACAAGCCGAAAGAATTTGTATCAGAAAAAGAAGATGATGATTTTGAATATGAAGAGATAGAAAGTATTAGTCTTGACGAAGTTTCCAGTAGTCAGTCAGAGCCAGAAGAAGAGATGGTGAGAGGTAGAGGTAGGCCTAAGGTACTTCATACAGGGAAACCGGGCGACCAAAGAAACTCTACCATATGGTTCCGAAGACTCCTAAAGAAGAGGAAGTAATTCCGGAAATTAGTGGAGAATTCGCGAGTGCAGCCGAAGTATCAGTTCAGGAAGCATTTTCTGGTGATGAAACCCACTTCTGGAAGGAAGCTATTCGCAAGGAATACTCGTCGTTACTTCTCAACAATACTTGGAGAATGGTCAAGAAGCCTACAAATCAAAACATTGTCAGTAATAGACTCGTACTATGTAAGAAGTACAAAGCAAACGGAGAATTGGAACGTCATAAAGCAAGACTAGTAGCGAGAGGATTTTCACAACAATTCGGTGTTGACTACAATCAAACATACTCGCCAGTCGTTAGATTGAGTTCCATAAGAACATCATGGCAGTTGCCGTGCAACATGGTTTTTCATGTGGTCCAGTTAGACGTAGAAACCGCTTATCTCAATGGTGACTTGGAGGAAAATATTTATATGCAAGCACCGGAAAAATTTGAAGAAATGTTTGAAAGATATTATTCGACACGAAACTGGGAGAGTTCAAGAAAAAGCAAGGACTATGTTAGAAGATTTGAAGAACGGGAAAGATACCTGCAAACTTCAGAAATCTTTATACGGATTGAAACAATCTGGACGTCAATGGTTTCTGAAATTGGATGAAAAACTTCGTTCGATCGGAATGAAACCAGGCAGTGCAGATCCGTGCATATATTATCTCGACGGAGTTATCCTTACTGTGTTCGTCGATGACATCACACTCGCTTCAAAAAAGTATTGTCAAAGTTGAAAAAGTGAAAAGTGAACTTATAAAACATTTTAAGATGAAAGATATGGGTCAAATCCATTGTTGTCTTGGAATGGAATTTGATTATGAGAAGGAGAAGGGGAAACTGTGTATGTCTCAGCGAAAATATATCTTGGAAATTCTCAGGAGGTTCGGAATGGAAGAGTGCAAGCCTATATCAACGCCTCTTGATCCGAACGTGAAATTAGAGAAACCTGAAAACCCATCGGAAGAAGAAATGAGCAAGTACAAATATCGCTCGTTGATTGGCTCACTTATGTATCTTGCGATCGGTACACGCCCTGACATTGCATTTAGTGTCAATTACCTGAGCCAATTCAATACCAACCATACGGAAGAGCATTGGAAGGCTGCGAAGAGAGTTCTTCGTTATTTACAAGGACGAAGGATTACAAGTTGACATACGTTAGAGGTATTGATAATTCAATGGTTGGCTATGCAGATGCAGACTGGGGGAACAACGCTACAGACCGTCATTCGTTCAGTGGCTTCGTCTACACACTTTCTGGGGGAGCTATTAACTGGGAAGTGAAGAAGCAGCGATCGGTGGCGCTCTCCAGTACGGAAGCAGAGTTTCATCAGCCTAACAGAAGCAGCAAAGGAAGCGATCTACCTGAAGCGAATCTTCAAGGACATTGGATTACCGATCTCTGGTCCGTTGACCTTATACAACGACAACCAGGGGGCACAAAGCTTGTAGCGAATCCTTCGTACCACTCGAGAACCAAGCATATAGACATTCGTGGCCACTTCATTCAGGAGGCGACTGCTGAGGGATATATAGAGTTGAAATACATGTCGACAAATGAGATGCCAGCCGACTTTTTAACCAAAGCTGTTCCTCAACAGAAAAATGCCCACTGCCAACTGATAACTGGCCTGAAGCCTGGTTAGCTGTTCTCTGCTGCAGTTCCATTTGAGGGGGCGTATCAAAATACTGTTCCTATTAACAAATGGAACTACCTACATAATTTCCCTACACTGACAATATGTTTACTCATATGTTTATATTGTTGGTGAGTTGATTAGGAAATTAAATAAAATGTTTTAGTTCGTTGCAAACCATGAATGTGTTCTCCTGTAATTTAAAATTTTCTATTCACAAATAATTTAATAACAAAATACACTTTTCCAAATTACATTATATTCATACACGCACATAAATTGAGTAAAACTCCAACTTACGTTGAAACTGGAGGTTCTCTGCAATAAACCCCTAAATTGCAGCACCCACGTTTTTATCTCCGGTTGAAATGATTCGGAAGAGGGAGAATATAAAAGAAAATGCGGATAGCTACCGTCACGATTCACGCGATTTCTCGAAAGAGAAGGCAGGGCTACGTCTAAATAGAAAAGATAATCTTTCAGCCAGAGGTTGAGCAAACTAAGTAGTGTTCATATTTCAAGCGATATCCGGCATTGTCAGACTCCCAACCACGCGATTTAGAGTAAACACCGTTTTCTTGCGCGCCGCAGTTTATCATGGGAAGCTCCGACGAGACAGTTTACCTCTAAACTTTGCTTTATCTGTGCTCTAGTTGAGTTACTCCTAGTATTTTCACGATATTATAATCTTTATTATGCAATTTTTTGTCGTAAAGCGATTAATACGGACGTTCCCGGATGCCCCAAGCCCGCTAATCCGCAGGGCCGAATGCAAGAGCAGCAGGGAATACTATTTAATTAAATACATTTTTATTTCTTTGAGTTAACCCTCAAATCATACAGCCTAAACTAAATCTCTCATTCTACATCTCGTATATATCTTTTATAAGATCTCAGTCGGAATATTGTAATAATACTGCAAGTCGCCGTAGGCCAACTGGAAGACTGGTGCACTGCAAATCATTTGTTTTTGAACCCTGCCAAGTACTCAGACAGCTCACATTCTTGACCCCATCGTCGTTCTCTTCAGATTGTTGACCTGGGTGTACTCTTCGACGAATATTTCGGGTTTTCTTGACCATATTGAGAATTGTACGGGAAGAAGCATGAGGGCACTCGGTTTCATCAAGAGAAACTGTGGAGAACTCACAATAATTTCGATTTAATGTCCATGTTAATCTTAATGTTCTAACTTTGCCTTTAGTTAAAACTTCGCAGTCCTCCAGGAAATGGCGGATGAGACAGATCACCCCCACACCTCCCCCGCATAATACCTCGAGTTTTTTCGCTAAGCAGGTGTCTGTGAGTAAGAAGAGTATGGCCAGTAACAATCCGGTTGATCACAATTCGATCCCTCTAGGAAGTAGGGTTACAAAAGGGCCCACCGGGCATAAGTCCTGGAGGACACCACGCAGACCCAGTGACCTCACCCTGTCATTGCTCAAATCAGATGGAATTGGCTTTATGCTGCATGTTGGAGATTTTATCCTCAATGCGTATAGGCAACATATCGATGTAGTCATCACCAATGACTCTCCTCGCAAGGGCATCAACACACTCATTGCCTACGATACCCACATGGCTCGGCACCCAATCAAAAGTAATGGTTGAGCCCAACGTTGTGGCTCACTATTCCGTCTATAGTCTCACTGTGCAGACTATAGACCTACCTACCAATTTTCGTGGTAGGTATTCGTTGATAATAGGTATCTCTCTAGTAAGTTGGCAAGTATGAGACATACCCGATCCTCATAATGCGATCTCTGGCATTTTGTCACTTCTTAGCATAATAAGGAACAAACCTCGTTTCTCATTAATATTATCAATAATAGTTATTACAATACGTTGTATAGTAGAACAATACAACCATGTCTACATTGAAGTAGAAACAGCCTCCATTGTATACGTACACTACCGGCAGCCATGCACAAGGATAAGAGGAAAATTATGTATATTATGTGATGTCAATGATGGTGGCGCATTATGATAGAGAGATGCCTAGTATGCCCTTATAGAGTCCCAACGATATTGATTAGAAATTATACAAATTCCTATCATGCAGCATGATCGTATGAGCGAATTTTTGTAAATTATCATAGTATATTATGTTACATTGTTTTGGAAATTAAGGACTTTGTGGGAAAATAAATTATCAACTGCCAACTTTATGGTAAAAAACACTTTCTAAATGATATTCTACGATTCAAAAATAAATTATGGATTTTTAACTTGTTTGGTGTTTTTATCGATTTTTTAGCACATTTTAGGGAAATTTAAGTATATTTTTCATCATAATCTTGCACCAAATTTTTTGATGTTTTATTTTATAATTAATAAACTTAATTTGAGCACTATTCTGCTAAAAACTATAAATTTAACGATTTTTAGCCTTTTTGCTATTTTTAGTGATTTTTTCAGCACTTCTTTAAAATTTAACCAATTTAATGTGCTCTAAAAATGCTGGCCAACGGACTCGTCCTTTTGTTTGAAAAGCTTGATTTTTTGGTGAAAGAACGGAATTTTTATCTCATTCCTAAGGAGAGTTATCTTCTGGAAGTACACACACACACACACACACACACACACACTCACACACACACACACACACACACACACACACACACACACACACACACACACACAGAAGAAAACTTTCAAAAATTTTGAAAACCCCAATTTCGTCCTCGAATGTCTGAAATATATTAGATAATATTTGGTTATTTATACGGAAGCCGGACTATAACAGGTTTTTTTTTTTTTTTTTTTTTTTTTTTTTTTTTTTTTTTTTTTTTTGCGGGTTTATTGTCCCAGCTTCGAAGAGTCCAGCTTTTCAGTGGACAGTGTTTCCTAAACTCCGTTAAGGAATTCCCTTTGTTCCAAACGAGTTTAGGGTTGGTGAAAGACGCCAAGATTTGATCCTCGAGATTATTTTTAATGAAGTTTGGCCAAACTCCGTTACATAAGTTGTTGGTGAAAGTGGCCCTTACCTAGATCGGGTGGACACTGAGGACGCCTAAAGGTAATACCATGTTGCTCAACTCATCCAAATGTTGATAAATCTGAACCTGGCTTATTCAAATTTCTCCCTTTTTCGAACGAAAAGCTCCGACCTTTGAAAAAGTCATCCTAATTAAAAACAGACAGAAGAAACTGGATTTAGGTCCCCTCACTAAATCGAAAACAGAATGAGGGGTGGAACCCTCCATCAACAACCTTCGAGAGGATCCCCTCGGTATTGCGAATATTTTGTTTATTGTGTGCGTTGATAGGGAGGTGGAGAGACAACGGTAGGTGTTGATGTTTGCCCCTTTGGAGAGACCCTTTGTTTATCAATCAGTTTATCAATCAAGTGACACCTCAGGTCGTTCAGTTTCACGATGTCTCCCCAACATACACTAACCTCTTATTCGCTGAAAAATAAACAAATAAATAGAAATAAATAAATTAAATTAAAAAATATATAGGGGAAATTGGGGTAATACCGCCGCCTTAAGCATATTTGCCTACCACAGCCCAGGTTTGCACTCAGGGGCTCTAATTTCGAAGGAAATTATAAAATAACACCTCCAGTAGTGAATTACAACGTTTTTGATGGTTGTGTAGCAACTTTATTCTAGTAAACAATTTACGAGATCCTTGTAAATGGACGAGACTCTCTAGAACGATCAAGTTTGTCCCCCACCCCGGCAACTACTTGGAACCGTTCCCTACAAGAAGAACTGTGAGTTATTCAATTCCGTTCAACCTGTTTAGTGGACATATAGGTCAAAATGAAGTGTATAGTTTGGTGGTCTGGATGCTCGCAAGCTCGCATCTCAAAAATACATAACATCAAGTAGTCAATCCCTTAGTAAAAATGCAGATTAGTTGGATATGTAGATCAGAATGAAGTGTGTAGTTTCGTGGTCTCATAACACGATCACATAACAGTTTAGAAAAGTAAATGTGACTTTTCATTTGTGACTCATGAGCTGCTCCGCGTTGAACGGAATTGAAGAACTCACAGTTCTTCTTGTAGGGAACGGTTCCAAGAAGTTGCCGGGGTGGGGGACAAACTTGATCGTTCGAGAGGGTCTCGTTGTAAACGGCGTTATTACCCCAGCTAGCTGGGGAGATACCGCCATAGGATTCGGGTAATACCGCAATATTAAAACAAGGAGGAAATGAACAGACTCATCATAACATCGGAATAACGATTTATTGAATTTCAAAAACTATTCCCGGGTAGCTTCTCACGGTATTCGTAACTTAGTTGACAAGAAAAGGATTCACTAAAGGTTGACAAACAATTTCCACATCAGAATAGTAAAATTGGAACAAAATAAATACAGATCAAATAATGTTGGTTCTTCACAGGAACTGAATTATTGACAGCATTCAACGCGGAACTTGTTAAAAAAAGAAATAATATATAGCATTCCATCTTCCCAGCTTTTAAGGTTTTTAATTTGTGTTCTCCTTCAGGTCGCAGCAAAATTCACAAGACTAACGTCCATAGTCAAAATCAAAACGGGAGGAAGAAAAGTGGAATCTTACAAGGATTATGTGAATTTAGAAAAGCAATTTCAGTAGATAGGTAGGTAAACATCTAATAAATCACGATTAGGTAAATATAGAGGTGCTTATGGAGATAAGCTATCACAATATAATTCGTATTTTAAATGTTAATTTATATTTTAAATAATTAGAATCAATAGAAATAGGTGATTATTACCACAAAAAACTTTGAAAAAATCCAACAAGACTGATGATTGGGGCTACACTGCCATGGCGGAATTACCCTGAATTCGGTTTGGCGATATTGCCCCAGTAAACTTTTCGAGATAAAAAATCATTAAAACCTACAGGTTTTGTAAAAAAAATCATGAAGTAATGGGTGGACGTTAAAGCTAAATGATTTTTCTACGTCTTCATGCTCAACATCTTACATAGACGTATGAAAAGCTATTACTTACCATCCATATTCGGCAACAGTAAAACTAGAACGACAAGCTTCAAAAACTGTGTGGATCTTTGATGAAAACAAATTAATGACCCCGAACCACTTATCCCAACATTACTGCTGATCTAAAGATAACGATATTTGGCTACAAGATTTGTCACTCAGGTGGTTAAATAGTTATATGGGGAGGCAGTGTTCCCCGACTTGTATTACCCCACTCTCTTCTTCGGGGTGTCCCATGGAAAAGTTACAGCCCCCTTCCTCTTCATTTCTCCTGAATTCAGCGTAAAAATTTGGGACTAACGCCATTCTTCATCATTTTTTACGTAGATTTTTTTCAAAAAAGAACCCCCTTTTTATTGCAGATTCGAATCCTACGTAAAATTCCATAGAGAAATGACCCATCATTATTTTTTAATTGTGCGTAAACGGGCGTAACTCCACTCCAAAGTATGCTATTCCGCTCTGAAATTGCCAAAATAGTGATAGCTTCAAAAAACAGCTTTTTTAGCCTAAAAAAAAGTGTATGACATTTTTGCCACTTCTGGCGCAAGAGGCTCGCGCAAAAGTAATTTTCCTGAGATTTACGTAAAAAATATGAAGCATGGCGTTGGTCCCAATTTTTTACGCTAAGTTCATGGGAAATGAAGAGGGGTGTAACCTTTCCGTGGGACACCCTGTATACATATATAATATACGTTGATGCGAAATTAAGTAACAATAAGTGAAACAGAAAGGAACTTCACAAAATAAACTGTTATTTGTTAATAATATTAAAATTGACATGGGATGATCAAATCGTCGTCTCCCAACTACTATCCAAATTTGAGAGAGATCAGACCACTAGGATGTGAAAAAAATAAGCAGGATGGAATATAAGTTTGCGCAATACGCAGAGAGAAGTATTGATTTGGCAACAATGAAACTGATAGGTGACCATGTACTGCCTAACCTGCACAACCCTTGACAATTTCAACAAAATCGAATAACAACTGTGAAAATTAAGGTGGTTGCTAACATTTCACATTGGCACAGTAGCTATACAAAAAATTTATATGAGATTATAAAATTGTCATCCCTCAACTATCATTCAAATTCGAGCGAGAATTGACGACTAGGGCGTGAGAAATAGGTAGACTCGGAAGCAATAGGTTTTCTATGGTTGGGGAACAAATTCAGCGAGGGCTTTGATGTCTTGCAATTTGGCGGAGGTAATTATGATGTAAGGTAAGGTGGAGGAGGGAGCGAGCGCGCTCAGTTTGCCCTTTTAGCTCTCAATAGATTCGGTTGTACGTTATGATTTTAAAGGCTCCCCGTTCCATTTTCTTCATGTCTTCACGACCACAAGGGTGAAATGCAGCTCCCGGAATGTCGACCTGCCTAATAAGAACATATAGAATCGGATGATTTTAAAAAAATGTAATCAAAAAACGCTACAAATTATTTCACAAACGTTTAATATTTCTGTATCAGATAGCCTTTCTATGCATATAATTGGCATATAATTATTATTAAACCCCGTATATAGTAAATCGCAGAACACTGGTCCAAAAAAATGTCCTACCAAACTGAGTTTAAGGTGCATTATCGAAATATAACCGGGCGATATCACCTACTAAAAGAAAACAGGAGAGAATTTAGCTTACTCGGTTGATTAGGAATGAACCAATCATTTCTATCGTCTCCTAATGTCCCAAGGAGTCTCCATATCCAATCTCAACTTCCTGGATGAACAGGAGAGGTTTTAGCTCACTCAGCTGATTTGGAAAGAGTCAATAATTTCAAACGTCTCTAAATGTCCCAGAGAGTCTCCCTATCAAATCTCAACTACTCAGGATAAACTGAAGACAATGTAGCTTAGCTCAATCGCTGAGTAAGAATGAGCCATCAATTTCAAACGATTCCTAATTTCCCAGGGAGTCTCCCAATCAAACCTCAACTTCCTGGGATGAGCAGGAGAGATTTTAGCTCACTCAGCTGATTAGAAAAGACCCGATAATTACAATCACCTCTTAGTGTTCCAGAGAGTATCCTAACGAATTTCAACTACCTAGGGGTAACAGGAGACATCACTCATCTGATTGGGAAAGAGCCAATAATTTCTATCATCTCTTAATGTATGTTTCAGATATTAAATACGATAGAAATAATCAGCTTTAGGTGCCTATCAGCTGATCAGAGGTCTATGCATCGTCTAGTCCCTACTGCATACATGTACCTACTACTCAATGTATACCTACCATGTGCCCAGTGCCTTTTTTTTTTTATATATTAGTTCATTTTGGTTACTTAGCAATATTGGTTTATAACTAAGCTTGATAAATCAGCTTTCGTTGGCACTACACTAGCTGAGAGGCCATGAGATGTTTTGATAAAATGAGAGCATTCCAAAAAATGGCAAACGATTTTCCTGCTATGAAAACTAAGGAAGTTACACTTAGCTATAATCACATTGGCTTTACGTGAAAATCAATAGAAATAGGAGAATAATCTCAATATCATTAACTTGAGGGAAAAAAACCCGTATTTGGCCCATTTTTGGCTCATAGCATTGATATTTGTGAAGCCATCGGGCTAGCTACATTCTAGGACCAACCAGACCCTTAAGTGGAGTCCATTGTTCGGAAGAGCGGATTTTTCTCATCAATTTGAAGACATTTTATGGCCTGAACGGCGGACAGACATTGCAGTTTTGGAATCTACGCACCTTGAAACGTAAAGTGACAAAGTTTGAGAGAAAATAATTTTTTTCCCTATACGTTTACAAAGGCTTATTATTGGAAATAATAAACCAAAATCGGATACATAATCTATAAAATTGGATAATAAAATAAATAAATTTAAAAAATCGACTTTTTTTAGTTTGCTCTTCTGGTTCTGAGCGCCTCAGTTATTGTTTCTTCCACTAACTTGTTCATTTTTCTCTTGTGCTGCTTTCCAGGTGCTCTGTTTTTACTCTTCCAGCAAGTGAACACACGAGCCGACTAGTTCCACGTAAAATTTATAATATAAATCCAATACCTGTTCTGCGACAACACTCCGAGAACGGAGAGTTTTTATTGTCAAACGCATTCTCGGAAAACTCTTCACCGATGTCAACTCTTAATCGAAATTCCTGGAGAAGGTGATTTCGAATGCTCCGTCGTCACGCAGGTGGCCCGGAAGAGCGGAGGTTTGGAGGAAGAAAAGGCCCATCAGGTCAGGTCAAAGGGTTGAGAGTAAGTTAATTTTCATCGGTACCGTACAGTAGCGTAGGAGAGAAGGCGATTGTGGTTGGACTTTTCATTTGCGGAATGGCGTGATAGTTCAGATGGCGAGAGAGGGGAAATTGGCCACACGCGACGGGCCAAAGGACACCGTACGGCCTGTGACTCCGACTGGACACTGCCGAGAGACCCAATCAAAGTTTCGCGGAAGTGATGAAACCTGGGATTGAATTTGAGGCATTGAAAATAACCACTAATAATAAAATATTCATCACGATATTAATATTTTTTCGGACCAGTTCAGTATCAGAGTTGGAAGTGAATTTATCTATTTACTAGCGTAGTTTCCTCCTTCTCTTCGCTTAGCTGTATGAACGCGATAGGATGTTACTGTTCAGTCTATCCCGAGTACGTAGGAAAAACCCCTTCGGAATCCGACGTGGGTAGGCGCGACAAACACGCATCAAACCAGTGTCCCACCCCCTCCCGATAACTAGACGGGGCAAAAAGCGACCTCGCCTTCAAGACCGATCGGTATTGCGGGTCATTGTCTAACCTCAAAAAAATTACCACAACCTCCTCCCACCCTCCAGCTTACGGTTCGGGTGGGAGTACACAATTTTAAAATTGCTTATGCACCCTATCGGACAAACCCAAGAAGATCCCCCAATCCTAGACGGAATCGGTTCAGCACAGCGAGGCCAAACAGACGGAGTTTCATCATTAAAACAAGATGAGATGTAATAACGGACGAGCTCATTCAGGTAGAGGAGGTAACAGGCATCCCGTCAGAGAGATACCACCCCTACTAATAGCTTTTAATGAGCCATGTTCGGGGAAGGTTGTTTTTCCAGTCACCTGGAAAACCATCCAACGCCAAACCAGCTGCCAAAAATGATCGAGCACAGCGTGTGGTTCCCATTGATTTCTCAACGGGACGCCGACAGCGCTATCTCTGGTGCTCTGACGGGAGCTTGATGGGCCTCTCAGGAGGTAACTCTGATACACCCCTCCCCTTAAAGACATACTTGATTGAAGATCAAGTATGGTAATTGGGTGGAATAGTGAATAGCTGAGAACTGATGCTCATTCGTTCATAAATAGCTGCATTGGCGTTTTGGATGGGGAAATAGAAATTAAAACTGGATTGTCAATGAAGCTTCATAAGAAGTATCTTCATTGAACAATCGGGACAAAACGGATGCTCAACGATGGAGACTTATACCTTAGGAAATCAAAATATATATATAGAAATTGAATGAATGAAAATCAAAGAATGACGACTGGCTTATTAGGCACAGACACTGGCTGACTAGGCACAGTAAAATTAAATTGCCCAACTGTGGGGACTTGAAATTAAATTGCCCAACTATGGGGACTTAAATGGTGAACTGGCTGACTAGGCACAGATCTCTGGCTTACTAGGCACAGAAAAAATATAATATTAAATGAAATTTAAATAATATACAATATAAATGGGGAATAAAAGAGAGAAATTATAAGTCAAAGACCAATGAAATTATTTATATACCAAAGGGTGATAATGGGAATTCCTTCTGGAACCCCGGGCCATGTTTCTTCTGAAACATTAATCAATAGTGGATTGGACTACTAGGCGTCAGCCGTGCATAATCCAAACCACGCTCTGCTACCATATAAGGAATTTAGGTGCCCCCCCCCCCCCCAGAGGTGCAATGGGGGCCTAAATCCTCATAAATCAGGTAGAGGAGGTAACAGGCATCCCGTCAGAGAGATACCACCCTTACTAATAGCTTTTAATGAGCCATGTTCGGGGAAGGTTGTTTTTCCAGTCACCTGGAAAACCATCCAACGCCAAACCAGCTGCCAAAAATGATCGAGAACAGCGCGTCGTTCCCATTGATTCCTCAACGGGACGCCGACAGCGCTATCTCTGGTGCTCTGACGGGAGCTTGATGGGCCTCTCAGGAGGTAACTCTGTTACAATTATCAATTTTGTTGAATGAAATGAAATGAGGTAAACTAAAAAGTTCATACTACATGAAGAAATGGATATGGAAATACAAAATTTATGAAAATAGCAATCAACAATAATAAATTAATCTATTTTACTAAATGGAGCTCTAAAAAAAGATGAATAGAAGGACTATTTAACTTATATGATGTCAAGATAAATTGAAAAATTTTGTGGTACCACTGGAGTGAGGATAGGTGAGGTTGCATAAAAGAGCAATCGATATAAGAAATCTGTCGGGCATGAATAATAATTTATATTCGCTCAGACCACACCAACAGAGTAAGAATCGCAGATGAACAACGGGAACGAGTTTTATCACTTTCAGAAAGGGCTGGCTGGGTGTAAGTAGAGGCTGAATGCGGATGAAATGAAATGAAATCTTTATTTGCCGTGGCGAACTTATTGCGTGACAATTGTCAATAACACATAAAATACATCATTATAATAACAATCATCATGATGTATTGATTGATGATGATTGGAGAGGGAGTAGCGTTATGGGGGATCCAAAAATCAGGCCCAAGATACCAAAAACGACAAATGTCAAAAATTGTGCTCAAAACTACTAAAAATGGCTAAAAACTGCAAAAAATTGCTTAATTTACGATTTTAGCAGCATTTCTGTAAAAACAAAATTGTCAAAAATTATCTAGGACAGTAAAAAATTTGCACAAAGTTAAGTTGAAAAATGTATTTAGATTTCATAAATATTTACTAAAAAAAATCCTTAAGCACTGCAAAAAATCTAAAAATCCAAAATCTTTACGGAAAAGCAGAATTTGATTTAGTATTATTTATTAGCCATAAAACTGGTTATTAATAATTTCTTTGAACTCAATTTGCTCAAATTTCAATACAATTCAACGTATTATAATACGGGAAGTTATTTAAGAATAATCGCCCATCCGATTACGTTGCATGACTGAAACATTTTAATAAAATCAACAGTGTCTCTTTTGTCGAACAAAATCTAATACCGAGAATTTACAAAAAAAAAGCCTTTTTGTCCTCAAATTGATTTTTTTTTAAATCAAACTCTATCGTTCCTCAGGGTTACTTAAATTCAAACTTGTAAAATATCTACTTAGGGATGGTTATAAAAACTTATAGTTTTCTTTTTGTAATATAAATCCAATTTAAAGTTCCTATCAGTTTATGAGAAAAGTACTCAGTCATGCAGCGTGACATAATACTTCGACTGTGACACCCCAAATGCCTTAATTACAATTTTTAATTACAATTTTGATTTGACTGATAGACAGTTGGTAGAATTTCTTCATTTTTGTCCAAAGGGAGGTATGTTGAATGTACTTGAAAAATTCGAAATTATAAAAAGTGACAGATCTGGTAAATGTTTAAATGAGGATATCCCTCAATATATTTCACCACTGATAAGTCCATTTCTATAAAGCTTGGAATTATCTCTTCAAACTGTTGAAACCAATAATTCTTCCCCTCCTTTCACTTCATTAGCTATAATTCCCTTCACTTACCTTGCACTTAATTGGTTGTACCTCCAGCCCCCTTTTCTTTCAACCAATGGGATTCAATCTCCCATCACCTGTGACTATATATAAGCTGTGTCCTTTCTAATCTGTCTTCCGTTAGTGTTTGTTACTGATGATGGCCTAACCGTCGAAATCGATTTAACGTTGTAACTCTTTATTTTTTGAGGAAATGGACAACTTTTTTTCATTAACTTCCGTTTCGATACTTGAAAGTCTGTTGGAATCAACTCAAATTCAACCAATTCAACTCCGCAGCTCAAGCCGACCTCTGAGAAGCCACTAACTGTAGGGGAGGGGGCGGGGGCACTTATATCCAGGAACGGATGAATATGCCGACCTGACATTTCCACAACTGGGTCGAACCCAGCAGTAAAGGGCTGTTGCTCTGAGGGCTCGTGGGGAAAAAATCAATCAGCCTCATATTACTGTATGGCTCTTTCACAACGATCCTAATCCTGCTCCTACAAACATGGAGCCACATTTATTCACCATTTTTAAGTAGTTATAGATCCTTACCTAGTTTTACTTACCTGTTATTTATTTCATCAGTTCTCTCCATTCGCATGGCCCATCACTGCCACCCTCAATTATCAGTGCCAGCTGCGCGAGTCCAACTTTTGAATCGGTATACTTTTAAATCGCTATGGTTTGCGTTCTCCAGATAATTTTCTATGATTGACTGCGATGTATGAATGAATATACATGAGTATGAATGAATATACACGAGCAATGTAGATATTGCTAAGCTGATCATAGTTTGGCTTTATTTGTAAAGCGTGATGTACAATGTATTGGTCAATGAACATTGCACCAAATTTCTTCCCCCTCCCCTCCCCCCATACCTTCAATTCGTTGGTTTACATTTCAAGGTAAGTAGATTACAAAAATTGAATCAAAGCAAAAATTAAAGTGGACGGACGGGTTAATATATATATATATATATATATATATATATATATATATGTGTGTGTGTGTGTGTGTATGTGTGTGTGTGTGTGTTGTGTGTGTGTGTGTGTGTGTGTGTGTGTGTGTGTGTGTGTGTGTGTGTGTGTGTGTGTGTGTGTGTTGTGTGTGTGTGTGTGTGTGTGTGTGTGTGTGTGTGTGTGTGTGTGTGTGTGTGTGTGTGTGTGTGTGTGTGTGTGTGTGTTGTGTGTGTGTGTGTGTGTGTGTGTGTTGTGTGTGTGTGTGTGTGTGTGTGTGTGTGTGTGTGTGTTGTGTGTGTGTGTGTGTGTGTGTGTGTGTGTGTGTGTGTGTGTGGTGTGTGTGTGTGTGTGTGTGTGTGTGTGTGTGTGTGTGTGTGTGTGTGTGTGTGTGTGTGTGTGTGTGTGTGTGTGTGTGTGTGTGTGTGTGTGTGTGTGTGTGTGTGTGTGTGTGTGTGTGTGGTGTGTGTGTGTGTGTGTGTGTGTGTGTGTGTGTGTGTGTGGTGTGGTGTGTGTGTGTGTGTGTGTGTGTGTGTGTGTGTGTGTGTGTGTGTGTGTGTGTGTGTGTGTGTGTGTGTTGTGTGTGTGTGTGTGTGTGTGTGTGTGTGTGTGTGTGTGTGTGTGTGTGTGTGTGTGTGTGTGTGTGTGTGTGTGTGTGTGTGTGTGTGTGTGTGTGTGTGTGTGTGTGTGTGTGTGTGTGTGTGTGTGTGTGTGTGTGTGTATGTGTGTGTGTGTGTGTGTGTGTGTGTGTGTGTGTGTGTGTATATAATTCAATTTTTGGAATGTACTTGCCTTGAAATGTAAGCCAACGAATTGTGAGGGGAGGGGGGGGATTTGGTGCATTGTTCATTGATCCATCGATTGCCCTCCTCGTTTCAAGTTTTTATGTAGTCCTAATCGATTAAACTTTTTCGAAATTCATATCTATACATAAGTCACATACTTTCTCGCAAGTGGTTTAATTGTTTCGGGAAAAGGTTTAATTAAGTTGGGAAAAAAGTTTAATTGTATTGGGAAATGGTTTAATCATTTTGGGAGAAGGGTGAATTATTTTAGAAAAAGGCCTAACTCACTAGGCAAAAGGTTTGATTCATTTGGTAAAAGGTTTAATTAAATCAGCAAATGCTATAGTTCGCGCAGTCTTGAGGGGTTACTGTTGCTGTACTCGTTGCAATTACCTGCAGAAGAATGTGCTCTGCTTGGCCGCCTAATATTCCTCTTGCTGCAAAGTTGATTTTGGAGAAAGCCTTCTCCACCGGGTTTAGCATTAGCGAGTATGGCGGTAAAAACTTTGTGATCATTTGTGTGGAAGCCATCAAGTTTTCTACTTCATTTGCTCGATGAATCTGAGCGTTGTCCATTATTAGTGCAACATCTTCTGTATCAGGTAGTTCCGTTTCGAAATCCCGTAGAAAGGTAACGAAATTTCGAGTGAACGATGCCCTGATTGTTCCTCGATAAGAGATGTGTTTGGTCCTCGCACTATAGGAACAGTGACAGCGGCTCTTGTTCCTCCTCTTGAGCGAGCTTGAGATCGCCTGAGATGAAGATTAAATCCACTCTCGTGAAATGAGTTTCTCCCGGTTTACTGGAACTGACCGATTGGCATATCGTCTTCCGGCCCCAATAGCCGCTTCACTATTCATTCTATCTACTTCCAGCGAGGCTTTCTTAAGAGTAACCCTCAGTTCAATCAAGGCCCTGTGTATGAAGGAAACACTCAAATCTACATTTTGCTCAAGCAGATTCTGTCTTATTCGTTTAATAGTTATAACGGTCTCATTTTTAATTGTTCTTTCGATCATTTCAAGCAAGTTGGTAGGTAATGACTTTCCTTGGTCTGTGCCCTCTTGGTCCGTTGTTAGGCCGATTTGATGAGTTAACAATCATTTCACTAACGAAGAGAATATCGTGGGCCTTTTTAAACTGCTAAAACAGGCCAGAATGGAAGATTTCTTTGCCACAAAACCTTAATGAGGGCTGGGCATGTTACATGAGCTGACGTCTACCTGTTAGGTAACTAATTTACAATTTTTAGTTTATTATTTTCAATAATGAGCCTTTGTAATCGATCAAGAAAAAATTATTTAACCCCCCCCCCCCTCCCTCAAAATTTATTGGCTTACGTTTCAATATGCGTAGGATCCAAAAATCTAATAAGATAAAAAATCCGTCCGTCCGCTGTACGCCGTCCAAAGCTTTTATCATAAAGCATTGGACCAAACTATAAGAAATTTGGATTAAAAATCGTTTATCGACCGGGAATGTGCCAGTAACATCGGCATCGCGTTCTATCAACACTAAAGAGTTGAACCTAAGGGCTGAAATATTCAAAAATCGAGATCTTGAATCTTTCTATGATCTTGATCTTTTTATGTTACAGTAATGATTTTTCGTGTTTCATTTATAGGTATCTGCCCAAAGAATCGAAAGACACCCTGGTTGCTCTGCCTTCATCGACAAGAAAAAAATACATCAACACGGGAGTGAATGGTTTTTTTTTTTTTTTTTTTTCTTCTTCTTTTAGGCACATTCAACCATCAAGTGGTCATGGGTGCCAAATGCAATAAAAAATATTTAACAGTGAATCGTAACCTGTAAAACACATCAAAAATCGCCTTGAAAACTAATTGTATCGGCTGATAATAATATAATTCAATGGAATTCTGACTTCCCGAAATCGAGTTTATTATAACTTCTTTATCCTATTGGGCTTGTGAAGCGTAGGTAAGTAGGGAATAAACTACTTCAATTATAATCATTTATTAAATTATTAATTGGTAAATTCTTAGGAATTACTCTTAATTAAATCATTATTTCTATTCCAACAACAGAAGGTTAATTACTTCCGAGTCTACCAAGGTTGGAATGTTTTAGCCAATTTTCTAAGAAAATTAAGCTATTGCAATGAATCCGAAATTTCCTTCATGGAAATTCGTTTTTTAATTCCTTGATTTTAATGCTTTTTGAAATGTGTATGTAGAGTTTGATCAAAAAATTCTGGTTCTTTTCAATTTGCGCGCACACAGAGGGTCGTTGAGACTTCTCGGTGGTGTAAGCGTTACTCTTTCTGAGTCGTCTGGTTATTTTATATTGCTGTAATATTCTCAGTTCTCGAGTTATTCTGACCAGCTTCGGAACCTCCGAGGCGAATTTCTTTCCTAATCGACTCACGTTGCTGAAATTTAATGGAGCTCGTTCGGGACACCTCAAAAACAATTACGAGGTTTGGAGGATCACTGAATAGCTGATGGGGCCTCTGAGGCTAATTTCTTTCCTTTTCAACCTGCCGTTTTACTAAGTTCTTGTTTCGTTGTTTTGAAATTATTAGACAATTTTTCATCATTCACCCACTATAAACCGTAAAATTGTGGGGTCCTGAGCTATAAAGGTGTGAACCCTATTGGGATGCACGATTCGCCAAGTTTTGATCATTTACTAGATATATACGGGGCTTAATAATAATTATAGACCAATAATCTGCTTATAAGGGCTATCTAATACAGAAATAGTAAACCTTTGTGTAATAATTTGCAGCGTACTATAAATATTCACGGTGCATACATAAAATGATTCTCCCCGTCTTTTGTTTTCCTTGGGGCACTTGTGATCACATGGGGTCGGGACCACTGTAGTACGTGGTAGAGCAGACTGAAAATTGTACCCCTTATCTTAACCCTGGAAATTGTTCCTTTCCAGTTTCATTGTTCTCTAACCAACACGCGCATATGCGCATTCGCGAACGTAAATTACATCTATCAACTTTTTTTTCCCTAACTTACCGATCTCCCTAAAATTTGGAGGATGGTTGGGAGAAGACGATTCAATCATCCCATATCAATTTTAACATGAATGTATCATTATTAGCTGCTGCGCATTTGCGAATGTGAAATAATTTTATCAAGCTTAATTTCCACAGCCATCATCAAATATTGATGAAATCTTCGGGGAATGTGTGGGTTAGGCTGCAGATTGTCCACTTTCAGTGTCATTGTTCTCAAATCAACACTTCACTCTGCGCAAACGCAAACGTCATAATTACAACAAGCGTCATTTTCTTGTTTCCTAATTGACCGATGTTGAAGTTTTACGCTGAATCTTGAATTTCTAATTTTCCATGTCACCTAAGGAAACGGGAAGCTATGTGGCACACATAACACAAGAGAATTTTGTTTTACTTTCCAACATTGCTCCAAACGTGTAGGTTTGACTATAATACGAAGGCATCACTTGCTAATTCTCCTTCGCTAATGTAATTATATATCTGTCTATATGTTGATGTCGATCTGTCTGTGACCGAAATCATGTTCCGCGCAAATCTATCTATAGGAAGTTCATGCTTTATCTTAATGAAATTAAGATTGTGCAATTCAATCATATCATAGGTTTCATGGTCTCTGTAGCTGCACCAATAGGAGCATGTGTGAGTAATTAAACGTAAATTAGGTATCTTTAACTATCCGATCCAATAACCAAATTTCGCTCAACCAAGGAGCTAACATTCGCTGTTGACGGATTTCATATGACCCCCTAAGAGTATGACTGCGCATACGGATTTAACCTACTCGGATTGCATTCAATGATGTGAGCAGCATAAGGCTTTATAAAACAGCCGAAGAAATGCTTGCTAAGTCCTGTTCGTTTCATAAATGACATGCAACTCCATCTATTAAATTTCTGAGTAACCAATAAGTCTCGAGTTATATCGTTCTCGGCCCTAACTTTTATTGGTATGATAGCTGGTCGTCAGTCACCACAAAAATAGGGATTCACTCTTTTTGTTGAGAAATCGTTCATTTATTGTTGATAAGACATGCGTGGAGTCAAACGTTATGATTGGAAAGAACTAATCGGTACAAGAGATAGTGTTATTTATTGACGCACAATTATGATAATTATGATTTCAACTTCTGAGATTATTGGCTGCTATTCCCAATTACCTGGAGGTTTGTCATTGATTCTTCGGAGTGCAAAATGAATTGGTTTATACTTTCTTGGTTGGTTATTACAGCTTTAAAAGCTGGAGTAATACATAAATATGTGTTGGAAAAGTTCAAAGGAAATGTCCACACGTCTACCGTCACTTCGGGAACTGATAAATAGCCCCGTGGGAATGTTTTGTTGGGGGGAAATGCTCTCAACCGAAAATTTTCATCGCTGATCCTTGAACGCGGTGGGTCTCAGCCATTTATAAGAGCATTTTACATGATAAAACCTTTCAGGAACACGCCCTTAATACATCAGGGGCTCCCTATAGGGAGGAAGGACGGTATTTCACAAATTACAGGCTTTTCCGAATAAAAGTGGTGGGTAAGTGGGGGAGTTGCGGGGCGGGTTTGGACTGAAAGGCAGAAAGTATTACCGCCGGGGAAACAGGGGTGGGCCTGAAGGCATAAATCTCAGCCGAACCGATTCTTTTCTTTTTCTTAATTTACCAGGTTTAATAGAAGGGTTTGAGATAAGGTTGTGAGATTTATTCAATTGGTCTTGGAAAAGATGGCGGAAGACGGTAGTGGAGGGGAGAGCGGCGATGGTAAGGTAGTCGGAGGGGTAGCGTGGTGTGAGTGGGCGTATAATGTATAGGCGGCCGGCCGTAGCGGAGTACAGGTGGTCTATTACAGGGCGAGCTTATCTTGGGCTGGAGACTTTGCCCCTGATAAGTCACAGCCTCTGTTCAACCGTCCAGGATTTATATGGGTATGTCCGTTAGGTTGGGGGGCTGCCTGCTCGGTTTCTCAGTTTCCCAGAGATCTTCTAGGCTTTTCCATCTACTTCAACCGGTGGAGCTGTCAGACGTTAGGGTGTTTTCCCGTCTTTCGGAAGTCGTACGGCCCGAACACCGAAGACGTATTGCTGCAAGAGATTCCCACGAAAAGACTGTAACTTGATTAAAATCGCCACATCAATTTCATACGTACATAAGATAGAAGTTCTGAAATTTTTGCAGGTTAATTCATTTATTTATATTCATTCGTTCTTTAGTATGTAATAAACGGTACATTTAGGGTGTATTATCTCCAATGATGACTCTGATATAAGTGAACGCCAGTGAAAGCAATACAACTACCACGATAGTATGATAGACAGATCAGATACAAAAACAAAGGAGAGGAGCGGCTGGACTGTTCACCTCTCATTACTGGTTTGTTTTTTTCCTCAAATAAACTCTCATAAACTATTTGAAGGAACACCAGAAAATAAGGCTCAAAAATTACATATCAGCTGAAAATCACCGCAAAAGAGAAAACTCCTCGAAAGAGAGAATTTCAAATCTCGAGGGGGGGGGGGGGGGGGGATGTACCTCCGCTGCACAGGAGTATATTTCAACATGCATCTGTCATATATACAGTGGCGTCAAGGGATGCTAACTCAACCAACCCTCTAGCGTGCTCGCTAGATCTCCACTAAACAGATGTCCTCCCTTTCCCCGTCACCCACCCTTTTATAATATATCATTCCAGACAATAATTCTCCTTAGGATTGAGATTTAAAAAAATCCATTCTTGCGCCAAAAAAATCATGCTTTCCAAATGGAAGGATGAGTTTGTGGGCCAGCACTATTTGAACACATTAAATTGGTCAAATTTTAAGAAAATAAAATCACTGTAAATGGCAAAAACGGCTACAAATTGTTAAATTTATTTTGTTTTGCGAAATGTTGGTCAAATAAAGTTTATTAAATATGAAAAATAGAACAATGAAACACTTAGGTATATATAAAATTATGCTGATAAATTCACTTAAATTTCATTAAAATGTGATAAAAAATAGAAAAAAGCAACGAAAAAGCTAAAAATCCAAAATCCTCTCATGAATAGCAGATTATTAGTTATAATAAGTTTTTTGTCATAAAATTAATAGTTACCAATTTCTTTGCACACATAAAACTCAAATTTCCAAACAATTTAACGTTATACAATACGTTAGGTAATATATGAAAATTCGCTCGTACGATCGTGCTGCATGACTGGAACTTTTATGTATTGAACTTGCCCATTTTATTGAATAAATAATAAAAGTGGGGATCACTGTGAAAATCATAAATTTCAGCACAATAATTAATTCATGTCTTTCTGGCAGCTCTAAACAGCTCTAACAACAGCTCTATTATAACAGCTACCCTCTAAAACCTCCATTATTCGAACAAAAACGGTCTATAAGAGCTTCCTCACTGTTCGAGAATAACGCCAGTATTATCATTACCACCACTTCGACCGAGTCCCTTGAAAAATCGCTCTGCTGCCGTGAGAAACGGAGCAGAATTGAAAAAAAGATAGCGCCACGAGGAAAACAATGGGGGAGGCGTTGTGTAACATTAAGGAGCAATTTGGTTTTTTTGGGGGGAGGAGGGCCTGCTGTTGAAGCAAGTTCCGATTATAACCAGAGTGGGAATAAACTACTTGTTCGCATCGCGTGTCTCGAGACAGTTTAGCCCCCCAACGGAATATACCTGCATGAAAAATGCCTTGTTGATTGGTTAGAAACTTCAGATTGTATGTATTCTGCCCCTTCAGAGGTGGGTTGTTGAAACCGCAGATTTGGTAAACTCCCGAATAAAGTGGGCTGAGAGTATATTTTTTTCCTTTTCCCTCTATCTTTGTGATAGCGGATGGAGGGAGAAAGAACAACTAAAAGGAACAAGACAAAAATTGTAAAGGAACTGATTAACGTGGTAAAGCTTGCATGACGACGGGGGTCGTAAATTAGCGGAAAACCGCCGTCCTTCGCTTTCACCCCCACGTGGATTTTGCGAGTTCAAGGTCGATACCTTGACCGGGTTAGAGCGACCACATGACTGATGAAATTAGGAATTCCGATTTTTCCCCTCTTTTTTGCGGGAGGAGAAAAAGATTCGCCAAAATAAAAAGGACCACCAGAATTTCACGTTTAAACCATTCTAAACATCGAGTTTGTGTCTTTCTTTGACGAGACGTTCTCGAACAATCAAGTCGAGTCACGAGAGTAAAAGAAATATGAGGGTTCTGCAACTTTCGACCCTTCGAGCCCTTCAAAAGGGCTGAAATTCGGGATTTGAATAGAGGATGCCCTTCTTTATCTGGGTAGACGAAAAATTGGTCCTGAGTTTTATTGAATTAATTAGAATTTATATGAGTTTAGGTACCTATGAATTATCGCGTTGGTGACAAGAAATGCCAATGTGTTGGGGAACCACCTGCAGCGTAACCCTCACATTCGGTGGACACACAGACAGACCGAGACGTTCTCGAACAATCAAGTCTAGTCACGAGACTCTAGGCCCTGGCATGCACTTTAGTTTGACTACCCAACCCCGTGGTATTCCCAGCGCTCCAGTCGCCGTGTTACCGTTATCTTCCGTTTCTGCACGTTCGGATATTCGCATACCTATCGTGTTGTGGCGCCAAAAGGGCTAAATCCCTCCCTCCCCCTCGCCCTTTCCATCCTTACCTATCCCTCCATCCTTCCCGAATTCGAGTCGCAATCCCTTATCTCACCCTCGTATATCATTTCGCCCACTCACCTTTCCTTATCTAGCCCCCTTCAAATTTTACCCCCTCCCCCTCAACTTCGATGCCCTCTCAAGCCTACCCTAATTGTCGGACAGGGCCAATTTTTCGTCCACCCAAATAAAGAAGGAGATCCTCTATTCAAATCCCGAATTTCAGCCCTTTTGAAGGGCTCGAAGGGTCGAAAATTGCAGAATTGTCACATTTCCTCTACTCACGAGACTTCAGACCCTGAATAGCTCTTTAGTTCGACTACCCACTCCGTGGCATTTCCAGCGCTCCAGTCACCATGAGGCTATAGACAGATCAGTTTTTGCTTAGACCCGTGCTCTGGCCAGATTAGTTGGACAAATAGATCGCGGAAAAATAACGGGGGGGGGCTGTCGGAAGATAACGGTAACACGGCGACTGGAGCGCTGGGAATGCCACGCGGGGGGTTGGGTAGTCAAACTAAAGTGCAGGTCAGGGCCTAGAGTCTCGTGACTCGACTTGATTGTTCGAGAACGTCTTGGTCTGTCTGTGTGTCCACCAAATGTGCGGGTTACGCTGCAGGTGGTTCCCCTTCAGTTGCATTTCTGGTCACCAATGCGATGATTCATAGGTACCTAAACTCATACCTAGAAACCAGATGTTTCATTCTAAATTCATCCTCAAAAATAGTCATAATAATACACGGGAGGTGAAAGGATACCTACTGTAGTATGATACCTACTCTAACATGATACCTACTATTATAGGAATCATAAAGTTAGATGTACTGTGGCGAACGGTTGTTAACCTGCCTTAACGGCCATGAGTAATGATCTACCATAAATAGTGATGTTATACAGTGCCATGATTTATTCGTGTTATTACTAAGCTGTGATTTACTTTTACTAATTTTGTTTATTTATTTTTTTATTTTTTCAAAACTCCTCTCAAAGGCGGGTGGGACACACTACTAATGTATGTATAAATGGGACCGGAGTTTGGAAGACAAGTTTTAAACAAATTTATAAATTGAGTAGCCTTCGCTTTGCTACCTGTCAATGTATTTAGCAATCCCGTTGAAATTGGAATGTAATTGAAATTCGGCCTACAAAAATCAAAAGTACCATCCATGTATTTGGCTGTACACTTGACCAGACATCGGGGGCGCTATAAGGTCTCTTAAAGGAGACCGACTGGCGCCTTTCCAACCAAAAGAGCGAGAAAGGTGAGTGATTCGAATGTAGTGATACGTAGCAGTAGACGCGCAAACTCTATCCGATCCAGAAGACGGCTCAAAGCTACCTGTAAATTCAAAATACGACAAAACGGTTTATTTTACTTTTCTCAGCCAATTATTGACAAATTTCAATGATTCTTGCAGTCCAATCCAACACTTGGTATTTCAGTGTGGAAATAAACTTTTTTATAGTTCGGAATCACCTACAGATATTGTTTGTTTTTATTATAAAAGTTACTTTTTGAAGGTTTAAGAGAAATGTGATATAAACTGGTATAAATGTGGTGTAAACTCAGCATAGCACAACCTTTTGACAGACAGTATTTCCATTCCTCGGCTGCCCAACACAATAATTTTATTCTATCGTTCGATAAAACTGCGGTGAATCATTTAAAACCATCGAGTTTGAAATGTCAGTTGTGTGAAACAGGTTCACGGGGTTGGCACGAGCTGGCCTCGCGTCTAGACGGGGTCAGATGGGAAGCAACAAGCAAGCGAAGCGCCAAAAAAGTCGTTAACGCCAGTCGCAAAGCTTCCTGTAATTGAGATTGCTCGCGCTCCCTTCCGCACTAGTCCAGCTGTGTTGTCCGGCGGCTCAAAGCCCTCCCGGACATTAAACAGAATGTCTAACTACGGGATTCTGGGAGGGTTTACCCGTCCCAAACACCGGGTAATCCCCGTCCCTGCGAGAGGCTCCCTGACACGTATGGCCACGACTCGTGCAACACGAATGTCAATACCGTGATATCTACCACTTACTCCTGCCATGATACTCTGTTACAAACCAATCGCAGTGGGAACCCGGAATGCGCTTCGTATTCAAAACTATGATCAGAAATTAATAATTACACTTGATTAGAAAACGCTGCCATTGGGCATCTATCAATCTAATATCATTCCTTTAGGTGCAAAATCTCGACGTAGGCTCTCCGAAAACGTCTGTCAAGTTGGGTAGGTAGTATAGCCTCTTCAAACATGGAAACGTGGACGTCATTAGTTGAAGAATAAAATACGCGTCGAAACGATTGAGTGCAATACGTACAAGTAGGCAAGCAGTTTGTGTAAACAAATATCTGAATAGATATATGTACTATATATGTAGGTATATATTATTATTATTACGTTATTTGTATAGTAATAATAATAATATATTATCATAAAATTACCTATAGTAATTATATAATAAATATAAAAATAATAATTATTATAAAAATGTACTTAAAATTCATTATAATTTTCTAAACGACGAAGTACCATTTCCCTAGCAACTACTCGGTTGTAAGCGGAAATCATCAGAATACCAACCGTAACGCTTTTTGTCAACGCTTTTTTCGTTTATGTGCCAAAGTAAAGACATAAAATGTCAGAAGGCAAATGTATTACATCATGCATTACATGTTATACATTATGCAGAAATTGGAAGCTGGCAAAATGTTCTCTTTGCCTAAAATTTAGATCTTTATTTTGTTTTTGACATTATTTATGTCTTTACTATGGCACATAACTCAAAAAGTGTGACGAAGAAAGCGTTATGAAAAATTTCTGATGATTTCCGCTTACAACCGAGTCGTTGCTAGGGAAATGGTACTTCGTCGTTTTTCATCCCACAAAATCCGTTGACCATTCGTTCGAAAGCTCTCGATTTATCCTACCATATTTTGTTAACTACTGCGAAGTACGTGGCCAGCAAGCTGAGTTATGACCATGGTTATTTTAATAATTGTTTACACACAGGTGATCATTTTCAATAATTGATACTGTGAACATGATTGCAACCGCTTGTTAATTTCTGATGATTTCATTGAGCTGGTGTTTCGATGATTTGATTCATATCAGGTGATCCGAATATTGCGAGAACGGTTTGATTTGTGAAGTGGTGGTTGAATCATTTTAATAGGTAATTTCTATACTTTACACTCTAGGAAGCTGTAATTTCGTATGTAGCCTCTTTAGGACATTACTTGACGATGCCCAGGGTCCGGATCAGCTGAGTGGCTCTTAGAGCTTGCATACGAGTCTGCAACACATACGAGTCTGCAACTAAAGACATAAAATGTCCCAATGTGTTGCAGACTCGTATGCAAGCGTTTATTCTGATAGTCAATAATTTCTGAGTGTATGTTTTAATAACTGCCTTAACATTACTTTCATGTTTTATTCATGAGCTATTTTTGTAATTTATTAGAAATTTATTTTTTGAAGAAAGGTTAACAATATTGTAGGGTCAGGGGGGCAAGTGCGTACCTGTTTTTCATAAATCTGACTTTGTGATGCTACTATTTCCCTCAAACTACAAGTTGAATAATGACTACAGTTTTATTACATTCCCCAGACCTTTCTACGTCGAAAAACGTGTGGATATAATTAATTGAAGTTAGCAATTCATTAAAAATTGGGAAAAACCTAGAAGCATACAATCTGCCCTGTTGGGGGGCAAGTGCGTACGTATAGTCGAGCAAGAGCGTTTCCAACTTTCTACCCGAAAAATAATAAAAACAAATTGAACCAAAGTAGGTAGGTTTTAGGTATAATTTGAAATAAATTGGTAATGAATAATAAAACGCCGCAAAATTGATAATTTCTAGCAACTCAACATTAATTCCTGAGTGGATAAAATGGTCAATAAATTCATCCACTTGTTGGCTGTCCTCTGATTCGCTGTCGACTGGGGAATGAGGTTTGAGTGAAAGAGAATTTGAAGGCTCCAGATTTTGGCAGAATTAGATAGGACTGAGGTTTGGGAGAAGCATGCGGTTGTGCATGGGGGTTGGGGAAGAGGTTCTGAATGGAAACTAAGCTACAAGACCTTGCTTTTCTTATTTTTTCTGGTAAATTCATGCGGTTTTTAATGAAACGCTCTTGCCCCTTATTTAAAAGCGCACTTGCCCCACTGCCACAAAAATAGGGGCAAGAACGTTTTATTGATTTACTGCAGCAATTTTTGTAGCCTTGAAGTAATCAAGTGCGCAGTTCGTACAGAGACAAAAGGTTGAAAGATAAACAGTGGAATAAACAGGAAAGGAAGGGTTTTTAGACAAGAAAACATTTGAAAACTGTACCTCCCTCAGATTCACACTCTGATATCGGATGAAGGCTTCTCGGAAAATGGTTCCAATGCAGTTATGCTTATTTGTTCACTGAGGATGTAAAATTGTTTATCAGATGATCATAAACACTAATATTTTGATGGCATTTGAGCCAACCTTGGCAATGGCCCATGGCGAAGTTGTATAAGGTTACATGTAAAACAAATATGAGTATATGTGAACTAATTTTTGAAAATGAATGCCTTGATTGATTGATTAATTGAAGTTGAAAGATTCAGCTAAGTTTTGGTAGAATTAAACTTGCAGTTCTGTCTAATATTAATATGCACTGGACTGCAAAAGATCTCATATACTAAGGTGTAGTTAATGTATACCGTCCTTTGAATCTCTTAAACATGTCGATCTGAGGATTCTCATTTCGTTGTCATGAACATCAGGAAGGAACGGAGAGACCAACTGTTCGAGAGAAACTCCGAGGAAATCGTCTTTACTCCGCAAAGGTTACCGGTTCCTCTAGTCCGAAAGAATAGAAGAACCCCTGAGTCTACCTCAGGATATAACGTTGTCACAAGCCTTTGATGTCCTTTTCCATAACTTGCCTGTTTCCAAGTTGCTACTTTACCAAAATTTTCACCCAAAGCTCGTTGGAATCCCAGAGAACTAATTTCGTCCCACCGTTTCGCTCTTTGATGGTTTCTCCAGAAATGATGAAAATGCCGGGTGACTCGTTGTAATGACTCCCTCTAAAAAGGGGAACTTGAGAAAATAAATAAATAATTCATGAGCTCTTCGATTGATTACGCGACTTTTGTGTCAGAATTTTTTTTCTAATTTTTTGAATCCATTAAAATTGCTTTACTTTCTCCGAAAATCAACTAATTACCAAGTCCATCGGTAGGAAATCGAGGGCAGGGCAGTTTGAACCCGAATTTGCTTTTAAAAACTCATGTTATTCGGATTTCATAAGTACTTAGTGTAAAAAGGACAGTGCCGCAACTTGAGGTCCTTCGAGCCCTTTAAATGGGCTGAAATTTTGGGGTTGATTAGTGGATGCCCTTCTTTGTGTGCTCAAATTAAAAATTCGGCTGGTCCGACAGTTAGGCGTGGGAGGCTTTTGAAAATTGAGTAATTACACAACGGCCCTCCCTCTGCCATCCTAATTCAAAATTCTGACGACTAGTGTACATCCAGACTACTTTCTCTGTAATAACTTAGCAGTAAATAACCATCCCAACTTAGTAGTAAATATCTAAAAACATTTGACTAATTTACCGATGGATTATGTAAGTTTATTAAGTTCCAATAATATTAGGATTTATCGATGAAATATGTATCTTTATCAATGTAATATAACTCTGTAATGCACAATACTAACTAGATTTTCGTGTGGCTGTTGAATGTATTCCATTAACGCCAAATAAAATTTAAAAAAAAAAAAAAAAAAAAAATACCATTCCACCCATTAGTTGTAATCTAACGCCTTCATACACATGTACCCTTTTCTGACGGATTTCGTTTCAGGTTATTCTGCAACATTATTTATTTTGATTCTATATTATTAGGTAGTTACATTTTATCACTTTTGAGGGCGGTTCTAATAAATTCCAATATCCTTTATAATTGTGTTTTTAGTCCATAATCAGAATATTATCGTTCACGTACTCCTGATATATATTCATTTATTTGCAAATTTCATTTACTTGGAGTGACATAAGAATGCCATTGTGACATATTGGTAGCCACACGCAAAAACGTTCCACGACGTCCGAAATGACTCCATCTAGTTGAAACATTAGATTTATTTTGGAGGAAAAAAATTGAACACGAAACGAAAATTAAAGCATGAGTTTTTATCTAACAGTTAAGTGAAAAACATTCGACAAAATTATTAAAGATAATATCTCTACAGTATTTTCATTTTTGCAAAAATTGCAAAGAACGGACCTCATTACACCACATGCTGCTGAATCGTTCCACGACGTCTTCAGTAATATCAGCTGACGCTTGAAACAATAACTGGTTACTGGCCTGTAGGTTCTGTAACGCGTGTACTAACACTTTCCCCAAAAACCAGCCCTTCAAGTTCCAAGATCCCGCATCAAACTCGTACTCCGAATCGTTGATGCCTTGCAGTTTGAAAGCTTCCAAACGGCATCCCAAATTGCTCTGGGAAATTGCGATTTCAACGACCAGCTTGGCTTTTTGTATCAGTGTTCCTGTGGATTCCAAAAACCAATATTTGACAGTAGTGTCTGGAAAAGTCCAAATCACTGGGCCAATAGTTAACTGGCCATTCATGGAGCTGTATATTGACAAAGCGCAATTGCTCGCGTTTCCTGAACGCATCAACGAATCAAACTTAGTCACTGAACTCGACGGAATCCCTGGCTTGGAGCTTTTTAACGTCACCGAAAAAAAGAACCTGGGATGAATCAACGAATAGTCCGGAACGAAAATTGCCTTCATACCTTTATTATATTCATTGACGTTCGAAATTGCTTTGTCGGTTACCGCATTCATTTCTTCGCAATCCGTATTAGCCGCGTCAGTATCTGGAGAAATGATGAGCAACACCGCACTCAGCGCAACAATGTGAACTACCGAAAAAGCCATTAAGTATGTAGTATACTGTACTACACGGAAAAAGAAACTGGCCACAAAAGAGTGTGAGAGCAAAATTCGATACTTCTATACTGTGATATATAAATGCAATCATTCATAGTGTAATTGATTCTTGTTAAACAACCGAATAATCAGTCCTCTTGAAGTTACCAACCTTAATGTAAATATAATAGATATACAAAAAATGAGACACCGGTATCTCATTGAGTGTCATTGGAAATGTCTAAGAATAGCATTCATGGTTTGACACTTTTCCGTGAAGGTGCCAGTGATGTTTACACAGAAATTGATAAAACTACGACGATAGAAATTCGACTGGCGTTATGATTCAAGTGCTTGCAACCGAAATGCCTCTCAGATTATTCGTTTCAACACCAGGGGTTTTATTTATTGTTGATTTGGGATAGTTTAAAATAACATTCAGCCACATAATACACATAATGACACAATACTTAATCGGATCGTTCATGGAGTTTAAATTTTATTATTTAACGTGGTACATAAAACATAATTTCCGAATACGATAATATATTTTAAAAACTTTACAAGAACAGAAGACGTCACTTATCATTTTTAAAACATAACTCGGTCATAATTTTTTTATGTGTTCTTCCACAGTTGAAAATCCTTTTAAAGATATTTATATTACCTGTCTATTCTATGTAATATTATATATGCCACCGTTAAAGCGTGAAATTCGTTTTTTTTTTTTTTTTTTTTTTTTTTTTTTTTTTTTAAATAATGAAATAACTAGGTACTTTATGAATTAACAGTAAAGTGTAAAATTCTGACTTTTATCAAATTGTGGAAATTGTGGAAACTATGGAAATTGAGCGTGTTACAAGGATTCCACATTAGTGCATGGGTTGAAGATACTAATGGTATGTGCGATCATCTTGGAATATTTATGGAATGCTCAAATCAGCTATTCTCAACTATCCTCTAAATTTGAGCGAGATCTGACTACTACGTCGTGAGAACTTGTACACTCATGAGATGTTTGATGGAATTTACGTTGGCGTATGAGCAGAGTGTTGATTCTGGAACTATGAAACTGACTGGGAACACCCTAACCTCAGATTCCCCGAAACATTCATCAAAATCGGATGAAAAATGCGGAAACTATCCTTGTCACAAGGATTTCATATCTGTACATGCCCAGGAGTTACCGATGGTACAATCGTGTTGAAATTGCTACGGGATGCACAAACCGGCTTATTCCAACTATCTTCTAAATTTGAGCGAGATCTGACAACTACGTCGTGAGAACTTGTACACTCATGAGATTTTTGATGGAATTTACGTTTGCATATGAGCAGAGTATTGATTCTGGAACTATGAAACTGACTGGGAACCTTTTACTCCCTAATCTCAGACTCCCTGAAACATTCATCAAAATCGGATGAAAAATGCGGAAACTAACCTTGTCACAAGGATTTCATATCTGTACATACCCAGGAGTTACCAATGGTACAATCGTGTTGAAATTGCTATGGGATGCACGAACCGGCTTATTTCAACTATCTTCTAAATTTGAGCGAGATCGGACGATTAGTGCGTTTGCAAATGATGCACGATGGTATTTACGTTTGCGCGTGCGCAGAGTAAGGTATTGATTAGTACACGATGAAACTTACAGTAAATCATTTACACCCTAACCCCACATTCGCTGAAAAATTCATCAAAATTGAAAATGAAAACTGTGGAAATTAAGCTTCCGACAAGGATTTGTGGACAACCGAAAGACATACAAACAGACATACAGACACGGAACGAAAGTTATTCAGAATGGTTTAAAATATAACATGAGTCTGGAAAATATGATTTTTGAGACTGGGAATAGTCCGTCTCCTGAACATGAGAACACGTTTCCTCTACCTATCACTCTTGCTTCGAAAGTCGCCGAGATCTCGATTTTAGCGAATGTTAATGGAATTTAGGTACATTTTTCAGCATAATTTTGCACATATATTTTTTAATGTTCTATTTTACAGTTAATACATTTTACTTGAGCAATATTGTGCTAAAAAAAATCTAAATTTAACGATTTTTAGTCTTTTTTTGCTATTTTTAGTGATTTTTTTCAGCACTCTTTTTGAAATTTAACCAATTTAATGTGCTCAAAAAATTATGGCCAACAAACTCGTCCTTTCGTTTGGAGAGCTTGACTTTTTGGCGCAAGAACAGAATATTTATCTCAATTCTAAGGAGAGTTATCGTCTGGAAGGACCCATATTTGTATATAAATACAAACATATACGTATATATAAATTTTTAAATGCTATATATATATATATATATATATATATATATATATATATATATTACGTCGGGTGCCGAGAGAAAAGAGTTTTTAAAAAGCACTTTCTTTATTTGGAACCGACGGAACACAAGTTTAACTAAGGAAAACGGAACGGAGATACGTAGCGTACGAGCGGAGCAACGAGACTGACTCGAACGGTGGGGGAATCAAGCTTATATAGCCTCGGTGGGCTGATTCAGCAGAAATAAAGATAGATCAGCGGTTTTGGTACTATAACACCTCCCTCCCCAAGTGGAAAACTGCAGAGAAAATTTTTCGCGAAGTTTTCTCAAATTGGAAATGATGAGTTTAATGAAATTTTAAAGTTGAGTTGAAGTGAAATTTAAGTTCATAAGTTTTAAATTGAAGTGTTAGGGATTCAAGTTTATTGGTTTCGTTAAGTTAACTCGCTCCGTGTTCCTTGTTTTGTTAAAAAAAAATTTTACAATCGATGAGTTTGAGTTACAATTATTTTACAAAAAAATTTAAAAAAAAAATTTACAAAAAAATTTAAAAAATTTTTTACAATCGATGAGTTTGAGTTACAATTATAAACACACATTATAAAAACACATTATAAAAACATCATAAAAACATTTACAAGAAACATCATAAAACATTATAAAAATCATAAAATAAAGAATCATAAAACATCATAGTCATCAATCATACAATCATTAAACATCATAAAACACATAAAACATATTTTAAAAACACAAAAAAAAATTACATAGAAAGAGATTACAAAAAAATGAGATTACAAAAAATTTACATAAATTATAATATTAGGTCAAGGGGATTTATGCAGGTTGATTTGTTATTTTGGCTCTCCCACATTTCTGTCTATAATTTATGATTGTGTACCCGAACAGTGACAATATTAATACGTAGAGTATTATAGTCCATATGCTAGGCAATATGGAGGGGTACCAATTAAGACCATCTTGGTCGTTGTCAAAAGGGTTTAAGTTTAAATGAAAGGTGTCTAAGTTTTTGAGGTTGATGTCGTCAAAACGCATAGACATGTGAGTGAAGTTAAGGGAATCAAATTTCGGGGTAGATATGCTTAACAAAGTGGGACTCCCCGTACTGGTAAGTTTTGATGACATTAATTTGTCGTGATAATAAACTGAGTCAGAGTTGGGGTTGACGAGATGGATACCTTGTAGGGTGAGTGTTTCCGATTTATCTGAACTTTTAATCTGTAGTTGGTCCTCTTGAGGAAAAACTACCAATAATTGGTTGGTTTCGGGGACGATAGATATGTAATTTGTTGCAATTGATATTTTCGTAAATTGACAAGTACTCGTGGAGCCATTCGACAGGATGTTACGTTCACAAAAAGCATTTGCTTGTGATAACAATTCCACATTGCAATAAAATTGCTCATTAAAAATACAACGATCGGATAGTGGAAGGATCTCATTACCATTCTTCAATAGATATTTAAATTTAGGTATTACTGTAGTGTACTCTTCGTTGACATGCCAAGGTGTGGAGTATAAATAGTACAAATGATAATCAACATTTTTGTAAACTGGTAGTGTGAGGAAATACACAATTCTGTTGCTACGAATGTTACATTGTACTCTAATTAAGGACTCATAGGTCAGCAGATCAGTTAGATTTAGTGACAACTTTTGTAATTCGATTTCCAGAACGTGAGTACTTATGATACTAGGGTGTAAAATGCCTTGTTTACAAAAGGTGATTGATGTTTCGATTTCTGACAGCAGATTGAGGATGAGATTCATGGATGTTTGAAGATGATACATTATATCTTTGTAGATAAGTGTTTGACCATCAAATGAGTTTACGATAGTATTTATTTCCGCAAATTTATGTTTTATTTGGTCGCTATTAAATTGAATGGTTTGGAGGGTTTTGTTGTAATTGGTGATAAGTTGATTAACCACGGAATACTGTTGAGAGAACTTCGTTTGAAGGTTCTTATTGCGCTTATCGATATCGTTAATAATGTTGTCGAATTTTTCTTTATCATCATTATCTAAATTTCCAGTGATTGCTTTAATAACAGTTCCTAAACCATTGATCAGTCCTCGTTTCTGTCTGGTTTCTCCGTGAAGTCTTATGTTTGAAATTTTTTGTTCAACGAGCATTTGTACATGTTTGAAGAATGAACAATATTCGTCGAGTTTGTCATGGAGTTTGCGAGAATTTTGGGTTAGTCGTACGAGAGAGGAATAGTTGGAATTTAAATTGTCGACTTCTGTATAGATTCCAGTTAGTTCGTAATAGTGGGTTAGTACATGTTCTGTCTCCTCTAATTTGGCAGGTCCCAGGTCGATTGGGATTATTCCTCCACTTCTATTGAGGTTCTTGACCTCTGCACAGAGGGCTGCAGTTGTAAGCAATAACCTGTAATGACGTAAGACGGAATTACATTCTATAGTTTATTTTCTAGGACAAAAATGCTGTTTTGATTTCCAAGGTCCGTGAGGGGGGGAGTCTGGATCTGAATCTATGTCTGAGTCATCTGAGGTTTCTGAGGTTTCTGGAGTTTGTTTAGTACCTAACTTCCTGGGTCGTTTGATGTTGGAAATGAATTTTCTTTCGGGTGTTGTGATGACGAGGAACGATGTCTGCCGTTTTCTTATCTACATCCAATTTGTCCAAAGTTTCCTTACTGTATTTATTTTTTGTTTTGCTCATAAATTGTTTGTTTTTTACAAATATGGTTTCGGGAATATCTGGAATAATCTCTCTATTTTCGTTAGCTTTATTGATGGCTTTTTCTTTTGTTCGGGAACTGCGATTATGAATTTCGGAATACAACCTGGCTATTCGGTCCTTGTGTTTCGAGGTGTAATCGTTTAGCATTATTCGTTCTAAATCTGCTTCGAGGGGGCTACCTGGTTCTATATGACCATAAACGACTTCGAAAGGAGTAAGAGCGGTTACCGAATGAATCAAATTGTTATACGCTATTAAGGCGTATTTTACTTTTGTGACCATGGAGTCACAGGAGAATTCGAATCGGTTATTGAAGAGTCGGATATGTTCAATTAAGGTTGAGTGGAACCTTTCTATTGCTCCGTTACTATTGAGATTTTGGCTACAAATGAAATGAATTTCTACTTTGTGAAGGTTCAAGAGTTCTTTTACTAGAGACGAATCGAATTCTGCCCCATTATCGGATATTATCATTTTCGGGATACCGTGATGGGTAAAGTAAGTCAACAGATTTTTTACAACGTCAAGACTTGAATTGCTGGTTAAGTGATATGCTTGAGCATACTTTGAGAAAGCATCAAGGATGGTAAGGAATTTGCCACCATCTAAGGTAAACTTATCTATGTGTACTATCTCGAAAGGTCGCGTGGGTGTTGGAGTTACATTAAATTTTGGTTTAATGGGCACGCGGTCGTATTTTGTAGCCAGACAAGTCTCGCAACGGTTGATAAAATTTTGTATGGTACCTTTTTGGTTCGGCCAGAAATATGTGCGTTTGATTTTTGCATATGTTTCCGTTATGCCTCTATGATTCGTTTTCCCGATATGATAATTAGATATTATGTTTTCCACTTCGTCTTCGTTAGGGACATCCTGTACGAGATCAGTGTACTTAGTCATTTTTAAAGTTGACTCTCTAAAGACGCTCATCATCACGGATGCGAATTCTTGGTAGATTTCTCCCTTATCATCATTATAGAAATACAAGGAGTATTCTATATGTGGGCGTACATATTCCTTCACAAAATCGATTACATTATTTTTGAAATTGGTTTTTGAAAATTCCACATTTATCCGAGTTTTAGTTCCGAATGGTTTTGTAATTTTTGGAGTTTTGGGATTATTCGAAACGAGTTTTATTAATATTTGGTTAAGTCCATGGTTGACTATACCTTCTTTAATTGGAATGGTCAGGACTGTATTGCCTTCGGCGTTGGAGTGTATTGTATCAACGGAATCTAGTTCGGGCGCTGCCGATTCTAGGTTGACGGCGAGGGACTGATTGTCTCTATTGGTAGCGTTTTCGATACCTTCCCTAGATCGTCTATAGGTTTCCATTATTTCGTCTACGACTTCGCGAACATTCGGGTCATTGTCGAAATCTGTAATTATTTCGCGCATAGCCTCCTCGTCGCTTAGAATGTTATCTACATTTGACGTACTAGGTTGGGGACTATCGCTGTTGTTCAGTTCTATTCTAGATAGTGCATCGGCTACGTGATTGGCAGATCCAGGTTTATATTTAATAGTGAAGTCATAGTCGCTTAATTTTAATCGCCATCTAAATAGTTTGGATGAACAATCCTTTAAACTGAAAAGCCATTGAAGGGGACGGTGATCGGTGAACAATGTGAATTTACGTCCATATAAATATGGGCGGAATGTTTTTAGGGCATAAACGATGGCTAAAAGTTCTTTTTCTATTGTTGACAGTTTTCTCTCAGAATCACATAGTGTTCGACTCGCAAAATGAATCGGTAAATCCGCTTTTTGATCGTTATATTGGCTCAAAACGGCTCCCACGGCTACGTCACTTGCGTCTGTAGTTACGTTAAATTCTTTGTCAAATTGGGGATATTGTAAAATTGGTGAGTTCATCAATAGGTTTTTACAGTGGTCAAAGCATTCCAAATATTCGTGACTATCATAGTTGATTTTGGAATTTTTCTTTAAGCAGGCTGTGAAAGGTTTAGTAATTTTAGCAAAGTTGGGTATGAATTTTCTATAATAGCCTAAAAGTCCGAGAAACTGTTTTATTTCTTTTCTCGTCTTAGGAACAGGAAATTTTGCAATCGCCTCTACCTTATCCGGGTTTGGTTTAACTCCTTCAGCGGATACAATGTGTCCTAAAAATCCCGTTTCTTTACGCAAAAATTCCGTTTTATCTAGCTGAATTTTCAAGTTTGATTTTCGTAGTCTTTTGAAGACTTCCCTAAGGCGTTCGACGTGTTCTTGTAAACTGGTACTGTAAATCAAAATGTCGTCGACATAAATCAAACATATTTCATTTTGAAGTCCTCTCAGAATATCGCTCATTAGGCGAGAGAAGGATGGAGGGGCGTTCTTTAAACCGAATGGGAGTCTAAGAAATTCGTAATGTCCTGTGTCCGTTGAGAAAGCAGTTTTCGGGATTGACGATTCATCTAATTCCATTTGATGGAATCCAGAGGCCAAGTCAAGAGTACTAAAGTATTGGCATCGTCCAAGTTTGTCTAATAAGTCCGTTATGTTTGGTAGAGGGAATTTGTCTGATATCGTCCGTTCGTTTAGTTTTCTATAATCAATGACAAGTCTATATTTAGCTCGTCCAGATGCATCCATCTTTTTTGGTACTACCCATAACGGAGCATTGTAAGGGGAATTTGAAGGTCTTATTATTTTTTGTTTTAACATGTCGTTAATCTGTCTTTTAACTTCGTCTTTATACACGTTCGGGTATCTGTAAGGTTTGGTGTAAATCGGTATCTCGTCAGAAGTTCGTATGTGGTGCTTTACGTGATTAGTGAAAGTTAAAGGTTGATTGTCAGAATGGAACAGGTCAGAATATTCTTTTAGTAGTTTTAGAATTTCTTGTTTCTCCTCCTCATTCATATGGTCTAGACGTAGTTTAGTTAGGTCTAGCCTAGGTTTAGTTTTAATTTTTGACTGATTAGGAGCCGAAGGTTGATCAGTGGATTCGCTTTCAAGAAAACGGTTATCAAGGACAGGTTCGCCTATGATGGGTTCGTTTTGCCTAAAATCTAGAGGTTTTTCGGTCGGATTCATAACATGAACATGGGCATAAGAGTTATTCACTAGAGCTAGGCATTGGGGAATTTCTATGTCTCCTACCTTCGTTTTTGGAATGATGGCTTCGCCATTTTCTATATTTTTCAATTTTATTTTTACTTGTTGAATGGTCCTTGCGTCAATTTGATAGGATCCTACTTCCGGAATATTATCTGAATTTTTCGGGTTAGTGTTTGTGAAAAACAATTCCAGGGTTATGTTGGGGGTTTTAAGTATTCTTTTTCTGCATTTTACATCGGCTTCCAGGAATAGCAAGAGGTCAGTTCCGATAAGCATGTTAAATTCGTCATGAAATTTAAACATGATGAAGGGAAGGTTCAGTCCATATGAATTGAATAATTCTCCACAAGGTACTAGCGCACTTCGGTTGAACTGTGAAATGCCATGCGCCGTTCTTACTAATCCTGAGTCTGGTTGAATTTTTGAAGGGAAATATTTATAGGCAATTTCGGGATTAATGAAACTCCTAGTTGCACCTGTATCTATTAATATTTTAAGATTTGTTTTTGGCATTATTATATACGGAAGTTTACCTTGAGGATTCGGAAAGTTTAAGAGTTCGATAATTTCGTGAGGCTCATTTCCTCTAAAAAAGGATCGGTTTGGTAACCCGTGTTGTTTCCATTGGAATTTTCCGAGAGCATATTCCCGAATTCATAACTCATCTGATCCATCTCTGGATCGTTGTATTGATGTTCATATTGAATATCCGTATTCATGAGGGTTGAATCACAATATTGGGCGTTCTGATTATCAAAAAATGGTCCTTGAATGTTTTCTGGTGGCTCAGGATTCTCAATCATGTTGAGATTGGTGTTTTTGGTCGAAATGGACATCGGTACGACACTTTTGTTCATACTCGATCGATTTTGGGACCAATTTGGATTTTTCGTCTGATTTTGCGGATAATTAGGTTTTGCTGAATTTTGGAATTTTGGATTCGGATTTCTATTCAAACCGGGCTGATTTTGTGAGGGAGTAGGCTGTTGAACGTTTTGAGTTGAATTATATTTTGGCGTGAAGCGCGGAGCATATTGTTGGGGAAACCTCGGCTGGAATTGATAATTAGTCGGGGTCTGCGGCACGGAATGCGGCCTTGGCATCATCCGGTTTGCTGATGCAGCACCTGACTGATTACCGTTCGTCGCCCGTGCTGGTGGCGAGCTTTGTTGAGTGGGTCTGAAGGAGGAAGATTTATCTTTGGGTTTTAAATTGAAATCATTAGTTAGCATGGATAGAGCCATGCCCAAGTTGGTTGGATTTTTGGTTCTAAGTAGGCTTCCTAACGGCTCGGAAATACCGTGCACGAATACCCTTAGAGCGTAATTTCGCATGTATTCCGATAAAATCGGAGCATGCTCACGCATATTCAGTTGGAGATACGCCACCTGTGAATTAAGAATTAGACATATACGGTCATGAAAATTGAAACAATCTTCATGCGGGGATTGTTTCATTGCGCTTAATTCTGAAAGTAAAGTGTAAGTATCACGCTTATCGCTATAAGTTTGAATTAATGCCTTCCTAAGTTCTGGGTATGTATCTATAGTGTTGACATAGATTTTTTCGGCTACTGATGACCCTAGTTTAGACGTAATCACACCTAGGATCACATCGTTCTGGAAATCATCTCTATCAACATGATTATAAAACCTTAAATATATCTTATCACATTGTTTTAGGAATTTTGCTAGTATTAAAGGTTCTCCGTTAAATTCGGGAATTAACCTATTATATTCCCTACGGAATTCTGGAGGCTGCTGGGGCGGCTGTTGAGGTTCAGGTAGAGGTGCTACCGGAATCGGATCTGGTTGGAACGGAATTCTTGGAGGTTCCTCAGGAATCGGGTTTAATGCTCTTTGCAGTAGAGCAGCTGCATTAACTGGAGGTGCTGGTCCAGGTGGAAGTGGGATATCGCCTAGGTCCATGCTTCTGTGGAGTCTGCGTAAACTACTCCAATCCCAAAAGCTGGCTAGGGGTTTTGGTTCCTTGACCTTAGGAATTTTTTAGAATTTCGATTAAAGTTGATTAATGAAGCTCTTAGAGTACGAGTATTCAGTAGGTACTCTGACGGTTTATAATAATTATATTTGGAACCAGGGTACGGTCCTTAAAGTTGATTTATTTGACCAGGGTGCGGTCCTTAAAATTTATTTATTTGACCAGGGTACGGTCTTTAAAAATTATTTATTTGACCAGGGTACGGTCTTTGAAAATTATTTATTTGACCAGGGTACGGTCTCTAAAAATTATTTATTTGACCAGGGTACGGTCTTTGAATATTTTAAATTGATGAGACCAGGGTGCGGTCCTTAAGAATAATTCTTGTAAATGACCAGGGTACGGTCTTTAACTTGGAGAGACCAGGGTGCGGTCTTTTAAATCTACGTTGATCGCTGGGGAGGAGGAAATACAATATTCCTTTGTATTTACCTCAACACGACGGTATCCAGTCGATGTTTAACCTAAGACCAGGGTGCGGTCTTTTAAATCTACTTTGATCGCTGGGGAGGAGGAAATACAATATTCTTTTGTATTTACCTCAACACAACGGTATCCAGTCGATGTTTAATCTAACTGAAGAGATGTGAGCTGAATCGTTGAAAAATTGTAGAATTGAAGTTACTTACAGTCTCAACATCTTCTTCAGGAGTCCGTTGTCCGTATCCCGTAGATCGTAGAAGTCTGCCGTATCCGTGTGCACTCCGGTTCTGTTGAGCGCGGGGTTCTTCGACACACCTTAACTGTTGAAACAGAGATTTCCGAATAGTCCGAGAAAATCCGAGAATCGGTGTGTCCTACAGCGACTGCACCAGTTACGTCGGGTGCCGAGAGAAAAGAGTTTTTAAAAAGCACTTTCTTTATTTGGAACCGACGGAACACAAGTTTAACTAAGGAAAACGGAACGGAGATACGTAGCGTACGAGCGGAGCAACGAGACTGACTCGAACGGTGGGGGAATCAAGCTTATATAGCCTCGGTGGGCTGATTCAGCAGAAATAAAGATAGATCAGCGGTTTTGGTACTATAACATATATATATATATATATATATATATATATATATATATATATATATATATATATATATATATATATATATATATGAAAAAGCGTTAAGCTCTAGGATTCGTTTCTGAATGCCTCAAAACGGATTTCAATGAAGAAATTTTTCAAAAATTTTCAGAGCCATTGCAATAGCTTCATTTTCTACAAAAAGTCGCTAAAATCACTAAAAATGGATAAAAACTGCTAAAAAATCGTTAAATTTACAATTTTTGGCAGAATATTGTTCAAATAAAGTTTATTGAATTTAATATAAAACATTAAAAAATTTATGTATTACGCTGAAAAATGTACTTAAGTTTCATCAAAATTTACTATAAATTCGACAAAAACTGAAAAATAGCTGAAAATCCAAAATCTCTTCTTGAATAGCAGATTTCAATTTAGAATACGTTTATTGTCACAAATTTATTAGTTAACACTCTCACTGCACTCAAAAAGCTCAAATTTCAAAACAATGTAACATAATATAATACGTTAACTAACGAAAATTCGCTCAGTCGATCATGCTTTCTGACTGGAACTTCTATATTTCAGCCCTTAATTTATACTCCAGGGTTGATAAAAAATTATGCCAAACTTTTGGATCAACTTAACCCTATGTGTGGTTTCTGATCCGCAGTTCCGGAGGAAAATTGTAGATGACGGACGAACAGATTATTCTTCTTTTTTCTGTTAATTTGATTTTTGATTCTCGAAATGTCTACCATGAAAAAACAAAAAATTTTGAGGGGGCGGGGAAAATTTTCGTCTTCTTGGTAGATCGAGATTGAAAATAATAAACCAAGAACTGAATTAAAGGAGTGGGGAGGACGCCCAGGTTGGCTCGACGCCTGCCCTTGGGATCAAGAAGCTGAAGGAGGAGGAGTAGGAAGAGAGGTATGAAAGAAATTGCCCCTTTAAAATGACAAGCAGTTGAGGGATGAACTCTTCAGGATGTGGGAGGTGGTACCACATAGCACCGCTGCCGAGATGTCCGACTCAAGTAACTCTGAGGCAATTTTTCCGCACCACACCTGACGCCGTGACATGGTTATCGCTATGACCTTGGTTGTTGATTCTGTTGTTTGTCACCACCCTCTTTGGCTAAGAGACCGCTTGCCGCAGATCTATCCTTCCACACATATCTTGGTCCACTAGGTCTGCTCCATGTCCACGCTGCACTGACAGACTGAACAACTGGGATTATTGAAGTACCATCTTGCTTCACTGCAATGATATCAGGCTTTTGTCCCCCGGTCACTCGGCATATGATAGAGTCTCTCCCTTTCACCATCTAAGTCATTAGATGACAAAGCACCTGCTATCTACTTGGCAACTGCTGCACCACATGACACAGGTTGTGTGTGTGTGTGTGTGTGTGTGTGTATGTGTGTGTGTGTGTGTGTGTGTGTGTCTGTCGTGTGTCCACAAATCCTTGAAACAAGCTTATTATCCACAGTTTTCATCCGATCTGAATGACATTTTCAGGGGATATGCGCGGTAGGAGGTAGACGGTCTTCTATCAATTTCATAGTTCTCGACTCAGTATCTCTATGTGCACATGGGCAAACGTAAATTCTACCAAGCATCATTTCTCGCACTCTAGTCGATCGATCTCGCTAAAATTCGGATGATAGTTGTGGGATGACAATTTGATCATCTTACAGAAATTTCAACATGATTGTATCATTAATGTCTACAGCGCATGCGCCAATGTTGAGTTGCGCGGGTTAGGTTTTAGATGACTCCCAATCAGTTTCATTGTTGCCAAATCCATACTTCATTCTGCGCATGCGCAAACGTAAATTCTATTATGCTCCATTTGTTCACACTCTAGTCGTTTGATTTCGCTTAAATTTGGATGATATTAGGACGAAGATGACTTGATTACCTCATATCAATTTCAACACGATTGTATCATTAATAGCTACTGCGCATGCGCCAATGTGAAATACTTGTAATGAACTTAATTTCCATAGTTTTCATCCGATTCTGATGAAATTGTCAACGAATGCGCGGTTTAGGTTTTAGATGGTACTGTGTTATTTCTTTGTTTTCAACTCATCAGTTCCTTCTGCGCTTGCACAGACGTAAATTATATTGATTATAATTGTTTCGTTTCTTAATTCATCAATTATGAAATTTCACGCTACTTCATGAGTTACTTTTTTCCGCTATGGAATTTTTCAAAATCATTTAAAACTTCTCAATGATCTATACATTCATGATAGGTAAACAAGGAAGCTATGTGCCACACCCAACTTGGCAGACATTCTTACATTAAGCTTCATGTATTATACTGCTTAAGAGTGAAATACAGGTTGCATTGCGTCGATCAAGCAGCAATTAGTAGCTACATAACCTTTAATTTCGTTAATTAACCAAAGAATGCGGCATTTACCTTGTTACACCACGAGTTTCACATCAATCTCTTGGAAATTCTTCAGACAGCACTTTCCGTCGGTAAACGCATGAGACTGGTTGAGAACAATTAGCTAATGAATCCGATCTGAATTAACCACAAACGATCCAATACGGTGGAACAAGGAAAGCGAGAGAGAAAGCGACTCAAGCGACGGCGTAGGTGACGTGATAACTGATCGGTATCACCCAGTAGTTTCGCATTCGCGTCAGCCGGGGCGACGAAAATGCAATCATTAGCTAATGACTTGGAAACCGGTTGACAGGACCCTCCAGTGTATTAGAGGGCGCGCGGACCTGATGACGTGATCGACCATTTTGAACGGATTCGCTTTTCAGCTGGATTTAATCGCTGGCCGATACCGTTTATGACATGAACCACCGTTAGGAACCACCGTTTACGGGCTGTAGCATCTCTAGACGCCCATCTCTCTGTGCGATGCAGAACAAACATGCGCTCCATTCATTCTGAGTTTTTATTTTATTTTATTTTATTATTATTATTATTATTATTGTTATTTTTTTTTAAATTGGTATCAGTACAAACTATTTAGCATATCAGAATCAATTGAAGTAAATAAATATCTGCATAATATTCATTAAAAACTTGGACTAAAACATACATAATTTATAATTGAATGATATTAGGTTACAATATGACAAGAATAAATATCGATAAAATACACAGTGATAAACGACTTTGAATCAAATCACAAAATTTGAGTCATTCAAAAACTTTGCCAGAGCATCGTAGATACCGATGTCCTGTGATATCACTGAAACTTCGAGGTTAAATGACTGCACAACGACCTTTGTCACTTCTTAAAAAAACTTGCCCCGGGAATTGCTGAAGTTATGGCATTCCATTATCAAGTGGAGTTCGTCTTCAACTATACCACTCTTCTGGCATAGCTCACTATCCTCTCTACCAATTTTATAAAGATATGAATTGGTATGACAGTGGCCGGTTCTCAGTCTGCACAACGTCCTGAAGAACATTTTATGTCTCAGTGATGCCACCATCTGGTTGGTCTGTGAACCAAGCATGCATTCGGGGTGAAGGAAATAGTATGACATAACGTCTTCCTGCTTCGTAGTTTTCGTGTTCCCGCTGTCAGTGTTTCGTGATGCTTGCCTTTACTATCTTCTTGAGGTCTGTATGAGGATACCAAGGGGTCACCGCTGGAGATGTCCTGTTTAGCATTCGAGTTAGCGAGGTTGTTGCCCTCAATTCCTTTGTGGCTTCGTACCCAGGTAAATCTGACTTCCATCCCAACATTCCTGAGATGTAACAAGGTTGACTTGATCTCCATCTCCAACTTCGCCATTTTCTTCCAAGGATTTGCAGACCATATCATAGAGTTGTGATCTGTCATTGTTGGGTAAGCTATTATATTTATGTGTGTATGTGTTTGATTCCAGATGATAACTCAATGCAGGAATAAGATTAAAATCCCTTTCTTGCACCAAAAAATCAAATTTTCCAAACGGAAGGATGAGTTCGTAGGCCAACATTTTTTTAGCATATTTAATTCGTCAAGTTTCAAAAATGTACAAAAGAAAAAAAAATCACTAAAAATGGCTAGTCACGGACGAAAATTGTTAAATTTATAATTTATGCCAAAGTTTCAGTCAAAACAAAATTATCAACAATTAATACGACATTAAAGATTTTTCGCATAAAATTATGCTGAAAACCGTACTTACTTAAATTGTATTATCATTTGCTGAAAAATTTATAAAAACTGCAGAAAAAAGTTCCAGTCATGCAGCATGATTGTATGACTGAATTTTCTTAAATTACCTATCGTACTATAATATGGTAAATGTATTGAAATTTGAGCGATTTCAGTGGAAAGAAATTATTAAAAACCAATTGTATGGCAAACAAAATCATACTGATAAAGTTCATTGATTCTTCAGAAAAGATTTTGGATTTTGAAGTTTTTTTTGCGGTTTTTATAGATTTTTCAGCAAATATTAACGAAATTTGAGTTAGCATTTCAGCATAATTTTGTGCATCAATTTTTTAATGTCCTAATTAATCGTTGATGATTTGGTTTTCACTAAAACTCTGCTGAAAATTATAAATTTAACAATTTTTGGCCGTTTTAGACATTTACACCTTAAGACGATTCCTAAAGTTTGCGCTTTTCATATATATATATATATATATATATATATATATATATATATATATATATATATATATATATATATATATATATATATATATATATGAAAAGCGCAAACTTTAGGAATCGTTTCATAATTCCCCTATTAAATGGATTTCAACGGAGAAATTTTAGAAAAAAATTTTGTTTTAAAATTTGCCAAGCCATTGCTATAGCTTCCTTTTCTACGAAAATTTGCTAAAACCTAATAACCTAAAATCTTGTTCAGGCACCAAATTTTATTTAGTACGAGTTTTTTAACATAAAATTGATATTTTTCTAATGAAATTACTGAAATTTCAATACAATTTAACATAATATCATACGATAGATAATTTAAGAAAATTCGATCATACGATCATGCTGCTAGACTGGAGGAGGGGGGTGCCGAGTTTTATTCGATATTTGGATTTCACTAATCTTGAGGGGTAGAACAAAAATTTTGAATGGAGATTGACCGTTTTCCTTGATCGATTACAAAGGTTTATTATAGAAAAAAAAGACTTGGTAGAGGAGAACCTTTGTGTAATAATTTGCAGCGTTTAGTTGTAATAAGGATGAGGGAATGAATGCCTTCGATTTCAAAATGTGCTCAAGTTAACTGACATCGCTATCATCGCAGGGGATGTAACATTTCCAGCCAGCCGTTTTTTGGGTGATGACAGTAATTAACAGAGCGTTACTTTGTCGTGTCATTTACACCTGCGAGTCAACACCCGACATGCTACGCTTCGCGGTTACTGCGTATGAAGGAATATTCTCACTGTCATACCAGAGAAATATCTCATGATGATGTAGTAAGTGGTGAAATGGTGATGCCCCTGAAATGATGGCACGGTGAAATGTTTTATGGTCCAAGCAGTAAATCTCACCTTGCTATAGCTACAGAGCTTGGAAATACACGTTTATTACTCCCTTATGATTTAAGAGCTCATTTCCTGAGAGTTTACATTCCTCTCGGTTCCCGACGTTGAATGGTTTGGTGGGTGGAGACGAGGAAGGTTTACATTATGCTAAAACATCAGTTTACCGAATAAACATTAACGACCCCGCCCCCTCTTTCGGTTTTCGGAAGTTCATTAACATTTCTGCGCTTAGGGGTTGAAGGGGGTGAGTTCAGTGGTATTGTGAATGGTCCGCGTTCCCACCCCATAATGTGTCCCTTTTGGGATAGGGCGAAGGGTGTTTGGCCGACGAGCAACAAGGTCAGCAGCTATTAGCCTCTCACGAGTGGGAGGGAGCTCTTCTGGAGTAAAAGGGCAACTCTCTTAGGGGAACCCAAGTGGAACATTCCTTGGATCCCGGGCCCACAAGGGAATCTTGAGTGGGTGCCGACAGACTTCGTTCCCCCGAACTTGCTAAGCCCCCTCATCAAATACCCCACACACTTTTCAGGTGTATGTGAACCTTACACAAATGTCAGAAAGTCCTGTGGTTTCGCAATGAAAACTCATCCCCCGTTTAATTTTGGTGTACTATATTCAATGATGAACCTTTGTAATCGACCAAGAAAAAAAATGTTCAACTCCGGACGCTATTCGTTCATTTGTTTGCTAAGGCCTGAAGCATCGGCAAGAAAAAAATACATCGACACGGGAGTGAATCGGAACCAGTAAAACATATCGAAAATCTCTGAGGTTAACTTTTTTCCTTTTCAACCTGCCGTTTTACCAAATTTTTTGTTTTGTTGCTTTGACATTTTTAGAAATTTTTCCAACATTCACCTACTATAAACGATAACATTGTGGGGTCCTGAGCTGTAAAGGTGTTAACTTTTGACATTTGGGAGTCACGGTGCGCCAAGTTTTGTAAATTTACTAGATTTATACAGTGATTAATAATAATTATACACCAATGATCTGCGTAGAAGGGCTATCTAATAAATGTAATAATTTGCAGCGTTTTATAAATATTCACAGTGCATACATAAAACTATTTCCCCCGCCTTTTGTTTTCCTTGGGGCACTTGTGATCACATGGGGTCGGGACCACTGTTGCAGGTGGTAGAGTACACTGGAAATTGTACCCCGTATCTTAACCATGGAAATTGTACCTTACCAGACCGAAGTGTCTCTACTTTGACCCGGCTAGCATTTGTCACCGTGTGGGCTTGCTTGCGTGTGTCACGCGCTACACTCCCCAATTGTGGAGCTATTTATTTATTTAAAAGAAAAAACACGGCCAGGGCCTAATTTACAAGACGACATGTTATGAACGACTAGTTACAAGGCGCCAAGCACAGATCATACAGAATAAACAAATCAAAAATGTCATGCAGCATGATCGTCTGAGCAAATTTTCTTAAATTATCGAATTATTCGTTAAATTGCATTAAAGTTTGAACAATTTCAGTAAAAAGATTTTTGATTTTCAGGTTTTTTTTGCAATTTTCACCGATTTTTATAAAATTTAAGTCGATTTTTCAGCATAATTTTGAGCAAACAACTTTAAATATCCTAGTTATTAGTTTATGATTTTTGTTCTGACTGAAAATCTGCTAAAAATTATACATTTAACAATTTTTAGCCTTTTTTTTTGCCATTTTCAGTGATTTTTGTAGTACATTTTTGAAATAGGACCAATTTAATGTGCTCAAAATTGTTGGCCAACGAACCAATCCTCAATTTAATCTACGCCTCTGACATTCCTACATCCCCGAACACTACTTCCTCTCTCAACCTTTTAGGAGTGATCGCACATTATGCTGAGGATACAGTCTCAAATAGGTCTCATATGCGACTTTTGAGCTAAGTATCATAATCAGTGGTCCAGCAATATTTTCTAATACATTTTTCGATTCTACTCATCTTGAAAGGCTAACAGGCAAATTCCAAAGGGGATGATTGGCTTTTTTTTGTTTTTGTTGATCGGTTATTGAAAATAATAAACCAAAATGGTTAACAAATAATTAACCAAAAGTTATGCTATGTAACAGCCATCGAGAACTGTTACGGTGATCCGTTGAATAGAACGGCGTGCCCGTTGGCACCCCCAACGCGCACGGATCTGCCTGCTCTTAATCCTTGTTTGACGTCCAAGAACGATTAGTCTACCTCTCTCTTTCACTTGCGTTTATAGCAATTAATACTATATAAACTCCCATTGTTTATACTAGTACCTAATCCATTGCTATCCCGCATACCTCTCTCTTCCCAGCGGTATTTCTTTCATCTTTAAAAGAAGTGAATATAAGAAACTAATCAACCGAAAGGCTAGATAGAAAACCCCCCTGATTTCCTTTCTTTTGGAGCGACATAAAGAAAAGCGTAATAAATTATCCAAGTGATTGAAATCTTGTTCTACTTATTTCCGAGTCCGAAAATTACATCAAAAGATTGAAATATACTATAGAAACCCAAGAATTTTTATCACGACAATCGGTGGGTTGTCACAGCTATTGCCTGTTTATATGGGAAAAACTAGTCCAAGCTCTCAAACGTTTTATGATGGTGGTATAAGAATTATGCTCAGGTCAGCAGATTATAGTGGAGCCTAGCAAAACCTGTTCATGATAGGGATCACCCCCAAATCCACCCACCCCTGGCTGAGGATGAACAAAACGAAAAATCACCCTACACATCATCAGTTGGGGCCACTGAATGAAAATAGAGGGGTTGGCGGAAGAGGTTGGCCTGCCTTCCTGCCATTTAATCGCTTCACGACTTCCCCACCGCAGTTCTCTTTTCTTCACAAGGGGTCTTGAGCGTCTGCCAAAACCAGAAATTCAATAGGCCGCGTAGGAAGGGTGGAGCTGATATCATCTGACTTCCGTTCCACGGCCTTCTAACCTCATCACACCCCTCAAATCCCCCTTTAGTCCCTGAGGCTTAATTTCCACTAATACGGGAAGGGTGTCTCTCCTCCAGCTTCCGCGTTGAATAAAATATTTGAGCTTCCGCGGAACAATGGGCGAAGCTGTGGTAGAGGAACCCTAAGCTCGGTTTATGAGCTTCTTTTGATCGCAAGGAACCTTTTTGGCGTTTTGTCCTACAGGAACGGTCAATAGGGTGGGTTTTTTTTTTGCCGCTGATGAAAACGAGAGATGAAAAGTAATATCCTGGATGAACAAGCTGAATATTCGATGTATGTTCTTGTATTATCACACTAATTTGATAAGGACCTACAATAAATATATTACTCAAGCAAGTGCACGGTTGAGTATAGTCGTTGGAACAGATAAAAATGTCGAACATGAGGTGCTGAAATGTTCGATTATGATAAACCGAGAAGCATTCTTCCAAAAGTTCTAAGGCTGGAGGCATTTTTCCGAGGATCAATAGGACAATACATCGTCGGGCGCATGCTCGAAATGTGGTTAAAAAATGTGTGCCATGTTGGTTGGAAAGTGCAGCTCCCTCTCATATTCTTAGGCCATGAAGTCTTAAACTAAAAGGACAATGCAGTTTTAAATAAATAAATGCAGCCTTACCAACAAACATATTGGTATGTAAGTGGAGATAACATGTTCTTAGAGCCGACTGAACCAAAGATTGGATGTACAAAAAATGTTTGAGTATAAAACATTTTCTGTTTTGTGAGTGATAGTTTGGTAGAAACATGCATTGACCAGAATGATACCCAGGTCTCATCTCCAGTCACAATGGAGCTCAGGAAATCCTCACCTTCGAATTCAAATCGCTCAGCGTCAAATTTCAAAAATACATAACATCAAGTAGTCAATCCCTTGGAAAAAATTCAGATTAGTTGGACGTACAGGTAGGAGCACAAAATTCTGTCCATAAATACATTACAATGAAATCCTGAAGTGAATGACAATTGTAAACGTCCTTTACACCCTATGAAATGCAAAGAAAATCCATCCCGACCCCCAAGTGGGGATGCGTTTTCTTAGTGTTTCAGTGGTTTCAATACCCCCCTTTTATACGAAAAATTGGGTAACAATATACTATTTTGTCCAAATTTTAAAGCTTTTTCCTTCTTTGATCCCAAATGTTTAATTTTAACCCTTCAGTACTCGCTTCGGGTCCCTCATGACCCGGTCAACTTTCAAGTTCTAATTGTAACATCTTCCTATCGCTTTTAGCCTCCACCCCTCTTTGTATTCTCCGGGCTCCTGGAAATGATAAGTTTAGTCACTTTTCGAACTTTGAAAAGGGCACACGTCGCTCACAATTGCTAATCTGACCGGACGCGAGTGGTAACGTCCGTATTTTTTTACCAGGTGTTGACCTGAGTCGACTACAACCGTTAGTGATCCTTATACCCTTATGACCCAACGCTGGTGTACGAACTATATATGAAGTAGGTAATTCATTTTTCATTTCATTTTCTCACTTTTAAAAGGTATATCCCGCTATTTGCAACGGATGAAGATATTAACACGTATCATGTTTTACCAATGGATTTTAGCATGAATATGCTTTAGCCGTGACCTAACTACCGAAAAATGTCCCACGAGAGTGCAACGAAAGTAGCGCCAATAATTGTGATGATTTCCGCTTACAACCGAGTCGTTGCTAGGGATATGATACTTCGTCGTTTTTCATCCCACAAAATTCGTTGACCATTCGTTCGAAAGCTCTCGATTTATCCAACCATACTATATTAACTACTGCGAAGTGCGTGGCCAACAAGCTGAGTTATGAGCATGGTTATATGAATAATTGTTTACACGCAGGTGATCATTCTCAATTATTAATATTGTGAACATGATTGCAACCGCTTGTTAATTTCTGATGATTTCATTGAGCTGGTGTTTCGATTATGTGATTCATAGCAGGTGATCCGAATATTGCGAGAACGGTTAGATTTGTGAAGCGGTGGTTAAATTATTTTAATAGGTAATTTCTATACTTTACACTATAGGAAGCTGTAATTTCGTATGTAGCCTCTTTAGCCTCTTTCTATAATAAAGTGAATGTTTACTCGCGAGTTTCTATTAGGAGATCATCATCTCACAAGAGCTCAATCGTCGTGATCATTTCTATAATAAAGTGAATGTTTACTCGCGAGTTTCTATTAGGAGATCATCATCTCACAAGAGCTCAATGGTCGTGATCATTTCTATAATAAAGTGAGAGCGAGGAGCTAAAACATGATTCCATGTTTTAGGATTGATGGCAGAATGATAAACAGAGTTCAGAGGCCGATGGGGAGTCGGGTTCAGAGAATCGACGAGGAGTGAGTCGTGTACGGCTAAAGCATATTCATGTTTTTTAATTTTAGCCGTCAGGCTCAAAGGAACTGTCGCTTTTTTGTTTGGAAATTAAGCAAAATTCAACGCGAGCCGACATGTTTTCTATTGATTTTCCCCTACAACCAATGCATTGCTACGGAAGTGTAACTCCCTTAGTTTTCATAGCAGGAAAATCGTTCGCCTATTTTCGGAATGCTCTCATTTTATCACAACATCGCATGATCCCTAAGCCACTATAGCGTGAAGGAAAGCTGATTTATTATTCTATGATATAAACTAATGTTGCTAAGTAACCATGGTACGAAAAGAAGGCACTTGTAAATGGGAGGTACTATTGAGCTACAGATACTTTTAAGCAGTAAGTACTAGACAATGTAGAGACCTCTGTCCGGCTGATAGGCCCCTAAAGCTGATTTCTATGTTTTTTAATCTCTGAAGCTGAAATTTGAAACAGAGCCTTTGGAAGAATTGAATTTAGTAGTACGAAACCACCCTAATCTGCTGAGATTCCTAATTTCTACGCTATTTGTCCTATGAAGCTAAAACTTTAAACTGAACCTATTAACCATTGAAGTTGTATAAAGAAGAAATTACTGTGAAGCGTATTTCTGCAGCACATGATGGTGTTGAAGGTATTTGTGCAATTGAAACAGACTCTCCTTGTATCTTTCTTTATCACACCAGTAATCACACCTCGTACATCCACCCGTCACATTAGACACAACTTTTGCATGAACTTGATAGGTACAGATAGGTGATTGGTACAGTCCAAAAGTAGCAGTTTTTGAAGTTGTAATAGACTTGTAATAGGAAGCTATAGTGTTGTAATAGGAGGCTGAAATTTGGTAATGAGCCTCTATAGGCATGCTGTGTACGATTGAAAAAGTGAGGAACCACCCAGATCAGCTGAGCGAGCTCGGTAGCTCATTTCTCTCTCAAATAGACCTAGGAGGCTGAAATTTGGTTTAGAGCCTCTATACCAATACTAATACTTTATTGAAAAATGACGTTTGGAAATAGATATAACTCACGACATCATTATTTGAAAAAAGCTGTCTGCTTTGTCGTTCCTAACTGGCTGTGCGATTTATTTTGTATTTGTAAACACGTGAAAGAAAGCTTACTTTAGGGGCTTCTATTGCTATTATAAATCATTTTATTCTTCATGTTGGAGAAATTCTTTTGTAAACTAGCTATAGGGGTTCAATATTTTTACTGACTCTTCTTCGGAAGATCTTTTCTCTGCATTAAATTTAAAATGGGCAAATTTGGAGAACTGGCAAAATCGAGGGACTTTTTCTAATCAAAGAAAAAATTGTGGCTAAAGTACTTATATGAAGTTTTGTATTTTTTTTATTAAAGATTATCGATTCCTGTTGCTTAAAATGTGTTTGCTTAATTATTTTACTCCTTTATTAATTTATTTTTCGATAATTTTCATTATGGGTCACCAGTGACCAGAAGCGAGTTCTAACGTGAGTGGAAACCACGCGAGTACTGAAGGGTTAATAAAAATAAACCATAACGCTAGATTTTCAAATGGTTTAATGAATGAAGAATTCATGAATGCCACCATCTGCGTAGGAAGCCGTCAATTAGTAAACAAAATGCTTTCCAGCTACGATACGAATTAAGCCTTTTAAAGGGAGCTCTCAAAACAAGAAGAGAAGAGTTATATTTAGAAACAATAACAAAACAGAACAATAAAGGGCATAAAACGGTTTTCAAGTGAGCCTCGACGGAACAAGGCTCCGTTATTGTGGGCTATGAGTGGAGTACGTCGTTATTTATCAAACTAATTAATGCCGGAGACGAGCCGAAGGTGGCGTGAACGCATCACCACCCCAGGGAAATAATTAATGCACACTTCTAGGCCTCGAGTTTCCCCTCTGTATAAACGAGGGAGAAAAATTTGACGGGAAAAGGAACGAGAGAGAGTGAGAGAATGAGTGAGGATGGAAGGAGGAGGCGAGAAAACGTGAAAAAAAGTTTACGGGCCGTCAAAGTGAGGGAAAGTGTTTCAGAAAACATTAATTAAAATTTTCAAACTCGTTCGGATCACTGTTAAGCGGTGTTGGGCAAAATATAATCTAATAACGGACCAAAATACGACCATAATTCACTGAATTTAATCGTCGTCAATTTCAACTGAGGCGTGAAATATCGTATTACCAGTTGCGTAGTTAAGTTGTTTCTCATGGGGAGCAACAGTCGAGGATTTCGTTTTATTTTACAGTTTTAGTATTAATTTTCAGTAGGTACTTGTTGTTGATTGACGTTCATATTACTAGATGTCCAATGGTTTTTTTTTTTTTTTTTTTTCGTAATGATTTGAAATCACGTGCGCTTTCATATTCACAAACCTACTTATGGATTATTAAAGCGAACCTAATACACTTAGAAAATATATTATCCAATCAACTAATAATCAGAACGTTGAAAACTACGATCAATACGAATACCTACGGATGAACTGAGAAGCACTAGGCTTATATACCTACTATTAATCCAGACTTTGTAACGAACTTAGAGTGCCCCAGAGGTGCAATGGGGGCCTAAATCCGCACTCATAGAGAGAGAGAGAGGGGTGTGACAGTACCATAAGAGATACAACTCGGAGAAGATAATTTTCCGTTTCCAGGATCTTCATCTATCGCCAACCATAGCAATTCAACAACATGAGTATAAACGCCTGGCGCCGAAGCGATGGCCCGCAGCTCTTTCTCTTGGATCTCACGGGAACTGTCATACTCTCCCCCTTAAAAAACATACTTGATTGAAGAGCAAATATGTAAACTATGTGGAATAGTTTACTGGTTGAGAACTGATGCTCACTAATAAATAGCTGCATTGGCGATTGAGGATAATAAAAGAGAAATTAAAACAGGATGGATTGTCAATGAATCTTCATTGGAAGTATTCATTAGGTGATTAACCGCCAATCAAAGATAGGAACAATCGGGAATAATATAACATGCTCAACCAGGAGACTTACAGTGGGGAGCTGCCCGCTTTGGGGACTTATGAAAATGTGAACTATGCCCTGGGGAAATAACTTGCTCAACTTTGGAGACTTACAGTCGAAGGTGCCTGCTATGGGGACTTATGAAATAGGGAACGATGCCCTGGGTTTGGGAACAATGCCCTTGGAAAAAATTAGGTATAGTGAATAGAAATAATATGAGGGGGAAAATTGAGAAATTAATAGTCAAGAACCAATGAAAGTATTTATGTATCCAAGGGAGTATAATGGGTATTCCTTCTGAAATACCCGGGCCGTGTTTCTTCTGAAACACTAACGCCCCAAAAACAGTGGATAGGATTACAAGGCGTTAGACGTACATAATCCTAACCACACCCTGCTACCATGTAACGAACTTAGAGCGCCCCAGAGGTGCAATGGGGGCCTAAATCCGCACTTATACAGAGAGAGGGGTGTGACAGTACCATAAGAGATACAACTCGTACTAATAGCATATGTGCTATATTCGGAGAAGATAATTTTCCGGTTCCCGGATCCTCATCTATCGACAACCATAGCAATTCAACAACGTGAGCATAAACGCCTGGCGCCAAAGCGGGGGATACGCAGCGCGTTCTCTTGGATCTCGCGGGAACTGTCACAACTTACTGCCTGCAAAATCATACATTTAGGTATGTGGTCGTTTCTCTCTCACAGGTTTATCCTCAATTGCTACATCAACGCAAAAAACACTTTTTCTGGTCAATATCACACAATTGTATTATATAAGTATGCGGAATAAAAAACGGAGCAAGAAACCGAGAACGACAAACAACAAAATGTATATAAAACAAACTCAAATCAGCAATGTGCTAGGTTATAATAGAAATATTGCTACAATAGATTATTTTGATCTTTTCTATTAAACTATTTCGATCACCACAGAAGCCTCCTGTTTACATTTTCTCCTTATTTTAATTGTGATTTAATTCTTAAATAGTATAATACAAACGATATAGGTACCTACCAACAATAAAAAAATTAATAAAAGAATACGGGAAACGACCAAGCTTAATCAAGTATTGATTATTATTGTATTAATTATTAGTACAATAATAAGTATCAATTATTATTGTAATAGTGTGCTGCTCTGTTCAAGTGTTGGTCGTGCCGCCGAAATTCTTATTTCTTCATTCCTTCTGAAGCATTAATCTATACCTAAAAGAAAATGAGCTTAACATTTGGCTCACTGTGTGAGTCCTTATTTAATTAACAAATAAGCACAATATCTATCAGTAGCTTTTAGCTCAAGGTTTAATTTTTATCCGAAGACATAGATGAGGGTTGTACATCCGCTTTTACAAAAGATCGTGCCGCTTGTTAGGAATTAGGCGTAAGCAGTGCAAATATAAACCTGAGGCTTTTTTGAAGGGATTCAGAACATTTTTGGTCGACAGAGGGCACACATTCACAAACGGATGACAAACAATTGGAGAAACAACACCTGAAAAAAGAAGGGAAATATTTATGAAAACAACAAGATAAGTAAATTTGATTTCGGAAAGCTGTTTGATGGTAAAACTCCAACAACTGCCCGTTTCTTGCATTTCACATGTTGTAGTTTGGTATGACCCGATGGTGACGAAATAAACCTGGTATTATTTATTTCTAGATACACACAAAATATACATGGTGTAAGCAGCATGGATGTTTTGATACACATAGCTTGGTATATCTTTTGTGAAATGCTAGGGGCTTATTGCAAAATTGTTGAAATTTTATGAACCATTTGATTAATAGGCTAGGTATATGAATTTGTGAAATTCGAAATGAAATGTGCTGTCAATTATTGCACAAAAGTTTATTGCGTCTACATTAGGTAGCTCTTCTGCGGATATATATTGATAATATTATTAATCGGGTAGATAACTGAGGAGCGTGCTAGCAAAACTTAACTTTTCCACTTTCTGTAATAAATGATTTTTTGACGGCTTCGAGTTTTTCAATCATAACTGAATCCATACGTTATTCAAAGTTTTGCAAAACTTGTTTTATCCTGTGTGAAATAGGGCCTCAAAATCCACCTTTGCGAGCAAAACTTGACTTCTCCACAAAAATGGTCCCCCTACTAATTTTTCAGATGCTTTCATTCAAAAGTCAACTTATCCACAGCCATAACCTGCCTTCTTCACAGCCAATTTTAGCAAAACTCCACTTATCCAAAAGTGATTTGTTCAGTAGTTTTTACTTCTCTAGTTTCACCCTTCTCTCAACAGGTAGCGCAGTAGTGCAGTGTGGAGTTACACTGCAATATCTCTAGAGTACAGCGCCGATATTGTGGTTCGTTAGCACCCCACGGTTCTCCTTAGAGCCGAAGACATTCGACCCATTGGAGCATAACACCCATTGGAGAAGCATTTTATCGCCGCCAGGTTTCTTTTCATGCATTTTGCTGTGTTTCAAACGATTCAAGAAACCCGACTTTTTATACCTGGAATGAAACTCAGGCAAAGAGAGGGTCCAATGAAATTGGGTCTGCTCTGGTACACCATCTCCGAGGACTTTCGTTTCCCGAGGAAGTCGAGGGAATATCTCTATTTTGTGACGGCTGTGCAGGCCAAAACAGAAACGCCCATATTGTCCATCTTTTGAGATACTGGCTGAAAAATGAATCACCCTCTCACGTGAAAAGTATCTAGCTCACCTTTCCCGTGCGTGGTCACAGTTTTTTGCCGGCTGATAGGGCGTTTGGCCGTGTTGAAAAACGATTGAAAAAAATAGCAGTGATAACCAGCAGCGAATAGTATGTAGAAGTCTACAGCAAGTTTGGAGAAGTTCGACAACTGGGTCAGGACTGGAAAGTCTATGACCTGAAGGCATTGTCCAATGTGTATCAAAAGGTCAATGGTATTTCGCTAGCCAAGAAATCATAATAAGAGAAAAACGGAAGAGGGGGGGAGGCCTTGCAACCAAGGTTCAGTGCCATGCTAATTTTCGGGTGGATTTGGAGACTGAATTTTTACGTAGTATGGTAAAGAAGAATCGTGAAGAGAGCCAGGCAACTCTCAAGGAAGTTCCTCTAACAAGCTCTCTCTCAAGAGAGAAGATAACAGACGTGATACGCCTTCTGGAGTCACATTTTGGCGATGAATGGAAAGATTTACCCGAGCTTCAATGGTACATTCGATTGTTTGAATCCCCTTCAGCGTCATCTTCACCAGACGATCCCTTGGAAGAGGAGAGGTGTGGCTGCCTGAACGAAGAAATTTGCGCCCTGCACATTTGATGATATTTTGAAACTGTCGCTGTTACAACAAGCGACTGATTTACCAAGACTGTAAACATGTTTTTATTACAGTTGTACCTAGTGTCTTACTGTGATGTCTAATGGCTAATAGACCTAACTATGTACCTAATTTTTTTTAATTTTTATTTTCATCTAGTTTTTTAATAATGTTTTCATTCTTCGTTAAACGTAAACTAAAAAGTTTATAAAACACTGTTTTTTGTATTAAATTTACTATGGGTTACTATTTGTGGCTTTTTAATTCGCCTTTATTATCATACTATCCAATTATCAGAGAGAAAATAAAGGAAAACAAAGTAATTTCATCGCTTCAGGAAATTGAAAACAAACATGTACAAAATTAAATGAATAATGAACTTAAAGAATGAAGATAGGCAGGTAATAGACAGATGTTAAAGTTTTTTCAGGTTTTTCAAAACTCAACTTATCCATTTTATTCTGTCAAAAGTCGACTTCTCCAAAACACTTATGCAAATAACTCGGAAGTGGATAATATTAGGATGATCAAAATTTGGCCTGTGGCTTGAACGAAACGGCACATTGCTGTTTATAGAAAATAAATAGATCATACGTTATACGTTTTTTGCCTCTCCTGAAAAAGTTTTGCTAGCTCGCTCCTCAACTATTTAAACACAACTAAATAGGGCATGAAGATCGCCACGACGTTGCACCCACCTAGGGAAAATATTAATGAAATGAACTTAAAAACCTTTGCGAATCCATCTATGGAAATACAAACTAGATTACCCGATTTCTTGAAATCGGGATTCTGATTAAATTATACTCGTAGCAGCTGGTCAATCGCCGTATTTTACAAGAGATTTTCAACAATGTTCACAAGTGTTCTCATTCACACTCTTGCTGTCCTTTTTTCTTGCAGCTACATGCCACGAACGAATCGTCGAATCGTCGAAAGGTCGAATTTCAAGTCGTGCATTCTTGTTCGATGTTCAGATTCCTCTTTCGATACTGTACCCTATAAAAAATACAGACAGAAAGGCTACATGCAATACACTACCCATGCGATGGCTTGATGTTGATGTCTACATCGAAAGCACTCGCGTTCTGTACTCGATCACCGCAGTGGTCTGAGAGTGGCAAAGACCCGGCCGAAAACCTTGTTCTGGGGAGGGGGGGGGGGGTTACCTATGGAGTGAAATCAAAGTAAGTGGGCGTAGTGCAACTGTTTAAATGGTTTTTCGTACTTTTTCACAGAAAATTTCGGAAATAATCCAATTTCACATCGAGGACTATTTAATGCTGTCAAGGGCGTTTTCTGTGACATTAAAAAAGAGAGAAGATGACGGATAGTGGCATTTGTTTGTGACAAAACAAAGGAGGAGTAGTACACGAGTAACACATCCCTTTCACACAAACAACATCGATTTCACGACAGGCCACAGGCACCCTAGCAATGTCAATCAAACAAGGTAGTGAGCTAGATGTCTTTGCTCATGCAACTTACTAAAGCCTCGTAGAAGAAACAACACGCTACAAAGGCCATTGGTATACTCGACACGTCCATCAGCGTGATAGAGACGTACAATCGCACATTCCAGGGAAGCTTCGCGGTGGCTAATTACAATCCCCTTAGAGAAGCAGATGGCTTCGATCTCTCACATTGCCCGTTCCGAGATGCTCTCTCAATACAATTCGGAATCGATAGGTATACCACAGCTCTGTGGTGGATGCAGTGACCAGATGGACCTCCGCTATGCCTTGAACTGCAACGAAGAGCGGATGGTTGAACATGGTCACAATGGTGTGCGTGATACTTGCGCTCTATTAGCCAATGAAACTGTGGAGCCAATCCTTCAACACAGTGGTGACGGCATACCAATGCTACTGACAGATTTTAAGGTTCAAGGGGTTTGGGACCTTGAAAGGCCAGCGTTTTACGACAACCAGATCATCAATGTTGACGCTGCCTTTTACTCCCACCTGATTGGCCAAGTGTCGCTCAGAACGCTGCAAACACGAAACATGCAGGTAGTCGAGTTGCACAGGATGCACGAGGTTCCTTCACCACTCTTATATACTCTTGCTACGCAGTTTTGCCCAAAGAATATTGTAGGTTTGCCTAGCAGATATGGACAATTATTCTGTCAGTGTAATGGGCTGAGTCATACTCCAGAGTGGTTGTTTGGGTACGAGTAAAGCTCCTGTTTGTGATTTTCAGACCATTTCCTTACGATTGAGGGGTGGAGAATAAGGTAATTTACATACCTATCAGCCTTTCTAACACTTTGAAGATCCAATATTAGACAACGTACCAAGACTAATGAATTATAATAAAATCATATTACACGATATCTAAATATTGAATAATAACCAATGCGTTATGTATTGCGCTGTTTTGCTCAATGCGTAGAAGGTTTATGTATGTGGTTTTGAATAACTTGAATTGAAATGCATTTTATTTTGTGGAACGAAGAATTAATTTCCGACAACCTAAACGTTGCGCCATCTTGACTTGTGAGCGTAAAGGGAAAGCTATAAAGGAAAGTGACATAATTTTACGAACTGGGAAATTCACAACTCCTACTAGAGAGTTTACATTTATTTTCGTTACTTTCTCTTCAGTTTTGTAAATTTCCCAACTGGCCAACGAACCCCCCTCCTCGCCCACCACCACCACCAACTCACACCTCCCAGAGCGGCCCTGACCATAAGTTGAATTGAATTGAATGAGTTGAATGAGTTTTTATTCCTTCATGATATACAACACAGTATAAAAGATAAAATATCAAATTAGTACTTCCATACAAAAAGAAAATGAACTTTCATAGTTGAATGATAAATTTACGTATATAGTATCATTGTATAAACTAACAATTGTGAGGCTGAATGGTATGCATGCTTGTAAGCATAGCTTGTGGCGGCATGCATGAGCCAATTTCGTCATGTGAGACTATAACAGAGAGCTTTTGTATTTCTCGTATTGGAATTTTTCGTAAACACGAAAACAAGCTGTTAGAGCGAGCACGATGAATGCTAACCTTTTTGCATCGATTTCTCGTAGCGTTTTCGAAAGCCCGAGAGGAAGAAAACTCTTACAGCGACGTTAACGTGACTCTTGTAGAGAATCACTGCTCGAAACTCAATTTATTGTCACAGTAGACTATTTACAAAATATAACATGAATTAAGAACCAACGACCACTTACCTCTGCATCATGTGAAAACGATTCAGCCGTGAAGAACACGAATCTTTAAAACGCGTAAAATGAACCTTGAAACGAAATCTTCAGAATGAAAAAGCTGAAATCTTCGATAAAACGTCGAAAGCAAGAACAAAATGCCGCTGATGACTGTTCTGTTTGAGGTGCGGGGAAAAAAATACGAAAGAAAGACAAATACAAAGGTTAAACCAACAACAAAAGACGGCACGGGGAAAATTCAGCCGATTTTGTCGGGTGTGTATGTGTATCCATGCCAACTGCATGATAGCTGCTAAGTTATTCTAGAGTGTTATCCTAAAAGAAGGTCAAGTTTTCGTTTCGTAATTACAATTCCGAAAAAGCTGAGCACGAGTAAAGCTGGCTCTTCCCGTTCCGAAAAGCGTTTCCACGTTACGAAAACCTCTTCTCGTTTCGGAAAGGCCATTTTCGTATACGAGAAAATGAATACGAGAAGTACAAAAACTCTCTAACAATTCATATATTATAGGAATTACTTAACTATTGCCAGTGAACAACCATATTTTATGGTATGTTTTTGATATTCGGATGATGGTATGTTTATTAAAAGAGGAATTCGGATAATTCAAGATGAAAATAAATATTTGAATTTGAGAGTTAGGTTTTCAGTAAATTAGAGAGCATAAGAAGGGTGTTTTAATTTTGAACTGGACTTAATTAATATGTCTGCTGTGAATATATATTTTTTAATTGTATTTAATGATCTATGTACCTATAGAGTTGTAAGTGTTGGTGAATAAGGGATATACAATTTTGAACAAATAATTAAAAGTTAATAGCATTTTATACTTAGAACTATGCCCTGAAAATTTAATTTTATTCTCGGTAGCTCAAATCTATACGGCTTTTCTATAGAGGTTCTTGTTCTATCTTTGAATTCATTTTTATTTTTCAAGATGTATCTGCAAATGCTGTACGTATATAGTTGATGAACACTGAAAATTTCGAGGTCTTTGAACAAATTATACGTCGGTTCTCTTTTTTTTCTCTTGAAGCCAATTTTTAAGACTTTTTCAGTAAAATAAATAACGGTTCTATAACACTATTATAGGCACCACCCCATAGAGAAATCGCAAACTGCAACAAAGGTTGTACCATAGCGTAATATACACATTTTTTAAGTTTAACTGGCAGAAATTTAACATTGTTCATCACGTATGCCATCTTTCTCAATTTATTTATAATATATTGCACATGACAGTCCCATTTCACCTTATAGTCAATTATAACAACTAAATATTTCCCAGATTTTACCTTATTTAATATATTACAATTACATACATTATCAATGGTGTCACATTGTGGGAGGTGTATACGCACACTAATTTCACTCGGCCATTCATTTTCTGATCCAGTAATGGGGGTTGCACTTTTCTACATTTAAATTTAATTTATTTAGATTCATCCACAGTATGATGTTTTTGAGATCTTTCTCCAGTCTAATCTTTGCTTCGTCCCAAGATTGGCCTTTGACAATCATTGCAATATCATCCGCAAAGAGATAAACACTGCCAAATAGATCTAGGTTTGCTATATCGTTCATGTAAATAATGAACACACTGTGACCCAACGCTATTCCCTGGTAGATAAAGTGTAATCATAATCGTTATCATATCTCCACGTTCTAAGATTATAATCGTAATTGTAATCTCAACTCTAAAACCCTATGATTGTGATCGTAAGTAACTCTGCCAACAACACACAGAGACTAATGAATCATAGTACACGATCAGTCTCTCGCGAACGTTCAAGGCGAAAACATCGAACGAGCTCAGTGATTTGTAAACATTCCCGTGCCGTGAGGTTTGTACTCGTCGGCGCGATGAACTCGGACAGTGGCGGTTGTTTAACGGTCGGCGACATTATTTCCAAAACAAAGGCTCAGATTTCGCAACACCAGGAATTCTCAGCCCGAATTCTTGACCCGACTATCAAGACGTCCATAGGTGAGCTGTATTCAATTATTGAAATATTATGTGGCTACTTGGCCGACATTGAGACATCCATTTGTGAGTCCAAGACCAATGTCACTAAACTTGAATTGGAGAACTCTGCACTGAGGGAAGCAATTCAATCAAAATCAAAAACTAGTTTAGCTAATACAGAGTTTGAAACCGACGAGGAGGAGTTAGAAAGAGAAACGAATTGGATTCTCAAAAAAAATAGGAAATCCACTAAAAAACGTAAGGCTGGTTCCTCCCCTGAGGTAGACGTGCCGCAGACAACTAAATCTGGCAAGAAGGTGGACAACACCAAGACTGTGCTGCATGATGGAATTAAAAGTAAAACTGTTCAGCCCCCGCCTCCGATCACAGTCACTGGTGTAGCAGAGTATGGCACGATCCATAATCTCGTCAAAACAGTGGCCTCACAACGATGTACTGTCAAGGCCTTATCCAACAACGTTTGGAAAATTTTTGCACCAGATAGTGATACGTACCGATCCTTAACTTCTGGACTTAAAGAGAAGGATTTCCAGTGGTATACGTATCAGGATAAAAACACGCGACCCATCAGAGTGGTTGCAAGAGGATTGCACCATACGTGTGATGCTGCTGAGATAGTTAGTGACCTTAAGAGGAAAAACTACAAAATAACTGAAGCAGTGAATCTTCTAAAAAAAACCAGAGAAATTAATGATAAGGGGGAATCGGTGCTGGTGAAGAGAGGCCTTCCTCTTTTCATTCTAAATTTCGAGAACACAGAGGTTATAGAACGAATCTATGACATTAAAGAGATTATGAACATTAGGGTCAAAATTGAACCTCTACGGAAAACGACGAATCTCATTCCCCAATGTAAAAACTGTCAAGGCTTTAATCACACAAAAAGCTATTGTATGCGTGAAACTAGATGTGTCAAGTGTTCTGGTAAGCACGATACCACCACTTGCCCTCTAAAAGAGAACCCTCGGTGCGTTAATTGTGGAGATGCCCACCCAGCAAACTATCGGGGGTGCGAAGTAGCTAGGGAGTTACAAAAAATCAAAGACCAAACAAAAAAACTCCATTCTGGGAAATCTGCCGAAAAAACTACTTCGAAAACTGCATTGAAGCCTCAAAGTCAAGTCAGTTCTGCCTGTGCAAATAATAAAAATACTCGTATGTTGTCGTACGCTAGTGTTGTGCGCAGCAATACTCCGAACTCCTCTGTTGACAAAATGCTCACTCTGATGTTCGAAATGTTAAATGAACAAAAGCACACCAACAGACTGTTGATTGAAAGAGTTTCCACGCTAGAAAGGAGTATTAAACCCAAATTGTTGTTGAAATCATGAAAATTCAAAACACATTTAGAATAGCTGCCTGGAATGCGAATGGACTAGCAAAATATGCCTCAGAACTGGAGTTGTTCCTGAGCCAAGAAAAAATAGATATATGCCTGGTTTCTGAAACTCATTTTGTTCAGTCATCCTACATTGGAATCAATGATTATAAATGCTACCGAGCGGACCATCCAGCAGGAAGACCTCGAGGGGGTTCAGCTGTCCTTATCAGGAGTGCTATTAAGCACTACGTACACCATAAAATTCAAGAAGAATTTATGCAAGTCTCCTCAATAACTGTACAGGTAAATAGCAAAAAATGCAACATAGCAGCGATCTACTGCCCACCACGATATAATCTCAAAGAAGTAGACTACTTGTCCTTACTCAAAAGCTTGGGACCCAATTTTGTCCTTTTGGGTGACTTCAATGCAAAAAATACTTACTGGGGCTCACGCCTAACCACAACGAAAGGCCGAGAGCTATTCTCTGCTGGTAAAAAAGTGCACAGTGATTTCTATTCTTCTGGTAAACCGACGTACTGGCCCACGGATAGAACAAAAGCTCCAGACCTTATTGACTTTTTCGTGATCAAAGGAATATCGAGTAATTTTATCTACGTCGAAGACAGCGGAAGCCTCATGTCTGATCATTCCGCAATAGTCCTCACAATTAGCGACACAATAATAATTAAAGATAAACCTCCACGATTAGTTACTCGTTATACTGATTGGGATGTTTTTAGGGAATACATAGCTGTTAATATTGATCTATCTGTTCCCCTTAAATATACAGAACAGCTTGAAGATGAAGCGGAAAATTTCATGAAATGTATCCAGCGAGCAGCTTGGGCTAGTACCCCACAAGGGACTGAGCATTCTGATGCTAATGTATCATACCCTCGTGAAGTTAGGGACCTGATCAGGGAAAAAAGGAAAGCTAGAAGAACGTGGCATCTTACTAGAGCCCCAAGTGATAAAACTAAATTAAATAGGCTGAAGAATCAATTGGATAATCTATGCTCAGAAATGAAGCAAGAAACCCACCTTAGGCTAATACATAGTCTAAACCCTGAAAAAGATACGGATTATTCACTCTGGAAGGTTACCAAGTCACTCAAGCAGACGAAGGAATACGTACCTCCCATTAAAAAGGAAGACGGGGAATGGGCAAAGAGCCCAATTGAAAAGGCAGAAGTCTTTGCTGATCACCTTGAAAAAACATTTGTCCCGAACTCTAGCCATGTGAATGATGGAGAACTACCGACTATCACCCCCTCTACGGATTTAGAAGATATACAACCAGTTACAATAAGTGAACTTAAAGATGGGATTCGTGTCCTTAAAACGAACAAAGCACCTGGGTATGATCTCATTACTGGTAATGTAATTAAAAAACTTCCAGAGGAAGGCATACGAATGCTTCTGTATCTTATCAACGCAGCACTGAGGCTGAAATATGTACCACGTTGCTGGAAAGTGGCGGAAGTTATCATGATTCTGAAACCGGGGAAAGACCCTAAGGACAAAACTTCTTATAGACCGATATCTCTGCTACCAGTAATCTCGAAACTGTTTGAGAGATTACTTATACGAAGACTGAAAGCTACTGTCGAAGAGAGAGAACTAATCCCCGATCACCAGTTTGGTTTCAGGGAAAAACACTCTACCATAGATCAAGTGCATCGTATCACTGATATAATTGAAAATTGCTTAGAAAGGAAAAAAGTTTGCGTAGGCACCTTCCTGGATGTTTCCCAAGCTTTTGATAAAGTCTGGCACCAAGGCCTTGAATACAAACTTGAGAGAGATCTACCAAAGCAATTCTGCTTAATTCTGAAATCTTATCTCTCTGAGAGACACTTTAGAGTAAAACACGAAGGAGAGTATTCCAGTCTCAAGAAAATAAAGGCAGGCGTTCCGCAAGGTAGCGTGCTCGGGCCCTTGCTCTATCTTCTGTTTACACGTGATGTACCCAGCGATGACGACACAACAATTGCAACTTTTGCTGATGATACTGCCCTGTTAGCGGTTGGTGATACGGTAGAGGAAGCAACTAGGAAATTACAAGTTATTGTTAACAATGTCAGTACATGGACAAAAAAATGGCGGCTCAAACTCAATGAACAGAAATCTACACATATTAACTTTACAAACAAAAACGTAACAAAAATACCAGTCATGCTGAATGGGCGTGAGATCCCTTACGCCAATACAGCAAAGTATTTAGGAATGACTCTTGATGCAAAACTAAGATGGAAGGAGCATGTCATTAAAAAAAGAGATCAATTAAATATCAAGTTCAAAAAAATGTACTGGCTGCTCGGCAGGTACTCCGATCTATCCCTTCACAACAAATTGCTTATATACAAGCAAATTCTAAGGCCAGCCTGGACGTATGGCATCCAGCTCTGGGGCTGCACGAAAAAGTCAAACATAAAGATCATACAAACTTTTCAGAACAAGGTACTAAGGAGTATTGTTAACGCTCCCTGGTACATACGAAATGATGACCTCCACCGGGATCTCAAGATGGAAACAGTTAGCGAAGTGGTTAAGGACTTTGCTATTAAACACGAACAGCGGCTTCATGAACACATGAACCCAGAAGTTCTTCGTCTATTAGACAACAGTAACGTCATCCGGCGTCTCGACAGAACGAAACCTCTCGACCTTGTAACGTGATGTGACAAGACTTGTGAGAAAGTGATCCTATAGAGTAGTTGCCATTGGGCTATGAACTCTACACAATGTCGAATATTGTATTAAAGTAAATTAACTTGATGAGCCAAGCTCAGTTGTTATGTTATGTTTCTAATAAAGAAATTTTGGAAAAAAAAAAAAAAAAATTACACGATAACTAAGTATTGAATCCACCAATGCGTTTTGTATTGTGCTCTTTTGTTCAATACGTAGACGGTTTAGGTATGTGGTTTCAGGTAACTTGAATTGAAATACCTGTTCGTTGTGAAACGAAGAATTAATTTCCGAGATCCTAAACGTTCCACCCTCTTGACTTGTGAATGGGAAGGGAAAGCTATAAAGGAAAGTGACGTCTCTACAAGAGCACACACCGTCATAGGCGCCTTGAGCCGCCACGCCCTCCGGCTCTGTGTAACTGTTTCCTGTGTCCCACCGCACCGAACCTCCTTCCGAGCCTCCGCGTTTTTATCGCGACTCGCATGGTAGCAAAGAGGTTTTCTGGGTCTGCGACGAGAGGGGTAGTAGGAAAAGAGATCTCTTTGCAACTTGCGTCTCACAGTCACGCCTCGCCTCTTCGCCCCGGTAAATCCTCAGTTTTTCTCTTCTTCTGACTGGCCCTTCAACTCACCCCTTGGTCTCTCGCTCTTCCCAAGGAGAAAAAAAAAGAAAAAAAAAACCACACGGAAAAAAACCATCCCTTCTCAACATTCCACGAAAGTGAAAAAACGCTACAGTTTTTCCTCCTCTTCACCCCTTCTTACACCCCCCCGTCCGAAAGAAAAAGCGGGCGCGCGGAAAAGTTTACCACTTTAGGGGATGAAAGGGTGAACAGGGGGGTGGAAGCTTGCGCCGCGTCTTGCAGTCGTATACCCGCCCGTCCTGGCACCTTTACTCTTTGATTTATGTGTCTCAGCTCAAAGAACACGGATCTACAAACTGAGCCCCTCCACTACACTACCACCCCCTCACTGAACACTCTACCACCTCCACCTGACGAATCGTTTTTTTCCCTTAAAAGTTTCTTCTCTGCCCTCCCTTCCGAGAGTACTAAATGAGATATTTCTAGTTATCAAGAAAAACAGAAAAAATGGAATAGTATAGCGTTGTCACGTCAGATTCTTGGTATTTTTCACTATTTTGAGGGGCAAATCTTCATTTATTTAATCAGAACGGAGTTCTTATAAAGCGAACTCAACCAACAAACGATTTCTACTCGACTTGCAGAAATGATACGAACTAAATCACTCGCGACGACAACTAAATTATTTTCAAGAAAAAATCAATAAATTAGATCCCTTTATCAAATTCACCGTCGAATTCGGTGAGAATAAACTAAATTTTCTCGATCTGTCCATCTCTTTGTTAAACGAGAAGCATGACTTTTCAATTTATAGAAAAGATACAAGTAGTTATTTGACGATCCATAGTGCTTCAAATCACCCTTTAGTCCATAAGCTGCTTTTCATAGTATTATCAACCGAGCACTATCTATTTCAATGAGCGAACGAAATTTATCAAAAGAAAAATCCATTATCAAAAGCATTGCGGCTAGTAATGGCTAGGAATGAGATCTCGTTGATACTATATGGGATAAGTTTCTTAGGAAAAAGAGAAGAGATAAAGTTACCGATCTGGTTCGGGAAGATGCAACTTTAGAAGAAAAACAATGAATAAATGTACCTTATTATGGGAAAATTTCTGATAAAATCAGCAAAATGCTATCATCGAGGGTTACAAAGTGGGTTTTAAAACTAGAAATCGTCTTAGAGCATAACTGGGAACCGTCAAAAACAAAATCAATCTTCGGGATAAAAGTGGGGTTTATAAACTAAAATGTTCTTGTGGGTACGAATGTTGCGGTCAAACTGGAAGGAATTTAGGGAAAGAATAGAAGAGCATCAGGAGGATTTCAGGGAAAATAAGCGTAGGTCTACATTTGCAAAACATCTTAAGGAATCCAATCATACTCACAATTTTGATTTGACAGATAGACAGTTTGTAGAATTTCTTCATTTTTGTCCAAAGGGAGGTATGTTGAATGTACTTGAAAAATTCAAAATAACCCAAAGTGACAGGTCTGGTAAATGTTCATAAATTCATATTCAGTTGTTGAATGATAGCAAACTTGTATTATTATTCAGTTGTGAGAATACTGGTGTATTCTTACTCACAAAAACGAATGCAAATAGTGTATTGCCCATATTCTCGTGACTTCACGCCTGGAGAAGGTTAGTAGGCCATGACTGCGCTACGTCAGTGAATCGCAACTCAACCAACCTATTTTTCACAAGAAGTTTGCAGTCCCAGGTCAACCTAATTCGTGGTTATAAAGCCATTTTTCAACAGTTTTGTATTTCAAAAGTAATATTGTAGCAATACGAAGTTTCTATTCAACCAAATAGTTACAATAATCGTACCTGCCAGCGCGATTATTGGTTTTAGATTGTAGCCAACGATATCAATTCAACGGTGAACTAGTTTTTATTTGGACCAGGAACCACTACAAACTATTGTACTTAAGCAGGTACGAAAACTGAAGATCTTCATCCACTTAAGCTGTGAAAATAACTAACCTGAAAAATAATGAAGAAAAAAATTATTGAAAATTTCTCAGGTGTCTGTACTGCAGTGTAGGTACATGGCCATTGCTCAGGAAGCTTCATCAGCGTTTTATTATAAGTTCGTAGTACTATGCTTAACTGAGGTAGCTTTACTTGTTATATTGAAAGAATAAAAGAAGAGATTTGATAGTTTGTCAAAGTAAACAAGGCAGGTTCTTGCAACACCAAGAAACGAAACTACTTAGGAAGCTAGGTAGGTACGTACACCCTACCAGATTCACTGTTGGTTAAAAGTTCCTAAACAAAGTAGGTAGGTTGTTGCTTTGCGGACGAATGCAATTGCTGATTAGCAAGTTTGTCATATATATATATATATATATATATATATATATATATATATATATATATATACACATATATATCGAATCAGGAAATATGCAACATGAATTAAAAACCAGCTTTAAGGAAAAAACCTTGAAGTGCATTCTTCTGAAGGTAAGATTTCATAAAGACGGTATTGGCAGTGCAGTTATTACGCGAGTTTTTAGTTAAGCAAATTTTAGGAACAAATAAGTTAATTAGGTACCTACTTTTGTTTTTGTATATGAAGTGCGTGAGCAAGTGATAATATACGGAAACTACGTAGGGTATACTTCCACCCTAGGTAAATAATGAAAATATTGACTGGAAACTAGGTAAAACTATGTTACGCAGTATCTCCAGCCGTGTCTACAAATGGCCCAATTTTTCATAGTTTACTCGTCACCTTGACAGCAAGGTGAAATAACTTCGACATCGCCTTGCCTCGATGTAGGGATGGGCTAATGTATCACCTATATATCACCAATATCACCTATTCATATTAAAGAATATAAAATATTCCTGTACACTGCAATTTATTATTGCAACTTGTGGGAGTGTAACTTTTTTATTTCTGTTTAACGATTCTAAAAAGGTTCAAAGGTAATCATTAAAGGTTAACTATAATGGTTCACTGTTGAAAATAATAAAATAAAATTCAATATCTCTCTCTCTCTCTCTCTCTCTCTCTCTCTCTCTCTCTCTCTCTCTCTCTCTCTCTCTCTCTCTCTCTCTCTCTCTCTCTCTCTCTCTCTCTCTCTCTCTCTCTCTCTCTCTCTCTCCCTCTCTCCCTCTCTCTTCTCTCACTCGCCCAAACTCCCTCCCACAAGTGGTCGAAAGGGCCAGAAGCTCCTAATTTTGTCAGATTCACAATAAACAGTCAAAATCCCCTTAGAGACCCCGCTAATATAATGGGAGAATGAGATGAAGACAGTAGCTTATACCTTTTTGAGAGCTCGTTCATTGTAACCCCTTCGCAGCTCGTGTGACACTAACCGCTCACAAATTCCCCGCCCTCCTCTCAAACGCCCTGTCCAACTCGCTACCTCGACGACACACAATGAGAATGAGAGCCTCAGTGAGAAAAAAACCACTTCAAGAAAAAAAGTAAAAAAATAAAAAAAAAGAGAACGGAGAAAGACGAAGGGGGTAGTTTGTGCGGCGACAAACCTTGTTATAAAGAGACCACCCCCAAAAACCTCCCTTCCCGTCGCTCACCCCCATCCGCCTCACCATCGAACTTCTTGTTAGAAAAGCTCTTTCTCCCTTTTCCCTTATTAATCTCCAACCCGCTTCTCCTTCCTTCCCTCCACCAAGCGAAAAATACCTAATTGTTTACAGACTTGGCTAACTCCCCTCCTCTTTCCCATAAATATTTAAACTTAATGAACTACACAAATAAGTAGCTTTTTGACCCCCTTGCGTACTTAATTGTATTCCGGGTGTAAAGTGAATGGAACCCCCAGCAAACTCATATTTTCTTTGCTCTTCTTCTCCTCTTTCTTTTTTCTTCCTTTTCTTTTTCTGGCCATAAACTTTTTATTCTTTCTTAGAGGTTTTCTAGTAACAAACCCTCTATTATTAGACTGTGAGTTTCCCCTTCTAATGATAGTTTTCTTATTAAGAAAATAAAGAAATAAAAATAGTTGTCCAGATTTGATGGACAGTAGTATCCCTCAATGATTTAAGATGCACTAACGTTATATATATATATATATATATATATATATATATATATATATATATATATATATCGAGAAAGAAGGGGGGGGGGGGGGAGTTTTAGGCTGGTAAAAGACGGGATGGGGTGATTGGCTGGAAAAATGCATGTGTATTTTTGCCCTATATGACTATGTACAACGCTAATGCTCCATTAAAATCCATACGGGGCTGTATGGAGGCAAACCGAGCACGATCCCGGGTGATTTTATCATATTCTGTTCAAAAAATTGTTCAGTCTTGCTGGCAACAACTAAGCTTGCATATGCAAAATAGTTTGAGTGTTCCTGGGGTGATTTGTGCAAGCTTGCAGACTAGTATATGCGTTAACAAATGAATTGGACACGAATGCGGTAAATGTAGCATTTATTGAGATGAACAAAGTATAAATTTTGTGAATTTGACTTCTGATATGTTCATTCTGACTAACCTAGCTCAATCAAACGCGATACGTAGCAGCAGGAAATGTACCTAATGCCCATAGACCTAGACTATAATTGTTAACTCATAGTCTTCAGTATATCATTTATATCATTCATAGAAACCTTGAATGTCACATGAAGATGCCGCGGCACTATTCTATAACAAGACTTTACAATTTCTTTAGGCAGTAATACAAAAAACTCATTTCAAGTTGGTCAATAAAAAAAGGCATTCCTGAATGCGATTCGCTAATGAGTCTATCTAGTATGTGTAAAGTGTAGTATAGTCAAAATTTTAAATTCTTTGACAGTAGGTATTAACTGTCTCTGATGAAGGAGCAGCATTGAAAATTATGTTTCACAAAATCGCCTCACGAAATTGGAAAATGTAAAGCATTACACGATGGCAACTGTCCCATTGCCCAGCAACACGGACCTATCCTATAGTTAGGCAATCATAGACCCGCTATCAATGTTTAAAAATTATCAGTATTGTGCTCACCTCAATTTTTGTGTATCTGTACTGTCCATATATAATGTAAATAAATTCTATTCTATTATAATAAATACTGTATTGAGTAGTAATTGGATATTAAATGAGGTTGGAGGTGAGATTAGTCCTAGGAAGGTGCGGCAGTGAAGACGGACGTTTTTCAAAACGTCAAAAAAAATTTCAATTTTCAAGTTTCCTTGGGAAATATGGGGATCCGCTGCCAAAACGCACTTGAATAAGGTACAAGTTACTCAAAATAGAGTACTTTGTTTGATAACTGGAGCAGAATGGTTTGTGCGAAACAGTACTCTGCATCAAGACTTGGACATCCCAACAGTTGAAGCACTGATCAAGGAAAGATATGCCAAGATCCACCATACCATGTCAGGCCATAGCAATTCACTGGCAGCTGCTATTCCCCTAAATCCCCCCGCGCTACCAAGACAACGCCGCCTAAAAAGAAAACGACCCCAAGATTTTCTCTTAGCTTCAGACGACGACGAATAGACTATTCTGGTTATGGCAGCCGCTGGGTTGTACCTTTCTTCATGTTTCATGTTAATTAGGTAAAGCCTACTATACAGTTGGAGCAAAACTGTAATATTCAATGAATAATAAAGTTATCATTTATTTTAAAAAATAATAAAAATAAATAAATTTGTAAGTTAAAAAATGTTTATTTATATTTTCGGGTACGTCAGTTTATAGCATTTACTTAAAGTTGAAAAATAACTCCTGACATGTGGTGACCTCTATCAGCAAATCACCGCTGAAGCAGTTTTCTTAGAAGTAGCCTGCTACTCTATCCAGCATCGCTCAGTCAATTTCTCGAATCGCTTCCTTCCAATTTTGGAGAGTTTGAGGTTTATATATCCGTATACATGCGCTTTCGTTTTCTTCCACAAGAAATAATCACATTTCGTCAGGTCGGTGAATTGTTTCAACAGAGGGAAGGGATAATTCCAAGGTTTATAGAAATAGACCTATCAGGTTTCTCTTTCGCTTAATCAATGGGATTCAATCTCCCTTCACCTGTGACTATAAAAGCAGTGTCCTTTCTAATGTGTCATCAGTTATTATTTCTTATCGATGATGGCCCAACCGTCCAAATCGGTTCAACATTGTAACTCTTTATTTTTCGAGGAAACTGACATCGTTTTCTCACTAAATTCCGTTTTGAAGTGGGTTTCCACAACTTCGTCGCGAGTGATTTAGTTCGTCGACCTAGATAATCCCCTGACCCGTTTCTGTCCGTAGCCAAGTTCGTTGGAAAAACCTGACCGCGTAGCCAAGTTCGGTCTTTACATTCCGAACACTCAGCTGCTTGGACCTTGAATTGCTGAAATGAATTTATTTTGACTTCTCTTCATTCTGTTGGGGAAGAGGAATCTTTAAAGCTGCGTACTTCTACTGAAAAGCAGCCAAACCATCATCTAGTAACTCACTCTGAGATGTTCGTGTCGTTGGTAGAATCAATTTAGCAGACTTATCGTCCGAGAGTTCAGCAAGAAGATCGATCGTTCACAAGGATATCATAGATGGCGAGATCCAACAAACTTCCTCGAAAAATGCGGCTAGTCGAGATTTTGATCGAAAATAAGTACATTCCAGTAATTTCCTCCACTTTCACCTTCTAGGAACTGCGAGCCACATAGATACAGTTTACAATATACAGTTTACAATATTGATTATGATGTATAAGGAATTTAGGTGCCCCCCCCCCCCCCCCCAGAGGTGCAATGGGGGCCTAAATCCTCATAAAAAGGTAGAGAAGAGTAACAGGCGTCCTGTCAGAGAGATACCACCCCTACTAATATAGCTTTTAATGAGCCATGTTCGGGGAAGGTTGTTTTTCCAGTCACCTGGAAAACCATCCAACGCCAAACCAGCTGCCAAAAATGATCGAGAACAGCGCGTGGTTCCCATTGATTCCTCAACGGGACGCCGACAGCGCTATCTCTGGTGCTCTGACGGGAGCTTGATGGGCCTCTCAGGAGGTAACTCTGTTACACTCCTCCCCTTAAAGACATACTTGATTGAAGATCAAGTATGGTAATTGGGTGGAATAGTGAATAGCTGAGAACTGATGCTCATTCGTTCATAAATAGCTGCATTGGCGTTTTGGATGGGGAAATAGAAATTAAAACTGGATTGTCAATGAAGCTTCATAAGAAGTATCTTCATTGAACAATCGGGACAAAACGGATGCTCAACGATGGAGACTTATACCTTAGGAAATTAAAATATATATAGAAATTGAATGAATGAAAATCAAAGAATGACGACTGGCTTATTAGGCACAGACACTGGCTGACTAGGCACAGTAAGATTAAATTGCCCAACTGTGGGGACTTAAATTAAATTGCCCAACTATGAGGACTTGAAAGGTGAACTGGCTGACTAGGCAAAGATCTCTGGCTGACTAGGCACAAAAAATATAATATTAAATGAAATTTAAATAATATAAAATATAAATGGGGAATAAAAGAGATAAATTATAAGTCAAAGACCAATGAAATCATTTATATACCAAAGGAAGATAATGGGAATTCCTTCTGGAACCCCGGGCCATGTTTCTTCTGAAACATTAACGCCCCAAAAAATAGTGGATTGGACTACTAGGCATCAGCCGTGCATAATCCAAACCACGCTCTGCTACCATATAAGGAATTTAGGTGCCCCCCCCAGAGGTGCAATGGGGGCCTAAATCCTCATAAAAAGGTAGAGAAGAGTAACAGGCATCCTGTCAGAGAGATACCACCCCTACTAATAGCTTTTAATGAGCCATGTTCGGGGAAGGTTGTTTTTCCAGTCACCTGGAAAACCATCCAACGCCAAACCAGCTGCCAAAAATGATCGAGAACAGCGCGTGGTTCCCATTGATTCCTCAACGGGACGCCGACAGCGCTATCTCTGGTGCTCTGACGGGAGCTTGATGGGCCTCTCAGGAGGTAACTCTGTTACAGATGTGTTTAGAAATCGAGGGGTGTCAGAGGAGAGATAATATTGTGTCTTAGGAGGGGGAAATTAAAACAGCATATTCGCTCAATAATATAAACTTCTTGGACGATTATACCAAGCAAGTATACAAAGGTCCTGTTAAAAACTTCAGTTCACTTTCAACTTCCGGTAGGCAGTGGTAATTACAAACATTTTCCAGGCCTAGCAGAACTTTGAAATTGAAATCATTATTACCGAGTTTACAACCAAATAAAAGGGACATAAAGGGCGACGAGATAGCGTGAGGACGGGTTTTCCTCTACGCGGTCGCTTGTTATAAAACTTTTCCCTTGTTTTCCGCGAAATTCCCCTTCTCTAATCGGCATTATTCAAGCGCCGAAGGGGAAGCGTAGCCGGGTATAATCCAAACCCCCGATTAAATTGTATTATTTCCAAGAGGAGGCGTAATAATGATTGTTAGCCTAGCGAGTAATTCGAGTTTTCCCCGGCCCCCGCGCCACCGTCGCACCCTACCAAGTGATTCCGCTTGTTTACTTTATTGCTCGCTCATTCAATAACACCAGTGATTACGTGGGACCAAAATAACTTTAGGAGTGGCTTTGATTTCAACAACCGGCAGTTCTCGAATGGTACGCAGCAAGTTACGGAATGGAATAATATTATTCTCCAAGCCCCTGATAAAAAATGCTACCTTCGTACATATACGTGACCATGCATTTCGATAAATAAATACATTATTGTGATGTGAATTATTTATCCGGGTGGTTACGATATTATTATAAAGTAGCTGTACTGCTTGTGAGGATAACGAGGTGGTGGAAGCATTGTGATCACACTTGAGGTGTGGCTGCGCGCATCGCGAGGGGCTCTATCCATTGACCCCGCTGGGGAAACCCCAGACCCTCTTTTGCTTTCACCTTGAACCTCGGCTAAACATTGGAGGAACGTGGAACACACACCGTTTCAAATTTCAGCTTCATAGATTGAATAGCAAAGAACATAGCTCCGGATCTCACTCAGCGGATCTGGGGGATCTAGACTGCATAACTAGTTTCTAGACGTCCCAAGCCTTCTCTATTTCAAATTTTAGCTTTATAGGTTGAATAGCAAAGAAACTAACTCCGGAGCTCACTCAACTGATCTAGGGAGCCTCAGACTTTTCGATTCGTTTTAGCAAATTTTCGTAAAAAATTAAGCTATTGCGATGGCTCAGAAAATTTTAAAATACAAATTTTTGAAAAACTTTTTCATTGAAGAAATCAATCCTAGAGTCTAACGCTTTTTCATATATAAAACAATCCAGACATGGAGATGAAAATTCTGTTCTTGCGCCAAAGAATCAAGCTTTCCAAACGGAAGGATGAGTTCGTTGGCCAGCACTTTTTGAGCACATTAAATTGGTCACATTTCAGTAAAATGTACTAAAAAAAATCACTAAAAATGGCTCAAGACGGCTAAAAATTGTTAAATTTATATTTTTGGGAGAATATTGCTCAAATATAGTTTTTCAACAATAAAATAGAACATTCAAAAATTTGTGTACAAATTATGTTGAAGAATGTACTTAGAATTCATTAAAATTTGTTAAAAAAATCCATAAAAACTGCAAAAAAAACTAAAAATTTAAAACCTCTATTTGAATAGGAGATTATTATTTAGAATACGTTTTTTTTGCCATAAAATTATTACACTGCTGTGAAAAATTAAGGGATCGCTGTCAAAAAAACTCTGTTTTGAATTCATGCTACCCGGACCGTAAAATGCCTGTCCACTGTGACAAAATCTCACTTTTCGGTAAATTGACATGCAGAAAAAGAGTTTATAACAAATCCAAGCTCGAAATAATGGTCCATTCTGAAGTAAACCAAGAACACCTGTGAAAAAATCGATTTTCGCGTTTTCTAACAAATGGTCATCCATCTGGTCTCTTTCAAGGGTTTACAAAAATGTTATAGGTCATTGAAAAACAGAGTTTATTTCAAACAATTTCAAAAAGATTCACTGAAAAAAGTAAGCGATGTTTTAAAAGTTTTGTTCAAAATTAAGGGATCACTGTGTTTTTCATTTTATAACGGGGTTTTAAGGGTTGAGCTGAACTGGAGGCGTGAAAATTGGTTGCTGGGAGTGCAACTGCCACAAAAAATCTTTAAAATAAATTAATAAAAGGACTGTCCTCAGGCGATTTAAGTTCGAGAGAACGGATTGAAATGAGACAATTGGCTGAGGTCACTATCTCAATGACTGAATGATGCGAATAATATTTAAAGCAAGAAATGATAAATTGTCCCATTTCAATCCGTTCTCTCGAACTTAAATCGGCTGAGGTCAGTCCATTTTTATTAATTTTTATAATAGGTTTTTTCGTGACTGCTGCACTTCTAACAACCATTTTCCACGCCTGCAGCTCAGCTCAACCCTCAAAACCTCAATAAAAAACAAAAAACCCACTGATCCTTTAATTTTGAACAAAATTGTTTAAAAAAATCGCTTACTTTCTTCAGTGAATTATCGGGTGTAAACCCTTCAATAATGAACAATTTCTAAAGATTTTTTTTCTTAATTATTCAACATGAACTCAGCTTTTCAATGACCTGTACAGTTTTTGTAAAACTTGAAAGAGACCATCTGGGTAACCATTTTTTCGAAGACGCGAAAATCGATCTTTTCACAAAACGTGTTCTTGGTTTACATCCGACTGGACCATTCTATTGAGCTTGTATTTGTTGAAAACTCTTATCCTGGATGTCTATTTATTTAACGAAAAGTTAGAATTTGTCTCAGTGAATAGGTATTTTACGATCCGGACACTATGAATGCGAAACTGAGTTTTTTCGACTGTGATCCTTTAATTTTTCACAGCAGTGTAGTTTACAATATCTTTGCACCTTAACTAATAAATTAGTGTAGTAACGGGCATTTTTTCGTTGTGAAAAATTTTAGGAGGAAGGTCTTCGTAAAACCGAATTCTACGTTAAAATAAGTTATATTGAGATCAATGCTCTCTCTCGCTATCCGTCCCTCCTCCTTCCTCTTTGCTTATTCTCTCAATGACTCAATCAATTCTCCTCCCACGGCTCACTAACCCATATTGATAGTATTCGCCTTACGATGTTTCAGTTGAAAACGGTGGCATGTGCTCCGATAGGTGGGCCGCAGTGTGTGTTCGAGGCCGCATTAGCCCCTGTGTAAAATGATGTGTAGCGAAACCGCATTTGCGGCCGGCGGATGGGCGCAGAGGTTGCACGTGTGGGTGTATTATATGTGTCCGAAAGCCCACGTGTGCGTGAAGAGCCGCGCGGAAGTACCGTAGAGTCGATATCTGTCAGATTACACAAAGCAGAATTGATCGCTCCACATAACCCCGACATCTCCGCCCTTTTCCACCCTTACTACACCTTTTAGAGTAAACTATAGTTATTACACCCCTCTCCACCCCATCAACCCTCGCGTTCTATTCCCGCTTTCCAGTTTGAAAACCAAGATTTACCTTCCAGCAAAACACTCTTAAATGTTGCACATTGCCAGATGGCCTCTTTTCCAGGAAAAAGGCCTTAATAGCGAGGCTAGCACATCCCCCTCGAGCCTATCCGTCTTAACGAGAGTTTCCAAACAACGTAGTTATCCAGCTGTTTCGGAACGTTACTCAGGCGTAACTCAGTTAACACTGCGGTTTTCCGGACGAGTTAACTCCGCTTCCTACACCACCGTCCTGACGCACAGGCATCACTACTTAATTGCAACGTGACTTAGGCCCTTAAACTGGTAGGTATCTCAATCATTCAATTCGCTAGAACTGCAAAAAATGTTTCGAAAATCATTGAATTTATTATTATACTGTACTCATAATTCCTAATAAACCAGGTCTTATTTTACAGGATGACCAGGGAACAGGTCTGAAAGAAGCCAACAAGAGATCTCCTGGCTCATTTTCGATAGGAAATGCCGAATAGCAATTTTTTTAATAACCCCCAGATTTCATGTTCATTGGCATTTGAAGTTGTTTTCTTCGTTTTTTCCCCTTGCATATTTTTATTTATTTTGGCATTACAATTATGTTCACAGCCATGTGGTTAACATATATTTATATAGTAACCATTATATTTTTATGTTAGAATTCCTTAAAAAATTTTACAATCCCCTGTAAATTAATAAATTCTTTGATGCTAGGATAAAGTTTTAATTTGAAATAATCGAGGTTCTTTTTGACACTGCACTGAAAAATTTTACTCTCTTCCCGTCTTGCGTCGCACATTCCATTATTAAGTGTTCAAAGGTTCCATTTGGATACCCACATGGCCGCCATCGAGGTGACTCTAGTTGTTGGATCCGGTACAAATATTGTTCGCAAAGTCCGTAGTCAACCCTTAATCTGCATATTGTTCTTCCGAGACTTTTATTAACTGGTTTTTTGAAGAACCGTAGTATTTGTGGTAGGAAGTGTTGGATTATATTGTTAGATCATATTAAGTTTTCATTTATAATCGTCTAGAATACCAATATTTGAGTTTTTATTAAATTTCCTTTCATAGTAATACAATTTCATGAATTTGTGAGTGGTTTGAACTCCTGATATTCACTTGGGAATAGAAATCGTTCGTGTTTCAAAAACCGGCTATTTCATCACGCACTCGAAAAGTACTACGTAAAGTCCACTTGTCGAAGACGGGCCAAACTTCCTCAGAACATCCAAATTCCAACAACATATGTAGTCAATTTTACTGTTACTTCTAAAATCAGTGGAGAAAGACATTTTTTAATCACTTATCAGGAGTTTAATCACATACAAGAGTTCACATCACTCAGCAACCTAGCTTAAACCTAACACGTACCTAGCTTTACAATGATTTCCATCAATTTATTTTTCAAGATTTCGAAATTGGTGTTCTTGCGCATTTTAGATTTAAAAAGGTACAGTCATGCAGCAGGATCGTATGCGCGAATTTTCATATATTACAGTATTATATTTATGTTACATTGTTTTGCAAATTGAGGACTTTGAGTGAAAAGAATTTGTTAACTCCCAATTTTAGCCTCGATAAACAAAATTATTACAATAATTACAAATGTTATTGCAAAAAAACTCGTTCTGAATAATTAATATAGTATTCAAAATGATATTTAGGTTTTTAACTTTTTTGGAGTTTTTATCGATTTTTTAGCACATTCTAATGAAATTTAATTACATTTTTCAGTACAATTTCGTACATAAATTATTTAATGTTCTATTTAATAGTTAAAAAACTTGATTTTAGCAATATTCTACTAAAAAATATAAATTTAACAATTTTTAGCCTTTTTTTCTATTTTTAGTGATTTTTTTAGCACTTTTTTTGAAATTTGACCAATTTAATGTGCTCAAAAATTGCTCAATTAACAAAATTTTCAAAAATTTGTATTTTAAAATTTTTGAAGCCATTGCAACTGCTTAAATTTCTACAAAACTTCGCTAAAATATATAAATACATAAAATTTATTTACAGAAAATTATTTTTCGTTGGTGGGTGGCCTACATCTGTGTTGATATTTTTTTATTGTACTTGTCAATATTACTTGGTTATCAGCTCTTATGTTATAAAAAATTCATGTTGTGTTAGCTCAACGTATAGAAGGATTTGGTAAAGGTTTTGTATTGATGATACTGCCTAAAGTGTTCTCAAACAAGTAATAAGTATATAAATGTTTGGGAAAATACGTATTCTCCCGTTTCATCATTTCCGAATGCGTCCGTATTTTTAACTTACCGATAGATACTTTTTTAAAGAAGATACAGCAAGCCGAATTCCGGAACTAATTTTCTTGTTTTACATCAAAATATAAAAGATAGTGTCCTCGAACGCGAACGGCTGAAGTAGACAAGAAACTCTACGTTTGAAGCGGTGGACATCTCGGGTTGTGACGATTACAACCTATTTTAATGTTCATGGGACTTTGGTTTGGTTGTGGAGAGTACCATTAATTGAAACTACTAAGGATGAATTTAAAACACTGTTGCGCTGGATATAGACAAAGTTTTATTGAAAATCTTTTATTCCCCCTTCTCCCATGCATCTTAACTACCTACCTAATCTAACCCACTGCGACCCGGTCCTTACGATATGAAGTATGTGACAATGGGTGACCAATTGTGAAGAAATTAGTACCCAGTGTTCAAGCAGTTTGCTAGCACTGGAGCAATCTCCAGAAGAATTTTACCTAATAACCTTAACAAGGAAAATGAGTAGGTAGGAAAATAAAAATAGATAAGTGAGGGGAAAATAAACTGTATTTGTTTGAAAAGGCAAAAGGCAAATGCGCTGTGGAAATAAATAAAGGGAAAATCATAACCTCTGGGAAAAAGGGAAATTAACCTGAAATGGAAATGAAAAGGTACAATGCTGAAAAAAAAAAAAAAAAAAAATTAGTTGTTGACCGTGATGCAAAACTCACGTGGCAAAAATAAATGGAAACTAAACACTTTCTTTAAACTTCGGTCAAAAGGAAAAGAGGCTATATAAAATCAAATATGGAAAATGGAGGAGTTGGCTTACTAGGCACAAAACTATTTGGATGGATTCAGAGAAGAGAATGGGAACAGAAATTATTCCCTTTACAAAAGTATCCCTTGAAGAGGGAAGGAGAGAAAACAACATAGCCAACCGTCCAACAGAAAAAACTATCCACCGAACCACCACGTCATTTAGAAGGCTATGCCGGGGGGAAGTGCATGTGGCGGCCTCGAATCATTTAGCCACATCTAATCAAAGTCCCCTATTATTCCGAGTAACCTGTTTTCCCAGTTTCTTAAAACGAAGACTGACACATTACCCGTCCTAGAGACAGAGCCGCGTCTGATATAATCTACTCAGTAACCTGCTTATCATAGGCTGTTCCCAGCTTCATCCTCCTGGTTTATTGTCACGTCAGACGGTACTGCACTCCGGGGGCCAAGAGGCAGCATGCCCTCATGCATGCAACAATGATGTGGCAAATGTGGCACCAAATGTGGGGTGCGAGATCCATCATCCAGTAAACGTGGCAACCCTGGGACATCTGAGTGAGCTGGCCAACCAGACCCAATAAAGCAGTGGACGGAAGAAAGGTACACAGGAACGTACCAGATTATTCACGCAACAAAAACTTGCTCTTTTTGGTTAAAAACTCAAGCATTCATCGCGGGAGCAGGTTGGCCTCTTGAACTTTCTTTTGAAGGCAGCCCTCGTCCTGTTTCTCACACCCCTTTTGGTGAGAAAACCAACCCCTGGAGGTAATCATCCCATTCCCGTCTTTCTCTACCCCTCTCACGTGCACTCACTTAACGCCAACGAATATTAGCTAAGTAATAATCTAAAACTAACAACCAAGTAAGAGCCAGTCAGTTAGCCCTACTGATAGTTAGCTTTAGATAATTAGTTAGCTAATACCCAAGTCCAAGAGGCTAACCTGCTCCTGCGATGCTGGGATTTAGGCCAAGAGTAGCCTGCAAAAGACAGGCCAAGAGGCTAACCTGCTCCTGAGATGCAGGGATTTAGTCCAAGAGTAGCCTGCAAAATACAGGATGCATCGCAGAACCAGGTTGGCCTCTTGGTCTGTCTTTTGCAGGCTACCCTTGGCCTATTTCTCCTTCCCCCCTTTCGGTGAGGAAATCCGCTGCCACGATTATTACAACCTATTTTAATGTTTATGGGACATTGATTTGGTTGTGAAAAGTATTATTAATTGAAACTACTACTGTTAAAACTCTCTTAAACGGATACTGACGCATCAACCGCCCCACAGACAAAGCCGCGTCTAATACAACCTACTCATTAATCTGCGTATCACAGGCTGTTGCCAGCTTCATCCTTCTGGTTTGTTGTCACGTCAGGCGGGGCACAACTAACGTAGATATTAGTATACTTGGTAGATGTACTTCGCTGTGGCACATTGTGGTAGAGCTCAGTCAACTGATCACAGTGGTTCACAATTTGTAACACTATAGGTACCACACCCAGAGGGACCCCGTTCCAAAGTTCAGCATCTTGAGGTGAATTATTCAATTAATTTATAGGAACAAAATCAGCTACAGAGCTCACTATGTCACCTCCGAATTTCAGCACCGTAAGGTGACCATGAAAGAAATTAGCCACAGAGCTCGATCAGAGTGCTACAAGAGTTCACCATTCTTGAGTTGGATGGCAACAAAATTTCAGCATTCAGCATTCCTGAGTTGAATGGAAACGAAAGGAAATTGTGAATAAATAATAAAAAAATAAAGTGGGAACAGATAAATCCTATTACAAGTGGTTTATCCTATTCCTGTGATTTGTCTCGTTACCAGTGGTTTTTCCCATTACCTATGATTAATCCGAATGACTTATCGTTTTTGTCTGGTCATTCATAAATCTGCCGTCATGCTGACGTTAACGTATCTACAAAGTTGCAGTATGTAATTTCCTACTTACAGTATATAGGTTTCAATTCCAATTAATCTTCAAAAGTTGCTTCACTCTTTTACGTGGCATTAGCTATTTTGGCCGGAAGGAGTGGAGGAAAATGAGAGAAAAGAAGCCTGAAACCACTTACAGTAGATGCTGATCATTTGGCAACAACGCATTTTGAAATAGTTCGTGCCATTCTCGACTCGTGGAGCAACCAAGGAAAATGGGATCCATTTTTATTGGTATAGGTTTTGATGATACCATCATATTATGACACTCGTAACTGAAAAAGAAAAAAACTTTTGCTTAGTCTAGAGGCAACTGCTATTATATTGGAAGACATGATTAATTATTTGCCTTACTTTATTACCTTTTAAAAGGATTTCAACTTTAAAGAAAGCAGACAACCTCTCAAACATACTAACATCTGACCTTCATAGTTTTGCTGATGAGGAACACAAATACGTAGCATAATTTATTTAAGTGTGAAATTCATTAATTACCAGTGACAGAAATTTTGAGTTTCTCATCAAGTTGATAGTTTTTCACCTTAGCACGTGAACAAGCTTCATTATTCAAACCAATTTTACTGTCTGGTTAGCATAGTTCTCTAGCGCAATGAATAGAAAATAATGAATTTACGTGAACTCTTTGAAATCCTATCGTTAAACAGTTAAAAATCAACATCACCGGTGATACAAAAACAGCGCTGTGATGAAGAGCGTAAAATTCCTCGGAGGGACGGATTCTGTGAGTGCGTCAGCTATAAACTCGAGACGTAAACACCATCTGTCAAACTTGTCCACCTGTCACCTACTTCTCTTCACTCTCTGTCAACTCTTTTCGTTTCAATTACTCAACCGTTCTGCCTGTGAATTCTGTATTGTGGATACGAACGTTCTCGATGAAACATGTGCAAAATTCTGTCCAATGGGGTACCAACGTATATAACCAATTGTACCGAAGTAACAATGTATGGAACATGTTACACCCTTTGTTCTCTAGCCCAAAAATGACGCCAAATAGCGTTACGAAATCGTGTTATTAAGGATAAGACACACACACACACACACACACAAAACATACTTTTTTTTTTAAGGTTTAAGCCGCACTTCAACTAGAAGGGTCATTAGCGGCATTGAACAAGGTGTCCAAAGGGACATTGGAAGTGGCACGGTTCTAAGGGAAGCCATGTTGCCATCCTTGACTAAAACGCTGCAAATTATTTCACAAAGGTTTATTATTTTTTCAATTGAGTATGATCGTAGTTTTAGTTGGCTAGCGTACGTCATAAGGCCCGTCCAGACTCCTCGGCGTGTCCTACTTCGAGTTGCCACAACCTATACTTCTATAATTACTAGCCGCTCCGGCTCGCTACGCTCGCCTCCACGTCCAGCCGGGGGGCAAGCCCCCCGGACCCCCCATTAAATTGCTCGCTTCGCTCGCAAAATGTGGCATGTAGGGAATTTTGCTCGCTTCGCTCGCAAAGTGTCGCATGTAGGGAATGTTGCTCGCTTTGCTCGCAAATGGTAGATCCCTAAGGGTAGATTTAACGTGTGTAGGGGATGTTGCTCGCTTCGCTCACAAACGGTAGATCCCTAAGGGTGGGTTTAATTCTGTAGGGGATGTTGCTCGCTTCGCTCGCAAACGGTAGATCTCTAGGGGTAGGTTTAACTTCTGTAGGGGATGCTGCTTGCTTGAGGAAGTTATACTGCCCACCCAACTTGACAGACGTTTTTTTCTGTTGGAAATTCTTACAAACAAATTAAATCTTATAAAACTACGTGGAACCACGAAGAGTTTATTAGGGAATGTTGCTCGCTTCGGTCGCAAGGTATTTATTCCGTTGAAATGAGTCTCGAGTTCCTTCAAGACTTAAGTGCGTAGGTAGGCCTCTCGCAACATTGTGAAACGGCGGCCCGGCTGGATTAAAAATGTCATTTTGAACGCTTCCCTCGCAATTCCCCTCCCGATTTGACCTACTTCCCGTCACTTTTTTCGATATCCGACTTCGGATTCAGATTCGGCGGGATCAAAGCTGTATTTCGCCCGCGAAAACCGTTCCGAAAAACGTACCTTTATGGGGTATATTTTAATCGGAAAAAACCAAGTTTTTCGGCGGACTTTTCGAGAAAACGGGTCCGTACTCTCGCATTTTTTTGACGCATTTCCCGATACTTTTTTCGCGATCCGATCGTGCCGTCGTCTTCCTCGTAGGAAAACCTACGAAACCCGTATTTTTCCGGAATTGTCAACGGCCGTTTAGAGGGGTAGGGGAAGCGGGGAAGTCCAAAAAGCGCACATTAATTCTTACTTCGACCCCCCTCCCGCCCTACGGCCCATGGTTCGGGTGGGATTAGAAAATTTTAAATTCGCTTATACACCCTATCGGAAAATCCCAAAAAGATCCCCCCACTCGTAGACTCCCCCCACTCAGCCGTTTGGCCGTGCATAGACGTCCCGATACTTTTTTCGCGATCCGATTGCGCCGTCGTCTTCCTCGTAGGAAAACCTATGAAACCCGTATTTTTCCGGAATTGTCAACGGCCGTTTAGAGGGGTAGGGGAAGTGGGGAAGTCCAAAAAGCGCACATTAATTCTTACTTCGACCCCCCTCCCGCCCTACGGCCCATGGTTCGGGTGGGATTAAACAATTTTAAATTCGCTCGCTCCCACTTTTGGAAAATCTCAAGAAGATCCCCCCACTCGTACACTCCCCCCACTCAGCCGTTTGGCCGTGCATAGACACGACAGACAGACAGACAGACGGAGTTTCATTCTTATTAATAGTATAGATATACGCATGTTTATATTTCTCGATTTGAGCTCCTATCTATTCAAATAGTTATTGCCTTAATAATATCATTATCTAAGTACGTACGAAAAGTCGAGAGGATAATTATGTTATTAAATATGCGTAGGAAAAGCTTTGGTATTAACACACAAATATGACCTTGAAAAAAACATATTCATGCCTCGAAGGAACGCCGGCGCCGTACCCACCGTGCCAGGCGTGCACGCGTGGAAAAAGACACTTTTTCGCCCGTTTTTGGCCCATAGCATCTATGCGAGTAAAGCGATCGGGATGGTTAAACGTTAGGACCAACTAGACCCCAAATGGAGTCTATGTGCGAAAGAACGGGTTTTTTAAGTCAATTCTTAGGCCTTTTATGGCCCGGATGGCGGACGGCGAACGGCGAACGGCGGACGGACATTTCAAATTTGGATTCTACACACATTGAAACGTAAAGTGACAAAGTTTGAGCGGGGGTTATAAAAATTTTTTGCTACACGATCACATAGGCTTATTATTGGAAATAATAAACCAAAAGGAGCGCCATAATGGACTACACTGGCAACTCGGAGGGGAAAAAATTGAGGGTTACAGTGGTGACCACTGTTTAGCCCCCGAGTTGGATTAAAAAACCCAAAAATAAAGTGATACAACTAAGACTATATGTAAATTAGGCTATTAACTATATACATGCTACTATGTACAATCAGCAAAGTGAAATAAAACTACGACTAGATGTATATAAATATATCACAGATCAGATATCACAGTTCGTAGTAGAGCTCAGCGGCTCTCAGGTACAACAACAGGGATCGGACCTTGTCTGGTCCGGATAAAACGTCAACCCACTAAGGGGGCTGATGCTGGACTCGGAGGTCCACAAGGGTTGGGCAGCCCTCCAGAAAGTGGCGGATGGACAGATCACCCCCACACCTCCTACACACAACATCTCGAGCTTCCGCACTAAGCAGGTGTCTGGGAGTAAGACGGGTATGGCCAATGGCAACCCGGTTGACCACTATTCGATCCCTCCTTGGAAGTACGGTTACGAAAGGGCCCACCGAGCTCAAGTCCTGAAGTACACCATGCACACCAGTGACCTCACGCTGCCTTGATTTAATTTATTGTGAACGATCATACATAGCTGAGTAATTGATCAATGCCTCTTTTTTTTTAACAAATGAAAACTTTATTGTTATTAATATAACATTACAATTTTGCGAGCATAATAAATTGTATAGTAGGCCTAGAGACCTAATTATTATGAAATATGCAAGTAGGTTACAATCCACTGATTGTCCTACATGTATAAATACTAATAATAATAACAATTCAAATGTAATAACATGCTAATAGATTTCGAAATAAATAAGTAGTAGGTAACGTTTCAGTCCTCGGGAAGGAAGTCTTGCGGTCTCTATCTTTTTAGACGCCGTTGATTTCTTGGTAGTGGGGTGTTGTTAGTAAGGTCCACTAGCAACGAGTTGAAGTGGTTTTTCATTGAGGAATACAGGTTTGAGTAAGCTTCGCGAAGGATGACATTTACTTCTGGGATATCTAGATCCAGGTGGACCCCATGCGCACCTTTCCCCCCCTCCCTTATAGCCACTTTGCCCCTCACTGCCTGCTCCTCGAGTAGCTTCCTACTCAGTACTGCTCCAGAGTCCAAAAACGTGCCAAGACATACTTTCCGCTTCTTATATGTCTCCATGATACAATCGGCTACCCGATGGAGTTGCTGGGTACAGGAGTGAGCACCCCGGAATCCGAATTGTGTTGTTGGAATGAGTTCGGAGAGGTGGTACATGAGTTTTGGGAGGAGTAGGCGCTCAAGAATCTTTGCCAGCAAGGAGAGTAAGCTAATTGGGCGATAACTGTTGGGATCATGTTGGGGCTTGTTTGGCTTCTTTATCATTACGATGCGGGCGTGTTTCCACGAGTAGGGAAGCTGGGTGGTTCTGAGGATTCCGTTATAGATCTGGGTTAAGAAAACCAGGCTTTTTCTTGGGAGAGCCTTCAGTAGCGGTTGGGTGATGCCATCATGACCTGGAGTCCATTTATTTGGGGATCGTTCGATCATGTTTTTGACTTGAGCTGGGGTGACGAAGTCTTCAAAGGGGCTTAATAAAAGGGGTTCTAGCAACCGATCCTTGATTTCTTGTGAGAATGTGGGGTCGAGATCGTCGTTTGGCTGGAACTGAGATTTTAGATTGTTTTTGAAGATCTCACATTTTTCCAGTGGGGTTGAGTACCAAGATGTCCCAACTTTCAGGGGTGGTATATCCGAAAAGTCTTTTATTAGCATTTTAGTGTGTTTCCACAGAGATCCGTCATCAGGGTTCAGATTGCCTCTGACTATTTGTGGTAATTTTACAGCAGCTCAACGTATAATTACCAAAATACTCGTTTCATCATTAAGATATCCAGGAAACATCACGTTGAGATAATTGTGCACATTGGGGTTTATACGTGGAAGGAAGAGACTGACATTCTAAATGCAATGTTCTCAGTTAGTGTTGTTTAGTGTTGTGCTTTGGTATACTGAGGTCAGGTGATGGATGCCACGCTCTAGGATCTGGCAGTGAGACTCTGATCACTGGGACTAGATCCTGTACAGTAGCAGTAAGTGTAATGCAATAGCAATTAAAGCAATGATGCATAAACAGAGTAGTATGGCAGTATTCAAGTACGATACTTTACAAAGTACGCGACTTTGTGAAGTCTTTTGTTATAATTTCAACTGTCCGAATAAAGAAACGAGTAACCACGTAATAGGAAAGTAGTTGCCTATGACAATTGATTAAAGGTGCAGGAACAGAAGTGTAAAGGTGGGTTCCCGTCCATCCGGAATAGCGTAAATGCGGCAATTCGTAAATGATGGGGGGAATCTTGCCGGCCAAGCACTCTAGAGACGGACTGTCCACATCTGAAAAATTATATATTTTACCGGATTGCCGCAACTACGTCTCCTTCAGGAGCTGTTGTTGGTTGTGTCATCTTGTATATATGTGGTCAAGTGCGAGTCCGTACAAATTTTTACGATCCTCGAATTTTGATTTCATTTTTAGAAAATATATTTCTCTAGCGCTTGTGTATAAGAATAAAAATAATAAACAAATGAAACACTCAAATTGAACACGGTTTCAAGCATATGAAGCCCAGTTGGGTTAACAATAAATAAGTGAAGGTACCGATTTTTCGATTTCACAACAACTTACCTTCCTGAAGATCCTATTCCGTTTGTGTTTTGAGACATTCTTTGATTATAGATTGGCAATTTTCTACTTTTCGAATAAGTAGGTATTTGAGAAGAAATAACACTTTTGTAAAACGAAGAGGAAGTATAGAAATACTACTTGTCCTTAAGAAATGGACAGATTACCTACGTTAAGTAAGTACTTCTTATCGTGCATCAATGCATAAATGATTTGTAATGCGCCAACCTACACAGATTTTCGGGTAAAAATATAATGTTATCTTGGGATAAGCAGTTGATGAATGAACCGAATAATTACCCTACAGGATCATTTTAAAACGACGTCGCCTTTGCAGTTTTAATGTACATACATAACAATTTCTTCTGTATGCCCTCATGATTTTTTTTATGAGCTTATTATCCAACATTGTTTATGGAGCTATGATGTCCGTGAAATGTGTGATAGGTTGGAGAAAATTCTGGGGGAAATCTGTTTGGGAAAAGCAATGGTATAGAAGACACAATGATAACGCAATGATTACACAACCGGATAGTTATGAACGGTCTGCCGCAATTCCGAACTCCCCTCCACTAGTTCCAATCGCAGACGCATTGCCGCATTTCCGCAATTCCGAATGAATGTGAACTCACCTTAAGGGATTCGTGGGATGTGGAGCGAGGATAGAAGTATATATATGTAGAGAGGGTCACGTCTCATTTCAGCACTGTTCCTTGAACTTTATTCCTTCCACACCTGTGGCTACCCGTTCTTTTGAACACGAAGAACTTAATTTATCTTTGCGAAACTTGTTTCCTACATTATTACTCTAACGTCCCATGGTGAAGAACTTTTTTTTCCAGTGGGAAGGGAGTGGGGGGAACGGTTTTGTAGATTTTTTAAATAATTTTTGAGTTTTTCCTACTCAAACACTGAAATCTCACCAGTCAGGATCCAAAATGTTCAGAAAAGAAAGACACAAGTTAAAATTGTCCACACAAAAAGGAAACAACTCTGTAAACGAGACACAGACTGCGTGAACTCTACTGAGTTGTGTCTTTCTTCCTAGGACGTGAGGTTACTTCCTCCATAGAAGAAAGACAAACGCACTCTCTAGCGGAATTAGAGTTCCCTACACATATCTCCACCTTCTACAGACAAACTAGAGTGTTTCTACTTCTCAGAACCACAACTAACGGCAAAATCGCGATTTTTGAGTTGTACTCTTATTCTAGGACGGGTGCGATATATGTAGAGATTTCAGTGTCTCATTTCAGCACTGTTCTTTGAACTTTATTAACAGCGGTCCTGTGGGCTCTTCTTAGCCGCCAAAGAACTTAAAATAGCTTATTAGTACAGTTTAGGTACATCATATCTCTATCACTGCTTTCTAGGAAGAACTTATTTATGAGTTGGGAGGAGTGTGCTCGTAGAAACTAAATAGAGAATAAATGTCCTCGTAGGATTTCAAGGTTTCAGAGAGTGGATTAGAGGTGTTTATATATCGAGGTCGTCGGATATAAGAGGTTGGAATGTCCCCAATTGCCGCAAATAGAAGTATGGAAAAGGGAGCGTTCGGGACCGATCGGGACTATTTTGTATCCGATTCACCAAATTCCTGAAACTTTCATCAAAAATCAGGTGAAAATTGCAAACATTAAGATAACGTACTCGCAGACATTGGTATTGATCCGACATCAGCGATGAAATCCTACATTAGATGCTCCAGGGTCTCACTGTAAGCTATTGTAGTTTATGATACCAATAGGCACGACACCAAAGTGCACACACCGATTATTATCATTATTTATTGATTTGTCTATTTCTTCTATTTGAGAGAGAACAAGAGAGAAAGAGAGAGAGAGAGAGAGAGAGAGAGAGAGAGAGAGAGAGAGAGAGGGAGAGAGAGAGAGAGAGAGAGATGCTTTTACACTGATAGAAATATTATAGCAACTACCTGGGAGAAATTATTGAAATCAAATAGAACATCTACACTTTACTGGCCCATCTCTACGTCGTGGTAAAAATTTCGAAACCACGAAAATCGATAGTAATGGATATTGTGGTTCTACTACCCTATCTAATAGTGAAAACTAATAGAAATAAGGTAGAGAATAAAAAATCATTTCGTGGCATAATCATTTCATTCATGGTTAGCTTAAAATAATAATAAGGTGATTTTGGTCTAATGCATGGCAATTTTGCATTAATTTATTAAAAACCACGGAATATTCAATTTCATGTTATATTTAGGAACTGGGAAGGTATAAATCACCGTATTTCAGTCGGCTTTTATTTTTCACCATTTTTAAATAAAAACTCAATGTTTCAAATAATGGAAATTGCTACCGAAAATTGAAAAAATCAATATTTGCAGAGGTTGGTGGAATCCACGGGTTAAAAATTCTAATTCTGCATTCAATTCCTTAAAGAATGCTTCTAGCTTCGAGAATTGACGAACCGATACTCATATTTTTTTTCAAATTAACTTGCTACCACTGGTTTTCAATATCCATTTTCTGATAAGGAGAGATAGAGATTAAAAATTAATATTCAAACGTTGAGAATATTATTCGTTAAAACGTTCGGGAGAATCATTTACAGTATAAGCCAAGTTGATCAGAAGAAGGCGAAACATTAATTAAATTACTTAAAATATTAACTTTCAGGGGAATAATGTCCTTAGGGGTTCCGCACAGCAGTTTTCGTTTTGGTGCGTTCAAGAGAAGACACAGAGTTACCCAGAGAGGGTTATTCCAAGTAAATATAATCGATTTGAGACCTTCAGCTACTACTCTGGATGCAGAAGACGTTAATTTCAAAAACTTTTATTTTGAATTTTTTCCACCTGAAACATTAGTTTTTTTTTTTTTTTTTTTTTTTTCTCAATATTCTTTATTGCACCAAGTATTACTTATTAACAATATTATTTTGAAAATATGGACTTTAATTCAAAACTAAGATACATCACTGAGTTTTGTTGATTATGGTGGATGTTTCACTTCACTGCTTCACAAGTAAGCAAGGTCGAGTGGTTTGGTACGCTTCAATCTTCTGATGATATCACTTGTATCAAGGAGTTGGACAGCTTCCTCGTTGATGTGACATCTTAACCGCTGTAGGTGTCTCACAGCTTGTCGCTTTATAGCATCGTTTATTGTTTCGATCCGAAGCTCATGATGGAGACGTTCGTTTCGAAAGTACCATGGTGCATTGACCACCGTTCTTAGCACATTGTTCTGGAATTTTTGGATGATGTCTCGATTTGACTGAGCCGTACAGCCCCAAAGCTGAGCTCCATAAGTCCAGACTGGTTTAAGGACTTGGTTATACAATGTTAGCTTGTTCTGGATTGACAACTTCGACCGTCTCCCCATTAGCCAATGCATTTTTCTGAATTTTAGAAGGAGTTCTTCCTTCTTTTTCTTGACATGGGCTTTCCATCTAAGTTTGGCGTCCAGTGTCATGCCTAGGTATTTGGCTTCATTAGCATTCGGAATAACTTTTCCCATGAAATGTACCGGAATATACTCGATTCTCTTGTTGGTGAAATCGACATGTACCGACTTAGTTTCATTTATCTTGATTCTCCATTTTGCTGTCCACTTTTGTATGCTGGATATTGATTGATTTAACTTGTTGGTGGATTCAGTGTTACATTCTCCGACTGCCAAAATCGCTGTATCATCTGCGAAGGTGGCTGTGGTGTTCATTCCAATTTCTGGGAGATCACTGGTATAAAGGACATACAAGAGCGGTCCAAGAACACTCCCTTGTGGGACTCCTGCCTTGATTAGCTTTGGCTCTGAGTAGGCGTCTTCTTGCTTTATTCTGAAATAGCGATTGGTGAGATAAGACTGAAGCAGCTCAGCATACTTTATTGGTAGATTTTTGCGCAGCTTGTAGTTGAGTCCCTCATGCCAAACTTTGTCAAACGCCTGAGCGACGTCTAGGAAGACGGCTGAGCAGACTTTCTTTTCCTCAAGGGCTTGTTCAATTATATGTGTTATTCTATGGACTTGATCGATAGTGGAATGTTTCTGTCGAAAGCCAAACTGGTGCCTTGGGAACAGCTTACGTTCTTCGATTATGGGTACTAGTCGCTTGTGGATTAGTTTTTCAAATAATTTTGATAATACTGGTAGAAGTGAGATTGGTCTGTACGAACTTGGCTCCGTGGGAGGCTTTCCAGGTTTAGGAATCATTATGACCTCGGCAATCTTCCACAACTGAGGAATGCAACGGTGTTTTATAATTGCATTAATAATCATGGTTATTTTTGCAATGGCTTTACGCGGGAGATGCTTAAGGATCTGACCAGTGATAAGGTCGTAGCCAGGAGCCTTTTTTGGACTGATTTCCTTATCGATTATGAGCTTAATCTCTTTGATAGTAACGGGTGGAATGTCGACATCTTGATCAATACCATTTGCGACCTCTAGAGTCAGTTCATCTGTCATAGCAATGTTTGGAGTGAATATGTTTGCTAGGTAATCAGCAAAAATCGCTGCTTTGTCTTGATTACTCTTAGCCCAACTCCCATCGGAATTTTTTATGGGTGAAGCTTGTATTATTGGTCTTTTAAGATATTTGGTAGCCTTCCAGAGTGAGTAATCAGTATCACGATGACTTGTGAGTCCCATGATATAGTGCTCTTGGGTTTCTTCATTGATCTCCTGTGTCAAAGACCTCAGTTCACTTTCTGCCTTGTACCATTCTGATTTATGGCTGGGTACTCTAGTTACTTGCCATCGTTTTCTGGCCTTGCGTTTTTCTTTTATTGCAGTGACTATTTCCCGAGGGTAATTGATCCCTCGGAGTCGCCTTGTAAGTGTTGGTGTATTTTCCCAAGCAACAGTTTGTATACTGCAAACAAGATGCTCGAGCTCGTGTTCAATTTCTTCTGGTGATTGTAAGGACTTACTCAAGTCGATATGTCTGCATATTTCTTGCTTGAAGAGCTCCCAGTTGGTCTTCTGATTGACTAGGGCAGGGTTGGATGGCTTCTGAATGATTCGATCACTGAGTGTCAGTATGATGGGTGAATGATCTGAACTGAGATCAAAGTTTTCTTCGACTAGCAGGTAGTTCGCTGAAATGTTTTTCGTAATGAAAAAGTCAATCAGATCGGGTGTCTTGTCGGGGTCTTGTGGCCAGTATGTTGGTTTCCCGGTTGAAAATGCTTCGCAGTTTTTATCATTGATTGCTTGAATCAATCTACGACCTTTTGTAGTAGTTAGTCTTGAACCCCAAAGTGTATTTTTAGCATTGAAATCCCCTCCTAGGATGAAACGATTCCCAAGTTGGGAGAGTATACCCATGTATTCATCGTATGTCGTTTGGTGCCTCGGCGGACAATATATGCTTGCAACATTAATCATGAATGAAGTGGTCCTGATTGCAATGGCACATATCTGGAACGCTTCAGTTTCTATTTTGACTTGCTCATGGTGATAAAGGCTTTCTTTAATCAATACTGCACTGCCGCCGCGCGCTTGATTGCTTGGATGAATGGCGTGGTAGCACTTGTAGCCTTTGAGTCGGAGGTACGATTCGTTGGTAAAATGTGTCTCAGAAATGAGACAAATGTCAATCCGGTTGAAGTCTAGAGCCAACTGAAGCTCAGTTTTTCGTGACATGAGCCCATTGGCATTCCAGCAGAGTATTTTTACACTATTCATGTTGATCTTTCCGGACGAGTGCTTTCGATTCTACGAACACGCTCATCCAGGTTGCTGATACTCTGGCTGAGTTTTGTGACTATTTCGAAAATCTGATTTATTTTTGAGTGGGTGTCTTTGTTGACGGGATCGACCGATTGCCCGGTTGGCAGTTGTTGTAGCTTTTTCTGATTTTGCAGAACTTTCGAGTATGACAGGAGATTAGAGACCTGACTGGCGGCCACCTGGGCCGTTTTTTTATTACAGAGTAACGGCTTTTTTGGTATGAATGTTTCTTTATTGGGTTTTACTTGCTCTAACTTTTCCATCTGTTGTTGATGAGGAATTTTCTTGTTTCTATTAATAGCTTCAATAGCTACTGGGCAACCGCGATAATTTGCAGTGTGGTCTCCAGAGCAGTTGGCGCATTTTGCAGGTGTATCTCTGGCCTTGGTGCATTCTTCAGTGAAGTGGCCCTTAGCACACTTAACACATCTAGGTGGCTTGGAGCAGTAGTTTTTGGTGTGGTTAAATTCTTGACATCTTTTACATTGGGATGGATGTTTCGAAGATTTGATCGGATGCACTGTCACACGCCCTTTGAGAACCTGCTTAATTTCATAGATTTTCTCGGGATCTAAATCTTTACGAAAATCGACAATGCACATATCTAATGGATTTTTAGATTTCCATTCGAGTTTTCTGTCTACTTGAAGTACACTGTGGGAACCAAATTGGTTTCTCAGATCATCAAGGACCTCCTCATTTGTCCATGATTTGTGGATTCCTTTAATCATGACTTTGATGGGCCTGTCCTGTTTATTTTGGTATGTATAGTGCGGAATTTTTTTGTCCGCAAAACACTTAGTGATAGCACGAAAGCCATCTGAATCCATCGTGTTAATTTTGACCACATCATTTGACATAGTGGTAAAACTAACTTCGCCGGTTTGTTCCTCGACCATTTTCTTGAGGGCTGGAAAGGAAGTAACCCTTTCAATATAAACGGGAGGAGGTTTTGGATCTTTTTTTGGTTTTGGCTTGGCAATAGAATTTATGATTAGTGGACGTGAAATAGATTTTTTTCTTTTGTGTCCTCTTTGAATGACGTTATCCCATTCGCCCGTCTCTTCGGCTAGGATTTCTTCGTCTGTTGAATAGGACTCAATGGGAGGGGCTGGCTGATTTGTTTTGCTCAGTGTTTTAGTTTTGATTGTGTCGATCTCAATCTCCAGTTGATTGACTCGAGCACGTTCCTGTAGACCAGCGTCATTAGCTTCCTTCAAAATATCACATAAATGGGTAATGATTTTTAATAACTCACTAACTGTGCTATGAACAGCAGGCGAATTACGAAGCTCTGGAGAGGTGTTGACAAATTCTTGTTGTTGTTTTGCTTGGGCTAGCGCTCGCGATATCACTTCGAGGACAGTGACCTCCATTCCGCAAACGCGCGAAAACACTCGCGGAAACAACTGACATTCGTTTTTTGTTTCGCTCTCCGATGTTACCTCTTCGGCAGTTCGAACAAAACATTAGTTGAAACACTGTGCGTCGCAAGAGTTGCTATCTACATACGTGCAATTGTAAATGAGAATCAAAATATATTCACAAAGGCGTAGATACAAATTTAACATCATAGAAACGAGTTGGGGGACTTCGTATTGATTGCACTGTTAAATTAAGAAATATAAAGAGTTAAGTTAATAACGTGAACCATTTCACTAATAATGATAGGACAATCGTTTCAATAGTTTAATTAGAAAGCAGAAAAATGTTCTCAACCGAAATACTCTGGAAGATATTAAAATAAACATGTAAAGCTTTCTTTTTACCGTTCAGTAATGATGGCACGGAGTTACGCTGTCTGGCGGGTAGGTAGTGGAGAACGGAGAGCGGAGTTTATTAAATTTCCGTAGCTTTTTAATTTAATAACACCAGCGTAATGTGAGGCCGGGAGGTTTTAAGGGAAATCCCGCAGTGGCGTCAGTGGGGAAAGGGTTTTTTTTTTTTTTTTTTTTTTTTGTACACTACTACGTACTACTTCTTTTTTCCCCCTGTTTTTCATCTTTTTCCCTTTTTATCGGTCCTGGGGAAAGAGAGGAGGACGGGAGAAAGGGAAGAAAACTAAATTGAAAAGAGCTGGCTTGAGAGATTCGAGAGAAGCGGAGGGTGAAGAAAAAGTTGCCGCGGCGCCCTAAAGGTTTGGCGTTGATGGGTTTAGTTTAATTAACGACCTATGATAGGTCCCGACTATTACAGCGCTGTGCAGCGGGAGGCGGGAGAAGTAGTGGTGGGAACTTTGAGGGGTGCGAGGGGGGTCAAATGATTTTTCCTCGGGCGCTTATTACAACCAAGACCGAGACGCTTCCGTGACACTGTTGACTCAAGCTGCAGAAATAGAGTTTAACTTTCTCGGTGAGACTGTTTTTCTCTTCACCTCTCGAAGAAAAAACTTTCTTTTTTTTTCCTTTATCAACATAAACTCAAAATTTGCTGAAACACAGTTCTATACTATTTCAAAGTACCTTCCATCCAAACTAAGTAGGTATGCACTAATTTCATCAGTTAGTTGGTTCAAATCTACTGGAGTATGGCGTGTTAATATAATCCTTTCATTCATTAGCAGAAAGTTAGGATTAGAATCGTACTGTTGGAATTCAAGATTACATACAATTTTTTTCCAAAGACTAATTTCGTTTTATATCTTGAACCTCTAAAGCCAGATCAATATGTGTTACAAGTTGTAAATATTTGTTGCTCAAGATAATCCATGTAAATATCTCAAGCAGAGGAGATAACGGAGAACCCATAGCAACCCCTGGCTGTGTATAACATTTCCCTAAAATAAAAAGTAATTTTGATCCATACAAATAGACATCAAATTAAACAATTCGTCCTTTTCGACAATATTAAGTTAAGAGGCGTGAATCAGCCTGCACACCACATCTTTGCATCTAGCTACATCGATATTGGTGAACAGACTAACCACGTCAAAAGATGCAAGTTTAGCATTTGGAGGCATCCGAATGTCCTTAATTTTAGAGACCAAATCATAGGAATTTAGTACAGTATGTTGAGGTCGAAATTTGATTTTGTTTCTAAATAAAATATTTAGTTTTTTCAGTCAATTTGTAAGCGGGAGCTCCGATATAAGACACCACCGGTCTCATCGGCACTCCTTCCTTATGAATTTTAGAGAGACAAGATAACCTAGGCGCATGTGGGTTCATTTCTACAAAACTTGGAATATACATATTTTTTAGTAAACTATCTTCTGATTGATGAACTACTTTTCGAATTAATCTTTGAAATTTTGAAGTTGGGTCAGATGAAAGATTTAAACAATTATTATCTTCTAGAAATATTACAGTTTTCAAAACATAATCTTGCTTATTTAAGATGACAGTTGTATTACCTTTATCTGCTTTGAGGGCAACAATATTTCCCTGGGAAAACTTCTTCTTTAGACCAGCTGGAACTGTCTCCTCCTTAACGGGTGGTGGTCCTGGTAATCTTGATGAGGACTGGATCTCTTCTGCACATAGGGTCTTGGTGACAGATGGACCATTCGTAGCCTCGACGGAGAATGCTAAGTCCCGAGTCGCAGGAGTTCCAAGGGAGAAACATGGGTTATGCTTCAACCCTTTCTCAAGAAGGGATACTTCTGCCGGAGAAAATACGACATCAGACAGGTTCTCCACTTTCTTGAAGAATGGGTGAGACCTTGTTAGTGGAGCTGGAGTCTTAGGGACTGGCTTTTTAGTCTTCAAAAGTTGTTGTGATTTACCTTGCAGAATCTTCTTTTTCGCCGATCCTTTCTTCCATGCGGCTTCGACTGCATACTGCTCGATAAGTTCCCATTCCCTGGAGGTGTAGCGGGCGGTGAGTTCTTGAAACATATACTTAGTACAGTTTCTCCCGGGCAATATCACGAACACTATACCAACGATGGAGTTCACTTTTCACAAGCTTGATTTGTGCCTCATTAATAATTCGGACTGCAGCACCTGAAGGGTGCTTACATTGGATTCGTACAAAATTTGGAATTACACGTTTAGAAATACACTGTTGATTGAACCAAATGTTCCTTTCCGCTTTCCACACCACTAATTATGTACCCCCCCCCCCCCCCCCCCCCCCCACTTCATTCATTATTTTATATTTTTGAAGATAATTATCACTACCGCGCGCATACGGAGGGCTTTGTATGCTCGTAGTCATGTTTCTGAATAATAATTCGGAGCAGGAAATAGTCGGATGATTTACACTCCAGCCGTCACGGCTCACCCCTGAGCTGACGACATCCCTTCCTAAAAACTCTCATCCCACACCACTGAGCTGTGAAAGAGAGGGAGATCGCCAAGGTGCAAAAAGGCACAGCGGCAACCAGCAAACTCCAGTTCGCGCTTGATAAGCACCCCTAACACTTCTCCTCAAACTCAATATTAAACCAACACAAGCCCTGGCCTTAAAATTCACCTCCTCCCGTCGATCTAATATAAAATTGTATCATTCATAAATATTCTAAGCTCAAGCCTCTGTATTACTAAAAACACGACTCTAACTTTTTTATCTGTCAAAATATTTCTAAGAATTTTGATATTACAGAAACATTTATTATATCTCATATAATTTCCATTAGAGTTCTATTCAACCCTAATAATTTTCTCTCCTCAAAAATTACGCTGAGATTTTTGTAGTTAGGCTCAGTAGGTGTTTTCACTCGCAGGCATGTTTCTGGAAGTGCTAGTAGGTAGCCATAATCTCTTAATTAGCGTAGCGATAATCTCTTTTAACAAAAAACGGACGGTAGACCTACGGTTCTACAGTCAGATCATTTAATAACAGGCCTCTTAATTTTACACATTTCACATGATGGGGTCTTTTCTGATTGGTTCATTATGGTTACATTAGCAATATTAGTTTATAACTGAGCGTAATAAATCAGCTTTCCTTGACACTACAGAGACGGCTTAGGGATTGTGAGATGCTGTGATAAAATGAGAGCATTCCAAAAAGTGGCTAACGATTTTCCTGCTATGAAAACTAAGGGAGTTACACATTTAATTTTACCCTAGTAAGCAATATTAGCATTGGTTGTACGTGAAAATCAATAGAAAACCCCACCGTGACGTGACGCTCGTGACGTGACTAAAACAAAGGGAAACGTCCTGTTAATCATAATTAAATGATAAAAGTATCATCACACGAACACATCCAGAGATAAATAAGTACAGGTATTTCTTGAAAAACCAAAGGGCCTTTCAAGCTAGGAAGTGACAGGTGCTTACGAGCATCGTAACACAAAGGTAAATATAGTGCATAATAGTTTAAAAAAATAATTATACTATCTTGTATTCATATATTTTTATAGATGTATTTGAATATTTTATAGTTTTGTATGAATTGGTTCAAACTTTATTTATATGTAGAAGACTAGGTACTTTTCAATTTTTAACAATGAAAACTGATTTTCATTTTTTTAAAAGTAAATTGTATTGCATGAATACTTCAAGTACCACAAAAATTCACAAATGAGCCCCTTCTAGTTGGTTCTGGTGATGTTCCCCTTCATTATCATCGTTCCAATTTGATAATAAATCTCTTAATCTCGACAAATCATTGATGCTAGGTGCTGCAGACTAACTTGTCTAGATTGATTCGCATGCGGTACATGTGTTTGGCAGGCGGTTGATGGCTCAAGTACGACAGACGAGCAATTTTACCCCATTTTTGGAATCTTTATATCTTGAAACGTAAACCAACAAATTTCGATGAGGGTAGGCGGCGGTGAGGGGGGGGGGTGTAAAACCTTTAATTTTCTTGGTTCATTACAAAAGTTTATTAATGAAAATAATAAACCAAAGTAATTCAAATAGAAAGCTGCTTACACATATTTGAGTGTTGTAAACGTTCCGACAACTGCTACGGGAAACCGCTCAAAAGAGGTCTTTTGGTACCTAGTCTCTCCTCTCTGTGGATTCATTCTTCTACCAGCTGTCTCCAAGGGCGGTGAGTTCACTTTCCTAGTCTGAATATAGCAATCATTGATATATACCATAGAGTATTATTGCCTACAACCCATATACCTTACCCTTGCTATCCAGATTTACCCTGAAGCCCCCTAAGGTATTTCTAACTTCGATTGAAGCGTATATTAAAATACAATGGCTCTCAACTTGAACAGAAACTCCCCTCTAGTTACCTTTCTTTGGAGCACCATAAGAAAACGGTAAATAAATTATCTCAGTGATGGAATTCTGTGTACCTCTCATTCAGCTTCATACTAAATAGATTATTAAAACTTTATGCATTATATTGAATTAAAGGTAAGAATTTAATTACTACAATCATTGGATTGTCACGGTGTTTATGCATATATATTTGTATCAGGTACCTTGTTCTAGATCGTGGCGAGAAAGAAGAGCCAGGAAGGAGATTTTGTTGGGGAATATCGACTTAGGGTGGAACTTAATGTCGCGTAATAAGTTCCTAAATTGATATTTGATAGGGCACTATTTCTTCACGCTTGGGGTGGGATCCCTTAAATTGTAAATTAAAGCTTTCCGTCGAGAAACTTTTAAAAGGGGAAGGCGGAGAAGAAGGGAAACTAAATCCGACGAGATATATTGTTATGGATAGAAATGGGAAGAGCAGAGTTTTAGAGAGGGAGAGGAGAGAAGGGGGTAGCTAGTTAGGGGAAGCTGCATATTAAACCTACTGGAAGAGGGTAGTTTTAAGGGGTGAGGGGGGCAGTTATTTTGATGTGCCCGCTTTCTCCCGAAACTGAAGGCATCTCGAGGCTGAAGGAGAAGTTGGAGCTAACAGCGCCCGCGGGACCGCCACCAAATCTACTTGTGGCTTTTGTACAGCAGCTTTGGGATTTGCCTATCTAGAGTGGAAATACAAAGAAGGGGTGAGGATTCCTGCCTTTTTTCTCCCCCTAAAGTCTGAAAAAGGGGAGAGCAGCAGAATGAGATCATTTGCTGAGCATAGCTTTTCGAAATCCCGGCGTCTTTTCGTGGAATTCCAGGATGATTCCCTTGAAATTACGTTTTGAGTTTTGATTACCATCTTGAATCTTTGATTTCAAGACGGGAAATGTGGTGAAGCTTCCTCAAGCTATGATTTGCAATCAAATACCAAACAGTGGTGCATACGAGCATATAGTTATAAGAACACATTAAATTAAATATTATAGCATTCATTATCAGAAGAGTCAGTCCGAAATTTTTTTTTTTTTAAATTTTACATTATTTCGCACTCAATTTTGAGCAGTTTGATATATAACAATTTATTGTTCCGAATATGGAAACCCAAGAAAACCGAGTTTGAAGTTAAGCATCTCATGAGCGGGCTCCTGCTCTAGACAAGAGAGACAGCACCTTCCCAAAACCGGTTCCTGCTCAAAAACCGGATTAACTTAGGATTCGAAAGCAATAAACTAACTCTAAACCTAACGAAACTTTCCCGAACAAAGTATAACTCTAACAAAACCTTCCCTTATTCCTCTTCCTATTGTTTTTACATTGAAGATAGAACGTGGGACAGTAGCAAGCTGTCCAGCTCGAAAAATGTTCTTCTTCAGAAAAACCCGTTTTCTCAAAACAACATTTTCTTATGCTTATGTGCTGCTTTGTGCGGTCCCTATCCAACCATTTTTTTTTTTTTTAACATGGATAAGTGTATTTTTCGGCTGGGGTATTTGAAAAAAATGTGTACCCAACGTTTTTTTAGCCCAAAAAAGTGTACATGAAGCTTTATTTTCTATTGATTTTCACGTACAACCAATGCGTCACCTACTAGCAAAGTGTAACTCCAATAGTTTTCATGGCAGGACAATCGTTTGCCACTATTTGGAATGCTCTCATATCATCACAACATTTAATGATCCCTAATCCATTGTAGGGTCTAGGAAAGCTGATTTAGTATGCTAAGTTATAAACTAATATTGCTAAGTAACCATATTAAACTACCTAATAATGCAAGCATAGTAGGTAAGCTATTGAGCAGTAGGTTTATAAGCAGTAGGTACTAGACATATCCATGATGTACTGTTTTTCCCATCATGGGAGAAATTACAAATTTTCTCTTTTCTTAAATACTGTTTGTACGTCGCTAATGCGTCGTTAGACGAATGGGTTTGGCATAATTTTCATTTCAAGATTTTGCGGGTGAGAAAATGATACTACCAAAAACCCGAATTTTATTGTTTGTAAAAAATAAAAAGATAGCAGTATTGAAAGTCGAAAATCCCCTGTCTATTGATAGTTCTTAGTAAGATAAACAAACCAAAACAAAAATCATTGAATTCGGATGAGTAGTTCACTGAGAAAAGTGCACGGAAACTAGGAAACTAAAATATGTACCTAACTTTAGGTACTTGTGGCGAAGCACGTAAATGATCATTGTGGATTCTTTTTTTCCGTAGTTTTGTTCATCAACATCTAAATTGTCGAACTAGCAACCATTTTTTAATTCTCCACTGTGTTTTAAGCAACATAGAGCCGTTTGTGGAAAACACCGTTTATCGGACTGACTCCCCTGCACAAGTAGGTTAGATATATTATGCTATTTGGCAGACTTACGTTCAGTTTGGTAAATCCAAGTAGATTGTTAAACAGAAAACTATCTGTACCCGATTTGCCTGAATTTAAGCTTTTAGTGGCCATGAAAATGGTTAACTGTCAATATATTGCAGAAAAACATTCTCCAAATAGTATTGTGCTTTAAAATTCAATTTTAAAATTACAGGAACATTTTTTTAGCATGATTTTGTTCACCTTAGATTTCTTTATTGAGTTTCGGTTTCTTTTTTGATAATGTGAAGAATCAGCGGAGAGGAAAAAAAAGAAACAGCGAAATTGTATGGAGAATTTAGGCTTGGAAACTAAGCTGTATGGTCGCCAGAAAACGACTCAAAGGTGCGAAAATTTATATTTTATCTGATAGCCAGGCTGCTTTACAGGATATATATGCCTTTTCAATTACCTACATCTAAGCTGACCTGGGACTGGCTTAAGTCTCTCAAAACCGCCACCCACGGCAACAAACTCACTTTGCCCTGGGTACCTGGCTATGAGGGGATAGTCGGGAGCGAGGAAGCCGACCGCATTGCTAAACAGGGGTCGGAGTCTTACCCTGTTGGCCTGGAACCCCTTTTTGGGATCACCAAGAGCTTTATTACTCTACAAGTAAACTAATTGGAAGACAGCAAAAGAGCTGAACATTGGCAAAACACTCCTAAGCAGAGGCAAGGCAAGCGGCTAATAACCATCTCAAGAAAAAGAGCTACAGCTCTTCTGTCACTGAGGCGTAAAGACCTTCGCATTATTGTCGGTCTCCTCACTGGCCATTGTCCGCTGAAATACCATCTCCACTAGTTGGGCAAAGCCAGGACAACAGATTATCGCCTCTGCTGCGAAGAGGTCGAACCAGCGGAGCATATCCTCTGCGATTGCCTTGCTGTTGCGTCTTTAAGATTCCGACACTTCGCGAAGGGTACCCTCTCCCCTACCGACATTGCTCAGGAAACACCCGAAAAACCACAACACTTTGTGAGATAAGAGGCAATAAAACGGATTCTTAGATGATAACAGGGACTTTTTGTCACAATAGACCAATAGTGGTCTCCGTGACAAGGGGCTTTCTAAACAAAACAAAACAAAAAAAAAAAAAAAAAAAAAAAAACTGTACGGTCGTATTTAGACCCCCCCCACATCCGAACTGAAATTGAATCAAATTTGTTGGAGTCTTCCAGGAGTAACTCCAAAAATAACAGCTGCAAATGACAAATTTCAAACAATCTGAGTTTATTTTTTCAACGATTTACTGTTGTGGATACATAATCATGAAGCTCATCACAAAATATTGATAGTCTGAAAAAAGTAACACATTTCTCTTTGACCAGCGTGTCAATTACATAACTTTCTTTGACATTTTGAGTGAGTTGGGGAAGTGAAAAACAGCGTCGAAATGAAAGAATGCGGTAGTTTTTCGCTTGCTAGCTTCGGATCCCCGAAGTTGCGGTGACGAGAGGCCACGCTAACGGCAAAAGGGCAGCTTTGCATTTCACCGTCTGATCACATATTGATCATTCGCGGAAAAGGGGAAAAAAACTTGGTTGGTGGGGGGGGGAGGGGGGGGGCTTCTCACTCGGCAAATGTCAGGAGAAATTAAAAGTGGAAACTGCACAGCGTGCTGCTAAAGTGTGACTGTATAAGGGAATTTCAGCAGGATGTGGCAGCACACGTATTGTCAAGGAAAAAATTCATATTAATAATTTTAAAATGACTAATTTTCAAGTTGAAGACATCCTAATATTAAACAGCATCCCGGACACTGATATAAAGTAATTTCCATCGAGTATAGTGAAAAATTCACTAGCGAATTTTTGTAGAAAATGATCTATTGCAATGGCTCGAAAAATTTAAAATCAAAATTTTTGAAAAAATGTATTATTGAAATCCGTTTTGAGGCATTCTGAAACGAATCCTCGAGTTTAACGATTTTTCATATGTGTATGTATATATATACATATATATATAAGATAAAATTTTCGTTCTTGAGCCAAAAATCGAGCTTTCAAACGAAAGGATGAGCTTGTTTGCCAGAACTTTTTGATCACATTACATTTGAAAAAATGTAATTAAAAAAATCACAAAAAATGGCTAAAAACTGCTAAAAATTGTTAAATTTATATTTTTTGGTGGAATATTGCTCAAATAAAGTTTATTAACTATAAAATAGAACATTCAAAAATTTATGTACAAAATTATGCTGAAAAATATACTAAATGTACTACCTAATGCATAAAAATTTGCTAAAAAATCGATAAAAACTGCAAAAAAGCTAAAAAAGTCAGTACCTCTATTTTAATAGGAGATTATTATTTAGAATACTTTTTTTCCATACAATTATTAGTCAACAATTTCCTTGCACTCAAAAAGCTCAAATTTAAAAACGACTTAACATTATACAATACGATAATTTACGGAAATTCGCTCGTACGATCATGCTGCAAGATTGGAACTTTTTCCGTTTTAAATCTTTCCGGGCAACTTCGGTTTCACGTACGAGTATATATCATTACTGTGTAACTATATATCTGTCTGTCGGTTCATCTCCTGTAATTCTGGGAATTGCAATTCACATACTCCCGCGTTGTTTTCCGAATCTGATGGTATTTTCTCAGATTTGAATGGATCAAGCACTAGCTGATTCTTTATGAATTTCTTTTTTATTAGGTTCGTTGTTTGTCCCTACTCATTGTTGAAATCACCAAGTTATTGCGATACCCCAAGTTCCACCAATCAATTTGCAAGGGTCACGATAGATATTTTTTATTGTCCAGGAACTTTACATGTCTTCAGTACTGTGCAATTTAATTGGGACTACCCCTCAATCTTTCACATTTTCAAAGTTTGGTACAATGTTCACCATTTGCATTGTAATCAGCTGTCAGGTGACTATTACGGGTCCTATCAGCTGATTCCATTATTACGATGAATTATTATCACCTCGCATCATCATTTTTGCTGAATCATCAGTGTGTTAAGTTTGAGCAATTCTTTGTGGGTTTGGGTGTACTATTTGTACGAAAATGTATATTACACCGCGAAAACGTGAAAAAATAGTAACCCTAAGTCAACACACTGGTATGACGGTTAGAGAAATTACTTTGGAAGTTGGAATGGGCAAGTCATGCGTCACGCGAATCGTCAAGACGCACACTGACACAGGATCATTTCCTCCTCACGGGAAAGGAATTGTGGAAGAAAACGGAAAGCATCCCCTCGAACTGATCAGTTTCTTTTGAATAAAACTATTAGCGATCTACAGAGAGATTCATTTGATGTAGGAGTCAATGTTGATGCTTCAACTGTGAGGCGTGGGCTCTTGGAAGCAGGAAGGAAGGCTAGGAGGCAAATCCGCAAACAGCTCTTGACTGTGGCTATGAAAACGAAACGGCTGGCCTGGGCTCAGAATTACAAACACTGGACCGTGAGAGAATGGGAAAAAGTGGTTTTCAGTAACGAGACCCACTCTATTGTTCAAGAGTTCCAAACTCCATTCGTCAGGAGAACTGATGGCGAACCAGTCCGACCAGCACATTTCCAGCAGACTGTTAGGCATCCTCCTAAAAAGATCTTAACGGTTTTTTTTTTCCCCCTTCAGTGAATGGTCCGGGCAGCCTAGTCCAATTTGAAGGAATGGTGAATTATATTAAATACATAGACATTTTGGAGAGGAGAATTATACCATTTCTTCAGGGAATGTTTGCTGTTGGGAATGGGAATTTCAGCCTGATTTAGCACCCTGCCACACTTCACGTGCAGTCAAGACATTCATGCAGATAAGTGGGATTGAGTTGCTGGAATGGCCTGGGAACTCACCAGATTTAAACCCAATTGAGAATTTATGGAGCATTCTGATGAAAAAATTGGGAAAGAGAGATTGTTCAACGAAAGAGACGATGGTGCGTGATCGAAATTAGGTTCCACGATCAAGAAATTAGGCAAACATGCCAAAAACTTGTTCACTCTATGCCCAGACGCGTTCAGGATGTTATAAAAGCTAGATGAGGGCATATCATGTATTAATGTATTAATTTCATACGTTTCATTGGCTTGAAAAATGGTTTAAATAAAGTTATTCGAAAAATCTCGTTTTATGCCTACTGTCCCAATTAAACATTCCAATATGAACCTACCTTCCAACAATTTTATTTTGACTTTTCGCTTTAAACGCATTAGTCGAGACATAGTGCATCTCGTCGCTTTAGTTCCGGTTGCTATTCTTCAACACAGATTTTACAACGCAGATTGAGTATAATTTAAAATATACAAATAAAATACAACACAGATTCTACAAATAAAAATTCTTGTGCCTGTATTGTAATTCTACAATAGTCTTGTGCTACTAACAAGTAAGAACGGTATGTTAAACAGAACAGTAGTTCTGTGCATTTATTATCCCTGTGAGATATTGGATACGAATTTCGCCATTCTGCTAATGTTTTTACTTCTACTATAATACCCTGCTGCAGCTATTTCGCTATTATCTGCTGCCTGATCCAGTTGTTGTTTCACTAGAGATGTGGTTATCTTACAGACTTGGTAACTTATCATCAATTAGGTGCCCCAAGACCCCATTTTCTGGCCAAGATAAACCTACCCGCTGGTCTTTATGCAGCTCTAAGTAGCTAAGTTAACTCCTAGAGTTCTTTACTCTCGGTCGGAGTACAGAGAACCGCAAGTCAACAAACGCTCCCGCAACGAAAGTGGCGTTTGTGGGCCGCCGCTAATGGTTTCACCGCCTCGTGCGAATGCCGTAATCGGCTAACAGGATTTTCCAAAGCTCTCCCACTTCCTCGGTCACACTCCGCAATCCCCCACTCACAGCTGTCTCAATTGCAGCGGATGGATAGGCATCGCTCTCTCCCAAATTACATCCGAGAATTTGATATCTCCCTCGGTTTTACAACTAAACAAGTTGCATCAAATGTTTGACGGGGATTGTCAAAAAGATTGTAAGAGCTTTGGACTATCTAGTTCGTCTCTATGTATTGTCTTTGTACGTGGGCACTTGCAAATAGGTAGACGGTTTTCAAAATCTGAAGAACGCATTCAAGGTGGGAATAAAGTATAAAACGTCTGCTAAATGGTGTGTGGCCAGGGCCGTGGAGGGAAATTGTGGGGTCGTGAGCGAAAATCCAAGGGCCCCTTTAAAAAAGCCAAATTATTAGGCACGCGATTGTCTGGTATTCCTGTGTTAGATAACTGGGTCTAGATTACTGAGTCTTCACTCGTATAGCCACATCACTCTTACATAGACAGCTACAACCAAAAACACTAAATAACATGGAGTCAAAACAGTAAATTTTCAACATACTCCTGCATGCGTTGCTCTACGTTTCACAGTCGTGTTTTTTTCCACTATGTTGCCGAGGATCTAAGACCAACGAGGGTCCATATGTGATTTTTATTCCATAACAGTCAGAAATGGCATTTACACTTTCGAATGATAAACACCCATATTTAATATCAACTTCATTCGCTAGCTTAATCCCGAAAAGTACTAAAAAAATTTAATCTCAGTTTTCAAAGCTCAACGACTTGAAAAGCTATGAATCTTGAGTAAAAAAAATGGATGTAACTAGTTGTGTCAAGTTACAACTAACTGACGTGATTGGAGTGTTAAACGTGGGCATCGATCATCCTGACGGCCAACTCCCACGTCACTGACCTTTGCGGAAACCCGAACTATTTCCATTTCCACTTCCATTACCGGTTGAATTCAAAGTTTCGATGTGATGCCGACAGCGAACGTGTTTATATTATTCATAATTAGAACCGAAAACCGAAACATTCGTCATGCTATGGCAGCGTTGCCATCGCTCTTTATAATAACTCAGCGCTCACGTTCTGTGAGTGAATATTTAGACAGCTGATGTCTGGAATCGATCGAAATGTGAATCGCAACTATTTCCAGGCACAGGCAATAAACGCAGGAAACACTGGAAGAATGACGTTTGATACGGCGTGCACACAATAAGTTGATTCCGGCGGACCCCAACTTGTTTTCCGTCCGTGGGAAGTTTTCGCTCGTCGTTACTCGTTAAACTAGTTAAGGGAAAAGTTTTAGTTGCGATAGAGGAAATTGAAACGTCTCAATTCAATTAGTGGTGGTTTTCCTCGGCTCTTCCTCTTTCCCTTGAACCACTCGCCCACCTTTTACGAGTCGGCGGGAAAAAAAGGAAGCAACGTCTGGGCAACTCACTACTACTATCTCCGTAATATTACGTACCAACCTCCTAAGTTCCAGAAGACAGAGTTCTTTTTGGTAGTGTTTGCGTAGCTGCTCACTCTTGAAACTACTACAATCGGATAGTGACTACCAGGGGCCTATTTCATAAAACAACAAGTTAACAGGTACAGGTACTTGTAATGCACGGTAAACTAGAACAAGTGTTTCATCAAAACAAGGAGTAGAAGTGTAGAAAAGTTACACTTGTAGAACCTGAGTTTACAAGTGTAGGAGAAATGAAAAATGGCGTGTGTGGACAAACAAAATGAACAACGTCAAGCGGGATGCCGAAATTGAAGTTTTGTCAGCGAATCATAATATAAAAACGGTGTTAAATACACGATAGGATGTTGATCCTACATGACAAGGTGTAATGATTGGAAGACAGGCAAATTATTAACTGAAAAGTGGAGAAAGAGTGTATTTGATTTCAACTTATTCTGATGGCAGGCATAATCGGATTTTTCTCCTTCATTCAGCGAAAATGATTAATTAGTTCATCAAGTCTTGATGCTGCTGTGTTAGGAATGTCATCTGTAACCTCGAGATGATCTTCACACTTCACTTTGTTCATCAATGATGGGGAGATCCTCAATACCCGATCAGAAAAAATTGCACAGGGTCACGCACCGTTTGAATCTTTCAAGAGTCTCGGAAGACATCCTAAATCTCTCGTTAAACTCAAAAATACCCACAAAATGAGCGTTTATTCGTGACCGAATAAATTGTTGGCGTCTTCTACGCTGAATGCTTCTTTCTTGTCTGTATTCTTCAGCAGACGATGATTGTCACATATTAAACACCGAAAAATTGTCAACTCACAATGCTGGAAAATAGCAAGTTTACAGGTGAATGGTCGTAAGTTGAAAATCGGCCATTTTTCACAACTGTAAAACAATGACTCGTTCAAAATGAAGGGGAAACACTTGTCGCATGTCCGAATTCGCCTGTACACTTCTTAATTTTCGCAGTGCATTACAAGTCGACACTTGTACCTTCATGAAACGCTTGCACACGCATTTTTTACAACTTGTACATAAAATCGGCAAGTAACTTGTCACTTGTTGCTCCCTGGAAGGAATTTGCTACTTCACTACACATCCCTTTGAAACCAGTTTTCTCATTTCCTCTCCATCTTTGCACTGATACCGATTTACGATTACTCCATATACAAATATTAAAGATCCATTCATCTACACCTCCAATAATAATCGAAAGGCATCCGTAAGTAAAGGAACAAATGTTCCTTTCTTTTCTGTTCTGTTACCGGTCGACATCCATAAGAATCAACCTGTAAAAATCGTATAAAAAATCCTTCAACTAGTGGACATGGACACTTTTACTAGACCTTACATAGTGAAGGAATCTCTAAGCAGGTGACAGTAGAATTATAAAGTTCCACGAAAAATTTGGAACTGTTCCGGAACGATCACATTCCAGGAAAAATTGTTATCCGTTCCAAAATTTCAAAATTATCTAGCAGGTTTCAGCATCGCGGTCATCTTGAGCTGAAATGAGACAAAACGAAACTTCTAGATACGAATTCCAGCATTGAAAATATAAATAAATAGATGAATGAATAAAAATAATGATACTAAAAATTTGCTGAAAATAATACTGTTATCATTTCAAAGGGGGGCAGCCTAGTAATAAAATAGATCTTGGTCGTTCCAGGTGGAACAGATACGAAGTAAATACGAACTAAATCACTCGCGACGAAGTCGTGGAAACCAATTTCGAAACGGAAGTAAGTGGAAAGAAAAAAAAAACGTCTATTTCCACGAAAAATGAATAGTTACAATGTTAAACCGATTTCGACGGTTAGACCATCATCAGTAACAACGAAATCGATTTAACTTTTTTTTTTCTTATTATAGTAACATTTTTGTGCAAAGCACTATATAGTGTGATTAAGTAAAGTATTCAACAACATGCTTTTATATCTATGTACTAGGTTTAGTCCACCGAAACTAGGTTTAGTCCATCGATTAATTGTAACTCTCTTTTTTTTCGCCGAAATAGACAATTTTTTTTTTTTTTCCCCCATTAACTTCAGTTATGGAACAGATAACTACCAAGGACGTATTTCACATCGGGCACTAACGCAGGCTGCCCGGAACCTTTTCGCGAATCGTCGGCTGGCTTTATTTTATTTTTTATCAACTTTTTTATTTATTTATTATCAGAACAGCTTATTCTTTAAGAGATGAGTAGAGCTTGTGTTTGACTCTGTTCATTACAGCAGTTATAGCGTTTGTTATGCAACTGTTTCCGAGCCAGAAATTCGCGACTCTCTGGACCACTTGTTTGTATCTTTATTCAAACTCCAAGACATCTCAAACTAAGAGACAATATTATCAGCCCCATGGATGTCCACTAATTAGATTTTACTCCAAAGTTATAAATATTTGAAAAAAAAAAAAAAAACAGACTCTCTTACCCTTTTTTTCGGGAACATTATATCGGAGTTCCGAAATAATCATTATTTTTTAAACATTGATGTATTCCTTTGAAGTCATCAATTCAGTCATTCATCGTTGGTATTACTCAGACATTTACTTTTCGCATTCCTTCTCTTGGTTCTTTTTTAAATTTAATTCTCAAGTTTAACTGGAAACCCCTTCTCTCGAAAACATCAATATTAAATTTATTGGACTGACAAGATTTATAGCGTATCGCCTTCTTAATTACATTACTTCTTATTGTTACTTGATCCTCTCTTGAGTGCACTATTTTTATATGTAGTCCTGAAAAGTTAAATTCTCGCTCGTTTATTCGTAGACTCAGGTCTCAGCGAAGTAGTAGCGAAGTGTTTTTCGCAGCTTCTATCTCTCTTTTAAGGTTTCTCTCGTCTTCGGAAACCCCTTTCGGCCAACCTTGTTCCAAAATCAAGTATAGAATTACTAGCTGGTTCATCCGTGTGCCGCACAGGTTGTCTTGAATATTCGCAAGCCCCCTCCACCCATCACATTTTGGGACGTCTTACGGATCTCATTCAAAAAAGTCCTTACTTAGAAGTACTTACTTAAAGTGCTTAAGTACTTATAAATTACCTATTAGGACCAAACTAATGAGATAAACCCCCCACTCCTTCTCCAAAGCACATATTTCAGATTAAAAATATTCTTGATAGGTAACCCAAAAGAACGTTTAGACTAATCAAGTACCTAGTCTGCGATACAAATTGGAGTAACCCGAACATATTTCAACAATCACGTCTCCAGTTTTTTACTGCTGTCTATGATACCTCCTTCCACACCCCTCCTCTCCCAAAACACTCCTATTCTGTTTCTCATTCCCTATTATTTATCTCTTTAGTCTTCAGGACCGTCTTTAGTCTTCCAATAATTCTTTCTGGTCCATGTCATATCATCTTCATATCATCTTAACCAATTTGAGAGGTTTCCCATCGTTGAAACAAACAAAATGTATGATTTGCGTTCATCATCTTCAATATGGTAGAACACACAGATGGGCGCACTTGCCTTTCCCACCTTGGAATAGGCTCTGAAATAGCCTAGGTATACATTAAGAAACTGTTTAGGCAAAACCCTGATTCGCCATGTTTTTTTCAACCCAAGTTTTTACTTCAGAGATTAAGCGTGATGTCCACCTTCCTCTACTACCCTCTTTCCATCTTTGGTTCCATTTTCGCATGGTTTCTTCCCTTTCACATTTCTTCACTGTTCTTGACGCATCTTTTTTTCCTCGGATAGTTTCTTCGTTTCTTTTTGACTAGGAGGTCGTTATACCCTCTTATATGTGCTGCATAACTGTAGGGCTCATCTTCTCTGAACTGCTTCCGATATTTTCCTACATTTGTGGAAGTTAAATGCTTCTACTCACACCTCTGCTATGTATAGCATGGTGGCCTCTGCTGTCTTCATGAGCAGTCTTCTTTTTGCGGGTTCCAGCTCTCCTACGTTGGTTATGAATCTGGTTAGCCTTCCACCCACAGCTGCAACCATATCGGCCGCTCTGCATATGTGGGTCCAGAAGGTATGTTTTTCGTCCAACATCACTCCTAAATACCTGATGACCTCAAATATTTAACCCTAGAATACTATCGATGAATCATACCCCCTCATTACTATGGATCGGAGTCAAAATGACTCCCACTGAAATTCGTCGCTTTCCACTGGTTTTTCAATACTGTTAGTATGGAGAAAATCAAAACCATAATACGAGTACAATGAAATGTGAACAACATATTAATGCTGTATTCAACATAATATCCGCTCCTTTCAGCCTGAAAACAAGGTTTTTCTTATATTAAAAAAAATATGGTCAAATTAAATGTTTAATCATTTCCTTCTTAATTACAAAAATATTTATGCATTTGACAATACCTGAAATCCAAAAACTTTTAATCCTTCCAACTTCAATGACTTCAAAATAACTCGATAGGTACCTACTTAGCAAAATAATGTGACAGTAGTTCCATCGCTGAATGACTAAACGTTTGACTAAGAACAATATTACAGGTGAATCACAAATCACAGTAAAAATTCTTTGGAAATTCAAGAAACCATAGTATAGGAATGAAAATAAATAGCAAATAAGTAGACAAATTTATGACGAAAATTGATATCATGAAATTCTAATTTTCTCTATCAAAAGACTATGAAACTTCTTTTCTACTTAAGATTGAACAAGAAAAAAGTTGAAAAGAATGTTAGGCTGTTTACAGTCATAAAATAAAGTTTAGATCTAAGTCTAAATGTTTAGATGGGAGCAGCCCCCTGAAAATAATAGACAATTTGGACGGAATGTTTTTACCGTGTGGCCTCCGCAAATCAGCCTGTCACATTTTGAGCAAGTTGTGGACGTTCTTTGCTTCAGAGAAGACGGAAAAATGCTGCAATACATCCTTTTTGCTGGTTTTTGTTTGGGTATTGTTGGCTGTGGAGCGCTTTGAGAGTCAGCAGGGGGCGGAGCTGAAACTGTAGTTTCCCCCACAGGTTCCCTCTGAGTTGTTTCTTCAGGATCAAAAGTAGAGCGAGGAGGCGGTGCTGACATATTGAGATTCCCTTGAATGGTCGATTTTAGAGTGGCTCTAAATTTCTGATTTTTCTCCAACCGCATCATCTTAGAGAGTTTATCCTTTATCAAATCCCCTTCACCTCGTCCTCACTTTCTGTCAAGGATCTGGTTCGTCTTTTTCAGAACTTGGTGCGAAGTCGTCATTTGGTTCGCTCATCGCCTCAAGCAGCTGCCTAATTTCTTCGTACAAATATGCATGTTCTGCTCTTGACCCAACAGCTTCTTTGATATTGTGGAGTAAATTTGACTGAATAATAGGGGCATACAATGTGATCATGGACTCAACTTGGCTCGACATCAGGGGGGTGCAATATTATCGTGGAGTCAAACTGACTCCACCTCACCTACAGCATTACTATCATGGAGTCATTTTGATGTATAGGACTTCGGTATTTACCTGATAGCAACGACGGGTGAGGTCAGAGGCAGCTGGTGGCATGAGCGTCACTGAGAGGACATCCTGGGGGAAGCATAGCTGGGAGGGGAGCGACCCCCTATCCTGGGGTGCCACGGTACACTATGAAAATTGGAGGCTGGAGTCATTTTGACTCCTCGATAGTATTCTAGGGTAGTATTAATCTCCACAACCATGGTTATCGGCCTTTCAATACGCTTCGTTGTGAAGTGTAAGGTCTCATCAGGTGTTGAGTTTGATGTTGTAGTTCTTGCCCCGCACCATTCCTGAATTCGCCTCATCTCCTGGTTCAGTTTAAACTGGAGGAACTGTACAGTGTGCTCCAATATTACAACCACTATACCATCTGCGTATCCTATCAGGTATACCCCAAATGACATTTCAAGTCTCAGGATTTAATCATAGCTAAAATTCCAGAGGTCAGCTCCAATAACGAGCCCTGTGCAGCCCCTAAAATGATCCTCTTCTTTTTGATTCCTTCCATTGCATGAAAAAAATCAACCACCAATCGTTAAGGCAGTCCTGCAAGACTCCAAAGTTTGCATGAATTTGAAAGTCTAATCTCAAAGTCTTCAGTATATCTCCCCACCTAGCCGAATTAAAGGTATTCTTAACATCTAGTGTTGCTATCATGCAGAGGTCTCTGGAATGATGATTCCTAGTTCTCACTGCTTTAGCTGCGGCCACTACTTCATTTAATGCTTCAATAGCTGACCTTCCTATGGTGAAAAAATACCTGTTTCGGGAATAGTCAACCAACCTCGGTGGCTGCATTCAATGTTCTTATCTTCAGCATTGTTTTGTACAGCTTGCTTGCTGTGTCCAATATACATAGAGGTCAATGTGCGGATGTAGTGGTGGGATATCCCTACCTCTCATCTATAAGGAAGAGTCTTGCTGCATGCCACATCTCTGGGACAGGTGATTGTGCCTTTGTGGATGACAATAAACCACGTTGACTCTTGAGAGGTGATGAAGGAATTCGACCAGGCGGGTACATCCTAAGATTCGTTTACCAGATTAGACAGTGACGACTGATTGACATAATATGCTCAGTGAATTTTCTTTTATGAGTTCTGTCTGGATTCTGGCAAATTGCATTGCACGTACTTATTACTATAGTATATAACCCAATAAGGTCAGTGATTTACGAAATTCACTCATGAAACTTATTTATCCATCACCATTGTCAAGCGAAGAACGCAGCTGTAAGTAGGTACCTGTATCCAGGTCATCCCTATAAATCCTCTGGTTGGAAGAGGTAGAGTAAGTGCTGAGAATCGAGGGATCGTACGGCTTTGGGCTTGGTTCCATAATAGGCCCGAGAGTAAACAAAGAATACTGTCGTAGGAATATCGTAGAATCCTTGCTCTGAAGCATCTGCTGTCCCCGGCAAAGCCCCGTCGTTTATCATCTCGCTCAAAGAACGTTGGGGGAAAAAGAGGAAAAAAAATCGGGAGAGGGGAACCTTGGGTTGCCCTTCAAAACGGCCCTTTCCTTCACCGTCTCCCCATTAAACATATCAACTCTCCCATTTTCTCCCCTTTATGCTCACCAAGAAAAAGGTTTCTTTAGAGTCTTTTATTCGCGGTGAGATTGGATATACCCTGAGATATTTCCCCCTCAGCCTGGACCGACCCTTTTTCCCTTCTCCGAAACCTCCTTCCTCCCTAATTAAGGTTTTCGGGGCTCCTCCTTGTTCCCGAGGTAGGATCCTTCAGCTGAGGCCTTCAAAGAGGAACTTGCATAGTCAACTAGGTACTTTCTTAAGTAGGATTGCGGTTCCAAAGCTAATAAAGAAAGGCTTACTTCTCTCTTTTTGTTGGACGGGAAAAGGAACAAAGTTAGAGGGGGAAGGCTCAGCTTGAACAAACTAAACAAGACTAACGTTTATTCAGATGAAGTGATGAATTGTGATACCTGCCTCCATTTGGGGAGAAAGAAGGTCACGAAGTTAAGAAAAAAGTTTTTCTTTCTCTCTGGAATGTAAATCATCCGCCGCGTCAGAACGATTGTTACCGTAGTGGGGGGAGCTAGGTATAATATGGTATGGTGGTGGTTCAAATATAAAATGCTCATCAATGGAAAGTACTGAGGTGTTAAAATTTGTTTCGCCTCACGTCAGGTTATAAAGGAGATGAAGAAGCAAATATTAAGTTTTTTCGTGGAATTGGAGAGTACCAAACCATATATTAGGATAACAAGCCTTACGCTACATAGAAACAAAATTTGTTTCTATGTTCTATACTTTACTTAAATTGGATTTGATGATTGGTGGGAGCAAACATTCAAAAGCTATCATAAAGTGAGTGGAAGGAAAAATGAACTTAATCACTCTAGAAAATCTATTATTACTACCCCATTAACTTTGAAACTTAGAACATGGTTAAAAGTTAATTCAACTAAGGAGCTGTTCAGTAAAAGAGTTGGCTATTTCAAAAATATTGGTAAGTAACGCATGCATTACAGGGACGTCCCTACGAATGGATTTTATATAATTTTGGTGAGAGTTAAAATGAGAGAAAAACTCGACTTCTCGGACTCCCCCCCATTAACACCCACTACCGACAACGAATTCCTATCATAAGTATGAAACTTGAAACTCTTGACATAATTCCTAAAACTAGACCATATTGATAATTGAATTTAAGAAAGATCACGAAAATTTGACGAGAATAGTCAAAACATCACGATTTATTACTATTACCCCCTCCTTTCACCCTCTTCCATAATGAAATTTGAAACTCTTGATATACCTTCCAAAACTAAATCGAATTCCTAGTTGAACAAAAATGAAAAAAAGAATCCTGAAAATCGGACGAGAATCGTCTAAACACCATGATTTATCAGTTTTAACGCCTCCATTCACCCCCTCCCACGATGAAATTTAAAATTTCTGACATACGTCCCAAAACTATATCGAATTCTTGATGGAACGAAATAAGGATCACGAAAATCGGTCGAGATTTGAAGCGGGCAGCGCCTGAAAGAATCGGTAATTATCCCCTCCACCCCTCACCACGACAGTAAATCCGAAATTCATAAGGTTGAAAATTGGAATTGAACCAAATAAGAATCATGAAAATTGGTTGAGAATTGTAGCCTGGCGCTTCAGTACGGTATCGATCAAAATGGCCGTCACTTATAAGATTTTGCCCAGGAGATATGCTTCACACAGATATATTTTACCCACGCAGATCTGTTCCAATAAACTATTTTATCACGCAAACTGCTGGGTGAGTTAGCTTCGTCATACTTAATCCCTTTGCCGACTTCAGTACGGTATTCATCAGAATGGCCGTCACTCATAAGATGCTCACAGATATATTTTACACACGCAGAAACAGCCATCTGTTCCACTAATCTATTTTATTCCTCAAACTGTTGAGTAAGTTAGCTTCTTCACTCCCAAAACCGACTCTATAGTGAGTTAGCTTCGTCATTCTTAATCCCTTTGCCGACTTCAGTACGGTATTCATCAGAATGGCCGTCACTTATAAGATACTGATTAGAGGATTCGCTGCACACGCAGATATATTTTACACACGCACAAACAGCCATCTGTTCCACTAAACTATTTTATTCCGCAAACTGTTGAGTAAGTTAGCTTCGTCACTCCCAAAACTGCTTCTATAGTGAGTTGACTTCGTCATTCTTAGTCCCTTTTCCAACTTCAGTACGGTATCGATCAGAATGGTCGTTACTTATAAGATACTAATTAGGGGATTTGCTGCATACACAGATACATTTTACCCACGCAGAAACAGCCATCTGTTCCAATAAACTATTTTATCACGCAAACTGTTGAGAGAGTTAGCTCCGTCATTCTTAATACTTTTGCCGACTACAGTACAGTATTGATCAGAATGGCCATCACTTACAAGATACTGATTAGTGTACTTGCTGCACTCAGATAAATTTTGCACACGCATAAACAGCCATCTGTCCCACTAAACTATTTTATTCCGCAAAATGTTGAGTAAGTTAGCTTCTTCACTCCCAAAACCGCTTCTATAGTGAGTTAGCTTCGTCATTCTTAATCCTTTTGCCGACTTCAGTACGGCACTGATCAGAATGGCCGTCACTTGTGAGATACTGATTAGAGGATTCGCTGCACACACAGATATATTTTGCACACGCGCAAACAGCCATCTGTCCCACTAAACTATTTTATTCCGCAAAATGTTGAGTAAGTTAGCTTCTTCACTCCCAAAACCGCTTCTATAGTGAGTTAGCTTCGTCATTCTTAATCCTTTTGCCGACTTCAGTACGGTGTCATTCTTAATCCCTTTGCCGACTTCAGTACGGTATCGATCAAAATGGCCGTCACTTATAAGATACTGATTAGGGGATTTGCTGCACACGCAGATATATTTTACACATGCAGAAGAAGCTACCTACCCCACTAAACTATTTTGTTCCCCAAACTTCTACCAGAGTGAGTTGATGTCTTCATTACCGATTCTGGTACCAGAAATCCGATGTGTAATAGGTATGTTGGTAGTCATACTGTTCATACCCTCATACTAAAGTGTGTGGGTAGGATGCTATGCTATCGAAACAGAAAACACAGCTTACTCCGTTAACTTTTGTAAACGGTTTGAGTTAATTATACGATAAAAACATCATTAGTGATTGCAATGATAATGAGCTTGATCTTCTTATTGTTCAGATCTCAGAAAAAATATGTTTTTTCACAGCAAAATCCGTTTCGGGCGTTCACTTTACGCCTGACGTTGAAGATTCCATCAAACCGAATTCTCCAAAAAGTGACGCTGAATTCCAACCTTGATAAAAGGAAATTGAACGAAGAATTCAAATAAACTTGATGAAAACATTTGAAAGATCGACCGACAAATAAATCTCCCTCCTCTGTCGACATAATTAGGAGCAATATATTTTTATTTTTTTATTTTTCCACCGTGTTAGCCCTTCTTTTATCTTTTTTAAAAGCGAGATTACAAGAAAAAAAGCGATGAGTACGAAAAGTAGGATGGCAACGGGACGGCGGTCGAACACAGCAGACGATGGAGAGGGGGTAATGAAAAATGTAATTAAAGGGTACACAACGGAGGCTAAATGAGAAGATGCAGGATGTTGTTCTGTGTTCGTTCCCCTCTTTGGAAAAGCGGTCGCTTAGAGTGGGGTTAGGGGGGGACGAGTAACCACCCGTTTTCCCCAACTAATATACAACTTGCTGACAATTTGTCCTCAAAAAGGTTCCGCCGGCTTTTCTCTCCTCTGTTCGAATTTAATTGCGCGAAACTTGTTCTTTTGTTCGGGGCTGAGGATTTCTGGCTATAGCCCGTTATATGGCGCACCGCGTGTTTGTACTCGTGTGAGCAGGTAGATGATTGCACACACGTGGCCGTGTGGGGTATTACAGTAAATGAGGAGATGAACCGTGTTAAGTCCACTCTCATGGGAAAGCGAGTTGTAAGTAGTTTCTTATCACTCTCTGTCGTTTGAACTTGAAACAACATCGTTTTTTCAACCAAAACAAGCTTTTATTCATTCAAAAGGAACTAGTCTCGTTAGGAACTAGTGTTTCAATCAGTGTTGTTTTTTCTTTTTTTTCTCGGGGTTTTTGATCATACTGTGCTTTTTCCAGCAGATGAGATTTCTCATTTAGAATCATGACGTCAAGTTTTGCCTTCGTTCTTGTTTACATTTGAATTTCTGTTTATTATTTCCAATAATGAACCTTTATAACCGACCAAGAAAAAAAATGCAATCCGTCTATTCAATAGATCCGCCAGCAGCTTTTTCATCTTCTCGCGCTTGGAAATTCGAAGGTTTTTTTTCTTCGATGTTCAAGCCGTTGGGGAAAGCGAACTATTCAACGTACAGCGTTGGGGGTGGTTTTTATCGATTTTTTGGGATTAAATTTATCATTGACAAGCCAAAAATTATAACTGTTACATAGAAAGTTTTTGAGATCTCGATTTTGTAATGTTTAGCCCTTTAATACAACCCTTGGTCATTTTTAACACAAGTTTAATATGGTTCGGTCTAGTATTTCCGGAAAAAAGCCGCGGACGGCGGACGGACGGATGTTTTTAATTCGATTTTTGTATTCTACGCATCTTGAAACGTAAACCAAAAAATTTTCAGGGGTATTAAAAAAAAAAATTTTTTTTTTTTTTTTTCTTGGTCGACTACAAAGGTTTATTATTGAAAATAATAAACCAAAAACAAAGAAATCTTGGGCAGAAGAATCGAATATCTCCTTCCAAAAAATGGAAGTCGTGTTTGGGAGTCCTTAGGCAATCGTACTTTGTGCCCCCCCCCCCCCCCACCCCTCAGGAAAAGCTGGGAAGATCCTCCTGGGAGGATTACCCAACCGTTAACCTACGAGTTTTACAGTTTAACTCAACAATTTTAGTTAATTTAGTACGACAAATTTCATGTGATTTTAGGGGTGAAACTATTGAGCTAAATTGTAAAATTCCGTTATAAAGGGGTGGGAGAGATATGCAAGAGTTACTATTCGATTCAGCGTGAAAAAATACGTAGAAACCGACCCCAAAGTCGTATTTTCATAGGTCATTTTTCAAGAAAACCCTTGATTTCATTGAAAATAAAACATAGTTTTCTCCCCTAATTAGCAAAGTAAAAGTAAAATTGACTACACCGTTGGAAAGTTGAGAGTCTGGCGCAAATTTTAGGACTACAAGCTTAGAATTTTATTTGACCTACATAGTATGAAAACAGTGGTAATTTTGAAGATATAACAAAATTCACTTTTCAGATTGATTTGCCACCAATTGGACCATAAAATACTCTTATGGTACATTAGGGAGATGAGAAATTCAACATTCTTTCCAATGATATAATCAATTTTGAATTTTCTCACGTAATTCAGAGAGTTATGTCCGTTTTAGAGAGTTAAGGTCAGAACCACGATAAAATTCTTCAAAAATTGGATAACTTAAAAGCAAAGCGTTAAAAAAAAATCTCTCCGAGGAACTTCCGATTGGAAATTAATAGCCAAATACGTGGTTGAAGTTTGTCGGATATAACGTGAAACACACTGTACGTGTGACCATGCATGGGAAAAGGGAGCTAAAGTTGCCAGAGATCAAATCTGAGTTTATATATTTTTATTTTCCTCCACATTATGCTGAATAAAATCGTTTTATTTAAATTATTTTTTCTATCATTTTCCAATCAAAATTTTTCGAAGTTTGAAAAAAGCGGGATTGAAAATTGCTAATTTCCAGCAGGTTTCAGCAGATTTGCAAAACGGTAGTTTTTTGCGATTATAAATAAATGAAAAATGTAGAAAATTCAAGTTTTGATGACTATTGGGGATAGAGAGATAGTTTTGGGACCCAAAGAAATCATACAAAAAAAGTATTTTTTTTTACCCAATATTCGTTTTTTCGTTCTCCTGAAAAAAAAAACAACCTTGATAATTTGAGCCCCCTTTTCCCTTCCACGGTCACATATTTTGTAATAAAACTTGATAGCGGTAATCCACAATAAAGCAACAACTGAGAAAATAAATGTAAGGGCAAAATATTCATCTTTGATTTGATCAATTCTAAAACCTATAGGTAAGCGAGTTGCAATTTTTCTACCTCCGAACCATTTGGAGTTTTGAGCCGGGAATTCGCATTTAGGGTTTTCAAGGGCGCAGAATTCAATTCTTGGATCCAAAGTGAAAAATTCCATCCCGCGAATGCTGCCCATTCCTGGGCAGATACTCGGTCGGAGATGTTGATTGGTGGAGAAGGAGACAGAAGTGGAACGGGCGCTGGCGACGCCCCCAAGTGATAAATGCCGTCTATGTTTTCCGACTATATTCCTCTCCTTTCCCGTCTGAAAAAGACGGCTAAAAAACCGTAAAATGGAAGCTATTTATTTTGATAAGCTTAACGTAGAGAGAGAGAGGGAGAGAGAGAGAGAGAGAGATCCCCTCCTCAATTCCCCCCCCCCCCCCCACTCTTCTCTCTCTACCGTCCCAGAGTATATACGAGTATATGCGGTCATATTGCCCTTCCACATCTGCAGCCGAGTCGCTTTTCCGAAAAAGTTTTCTTCGGTATATTCGTTCAGACCCCCCTCCCCCCATTCCATGCCGTCCCTTTCCCAGGGGTTAAGTTGACAAAAAGCGGTATCTCCCGATCTGTACCGCATGAATTATCGCTCCCTGCAAGTCCACTGCAAACCTGTTTATGCCTCTCGAACACACCGTAGGTCCGGCGAAAGGACATAAATTAAATGGGATAAATAATTAATTTAATTTACGCTTCGTGACTGCTGTAGGAGGTGTTTGCAAATGTGGATAAACTACAACCCTTGCTTTTCCATGAGATGAAATAGGTACAAATTAAAATTTATTGTACAAACGTAAACGAGGAAATGGCCCAAAATAATGCCTTTTATCATGAACATAAAACACCTGTAATACATACACACACACACACACACACACACACATCATTTATTTGTTTATTATTATTATTATTTTATTTTTTATTATTTTTTTTTACAAAACTTCCCTCAAAGGTGAAGGGGACACACCATTAAGTTGAAAAAGAAACAAATGAATAAATAAAAATGTGGAGAGGACGGTAAGGTTTACCGACTCCGGCTCTAGGGATAAGGGAAGTTTTGGAGGAATGAGAAGGAAGGGTGGGATGAAAGGAAGTGACCCTATAAAATGAACTCCAGTTCAAGTATGAACCCCTCAGGACGCGGGTGGTGATACCACGGAGTACTCCTGCTGAGATGATCAACTCGAGTAACTCCGTGGCGCTTTTACCCCATCACACCCCAGGCCATTACACGGTCGCTGCCATGACCTTGATGTTATTAGGTGCCACTCTTTTTAGCTCGGGAAACGCCTGCCGCTGGTCATTTCTGTCAAACTTGTTTATCTTAGCCTGCCAGGTCTGCTCCATCCACGCTGCCACTGACAACCTGGACATCCAGGATTATTGCAGACCCTTTGGCATGACAGCAACGATATCTGGCTTCTTGCTCCCGTCACTCGGCATGTGATATAGCCTCTCCCTTTCGACATCCCAACCGCTGGATGACAAAGTGCCTGCTATCTGCTTAGCAACCACATAGTGACGTAGAAAGCGGCCACCTCGATTCCGAGGTCACTGATACACCACATGATACAGGTTCTCATTTTCACTCTGACAGGCACGGCAAAGGGTGTCTACTGACCTGCGACTACTCCTTGAACACCTCACCGAGGTGGCTAATGCAGCCAACCGGACGGCGTGAAAATGGCAATAGTCCCGGGCCGCAATGCCCTCTGAAACCCATTCAACTCACTGGGAAGAAATGGGGGATTCAGATCACTGTCGGAGTTCTTTACCATCTACTGAGCAGCGAACTTAGCATATGAGCTGGGTTTCAGAGCAGTTGGTATTGCTTGGTCACACCACAACAACTGCTGGCTGACGAGGTCCAGGTCAGCAGCAGTGCGGGCGACCTCCTAGCTTGAGCCCCTAAGGATGAGCAGGTGCTGGCGGTGTAAAGACGCGATGCTGGCTGAGAAAGAGACAATACTGAGCCTGCCGGCCTTGATGGGTGCGTGAATATAGGCACTTGGGACACCAGGAGGAAAGCCTAGCCAAGAGCGCACAGCAGAGAGAACTCCACGATCTAACTCAAGCAGCCTCTATTCAGTAAGCCTACCAAAGAATAGCCCCTAGGTTAGCTCTGGCAGTAAGTATGAGCGCGGAAGAGGCGCAGCTTCTGCTGCGGCTTCAATGGAGCCTTGGTGATACGAGCTAGTGCTCCACCAATATAAATATATATACTCGTATTATATATATTGATCGTAATGATATGCTGATTTCTCTCTATCCTGGACAATCATTTGTCGATAAAAAGTCCCAAACATGCAGCATACTCGAAAAAGCGAATTTTCGTAAGTAATCGTTTCTGTTACAGTACAGTGGTTTGAAATTTCACCACTTCGAGTACAGAGAAATCGTTAACTACCAATTTCATGTTCCTCTCTTCTATAATGAAATACAACATTTCATGGGTTTGTTGCGCAACTAGACAAAAATTTGGATCGAAAGAAGAAAGAATCTCGAAAATCGATTAAGAATTGTGGCATGGGCAGCGTCAACATAACTTTTCACACACACACACACACACGCACACGCACTCTCTCTCTCTCTCTCTCTCTCTCTCTCTCTCTCTCTCTCTCTCTCTCTCTCTCTCTCTCTCTCTCTCTTAAACACACACACAGACGCACGAACACATACACACATCATCCCACACACAGACATACACCTTTTTTTCATGGATTTGGTTTTAGAATGGTCTTTAACGGATTTAAATGCAGTTATTTGTTTTCTTCATGCTTGGGTTGTCCCATACCCCCGGATCAATTCGAATAATTCGTCCCTCCATTGACTAAGCCTAGCCTCAGAGGGATGTCCTAAAAAAGACTATTAGAACTTTACTACAAATTAAGTTCCATACCAAGTGGGTCGAGGCCTCCTTATTTTGGCTCATAAATTTCCTTACATTCAGCTGAGGTAAGTAAATTCGACCACAAAGGTCGCTCCTACTCTACCTGCCATGCTCCGATTCGAAACAGTTTCAATGGGCTCACCACCGAGGGGATTGGGGCTCCCGGTGCTTTGGGAATTGGGGAAATTAATGTTATACAGTTTCCCTTCGGCGGGAGGTGAATAGATAAGAAACGATGTCTGTATTAACCTGAATAGCTTCGTCAAGACGTTCTGCTCGCGGAAAGGGGGTTTTGCGGGGGTGTTCACCCAGATAGGCCCTTCAAGCCTTGAAAACCATTCAAGGGGCTGCAATGACGAAGGGCAAAGGGCTCTGCAAAGCTTGGAAAAGGGCCGGGCGGAGGGGACAGAAATGAGGATAGAGACAGCCATGGTGAGGGATGGGAGGGGAGGAATAGAGACGTTTAACAAAGCTAACAATGGCCGAATCCCGCTCTAATTAATTGCCTAATTGAACTAACGATTTCCTTGGAAATCAAGGCCTTCCACCCTCCGCCTTTCCTGTTTAATCCTGTTGATCCTATAACCTTCCTCTTCTCTACAACCCCCTTCACGGTGATTTCTCCTTATTGCAGCCAACCGACTCAACGCTCCGAACCACGTCTTAAACGCTCCTTCGTAATCCTTTGCGGTTCAAATTCTAAATTCTCAGAGATGTGTTCCCAAACTAAAACAAGCCAACAGTTTGTCTCCTGAGAGGCCAAGCACCTTGTGGAAATTATTGATGATACAAAAAATCTTATGCTTCGGATAGTGCTGATAAAAATTTTAAAAAAATTAGTCGTAAGCACTAAATCTTGACGGAACATGCAACAAACTTGGGAGAACAGAAGAGAATGTTGGTCACAAAGCTGATTAGGAAAGAGCTCATCACTTAACCGCCTCTTAATGTCCCAGAGAATCTCCCTATCTAATTTCGACTTCCAAGTTTCTTGCCAGTCTAGGGTGGTTGCAATCATGTTTACAAAATTAACTGAGAAGGATCACCTGTATGTGAACAATTATTCAGGCAACCACGCTCACCCCTCAGATTGTTGGCCACGCACTACGCAGTGGTTAACATAATAGGGTTAGGTAAATCGAGAGCTTTCCAACGACTGGCGAATGACTTTTGTACGATGACAAATACGTAAGATACAGTTCCGAAGCAACGTTTGGTTGTAAGCAACAATCATCAGATAAAAATACTAAAAATTTAGTCCTAAGTACCCAATCTTGACAGAACATGGAACATGTTCTTTGGGAGAACAGGAGAGAATTTAGGTCACTCAGCTGATCAGGAAAGAGCCCATCATTTCAACCGTCTCTTGATGTCCCAGAGAGTCTTTCTATCAAATTTCAACTTCCAAGTTTCTTTCCAGTCTAATTGCTGGTTGCAGTCTAGTCTGGTTGCAATAATTATGCTTACAAAATTAATTGAGAAGGATCACCTGTATGTAAACAATTATTCAGACAACCACTCTCATACCTCAGATGGTTGGCCACGCACTGCACAGTGGTTAACATAATACAGTTAGGTAAATCGAGAGCTTTCCAACGACTGGCGAAGGATTTTTGTACGATGATAAATGCCTAAGATACAGTTCCGTTGCAACGATTTAGTTATATGTGATAATCATTAGAAAATACTCGTAGGACTGTAACGCACTAAATCTCACGTAACAGTAATTTTGTCTCACTTTTGGCCGGGTTATGATGGCAAAAATATGTTCCATGTTTAAATATTATTCTTCGGATGTTGCTGAAAAACTAAAAAAAAATACGTAAATATAAAATAGTTCTGCTGGTGGTTTGTATTAGATATGTCGCCGAAATCGATCTGCACCAAAAACAGCTCAATGACATAGAAGGTCGAGATTTTAGAATTTTCCATAGAAAAACCTGGGCCCTCATTAAAAAATGTCGGATGGTAGGTACTACCATTAAATAAAGAATTTCGGCATAAACGTAAAAGCGTTGATGTAATGGGCGGGGTTGGACGCGGAAAAGGAACGTTTCTTAAAGGAATTCAGGCAGATATACAGTACCTATGTCTCATATGTTACCCGTTTACAACACTTGTAGTTAAACAAAAATTATTCATTCTTCATAAAACACACACCTTTGCAGTAATCAATTTGATTTACCTTAGGACCCAGTTACGCATAGAGTGGGCATTGTAACTCTTCCCCCACAGCACAAGCCGTCAGTGACTTAGAGTGGGGAGTAGCTTATTGCTCATCTTCTTAGAATCTGCTGTAACATTCAACAGCTTAAAAAGAATACAAGACAACCTCAAGTTCGAGGAACAACCAACAGAAACGAGGTCCAACTTATGAACAATATTCTTGACGGCATATATCATATATCAACTAGCTCCCCTAGAAATGAAAATTCAGAAAATGAAACTGAGCACTCCGTGCCACATATATTCATAATACCACCATCACTCAATTGTCTTTCTCCTAGTTTCCATACTTCAACGAAACCCTCTATCCTCCAGAATATTTGATCCCGCTAGTAGTTTCTTTGTTTTCAAATATATTTGCAACTGAGTTCAAGTTCAATTGCTCCAGACTTTTACAGACCGGAACGTCACAATGTCACCAAGAAAAGTTTGATGGTAACACGTGATTCGGGTGAACAATAAATTCGCTTAAGCGAGAAGCAAAGGAGCTACTTCAACATAAGCAGATTGTTGAAAGAGTTCTACATGATCAACTTCGCTGAAAACTTTTAATTTTTATTGGTAATGGTTTCCTATAAGTCAGTCCATCATTTGGAACTTATTTTGCCTGTCACTTATTGAACATATTGAGCACTTTGCTTGTTGTAACATTTTATGATACCTATCTCTACTAACAAACCCAGTACTAATTTGTTTATAAAATTTATGACTGCTATGATCATCGAGACGGAATGGAAATTAAACTTATAACTCCTTACAATAAAATGAACGTAACCATGGAACTTGGTCTTTTTACTGGTAATATCAAATATTGGGTTATTAATTTCGATAATAATCCTTTGTAATCTATCAAAAAAAAAAAATAATAATAACTATGCTGATTATAACAAAAATGTTTATTAATTTATTATTGCTTCGGAGTCTACCTAAAGGTAGTAGAAGCATTATTTCCATTTTTGGAAGATGACAAATGTTTTGTCTCCAAATTAAAATTTCCACTCGCTCTGTCTGTTTGTCTGTGGTGTGAGTACAAATCCTTGTAACAAGCTATTTTCCACAGTTTTCATCCGAGTTGATGAAATTTTCAGGAAATGTGCGGATTAGAGTGAAGATGTTACCCTATCAGTTTCATTGATCCCAAATAAATAATTTAATATGCGCATGCATAAAAGTAAATTCCATCAAGAATAATTTTCTCACGCCTTGGTCTTCCGATCTCGCTCAAATATGGAGATGAGTGGGGAGAGGACGATTTGAACATCCCATATCAATTTCAACCCGATCGTATCAATTGTATCACTGTTTAATTGAATCTTTGTAACAAGCTTAAATTCCACAGTTTTCGTCCAATGTTGATGGAATTCTTGGGGAGTGTGCGGATTAGAGTGTAGATGGTCCTCTATAATTTTCGTTGTTTCCTTATGATAAATTTCACTCAGTGTATGTGCAATCGTAAATTCCGTTAAGCATCATTTTCTCACGCCGTAGTCGTCTGAAAACATACTCCATTTTAATTTACCATTTCCTTCAACTATAGGAACCAGCTAGAATCATAAGATAATTTTAGACATTTTAAAGATCTAAACATATATGTTACGATAGAAGGAAGCTATGTGCCACACCCAAGTTTGCAGACATAAATAAAATAGCAGTAAATAAGTAAGCATTACACCAGCTAAATATAACTGCATTGGCAGAGATGCTTACCGTGAAGAAATTAGTTAAGTAAATATATCACCTACCTATGCTTCGAAAGTCTATCTATAGGTGATAAACGTGATAATAAACTCGATTTAGAGAAGTGAAAGTATTGGCAGAGTGAGTAGTATTGGTAGTATTGGTGTGTAGCATTGGTAGTGAGTCTATTGTCATTAAGCATATAAGCTGATACGAGTGTCGTAGTTTATAAGGCGACATTTACTACGTTTCGCCAGGCCCAATTCACTCCTATGTTGATGTTTTATTTTCCTGTCAATGTTGAAGCCTTTTAGGAAGAGCTAAAGGATGAACGTACAGCGATCCGGTTAGTCTCTCTTGATTCTACGAAATAATGTAAATAAATTACAAAAAAAACCTTGTATTTCGGGAATTTTAAGATCTCGATTTTTTAATATTTCAACCCTTGAAATCTACTCCTCTGGTCAATCAAAATATTTGTCAATTATACTGGCAATGGCCAGTGTTCAAGACCAGTTATACTCCATATGTGAGTTTTGACTCAAGTTTCATAAACTTGGGTCTAGTGGTTTCGGAGAAAAGCTCAGAACGGCGGAAAAACGACGGTGGCAGCGAACGGCACACGGACCGGATTTTTTCGTCCCATTTTTGGATTCTACGCATGATGAAACGTAAACCAAACAATTTCAAGAGGGTTTAAATTAACTTTTCTTTTCTTGGCAATTACAAACATTCATGACTGCAAATAATAAACAAATTACTTTAGTGAGAATGGGTATCTCCTGTCTCACAACCATGTTTTTCTAAGGTAGGTAAGATTTTCATGTCTGTTAAGCATATGTTCCATTAAAAGGAAATGCATATTTGGCAGATGTTTTGGTAAGGCTGGTAAATTGTTTTCTGCCTAGAACTCTGATGTTCTGCCAAGATTGTAAATATTTCTACGGAAACAAAATTCGGATGAATGAATGAGTTTATTGTAGCAACATCATCTAGATGCATTAAAGTCGTCAAAATACAATTCATACATAGATTAAATGAGGGAACTAAAATACAGTCACATCATTTTAACAATTAAAAACACCATCAAAGACTGGTACACAAAGAAACAAGAAAAAAATTACCACGGTTAGGACACACAAAAAATCGTCAACACTATAAAGCTCTTGATCTATTAACTTAAATTTCCAATTCTTCTTGAGTGATCGTCCTGAGAGAGCTTTAATGTCATTCATGACTTTCTAAACTATTCTCGAGTTGTCTCATGAATTGGTTATGTACGTACCTACTAAGAAATATCATTTTCAAAAATCTTTTCTGGGAGAGTTGTTCCGCTATGTTTTATTTTTATATGTCTGACAGACAGGGACCCTGCTGTTAATTGAAAACTTGTTCCGTCTGCGGTATCAAACGTCAGAGTCTGGAAACTTGGATTAAAAAGTTAAATTGCTCAGGGTGATAAGCAGGTAATCATTATTGCAGCAGGTCTCCATTGCGTTATTAGCTGCCGAGGGTTGAGTAAGTATTCCTTTTGTCAGATGTTGGGACCTTGAACATCATTCGTTTTCAGCGGTAAAGGATAAACTACAGTTTTCATTCATGAATTCATTCACCCATGATACGTTATCGAGACGCCATAATACCCTGATACCCCTTAGTCCGACAGGCCGTCAACGTCGCGGACCGAGGAACCGAAATTAGGCGAATAAAACATGAGGGAGGACTCTGTAGGAGTAGTCAGAGCGGCCTTGACTCGCCCGCCCCCCTTTTCGCTATTGATTCCACTAACTGGCCCGCCTCAAGCACATATTTAGAGGCTGAATTTACACAACCCTCGGCCTCCCTTTGGAAAAGTTTACTAAACCACTAGAGTAAAAAAAAAAAAAGAATCCTTTCGCTTATTTTGGCTAATCCGTATACTGAGGTGTTTTCATCGTTAAAGCTCGATATTTGATCAACAAAGTGGACTTACAACATCCCTTGACCCTTGTCTTGACGTAGATCATTTCTCTCATTGCCCTTTTTATGACGCCTCTCTGGAGCTATGTCTTATGGGCAAGGCTTTGTTAATAAGAGGGACTCCTATTGGAATCGTTCCAAGGGGGTGGGGGACAACCCAAGCATGAGAAAAAAATATCGCATACAAATCCGTCTTAGACCATTCTAAGGCCGAATCCGTGGAAAAAAAACTATCGTCTGATTACTAACTGTCAATGAAATGGGAGCAGTACGTACCGGTCTTTCTTACCTACCGGCTTATTTATAATATTTATAATAATATTATAATAATGCTTGCCTCTATGTATTATATTATATGAATATTATATTATGGATATCGTTTTTCTAGCCAAGCAAAAAAAAAAAACTAAAAATTCATCTCATTTGCTGGAAATGATTTTAAAAAGTTTAAATGCCATAATTTTTAACATTAGAAATCATTCGCAAAAAGTGCTCAAATTTCAAAAAATGCGCTTAAAAATCACTAAAACCGTTAAAAACGATCCGCTCACATGGTCATACTGCATGACTGGAACTTTTGTATTCAAATGAAGTTTTATCCTCCAATTTGCAGGTATAATAAAAAATGACCATACCGTTAGAAATTACGCGAAAACAATGAGCCAACGGCGAGAATCAACGGTATCTGTACCTGACTGGTGTTTTCCTTCGTCCCTCGCCCAAGGTGGCCGCGGGGGGAAGGGTTCCCTCTCTCTACCTGTGCCTCGGCATTCTCGTCGCGGACAGACAGTAGGTGGTGGAGCGGACGCGCGGTGGGGGTAGCAGCTCGTACGGGAGAGGGGTGGGGTTCATGCATGTAAGTGTGCGTGTGCTTGTGCTTGTGCTTGTGTGTTGGGTTGCTTGGATAAGGTAACTGTCGGTGTTTTTATCTCTTCGGAGCTCCTTCATATCCCTACCCAAGTCAAGGTCATACGTGTCCGTCGTGCAACCCGGGCACCCACTGGGTGAACAGAGGGTGGCAAAATGACCCACTTTGTTTTTTTCGACAAATTTTTCGACGCCACCCAGGCTACAGTTCTCAACCGATTTTCGTGATTCTTATTTAGTTCGATTTCAATTTCAGTCTAGTTGTGCAACAAAGCTTGGGAATTTCGGATTTACTGTCGTGGTGGGGGGTGGAGGGGATAATTACCGATTCTTTCAGGCGCTTTCCAAGCTACAAATCTCCTCCGATTTTCGTGATTTATATTTTGTTCCATTAAGAATTCAACAGTTTTGGACCTAAGGTCAGGAGTTTCAAATTTCATCATGGGAGGGGGTACTAATGATAAATCATGGTGTTTTAACAATTCTTCTCCAATTTTCGGGATTCTTTTTTTTTTTTTTTTTTTTTTAAGTATGAAATCGATCTAGTTTTGGATCGTATGTCAGGAGTTTCAAATTTTATTATGAAAGGGGGTGAATGGAGGGGTAATAGTAAAAAAAATCATAATGTTTTAACCAATCTCCTCAGATTTTTGTGATTTATTTTTATTATTATTTTTTTTTTTTCAACAAGGAATTCGGTCTAGTTTTGGTTGGTACGAGTACATCAGGAGTTTCGAATTTCATTATTGAAGAGTGAATGGAGGGGGTAATAGAAATAAATCATGATGTTTTAACTATTCTCGTTAAATTTTCGTGATCTTTTTTTTTCTTATTCAATTATAAATTTGGTCTAGTTTTAGAAAATATGTCAGGAGTTTGGAATATCATACTGGAAGTCCGAGAAGTCATGATATTTTTGTTCTTTCTCTTATTTTAACTCTCAACAAAATTATATAAAATCCATTCATAGAGACGTCCCTGTAATGCATGCTTTACTTACCAATATGTTTGTATACGACTTATCATTTTGATTTATTTCCAAAACAAATTGAAAACTGAGATTTACTGAAGTATCATTCGTTAATGAAGTACCCAACTACTAGCACGTGTGAGAATGTCCATTACAGAGTAAGTTAAAACGTGAAATGTGCTGTGGGAAGGTGGAAGGGCGGCACTAATGACAACTATAATGAAAGTGAAGACGAGCCGCCTGGTTACATAACTTGAACTACTTGAGCTTGTAGTTCTGCTTACAAGAACAGGGGGTGGTGTTATGCAGCATGGCTTGTCTTACATTCATTACAGTTGTCATCAGTGTGGATATTATTTCTATAGAATTCTCATGGAGATCATTGAACTTTATTTTTTTACAAGTAAGATCCTCTTTTAAAAGTGTTTTCGTTATATGGATGGGGATGTGGTCCATGTGGTAAGGGAGAGGGGGGGGGGGGGGGGGGGGGGGGGGGGGGGGGACTGACTAAGCCGGTGGGTCTTGTACTGGATATTTCGATGGATTTTTTCTTGGACTCTTTCATAATAATTTATACTTATACAACAGAACGATATAATGAAAATATCATCGTCATTCATACTACTCATTTACCGTTGGTCCTAGTGTCGTTTTGGTTCCAAGTAGTTGGAGTTACCAAATTTATGACTCTATGTTGGTAGGGAGATCGCTAATGTAAATCAAAAGTTTATTTAACTCGCATAAGCAGAGTCCAGCGCTAATCCAATTAATGCATAATCAATGTATAAAATGTAAAATTGTATCGATTACACGGGAAACGTGATACGGGATACATGATTTTGAGGTTATGGTACTCCAGGTTGATGTTATAAGGCAGGTGTTGATTCCGAATTTCACTTTTTGGGTTTTTGCGTTGTTCATTTCATAGATTCATGGTGGGCGCATAGTTTGTTCTACAGGGTGTCCCGTATAAGGTGGTCAGTACTTCAGGGCCTGATTTTAGAGCTCATTTCTGATCGAAAGTTCCTCTTAGAGATTTTTTTAACCCTTAGTTTTCGAGTAATTTAATTGTTTGAAATTTTTTTCGTGTTTTCGACTTTCGTCACTAAAACAGCAATAACTACAAGAATTAAAACAGTAAGTTTAAATTTGAGGATACCGTTGGAAAGAACGTTAAATTCCCTTCCTATCTAATGCCAAAACAAAACTTCATCATAGGATTTATTTGGTGAAAAAACTGCCTGAACATGAAACTTCCACGAGTATGAGAAATTCTAAATTTTTTAAACCTGCAGTGAGTGTCCCATTTCTGTTCTGTATTTTGCGTACCTCATCTGTAAAAACTGGCCCGAAACCTCAGCTTTCTAGCGGTAGGTATAATCAATTTTCATTTTACTGTACTAATTAGAAGATCTGAAAGTATGTTTGTATGTTGAAAAACATGGTTTTTTCTACGAAATCGATGGTTTTTGTGAAAAATGACCTGGTAAAAAAATTCGAGTTTGAGGCCAATTTCTGCGTACTTTTTCACGCTGAATCGAATGGTAACTCTTGCAAATCTCCCCAACTCCGTTATAAATTAATTTTACACTATAACTAACTAAAGGGATGCCAACTAACTAGTTTTACCCTTTAAAACACATAAAATTGAGCATAACAAATGAACTGACAATCCGTGGGTTGAAGTGTAAAACTCCGCAAGTGTTACCATTTGAATCAGCATGAAAAAATTGTAAAAACCGGCTCCCATGTAGAAACCGGCCCCCAACTCGAATTTTTTTAGAGGGTAATTTTTCACAAAAACCCTTGATTCCATGGAAAAAACATGTTTTTCAGCATACAAACATACTTTTATCCTCTAATTAATACAGTCAAATAAAAATTGATTATACCACTAGAAAGCTGAGTTCTTGGGCCAGTTTTTACAGATGAGGTACGTGAAAATTAGTACAGAAGTACCGGTCTCAGCCGGTTTAAAAAATTGGAATTTCTCATACTCTTGGAGATTTTCTATACAGGCAGATACCCTAAATTTTCCGTCAAAACTCAAATCTGATTATATCGTTGAAAAGAACGTAAGATTTCCGATTTTCCTAATGACTTTTTAAAATTTTTTAAATTGGATGAACAAGTGCAAAATAATCCGTAATAAATTGAAAAACTTGTGAAATTCCGAAAATTTCCACTTTTTTTCAAAGTTTGTCTGTTGAAAAATCCTGGATGAAAATTTGTATGCTGTAAACCTAAAAGTTGAATCATAATCCCAGCTTTCCACGGTGTAGTCAATTTTTATTTTACTTTGTTAAATGGGGGAGAAAAGTATGTGAAAAACGTAAACGTAAAAAAAACGTAAAAAAGTACTTATGTGTACGGCGAAAAACGAGGTTTTTTATGTGAAATTGAGGGTTTTTGTGAAAAACAACCTAAAAAGAAAATACTAGTTTGGGGTCGGTTTCTATCTTTTTTACACTGAATCGAAAGGTAACACTCGTAGATCTCTCCATCTCCGTTACAACCGAGTTTTATACTTTAACAAACTAGTTTTTAGCTCGTTTGTTATGCTCAACTTTATGTGTTTTTTTTAAGGGTAGAACTATGTAAGTAATTGAAAAGTAAGTAAGTAATGCATGTAAGTATTTGCCTAGGGTGTCATTTTTACAAAAATCCTCGATTTCATAGAAAAAACCTCGTTTTTCAGCATTCAAACATACTTTTCTCCCCCAATTAACTAAGTAAAATGAAAATGATGGGATGATGGGATTGTGATGCAACTTTTAGGCTTACAGCTTGAAAATTTCCATCCGGGACGTTTCAAGAGACAAACTTTGAAAAAAGTGAAAACTTTCGGAATTTAAAAAATTTTTTACTTACGGATTATTTTTCACCAGTTCATTACATTAAAAAAATTTTAAGTCATTAGTGAGATCGGAAATCTTACGTTCTTTTCAATGGTATAATCAAATTTGAATTGTGACTGAAAATTTAGGGAGTTATGACAGATTTAGTGATACAAAGTCAGAAACGCGAAAAAAATCTTAAAAGTGAAAAAAGTGGTCTTTAGGGTGAATTAAAAAAATATAATTATGTTATAGGACAAAAAAAAGTCTCGAATTAGTAGTAGAATCGAACCCAAGCCGGTGGTGCGCCCGAAACTGCGACACCTTGTATAAAGCTTCCCTAATCCCTATAATTACTTCGCTTCGTACCTAGTCGATCGAGTTACTAAACAGGGACCTTCAACCTTAACGGTTTGTAACGGTAAAAAGAAGTATCTAGGTTAGCAAGTGCCCTGGAGAGAGCTTTTAAGTAAGCCTAAATTACATAGTCTAACAACAAATATGTTCTAGAGCCACTTAAGCACACATAAGAAGGAGGCCTTGGAAGGTATTGGAAGCGTATCGATGAATAAAATAAATATGACACTCCAGACTAGAAGATGATCTTGGATGAAATATGCAAACCTGGCACAGCCCAGCGCAACAGTATCGACCAGCTGGGTTTCAAACGATTCAACTATTCATCAAGCTTCATGAAGGCTACTTACCTTGTTCCTAAGAGTTAAAAATTAGATTCCTTGCAACATTGGCGAATAAATCTCGAACTCCATGCATTTTGTGACTGAGCATAATCTTGGCATTAACATATGTCGTTCGTCACTATTTGAATATGCGTTGAAACCATTGAAACATTCATTAGAGGAATTAATTCAGCTGCAAGGAACACTGCACACATATAGAGTTTACCCAATCGACAATCCATCATTGAATGTCTGATGAATATTAGCATAAAACGCTGCAAACGAGTAAAAAGAGTTTATTATTTCCGAATCAGATCGCTTTTTTCAATAAATCAGTTCCCTGGCCAAAGCGCTGCCCCCTCCCTGCTTCAACCTGTTAAACTCACTTCTACGGCGACCACCAGAATGAATTGAGAGTTCTAGTGCTCGTAGATCCGTCGGTCTCAATACGGCGTGCGTTAACGAGAAACACTACTGCACCTTAAAGTCACTTCAAGTCCTTAACGGATCTAGTTGTAACGCTAAATCCGTGGACGGAGGACATTATCCCTATGAGGTTATTTGAGTCCATGGAAAGAGGTTATTTTAGGCGATTACATTTTTTTCGGAATTGCGATCCGTTAACGTATCTGTACGGAAGGCTGCGTCACCGTAACTCATTGCATCAAAGTTACGGCGCCGGATTGTCGATACCGCACGACGTATTGAGTTTTGCGGATCTACTAGGAACTCTCTAATAAGTTTCTAGTTCTTGCTTCCTGCTTCACATGCTTGATCTATTTGCAAGAGAACGTCCGACGAAGTGGCTGCACGAAGTCGCCTACTCCAAGATGGAGCGAGACGTTACATGACCGCGAGCTGTGTGATGTGGCCACCACCTTCTACGTGCTACCATCACCTCATTTTCTCAAAGCGGGTTTCTAGCAATGAGAAGCAGAGCACTCGGGGCATCAATATCATTTATTTAATGTATTTGAACATGTATATTCCTTCCAGCTTAGGGAATATGTTATGAAACCACGCCCCAACCTATATTAATTACTCAGAAAGCCATCTGGAGCTCCGTATTTATTACCTTTGCACCCTTTATTCAAGGGATTATCTATATTTCCCTTTCATCAGCTTGATAAATAAACTATATTTATTATTTTTATTTTAACTATTATCTTCTGCTACGACAATTATTGCATATGTACGGGTTCTATCTCATCTATATCATGTGAGATGGAGTTTTATTTAATGATTGCTCTTTGAATAAACTATTGAAGGATGTTGACTACTCCCATCAATCACATCAAGTCCTAACTAAGTTGCAAGTGCAGGACCACATGTCCTTACCGCTTACCGCTTTTAGGTATCGTGCTGTATTAAACTATAATTATCTATATTTCTGCATAAAAAGCAATTGATTTCTGAAACAAATAGTCATAAACTTTACAACATTTTGATTAACGTATACTTGGCAAAACTGTGGGATACATGTAAATTTTTCTTTATTAATACTGATGCGATTTTATGGAACAGAGAACGCACCGGCACGGTCCCACCCATTGGGAATCTAACTTCGGGCAACGCCCCACCGTTCTCTTTGGACTGTGCAGCCCCACGTTACTTCCCTCTTCCAGAATTGTCGGATGGGCCGGCAGATCGTAGTCTCGCTGCATTTTCTCAACTGCCAGGCCCAGCCTGCCGCGTGCAAGCTCATGGATGCGCTCCAGCCGTTCCTGAAGAATTTTGACATTCGTCGCTCAAAAGGGGCTCCCACGACAAATTTCTGCAGAGGTGCCTTCCGCTTGTTTTCAGCCCCTCCTCTTCTCCTGCCACAAGGCTCACATTTCCCCAGATAGTCGCGTACGTCCCGCGCCATTCCCTTCCAAAAAAACAGTTGACGTATCTGTGCCTCCGTCCTCCTCCTTCCAAAGTGTCCCAGGTCATGGCAGCGAGCTACTATCATCTCAATCAGGTGTTTTGGAACTAAAACTTGCGACAGTGCAGGTCCTGGGTCTCCGGGCCACTTTCTGTATAGAACACCTCCCTCTAGGAAGAGCAACTTGCGCTCAGCCCACAGGGCCCAGTTAAGTTATAGGCATCGTGCTGTATTAAACTATAATTATCTATATTCCTGCATAAAAAACAATTGATTTCTGAAACAAATAGTCATAAACTTTACAACATTTTTATAAACGTGTACTTGGCAAAACTGTGGGATACATGTAAATTTTTCTTTATTAATACCTATATTGATGTTATGATGTTTATTATTTGATCTTATTATTATTATTTGTTACACCAACAGCCTCCTTCCTCCCCCTCTCAATCTTTTCATCCAACATGACATAGAAGAGATAGAACCCGTACATATACAATAATTGTCGTAGCACAAGATGATAGTTAAAATTGAAATAATAAATAATATTTTATTTATTGATAAATAAAAAAAAACCTAATAACTCTCGATAGGTAGAAAGTTAGGAGTAATGAAGTGTAAGCGATGTAAGCACCAGCGCTTCCGTACCACTAGGACTAGCGCTTTAGGGACAAAGCACTGGCGCTTTCGTCCAACAACCACCGGCGCATTTGTCCCTTATCAGTCGTAAAACCAACGCTTCAGCCTGGCACCGACAATTATCACACAAATTAATAATGGTTGATTACTTGTTACTTCTCATTCAACCTGACATGCACTTTTGATTTAAAGATGCATTTTATTCTTCATTTTGAAGATCATATCCTAAGTAGTTTCTTAAAAATAATTATAATGTATTAATGATAATAATAATGATTATTATTACGGTTATCATATGCTACTGAAAAACTGTAAAATCTTGAGGTAAAAGTGATTTCATTGAACAGAACCGTTTCCTTTACACAAACGTTAACGAATTCCTGACGAAGGTGATCCTCAATTCCATTTGTGAGGCAACTTTTAATGAGTTCTGCCGCTCCATTTTCATTCTAGACATGGCTGGAGGGGTTTCTTCAAATTAAACTTATATATACTGAGGGTCTAACAAAGCAAAGGAATTTCCCCAAACCCATGTCACGTACTGTCAGTGTTTTCTACTTCTACTCTTCTTTTTATTTCTTCCATTTCTAGGTATTAATCGAAAAGGGTTACAAAATCACGGATGAATTAGTAGGGAATATAATTGTATCACTTCAGAATAAAAATGAAAACTTCTACCAAGTCCGGTGTGGCACATAGCTTCCTCGTATTTGTAACCAGAATGTTAAATTAGATCTTTAAAATGTTTTAAGTAATCTTATAATCCATAGCGGGTTCCTATGTTTGAGGGAAATAGTGAATTGAGATGGAGGTGTATATGTACTATAATGTAGCCTTCCAATTGGCAATGTGGAAGACATAGGAATGATATACCACTCAATCTTATAAAATAGATAAATCATGTTTGGGGACCTACAAGGATCAGTTAATAATCGGTCAAACTAAGCAATTATAAAATTCTGCTTGAAAGTTGTTACGTTTGCGCAAGTAGAAAAGCTATCAGTGTGTTGGAAGCTGTAAACCACCTTATCACCATCTTCAGTGATCACCAGGGACCATCTTCATCCGAATGCGTACAATCCCTGAATATTTCATCAAAATCGGATGAAAATAATTGAACATAAATGCTTGCATTTGAGTGGCTCTGCCCGCCCTGCCCCTCCTCAAACTACGCCACTGGTTACAAGGGTTTTACGTTTGCGCATGTTTTGAGGAGCGCAGGTTTGAAGACACACGGACAACCACGAAATGAAATATTTGCTAAGATCTGCCTAAAACAAAATGCGAAAACTAGAATTTATTCAGCTACTAGCCGGTTACCCGTGCGTTGCACGGACCCACGTGTACGGGTGCACGGTGCATAGACTTCTGAAATAACCATATCCAGACTGTGTTCGTAACTACGGAGGCTACATGCCAAATTACAGTATAAAAGTAGCAAAATCGGGCCCGGACTAATTAGGAAAGAACCCATAACTTCAATCGTCTCTCAATGTCCCAAAGAGTCACTCTATCAAATTCCAACTTCCTAGGGGAGACTTTAGCTCACTCAGCTGATCGAAATCGTCAAAATCAAACACGCCCGAAGAAAGAACTGAACTGCCTGTTGGCTACCATAATAAAATTTCAGGAGCCAAACAAATCGGTTTTCCATCCCTCGATTCGCTAGAAATATCAAAGTCCCGTCCACCACCTATCAATACAGCAACCCATACTTCACTCGGAACACCCGTATAACAGCCCGTCAAGGCTTCTCTACTTGTCACGAATTTCCGCCGCTAACAAACTGCCTGTTAGCAACCATAATAACAAATGTTCAGGAACTAAACAAATCGGTTGTGAAGGTTGGCACCGTTCATGAAGTAGGATGATGTTTTGGAGGTTCCGTTTAGCCGTCTGTTGGGTACATATACATACACAATAACATACATTCATACATTGATGGATAGAAACAAACTTTGAGTTTATATATAAGGACATCGAGAAAAAATACCTACCTCTCCCGTATTCAAGTAGCTTTGAAGTCTTATGACATGAGAATTTCATATCCCGTGCAGAGTTACGAGTTAGGTATAGAAAAAATCTCCCATGACGTACATGTGCCTTGCGTTCGACTTTGATGAACCCATCGAACGCTACCCATTGCCAGAGGCTACAGGAAAACTCATTATAAACTCCCTACTCGGAATCATTTTGAATAGAACTGACGATAGATAGCGTTTCATCTCTCAGTGCCTTCAAAACACTGGAATGATAAATCTGGGACAAACAGGGACGGGGGCTTGCCATTTTCTATTAACGAGGCTCAAGAGAATTTAACGAAGAGCCATTTATCACGTCTGCAAGAACATCAAAGCAGAAGACAAGCTACCCCCCTCCAACTAGACAATGAATTCTCTCTCTAAATCACCTTCTTCCAGCCTTGTTTGTCATCATGCTTTGATAAATTTTCTTTCTCTTCCTGTATCGAGTCATTACTTTCGCCAACGCGTCGTGACGTCAAGTTTTCAGCGAAAAGAATTTTGATTATTAAATGTTGATTTATTTCATTAATTAAATCATAACCAGTGTTTTATAAGCACGTCAAGTTTTAGTTAAGTTTCGACGAACGGCTGTTTCGGTGTGCAATAAAATATCAATGTCAGTCTACATATAGGTGAGTAATTTCAAAATTGTAGAAGTCTGCAACTTCTGGGGAAAAAATCGGACAAAACTAACTTTGTTGTCACATATTCCGTTTTACACATTAAATAGTTTTACACATTAATTACGCATTAATTAATTTAAAAGTGGTAATCGACCTTCAAGACACCGCAATGTTCTCGGTCTATATGCTCTCTCCTCTGCCTCTCCAGTTCTTGACAGATATAGACGACACATATAGAAGTCCCACTACATGATGGGAAAAATAATTAACGTAAAATAATCACGACATACCTAAATCAAACACGGTACCAACGAACAACTGAAATGACAAAATTAGTAGAGAATGTCCACTTGCACTATTGACGTATACAACAGAGAAGAAGTTTGCGTGAAATAGATTCGCACAAAAGGAAAAATGTTCTCAACACATAACGGAATGAGATGTTTTGAGTGAAGTGAGTGATCACCCGTTGAGTGAATGTGTAATTCGAATAAATGTGGGAGGGGACTGTGGCCTACGATGGTCTCCTTTGATCTTTCTAGAAAAACCGCGATGGAGGCGATTGCCCGCACGGCTCTTCACGGATCGGACATCTGCAGTTTTATCAAGGTCATTTTGTGATAACACAATCAGCAGTGCGCAATGTGGTCTAGGCTGGCGTGGTATTGGCCTTTGTGTAGAGGGACCTTAAAAGATACGTAAATTGTAAGCCATATCCCCCACCGTCATTATATTTCGCTTTGTGGTAACACCTCGTTACCGCTGGAGTTGTCGCTACCTTCGTCAATGATAAAACCATGAGACGCAAGCATATTAATTAACTTTGCCTGGCGTCATTGTTGAATCATGTATGTACAAGATGGTTTGCGGGATCCCAAAGTCTTGAAAGTTTGGAGATGAGACGTTTGCCTTCTCAGTCTTCATGAGCTCTCTATTGTACTGAATTTATTTTAACGAATAGTCAAAGAAAACGAAGCTATTGCACGGCTCCAAAATTTCCTTAATTAAAGAGTTCAACACGTTTTAGCAAATTTTCGTAGAAAATGAAGCTATTGCAACGGCTCGGAAAATTTTAAAATGGAAATGTTGGAAAAATATCTCCCTTGAAATCCGTTTTGAGGCATTATGAAACGAATCCTAGAGTTTTACACTTATATATATATATATATATATATATATATATATATATATATATATATATATATATATATATATATATATATATATATATATATATATATATATATATATATATATATATATATATATATATATATATATATATATATATATATTTATATATATATATATATATAATGTGAAAGAATTTCACAAATATATAGAGGAAAGAAAGAATCTGATATTTCGAATTTCGATCTTTGTCACATAAATGAGAGAAATGAACGTATTTCTGATGTCTTGGAAATTTCAGATGTGTCAGCGTCCATCGTTACTTATCAACAAAGTTCTGACAAGTTTTCTGGGTTTGATGGCTAATCGTTGAGATTGAGACCTGGAAGACGATTAGCTCTTAGTATCCACCTAAAAGCTCTCTCGGCTGGTTGTAGTTGCCGGTCATTTGCCTGTTTCAGTATCTTCTTCAGTACCTGCACCCCATAGCACTCGTCAAAAGATGCTCTATGAGACTAAGCATGCATCTTGAAGAGGACGTGATTGGATAAATGATGCCCTATGGTTGCTCATACGTAAATTCAACGTAGTGGCTTTTCAAACATAGAAAGCTGGTCCTCTATCCGAACACTTTTTGCATACCAGTTGATTGATGTGTTGTTGGTGTTTGCAGAGGTAAAGTTAGGGTTCTCTATCACCAAATCGCAGCACTTATCAAACCAGAAAACTTATCAGAATTTTTTTGATTAGTAACGATGGACGCTGAAACATAATAAATTTCCAAGACATCAAGAATGACTTTTATTTCTCTCATTTCTGTGACAAAGATCAAAAATCTAAATATCAGATTCTTCCTTTCCTCAACTTACATTCCTACCATATAGCGTCATAAAACCCCACGGAAATGTTGGCCTGACTTGGAATAGATATGAAGTTTTATCTACCTATTATCTCTACAATGCAACAGAAATATGAATACAGATCCGGAATTGATAAGGGAATGAAAAGGTAAGAGAGGCGTTGGGTTTTGTTTCGCTAATCAAACAGACTGCAATAGGTAGGAAAGAACCTGTAAAGCGAGAACGAATTCGCAGGAAAAGCTGGGCGATTACGATGGTTTATTATTGAAATGATAAACCGAAATGGGGAGAGAAATACAATGAATCTCTGATAGGATTGCCTCCTAGAAATGCTCTTTTGAAAGAGGAAAAAACGACGCGTAAATCGAACGATTCGATGGTGAAATGCGATTGCTTTCGGCTTTTCCGTGAGAATGGTTTCCCTTTTCAGTGGCGTTTTGTTAGCTCGGCGTAGGTGTTTTTCTCCGGATCGGCAGTGAAACATTGGATGTGGTGAATCAGCTTCAACAGAGAAGAATGAGGGACTCCGCCGGCGGAATGCGATGTCAGGAAGGGCTTTTGTTGACCCTCGACGTGTTGCTCTAAGTCAGGCTGAAAGGCTGGTGAATGTCTTTGCGAATGACACGTCATTTGGTGAATGAACTCGGAACTACAGTGAAATGGTGGACTCTTTCCGGATCGTAGTTTTTTGGTCTAGTACATTTGCAGCCACGACCTAAGATCAAGTTCCAGTCATGCAGCATGATTGTTGGCGCGATTTTTCGTAAATTATCGTACAATATTATGTTTCATTGTTTTGAAAATTGAGGATATTGAGTGAAAAGAAATTGTTAATTGTGAAAGCTGGTGAATGTCTATGCGAATGACACGTCATTTGGTGAAAGAACTCGGAACTGGAATGAAATGGTGGACTCTTTCCGGATCGCAGTTGTTCGGTGGAGTGCATTTGCAACCACGGCCTAGCCTAGGCTCCAAGATCGAGTTCCAGTCATGCAGCATGATTGTATGAGCGAATTTTCGCAAATTATCGTACAATATTATGTTACATTGTTTTGAAAATTGAGGATATTGAGTGAAAAGAAATTGTTAACAACCAATTCCATAACAACAACATCGTTCTAAATAATAATCTGCTATTCAAAAAGAGATTTTGGATTGTACCCAACTGTTCGTAAAAAAGGGGGTATTTTTAACTTTTTTTGCAGTTTTTATCGATTCTGCAGCACGTTTTAATGAAATTTAAGTACATTTTTGAGTATAATTTTGGGCCTTATTTTTTTAATGTTCTATTTCATTTCATTTGAATGTTTCTATTACCTAATGAACTTTAGTTGAGCAATATTATGCTAAAAACTATAAATTTAACGATTTATAGCCGTTTATTGCTATTTTTAGTAATTTATTCAACACTTGTTAGCGAATTTTCTTTAAAAAAAAGAAGGAAAAATGAACTATCGTTTTAACTTTGTCCGTTGATGTATGTATGTATTTCCTCTTAAAATCGTTTTACATGCCTCTTCCTGGCGTTCGATTTTTATGAAACTACGAAGCCATTTTGTCTCCTATTCGACGCAGGAAGCTGAAATCCGAGAGACTGTTTGACTGTTTATCGTGACTCTAACAAAATTAGGGCCATCAGGCCCTCTCTACCATTTTGACAGAAAATTCAAAAAATTCAATTCAATTCAAATCGAATTTCAATTCAATTTCAGAGAGAGGCTCAAAACTATAAATTTAACGATTTATAGCCGTTTATTGCTATTTTTAGTCATTTATTCAACACTTGTTAGCGGAATTTTCTTTTAAAAAAAGAAGGAAAAATGAGCTATCGTTTTAACTTTGTCCGTTGATGTATGTATGTATTTCCTCTTAAAATCGTTTTACATGCCTCTTCCTGACGTCCGATTTTTATGAAACCTGGTATGGATGTAATTTGTAACATGGCGAGGATAAAGATGTATCTGGGGCCGCTGACGCAAGAAAGGTCATTGATCAGCAGGTTGGGCTCCAAAGCCATTTTGTCTCCTATTCGACGCAGGAAGCTGAAATCTGAGAGTCTGTTTGACTGTTTATCGTGAATCTAACAAAATTAGGGCCATCAGGCCCTCTCTACCATTTTGACAGAAAATTCAAAAAATTCAATTCACTGAAGACGACTGAGAGGTCACCGATCAGCTGAGTGAGCTCCAAAGCCACTTCGTTCCCTATTCAACGCAGTAAGCGTCTATTGCACGCTGATCTCCTTAAAGAAAAAGCGCTATCATGTGACTAACTTCTTGAGCACTGATGCTTTTCCTTTGAAATTTGACCAATTTAATGTGCTTAAGAAATGCTGGCCAACAAACTCGTCCTTTAGTTTGTAAAGTTTGAGTTTTTGGAGCAAGAACGGAGATTTTATCTCAATCCTAAGGATAGTTATCGTCTGGAAGGACACACATATATGTACATAGAACATACCATACGGTCGTGAAAAAGTAGTATAGCTACATTTGGTTACATTAAGGAGTAAACTCCGATCAATATCATGCAGGAGATGAATGTAGTCATCCACTGAGGTCATTTCCAAGAATTGTTTCAGATCAATAGCAAACAACAATCAGGGAGCTTTTCAGGTAAGCCGGAGAGAAAAATTCCAGAAAAAGAAAGACAGACCTGAACAAACTGCCATATCCAATCTTCCGCCCAATAATCATTGAGAAGCTGATTACCTAATATTTTAATCACGAAACTATTTTCTGGACATCTAGTGATCGCACTTGATTGCTTTTCACTTTTGTTGTTGTTCATACATGATTTATTGATTACTTGTACCAAGAGAAATTTCTTTATCGGCACGAATGAACATTCTATTCTTTCTATTCTACATCTAGTTCGTTCTTTAGTATGTTGGAAAATGGACCAAAGCAAAAAACTGAATGGGGCATTGGGGTCTATAGTTCTTTTGAAATATCACGACAATCGGATATATATAGTTGTAGAGACAGGAAAACCGCGCAGAACGGATTAAATACAGTATGGTTGGGGTATTCGAAAGAGGAAGAATAAAAGATTTGGGAGCGAAAAGAAATAAAATGAGAAAAAATGGCCGGGAAAAAAGTTGAGTGCATCGGTAGGGATCAATCATGGGCCATGCTGGTCTGGGGATTGAAGCCCTTTGATATTTAAAGGGGCGTAAAAAGCGATCGGGAAGCTTTGTGTAACGCAGACGGACGAACCTTCGGCAAAACCCTGGGATTAGAACACAATGAAAGTAAATTACTCAATGCCAGAGGGAGAGCGAGGGAGTAAATATCGAGTGAAAGAGAAAGATAGATGCAGGGTACCTTCTGCCCCTTCCGACCCGTCCGCGAAAAACCGCTTCAACCTAACACCTTTAAACCCCGACAATAACGCCCCTGGCGGGGGAAACACGAGTCGATCCAAAGGCGATAAATTCAATAACGAAAATGGGCAATGTGGAGGGCTCGGGGTTCATCATCGGGGTTTTCGCCCTTCTCTCGGGAGCCCACTTGCAGCTGAATGGGGAGAGAGGGTCAGGTCAGCCTAATAAACTGCCCATCGCCAGCCTGTTGGATTCATTCCGAGGCTCTCCGCCTCCTCATCTGTTTTTTTTCTCCCAACTTTGCTGATGATTATCTCTCGGGTTATTACTGCTTCATCACGTTGGATCCAGTGACCAGCCGCACGCTGACAGAAATCGATCGATAACTCGTAAATTTGCAAGGGACATACATGGAACTCCCATATCGTTGAAATATTATATTCATTCGACGTATCAGCGAACCGGGAATTATACAATAACGATCTTCATCGCCCAATGGCTTAGTGAAGGTGAGCGTTCTATATGTACCCATATTAAATGAATACCTACTCCTAACTGCATAGAGGTGCAATAATCCCTTTCTCGTGCGATTTGCAATGTTCTGCATCATTCAGCGTGGTGAGTATTTGGATAGGAGATTGCTATCGGATGAAAAGGTTCAACCTAACTTCCCTCTATGTGAGAGCCAAATTCAATAAGTTTGATAGACATGTATTTTTGGCGCATTTCTTTTTTTTAAAGCGCTGTTGTATTCATTTTGCCCATTTATGTATGTACGTATAGGTATTTGTATCCTCGTAAAAGAGCTTTAACTTGAGAACGGCCGGACCGAATTTGACGGGATGGATCGCAAAAGATCAGCTAGTCATTCAAAATGAAGTGTTTTCCAAAATTGTCATTTTGATAACCAGCAACGTGAGCTGATTTCGTGATTCAAATAATCCAGTTTCTATGCTATTTATCCTACGAAGCTGAAATTTGGAACAGATCTGAACCACCCCAATCATGTGAGTGAGCTCTTAACGCTTATATCTATGCTCTTTACCCTAGAGAGCTGGAATTTGAAACGAGTCATCTGGGAGACAGGTAGAATGGGATTTTAACATACCGAACCAACCCTATCGGCTGAGTGAACTCTTAACGCTAATTTCTATGCTATTTATCCTACGAAGCTGAAGTTTGGGGGTTTGACCAACTCCTTCAGAAGCAAGGCCAACTCCGCCAGTGTTCAACTCCGCCAGGAAAAGTAAAAGTCTACTTAGTAAGTATTTACACGATACGTACACGAAGTATATTTGAAACAAAAATGTCAGTATATCGTTTATAAAAAATATTCAAAAACTTAAGTTCAATCCAAACAGATCAAGTCAATAAAGGCACATTTTGTTTGATTATAACGTAGGTACAAATTCCTAATTTCCCGCCTTGTGTTTCTCTTTACGGTAGTGACGAGACGCACATTGCAAGAAGTACAACCTGTGGACATTACCCTGGCGGACATTTATTATCAACTGGTCAATTATCTTTTGGTTTATTATTTTCAATAATGAACCTTTGTAATCGACCAAGAAAAAAAAATGTAACACCCCCTGAAAATTTTATGGTTTACGTTTCGAGACGCGTAGAATCCAAAAATCCTATTAAAAAAAATCCGTCCGTCCACTGTCCGCGGCTTTTCTCCGAAAATACTAAACAAAAGTATGTGAAACTTGTGTTAAAAATCACATTTGGGTTTTAGATGGTCCTAGAAGCTCGGCATCAATTTTTATCAACCCTAAACGGTTTCATTAAAGGGCTAAACATTCAAAAACCGAAATCTTTAAAACTTTCTAAGTAACAGTAATGATTTTTTGCTTGTCAGTGATAAATTTAATCCCAAAGAGTCGATTAAAACCATCCGCAACACTGTACGTTGAATACCTAGTTCGCTTTCCTAAAGCTGTGTTTACACTAGCAAAACTTCCTCGCGAAACTGTAGCGCGAAACTTCCTCGCTGCGAGAGAAGTTTCGCGCTTCCCAAAACAGAGCGCAACTCAGAGCGAGACGTTGCGTGAGTAGGGTGAGCCGGTTTCGACAAGCCTCAGATCCGGTTTCGTAGTGATCATGGAAACTTGTGTCGTCCCTCCATTTTACTCTCGAAACGAGTAGGTACCTATGTTGCGGTCGAAACACTTTGATGCGCGGACGAAAACCGACTGACCTCCGGCTCACAGCGAGCGTCCTCACCCCGAAATATTTCGCGAGTGGAGGGGCGTCTACATGGGCGAGTCTGCCTCGCGCAACGTCCTCGCACAACTGTTTCGCGAGGAAGTTTCGCTAGTGTAAACGCGGCTCAAGGGCTTGAACACCGAAAAAAAACTTCGTATTTCAAAGCGCGAGAACATAGAGAAATCACGCGCACGTATCTATTGATTAGACGATCAAGCTTTAAATTTCATGAACGATTGCTAGTTAGTGAGACCAGGATACAAGGAAATTGCTTTATAAATATTAGCTGATATAATGCCAGTAATGGAAATATCTGGTGATATAGTTCCATTGGATTTATTTTATGGGTTTATTAACTATTGTCCGTGCGGAAGTACCTACTAGTGAATCATTGGTACCTACTCGTAGATGCTTAATTTCATCTCTTAAATTGCTCCCAAGTCTACTATGGGTAGCGGAAGCATTGTTTTCGCTTTTGAGAGACGGAAAAGTTTAAGACTCCGAAAAATCAAACGGTTGTTGTTTTCTTACAGTCGTGAAATTTCCTCTCGCATTTCTGAAAATCTTTTGTTCCGTGTCTTTTGGTGCGGGTGTACCTATGTGTGTGCCTTCCGTGTATCCAAGAATCCTTGTAACAAGCTTAATTTCCACTATATTCTACCGATTTTTATTAAATATCCATGGAATGTGCGGGTTATGGTGTAGATGGTCCTCTATCAGTTTCGTTGATCCGAAATCAATACTTGACTCAGCGCATGCGCAAACGTAAATTCCATCAAGCATTATTTTCTCACACCCCCATCGTCCGATCTTACTCAAATTTGGAGGATAGGTGGAACACAATAATTTGAGCATTGTCTCGCAATTTCAACATAATCTTATCATTAGTAGCTACTGCGCATGCACGAATGTGTATTCCTTTTAACGAGCTTAATTTCAACAGTTTTCATCCGATTTCGATGAAATTTCTCGGCAATGTGCGGGTTAAGCTGTAAATAGTCGTATCCATACTTTTCAAATCATTATTTCATTCTGCGCATGCACAAACTTGAATTACCTTAAGCATAATTTTTTCACGCCCTAGTCATCCAATCTTGCTCGAGTTTGGTGCATAGTTGATGAACAATGGTTGGTGCATAAATATTGTTTTCATTAAAGACCAACACTCAACTTTACTTCTGACATTCTAGCAGTCGTGCAAACGACTTATCTTATTCAGAGCATAACAATATTATGATAATATCAACAAATACAAGACGGTTGTCAGTGGTGTATTTTTTAAAATCGTACTCTCTTTGTAATACGGATATAGAAGTTGAAGAGCAATTCATATGCTGGTCAGAAATGAAGAGCGTCGTAAATAGTAACACGAGTGCGGGAAAAGACGGTGGGAAGGAAGAAAAAAAAAACTTAAATAAAAACGTCCAAAGACAAAAACGAGGGGGAATAGCTTTGGTAAGAGGGCGAGATTCGGTTGATCCCGCACGGAACGGAGGTTTGGCGGAAGGCGCTCGGACCATATAAAACGCTCGCAAAGAGCGAAATGAAAAGAGGGGCTTATCTGCTGTAGCGGCTCCTGAATGCGAGATCAGCTCCTGGCCGTGCTCCTGGAGGCGCCGGTGGCGCCAAGAAGCGGGAGAAGGGGGAAACTTTATGCGTCACTTATTAAACCGTGTTTCACGTTTGTGTGCTGCCTGTTAGAGGCAGAGGAAAGGGAGAGAATTTTTATAAGAGGCGGTTTTTTTTCCGGGAGGTATACGTAAAGGATTTCAGGGATTTTAGTTAGGTTCGTACGTCCTTTCGAAGTGTTTAATCTGCTAGTTAGAGTTTTTGCAGAGTGACTCCGTACGCTCTCTAGTAAAGTGGACGCTATGAAAGCCTGTATAGTCAAAGGAAGTAATATTGCTAGAGAGGATTTCAATGCTTATATATCAGAATTCAACAATATTGTTACATAAATTCCATGACTGAATAACAATTTAAGCAAACTGTACAAACAAAACGTTGTGCGGTAGATGTAAACTCATTTCCTTAGAAAACTACATGCATGTATAGCCCTTATTCTCGTGACGTCATACCTGGAGTAGGTTGGCGTTTCAGCCGAAGTCGGCCACGACTGCGCTACGTCAGTCAATGAGTCAATCGCAACTCAACCAAACTGGTTTTCACAAGAAGTTGGCCGTCTCACGTCAATCTAATTCGTGATTATAAAGCCATTTTTCAACAGTTTTGTTTTGCAAAAGTAATATTGTACTCGCAGCAATACAAAGTTTTAATTCATCTAAATAGTTACAATAATCGTGCCTGCCAGCGCGATTATTGGTTATAGGTTGTAGCCAACGATACCATTCTAACGGTGAACGAGTTTTTATTTGGACTAGGGATCTACTAACCTCGTAGTAGTTGCCCATTGTCCGAAAACTAAAGAACTTCATTCGTTAAGCCTTTGAGAATAATTAACCTGAAAAATAGAGAAGAAAAAATTATTGAAAATTCCTAAGGTGCCTGTACCTACTGCAGTGTAGGTACTTGGCCATTGTTCAGGTTGATTAATCAGCGTTTTATTATAAGCTCGTAGTACTATGCTTGACTGACGAAGCTTTAGTTGTTATATTGAATGAATAAAAGCAGAGAGTTGAGAGTTTGTCAAAATAAACAAGGCAGGTTGTTGCTACTCCAAGAAACGACACTACTTAGGTAGGTAGGTGGAGGTCGAAGAAGACAACTGCTGATTAGCAAATTTGTCAAATATCGAATCAGGAAATATGCAACATGAATTAAAAACCAGCTGTTAGGAAAACACCTTGAAATGCATTCTTCTGAAGGTAAGATTTCATAAAGAAGGCATTGGCATTGCCGTTATCACGCGAGTTTTGCAGTTACGCAAATTTTAGAGACAAAAAAGTTAAGTAGGTACTTACTTTCGTTTTTGTCTATGAATTAGGTACCTACATGAACAAGCGGTAATATACGGGAAGTAAGTAGATATATACCTTCCCTCTAGGTAGGAATTACCTTTCTACATGCGATAGGTATGAAATTTTATACAAAATACGGAATATGGTGAAACTGTTGTTGTTACTATTAATACTGAAAATGGTGAATTAAATTTATTTTTACCCAAGACAATTTCTGGTCGACTTCTTGAACATGTTAGAAACGATCCGGAAAATCACCCCAAAAAACTTATTTATAAAGGAATTGATAAAAAGACAAAGGCTTTTCTGATTGACTTTGAGTAAATATTATAATTTCTTTTCATATCGTTTATATAAAGAAAATCTTTATATAAATAACTCTTTCCCTCCAATCACCACAAATTCATAAAAAAAACCATTTTTTTCTATCCTAAAAAAATATTAAAAAAAAAAAAAAAAAAAAAAAAAAAAAAAAAAAAGTTACTAAATGAAAACATCAGAGATTTTAAGTGAAAATAAAAAGATCAGTGTGTTCATTAAAAATAAAATCTCCTTCATACCCCAAGCATTCTGAGCTTTAGCAAGCGTGAAAATTATCCTCAAACTGCTTCTTCAGTATAGCTTTATACACAATATAAGCCAATTTTCTAAGTTGATGTTCAGTGGCATTTTTAGGAACATTAATATTTGTTTTATTAAGGTCTGCTTCAACTTTTTCTTTTGTATCTAGTGGTGGTTTACCATCGACACCAAATAAACGTTCTCTGTACAACAATTTACTAAGTCTATACTCCTCCAATTCATGTAAAATATTCTGTAGTGCGTAAACGTTTTTTTCATAAAATTGAAATTCAGGTGTCTTTACAAACTTCCAGAAATCTCCATGTTCTTTACATAAATCTAATGCTTCGTCGTCTAAACCCATATCTCTTTATTTATTATAGAAAATATTTTTTTTTTTTCCGGGACCCGTCGATCTTCATTAAAACATATTGAACAAGGTTGTTCTGAGAGAATGAGTCGATCTCTTTAAAAATAGTACTGCATGCGCAATCTATCGTTTGAGGGGTTAGTTAGAAGAATGATATGGGAGGCGACGAATTCTTATCAGAAACCGGTTACATCACCCCGAGTCTGGTCCTCCTCACTGACCTCATTCGTCCTCGGAATTTATTATTCAAGATTGCGGAACGTGTTTATCATCTCAACTGGTCGCTTTGGTGTAGTGGGTAACAATCCTGCTTCATAACAAAGAGGTTGTGAGATCGATGCTCGCCTCAAACCGAGAAATTTTTTTTTTTTTCTAATAGTGAGGATACACTCCTGTCAAGGTTTTAGAGGTCGTTATTAGCTGATGGGCCCTTTAAGCTAATAATTAATCTAATCCCACCTCGATGGAAGTGAGAGTCGACCTTATTGTCAAAATTTCCTTCCTTAACTGTTCTGCTCTTAATTTCTACTTAAAAACAGCAAAAACCGAAACTTCAACGTAACTGAAAAGCCAAGTTGAAAAGACTCACGGAATTGAAAATCCGTCGAAAGTCGTGCAAGGTTGCGCCATTCAAAGATCCCCTCTTATAAACAGAGGCTGGAGATCGTTCAGGAATGGATGCTGTGTAGAAATTAAGAAGCCAGAGAATGTGCGGTTAAGTTGGGACATTTTGCTGAAATTTCCTTTGATTTTTTTATGGGAATTCATTTAATATCACTTAGGCAAATATATTTAATTCACTTAGACTTACAATAATTATACATTGTGTTTTTATAGGGAATCCCTATAAAAACTGACTTAAAACCTATTTTTTTAAAATTTCGTGAGTTGTAATTCCTCAGAATAAAAACTTCCTTGGATTTCCTCTCCATTTAAATCTCTTATTCTATAAGTAACAGGGTTTGTTCCTAAAATCTCAGCTATTTCAAATATCTCTTTCGTCCAATTTGTCTCGTATTTATTTGCAAAAGTTTTCTTCGATTTCGTAATTCTTACACGATTTCCAATTTTAAATTTCTTTTTTCCATTTTTTCCACTCTTTTTAAATAAATATCTCAGGATTTCACTTTCATTTTTCGCGTCAACTTGAGCAGGTGTCATTCCAATGGAACGATGAACATCCTGTTTGTTATACTCATTAACTAATTCCTGTAGAATATCGATCCAATTTTTATTTCCATTCACCTCGAAACGAATTTTCATTTTCTGATTCAAAGTTCTGTTAAATCTTTCTATAATTGTGGATTTTTCTAAACTTTCTGTGTGATACATTTTTATGTTATACTCGTCTAAAAGTTTGAAAAGTCTATTTTCAAATTCTAAACCTTTGTCCGTGTGAAGGAGTTTAGGGGTAGAATGGTTATGAAATTTCACATTTTCCAAAACGTCTTTGAAAGATTTTGAAACTGCTATTCCGTTTTTCTTTTTCAATGGAATTGACCAAACGTACTTTGAAAAAGTATCAATGATATTCAACATGTAACCAAACCCCTTGTTTTCATTCTCGTATTGTTTCATTATAATCAAGTCCGCAGCCCAAAGATCATCTTTTCCATGAGTAACAATTTTTCTTTTCTGAAATCTTTTTCTAACGGGTTTATGTAACTCTTTCGCAAATTCTAACTTTTCGTTTTCAGGTAAATTTATAACTTCAGTTTCAGGAATTACGTTAGTTTCCTCATTCGGATTTTTTATAAATTTACTTTTATTGGTCTCGCATTTTACACACTTAGAAGCAATCCTCCACCTTCCATTCACAGTTTGTACAATTTCCGCGTTTATATTTTTCGTTCTTTTCTTACACTTGTGGCAATAAATTTCATCCTCCATGTTTTATTTAAGTCTAATACGATTTTTTTTAATGGAGTGATCTCGAAGTGGTTGAGGGCTTGGTAACTTGCCTTCTATAGCCCAATCAAAAATGGTACGAATTGCTGCTTTTTCTCCGTTAGGATCTTGAATAAATTGACTTTTGTTAGCCTCGCATTTTACACACTTAGAAGCAATCCTCCACCTTCCATTCACAGTTTGTACAATTTCCACGTTTATATTTTTCGTTTTTTTCTTACACTTACAGCAATAAATTTCGTTGTACATTATTTATTTAAGTTTAATACGATTTTTTTTAATGGAGATCACTCCATTAAAAATATATAGCTTATAAAATAATTATAAAATTTCCTGTTTAATCATATTTTTAGTCGGGTCGTACACGAAATTCGATCCACTTACAATAATAACGTAACACGTAGTACATTCTGTGATACTTGTTGCTGCTGCTACAGATGTATTGAATTCAACATGGAGAACCAAATTGCTTTTACTACTAGATAGACTCTGAGGTTGATCAGACAAATCGATGCTAAAAATTGGATATTCTTTTTTGAAAAAATGAGGCATGATGTATGGAATAGATTGTTTAGAACTTATAGTCTTTTTGAACTCTAAAAATGCGTCGTAAGCCAAACAATAATTATTTTCATTGAAATCTAAATCCTGATTTTCCTGAGGATACCTTCTACCTCCTAATTCAAGCCAATAATTTCTCACATCTTTATGATGGAATTCAAAATTGTTTTTTGTCTGATCGTTCGAAACATCAGTTTGAAATACCACGAAGCACCATAATGGGCTATTAACGTTTCTGTAAATGTTAGTTACATAGAATATTAACGTTTTTCCAGTAACGTTCTTATGCTCTATGCATTGCCAACTTTTAAATTGGAGTTGATACGGAGTGCTTCTCAAATCTGTGATCAAATTAACTTTTGCTTCATTCGCGTATTCAATCACCGGAACTCTCAAAACGAAAGAGTTAATTTCTAAAACACCTTCATTAGGAATAGGATCTCTTTCTTTTTGCCATCTAAAAATAATATCATTATCCCTGTTTCTCACAAAAGTTATTTCAAAACCTCCCTTGAAAATTGGAACTGTTAAATCTTTGAAAAAACCCAAACCTAAGTCACCAAGGTAACCGACTGCACTGAAATTCCCTCCTCCGATAGCTTTTGAGTTGAATCCTGAATTCATACCATGTCCGTTATAATCTTTTGAACATTCTTGAGTGGCAAAACCTTCCACCAAGCCACAAATGCCCGGATTTTCAATTTCATCTACTACCACATTGTGTTTTTTTACTTCTATACTCGAAAACATATGGCCCACGAAATTATCTACCAACTTAACAGTATCTAAACCTGAATACTCCTTGGTTGAATCTTTTGACTTTAGAACTCCCTTCACGAAATATTGTATATCTTTAGACAGAAATTCGTCGTCTAAATCTATTTTGAAAGTTGTTCTTTTATTCTCTGCATTTAAATTCAAAGTTGAAGTTGGATTAATGGTACGAAATTGCTTTCGCACAATAAAGTCTTGATATTTATCAAATACCTTTTTAGTTTGATGCATACTTTATTATAGTAAACATATTTTTTTTTTATTTTTTAGACCCGGTAAATTATCGGATCTAAAAGTTTTAAAAATTAATTTCATGTCGTTTCATTAAATTCTTAAAGAGGGGGGCCGATTTGGCCCCCCTCTTTAACGTTAAAGGCGAATACAAGTCGAGAATACTTAAAAATTTCTTTTAAAACACAATTCCTTAAAGAGGGGGGTACCGAATCGGTACCCCCCACTTTAACGTGAACAGTATAATTTTTATTTACTATAAAAATTAATTACTTTTCAGCAACAAGTAAGCTTTAATATCGTTGAAACTAATCGGTTCGTTATTTCCTGTGTTTGTTGACAATTTTATCATTTTTATTTCTTTCAGTCCTTTTCTTAGTGGAATGAAAACTACTTTCTTTGGTTTTTCCGTGTAAATAGTATTAGGTGGCAGTGGTTCCTCTATGAAAGAAACGTGTAATAACTCATGTTCAACATGCAAATGTGGGTGTTCTTCGTGATTAGTAAAGCTGTATTCCGTAATGTTGCAATGCCATTCGATTATTTTGCTCGAAAATACGAGTTGAGTAGCATTGTTATTTGACACGTAGTTGGTGTTCTTTTTGAATGAATTATCGGAACAAGTTCTCAATTGGAATATGTCACAAAAGTTACCTTCATTTATAATTTTCATATCCATGGGGAAGTTAGCAGCAATTCTGTAACTATCGTCAGTTAGGTGTTCGAGATTGAATTTCAAATTATTCGGATTAACTTTCTGTATATCTTTTTGTATATCTTTTTGTGTATCTTTTTGTGTATCTTTTTGTGTATCTTTTGGTATTTCTACCGTCTGGTTTTCGGGATTTTTCAAAGTATCTACTTTCGCTAACAAAATATTATGGAAACTAGTCAAATGACTAATCAACTCGGCTTTGAACGAACTCATTGTGTATTCACCATTAAGTTCCTGCACATAATCGTAAGTTTCATCGGAGAAAGGAAATGTGAATGAAAACCAGAAGTTTTTTATCTCAAACGTTTTCCTAGTTGTAAACATCAATGCTGACATGCCCAACTGATACTCTTTATTCGGATCGAGTGGAATCGGACTCTCAAACCTTATTGTATCTCCTGAAATTTTTATAAACATTATTTATTTATTATATAATATATAATAAATAAAATGAGTCATGAATACAATATCGATCCTCATCCATTTGAATCAAACAAAGTTCATAATGGATTACTACCGCTTCCTCTTCGATGTTTAATAGTTGGAACAAGCGGATGTGGAAAAACCACTCTATTGTACAACCTGATTACTAAATCATGGGGAATTCCCCATGAAAATCTCTACATATGTTCCACAACTTTAGAACAAGAATTTTATAAAGGCTTGAGAAAAACTAGTGAAAAAATAGAGGCTAAAGTTGAAATGAAAATAGTGCATTTTTACGATAGTTGCGACGAACTAATTGTACTAGATGAATGCCTACCAAACAGTCTTGTAGTTTTCGATGATTGTGTTAATGTTGAACATCAACGAGTTATAAAAGATTATTACGCGAAAGGGCGTCACTGGAATATTTCTTGCATTTATCTAACTCAATCATTCACTAAAGTTGATAGACAGTTGATTAGAGGCAATCTGAATTTCCTGTGTATTTTCAAGCAAGATCCAGATTACATGAAAGTGATTTACGATAAGTATGCTGGAACAGATTTTACTTTCAAACGATTCAAAGAAATATACAACGAATGTTGGAACGATGATTTTGGATTTCTGACTATAAACCTCACAAAACAATTAAAAGACGGTCGATACATGAAAAAGTTTGAGAAAACGTTTCTCGAGTAGGTACGCGATATATTAATAACTCGTAAAAACGATCAAAATAACCGTTAAAATAACCGTTAAATAACCGTTAAATAACCGTTATTTAACCGTTAAATAACCGTTGAACCATCGTTGGAACGTTTTTTTAAATATTCAACAAAAAATTATGTTTACTATAATAAATGTCTACTGAAAAACATTTAGAAAAACTTTTGTTGAAAAAATGTAAAGAAAATAAAAAAAAGATTGAAACTCGTGATGATTCAGAAACTAGTAATCAACCTGATGATTCAGATCCAGTAAATCGAATTTTCCTGAGAAAACCCGAAAAAGAAATGACTGCCAAGGAAGCTAACAAAATTCAAAAACAAAAACAAGAGTTGAGACGTGCTTTCCGAGAAGCTAGAGTAGATAAGTTTAACGAAAGAGAAACTCGTAATCAACCTGATGATTCAGAACCAGTAAATCGAATTTTCCTGAGAAAACCCGAAAAAGAAATGACTGCCAAGGAAGCTAACAAAATTCAAAAACAAAAACAAGAGTTGAGACGTGCTTTCCGAGAAGCTAGAGTAGATAAGTTTAACGAAAGAGAAACTCAAGAAAAGATGTTTGCACCCATCACTGAAAAAGTAGTTGAAGTAATAAATGCTGTGAAACAAGCTGATGAAGACATCATAAAGAAACTAGAAATTGTTCCCTACAAGCAAACTAGTACTCCTAGAAAGAAAGTTGTAACTTTTGGGCCATTTAATACTTTTGACATTAACCCAAACGAAGGAGCTTCTGCACTAGTTGATACTGTGTCAGATGATACCGTAGTAAACACGAGAAGTAGCTTATCAAGCATCATGGATATGGTTGATCGGAATGAAACCCCATCGAATAGCGTTGGTCCGAAAGGAATTGGTCCTATTGCGAGACTTTACATCAGACAGGATGATAAACAATTTGGTATATGGGGAAAAGAGGACAAAATTTACATCGGAGACCAACAAATTCAAGTAAATGGAGATACAATCATCATTCAAAATGAAACTTACAAAGGAACTCACGGATTATGGCGTTTGTTAACTGATCCTCTAGGACCTGATCCTGATAAATACACTAAAGAGGATTTGAAAGTTTACAAGAAAATTCTCATTCAAACGAACTCTCTATACCAAAAGAACGATCCAACTACCAATAAAGTAAAGTCTAGTACGGGGAAAAAATGGAAAGATTTGATCGCACCTATTTGGAAAGAAATCAAAGCAAGTAAAGTTGGTTCGGGTTTGATAGAATATTCTGAAAATCCAGTGGAATTTAAATACATTGACAACCTCCAACAGCTGCTACAGCGTTTGTTCTATTTGCACGCACAAGAACGAGCTGGTAATAACAATTTTCACAATGAAAAATTAGGAATTGTAAAGTTTATAAGCGATCAGTTGGAAAAAAACATAGATAATCCCAAAGGAATAGAATATCTGATGAAAGTTGTAAACAGTTTGCCGAAAGGAATTATTAAAAGTGGATCCGGAGTTTTAAATACTTTGCTGAATAAACTAGATGGTTTCGTACCTGAAATGCATTTGCCCGGATACAACTATTGTGGTCCATTTACAAAACTAGATGAACGATTGAAAAGAGGAGATCCTGGAATTAATAAATTGGACGAAGGTTGTAAGCTACATGATATATTTTACAGAGATCACACAGACACGAAAGAAAGACACATAGCGGATAAAGCACTGGAAAAAGTGGCAAAAGAAAGAATGTACGCGAGTGATGCAAGTTGGAAAGAAAAAACAGCTGCAGCTGTAGTGAGAGGTGTAATGAAAGGTAAACGATTCGTTGGTGGGGAAGTTGCAATGAGTAAACAGTCCTTTGGTGAGGAAGTTGAAACGAGTAAACGATCCTTTGGTATGAGAGTTCGTTATTAAAAAAATTTACTATAATAAATAACTATGATTACGAAAAAAAATAGATTTAACCGAAAATCAACTAACCAAAATGCGAGCCGCTTACAAGAAGAGCAGAAGTGTTACAATTCTTTTGACAGCGAAACAAATTTCAGGAAACGGAAAACATAAAATCAAACTGTGGGAAACTCAATCAAAAGCATTTGAAAAAGCGAAAGGAGAAAAGAAAGGAATTACGCTAACTTTGGATTACGAACAACTACAATTGAATCACACGGGTGGATTCTTACCATTGGTGTTTGCAGGAATGGGAGCACCTGGAGCGTTATTAGGTGGAGGTGCTGCAGTAGCATCTTCAGTAATAGATTCGAAACATAAAGCTGCTGAAGAAGCGGAAATAAAACGTCATAATCTCGAGATGGAAAAACTAGCTCAAAAAGCAAAAAGTTTAAGTATTGGGTCCGGTTTAAAAAAAACGGAAAACTACCAACCTTTGAGTAATTTAGATTTACATCGTTTCGCGAAAAATTTTAAAATAAAACATTTCCGAGGTATTTTCATGAAAGATGAACTTCCTGATCGGTCTAAACCCGTTGAATGTGGAATTATTAATTTGGAAAATTCTTATCAAAATGGTAGTCACTGGACTTGTTATTTTAAAAAATCCGAAAAAGAAAAATATTATTTCGATTCCTATGGAAACGCACCACCTCCTAAAGAGTTGGTAAAATACTTGGAAAATAAAAATATTTTTTATAATTCCGAACATATTCAAAAGTATAATGACCCTCCAATTTGTGGTCATCTGTCTTTGATAGTGTTAAAAGAACTTTCAAACGGAAAAGATTATGAAACTGTTTTAAAAACATGCAGAAGGAAATTGAATTCTGAAAAAATCTTAGTATAATATTGTTGTTTTAATGGAAATTTTCCATTAAAACGTTTTTTATAGGGATATTTTAAGTAAGAAAGCTCATAATTTTAGAGCCGATGCTCACATGTGAGCCGCGGCTCTAATTCCAGCCGCGGCTCTAAAATTTCATACGAGATCAAAGGAAACAACAATAACGAAACTACCACAAACTTGATGTTATGCATGTATTTTTTCATTTTTTGATTTGGTGATTCCATAGTAAACTAAACAACCACCGTGCTAGTTAAAAGGATCTCTACTATAATAGACAAAAGAAAAAGGTGGGGACGAATCGACCCCACCTTTAAGAATTCAAAAAAAATGAGGGGTGAGTTAAAAGAATATATTCTATAATAAAAATGTATGATTCGAAAAAAAATTATATACCCTATAATAAAATGTATGATGCGAGAAGACATTGTGAAAAGTGCGATGTTAGCACTACCTATAAAAATTGGGCTAGACACCTAAAGTCTAAGCGCCATGGAAAAAACGACCCGGACCGGACAATGACTATCAGAAAACCTAGGAAAGCGAAACCTGTATTTGTAAATCCAAGGAAATTGCACAAAGTATTTAATTTTAGTGAAAAAATATTTGAAAAAAGCAAAGAACCTAGGGAAGTGAAACCTGTATTTGTAAAAAAGGAAACTGCATTTAAATCTAGATTAGTGACTTACGATATTAAAAATATGAAAGGATTTAAAGATGCTTCCAAATTTCTGAACAGTATTAAAAATATCGTAACAGGTTTACTCAACATGGAACTTAGAAAAATGGAACTAAAAGTTAATGTAGTTTTAATCGCAGAATTTAAAAAAGGAACTAGCGAAAATAACATGGAGTATCAGGAACTAAATTTCAAAACTAAAAACGTAATAATATTGCAGTCATCAGAAGTACCAAATTGTTACGAGGAAATGAAACAGAAAATTCTAAATGAAATGGAAACGTTCGAAATAAAAGGATCTCAATGGCAACTTCATAAGATCAAGCATTTGGAACTTAACGTTAACAAGTACACTCCTTTGAGAGGATCGTCTTACATCCCACTCCCTAATTTTCTACAATATAGGAAAGCAATCATAAATGTGAAAAATGTTGATAATAAATGTTTCCTTTGGTCTGTTCTGTCTGCACTTCATCCAGCTGATAAAAATTCTGATAGAATAGGAAATTACATAACATGGGAACATGAGTTTGATGAAGCGTTGAAAGATATCAGTTTTCCTATGAAACTTACGAGTATAAAATTGTTTGAGAAAAGAACTGGGATTTCCATAAATGTTTACTGTCTGGATGAAAAAAATATTATAATACCCTTGGAAATAACGAAAGAGGAAAAGGAAAGGCACATTGACTTGTTCTACTTAAAAAACGAGGAAACTGAACATTATTGCTGGATCAAAGATCTGTGGAAACTGGTAGGTCATAGTCAACTAACAAAACACCACAAACGAAGGTACTTGTGTAAAATGTGCTTGAATAGCTTTGGAACTCAGGTCAAATTAAACGAACATAAAGAATATTGTGGAGCTCATAAAGCTGTTAAAGTAGAACTACCAGAACCTTACGATAATGTTTTACAATTTGAAAATTATAAACGCTCCATGAAAGTTCCATTCGTTATCTCCTCGGACTTTGAAAGCATGCTTAGGAAACTCCATACTTGTCAAACTGATGAAACTAAGGCGTTCACTAATAAAATTCAAAAACACGAAGCTAGCAGTTTTTCATATTACATAAAGTATTCCAACGGATATTATAAACCTCCAGTCGAATATTCTGGTCCAGATTCTTCAAAAGTATTTTATCAGAAACTGAAAGAGGAAGTTTTACACATTGCTAAGGAATATTACGATAAAATTGTACCCATGAAACCATTGACAAACGAACAGGAACAGGAATTCAAAAATGCTAAATCTTGTCACATTTGTGAGAGAGGTTTCAACGAATTGTCTCCAATGTTAGAAAAGAAACTTGATGTACTGAGAAAAACAATTCAACACTTTATTGATAAAAAAAATGACAATCAAGCAGATATATATATTGATGAATTAGAAGTTTTGAAGTCAAATATACCTGATAATTGTATAAAAGTAAAAGATCATGACCATTTGTCAGGGGAATTTAGAGGTGCTGCCCATTCTCTGTGTAATTTGGAGTATCAATGCCCGAGATTCGTACCTGTATTTTTCCACAACCTGGCTGGGTACGATGCCCACCTGTTCGTAAAACAACTCGGAGAGGATGAAGGGGAAATACAATTGATTCCAAATACTGAGGAAAAGTACATTTCGTTTTCAAAGATTCTTAGGTACGACTCTGGAAAATTGAATGAGAAAGGAAACAAAGTAATGAATAAAATTCAAATAAGGTTCGTGGATTCGTACAAATTTCTAGCAAGCTCTTTGGAAAAACTAGTAGGAAATTTAACGAAAGATCAATTTAAGGAACTGGTAAAACATTTTGGAACAGAGAACTTGGAGTTGATGACAAGGAAACTAGCTTACCCATATGAGTACATGGATAGTTCGGAAAGGTACGATGAAACCTGTTTACCACCTATTGAAGCATTTTACAGCACACTAAATAAACAAAACGTAGAAGTATCCGAGTATCAAAATGCGCAAGAAGTTTGGGAAAAATTCGGTGTAAAAAACATGAGAGAATTCACCATGCTTTACAACAAAAGTGACATCTTACTGCTTGCAGATGTAATGGAAAATTTCAGAGATATTTCCCTGAAAACATACAAACTAGATCCTGCATGGTATTACACAACACCTGGGTTCTCGTGGGACTGTATGTTGAAAATGACAAAAGTTAAATTGGAACTGTTGACCGATTACGATAAAATTTTAATGATAGAAAAAGGAATTCGTGGTGGGATATCACAATGTAGTAACAGCTACGCGAAAGCAAACAACAAGTATATCTATACTATTAATAAGAATGAAACTCCGTCTGTTTGTTTGTTTGTTTGTCGTGTCTATGCACGGCCAAACGGCTGAGTGGGCCGGATCTACGAGTGGGGGGATCTTCTTGGGATTTTCCGAAAGGGGGAGCGAGCGAATTTAAAATTTTCTAATCCCACCCGAACCATGGGCCGTAGGGCGGGAGGGGGGTCGAAGTAAGAATTAATGTGCGCTTTTTGGACTTCCCCGCTTCCCCTACCCCTCTAAACGGGCGTTGAAAATTCTGGAAAAATACCGGTTTTGTAGGTTTTTGAACGAGAAAGACGACGGCGCAATCGGATCGCGAAAAAAGTATCGGGAAATGCGTCAAAAAAATGCGAGAGTACGGACCCGTTTTCTCGAAAATTCCGACGAAAAACTTGGTTTTTTAAAATTAAAATATACCCCATAAAGGTACGTTTTTCGGAACGGTTTTCGCGGGCGAAATAAAGGTTTGATCCCGCCGAATCTGAATCCGAAATCGGATATCGAAAAAAGTGACGAGAACTCGGTCAAATTGCGAGCGGAAGCGAGCAAAGCGATTAAAATGATTCTGCCGTGGACGAGAGAAGGCTCAAGAATTGACGTGAAGGGTTCGATGTCACAACATTGCGAGGCGAGCAGGTATGCCTACATAGGTACCTACCTACCTTGCGAGCGAAGCGAGAGCCATTTCAAATAATAAATACGGACTTTGTCCTACACATATACAGGTATACCTTGCGAGCGAAGCGAGCAACATCCCCGAATAAACTTTTCGTGGTTCCACGTAGTTTTATAAGATTTAATTTGTTTGTAATAATTCCCAACTGAAAAAAACGTCTGCCAAGTTGGGTGGGCAGTATAACTTCCTCAAGCGAGCGAAGCGAGCAGCATCCCCTACAGAAGTTAAACCTACCCTTAGAGATCTACCGTTTGCGAGCGAAGCGAGCAGCATCCCCTACAGAAGTTAAACCTACCTTTAGAGATCTACCGTTTGCGAGCGAACCGAGCAACATCCCCTAAATGCCATACTTTGCGAGCGAAGCGAGCAACATTTTCTACATGCCAGACTTTGCGAGCGAAGCGAGCAACATATCCTACATGCCATACTTTGCGAGCGAAGCGAGCAATATTCCCTACATGCCACACGTTGCGAGCGAAGCGAGCAACTTAATGGGGGGTCCGGGGGGCTTGCCCCCCGGCTGGACGTGGAGGCGAGCGTAGCGAGCCGGAGCGGCTAGTGATTGATAAATATGACCCAGCTAAACCTTCGAGTTACATAGCGTACGTAGACGCTAACAACCTTTATGGATGGGCAATGTCAAAATACTTACCATATGGTGGTTTTAAATGGGTAGAGAACTTGTACAATTTAGATATGGACAATTTAGATGTTGAAAATATAAGTGATGAGTCTCCCAAAGGTTATTTTCTGGAAGTTGACTTGGAATATCCTAAAGAACTACACGATTTACACTCGGATCTACCACTTGCACCGGAAAACAGGATTGGAAATACAAAATTACCTAAACTGATGACAACTTTGTACAACAAATATAGATACGTTTTACACTACAGGAATTTGAAACAATGTCTGAGCATGGGAATGAAACTAAAGAAAGTACACAAAGTTCTGGAGTTTGACCAATCGGATTGGATGAAAGTATACATTGACTTCAACACGAACCTAAGAACGAAAGCGAAAAATGATTTTGAAAAGGATTTTTTCAAATTTATGAACAACAGTCCATTCGGAAAAACGATAGAAAATATTAGGAAAAGAGTCGATATTAAATTATGTTCAAATGGAAAGAAACTGGAATCGTTGATAGCAAAACCTAATTTTGATCGTAGAACGATATTCATGGAAAACTTAGCAGCAGTTCACATGAAAAAGACCAAAATTCTTTTCAACAAACCCATCTACATTGGCATGAGCATTTTGGAAATTTCTAAAACTCTAATGTACGACTTTTATTATAACACAATTAAGAAACAATACGGAGAAAATGTCAAATTAATGTACTGTGACACGGACAGTCTGATCATGGACATAAAGACTGAAGACTTTTACTCGGATATTAAAAACAACATGATTGATCAGTTTGACACGTCCGATTATCCGAAAGAAAATGTCTACGGTATACCTCAAGTGAACAAGAAAGTACTTGGAAAATTCAAAGATGAAATGAACGGAAAAGTAATGGAGGAATTTGTCGGACTAAGATCGAAACTTTACGCACACAAAACGTTCGAGAATCAAAAAGAAACAAAGAAAGCGAAAGGAATCAAGAAAAACGTTATTGAACAGGACATTAAATTCAATGATTTCAAAGAATTTCTGTTGACCAAGAAACCGATCTACAAAACGCAAATGATGTTTAGATCAAACAAGCACAATATTTATACCATTGAACAGAACAAGAAAGCGCTCAGTGCCTACGATGATAAAAGGCATATTCTGGAAAATGGTATGGATACTCTTGCTTGGGGACATCATAAAATTGGAATAGGAAAAGAAAATTTCGTAGATCATCTGAAGGAACTTACGAAAACACAAAACGAGAAAGAAAATGGAAAATGAAATATAAATGCAAAGGAAAATGGAAATAGAATTATAGGTAGGATTAAAGTAAATACTAAATTATAATTTTTATAAGGATCCCTTATAAAAAACCTAATATTGTTACATCTCCTCTTACATCTCTCCTCTTACATCTCTCCTCTTACAAATGTAAATATTTCGTGCACACAGTTTAGCATAATTTGATTATCCTCTTCGATGCATTCAAAACAAATATTACCATTTTGTACTCTAACCCCACAATTTTTGCAAACGTTAATATTTTTGAAAGGAGTAAAATTTAGAATGTTTTCAGTTAGTTTATTTTTTCCATTGAGAAAGTTACGTTTCACAGTTGGTAAATCTAAAAACTTATGATACTTCCTAACGAAATAATCAGTCAGTTCTCCAGATTTAGATACTTCCTGCCACTCACTCTTGGAAAGACAATTTCCATCTTCGAGTTCTCTTAACGATTTAAAGTATTCCATTTTATTTATTGGAGAGATCCTTTTAACTTACCCCTCATCTGAATTGAATACTACGAACTGACTGGGGGACGTATCATAGGAGTTGCAAAAGGTGATGAAATTTCAGATAAGCGCGAATACGAAATCAAGGTAATATTATATCGATAATATTACCATCGTCCACAATTATATTTTTATCTGGGATCATCTTTAAAAAAATCTTTACGTTCAACTCTTGTAGAAATTTCTTATCTCGTTTATTACGAATAACGTAATTCTCCAACATATTTTCTTTGATATTTTTCCTTTTATATTTCATGTCTTTTTCCGGTTCTTTAGGCATTGTTTTCTTAACGGTATTTACAAAATTTTCAACTCCCACGTTTTTAAGTAACGATTTAAAATTTAGTATTTTATCGTTTGGAATTTCTCCGTATACTAGTTGTTCTATAAACCTGTATACTTTCATATCTCTATCTCTATCGATATACGCGAAACATTCAATGAATTCGATATGATTAAGTGAAAATTGTGAAAATGGATGAGACATTTTTATTTTTATTGGAGAGATCCTTTTAACTTACCCCCCAAAAAGTCACTGGTTCTGATGTTTTGTGATAAAAAAAGTTTTAACAGAAATTCAAGTCGCTAAACCGAAAAAGTCACTGGTTCTGATGTTTTGTGATAAAAAATGTGTTCTGATGTTTTGTGTTGAAAAATTTTATCAGGGGTTTAACAAAAAAACATTTTTAACAGGGTTTAGCACAAAATCAGTTTTAACAGGGTTTAGCACAAAAGTAGTTTTAACAGAGATTGAAGTCAAAATCATTTTTAACAGAGATTGAAGTCAGTGATCCAGGATGTACATTCCTATACTACTGGTATGTACTTACCTAATATTCCTGTCTAGCAGAGCTCTCATGGCACGTCCTTTCACATGACCACTTTCACACTACTCTAAAGATTATTAGTTACTCAATTGATTCAAATAACAGTTCTGAAAACTATAACTTCTTTGCGGCTAATGTCTGGAACATCTAACACTTGTATGTCAACTCCCCAACAAACATTTCATATATGGATCTCGACTGCACAGATTAATCTTGCGTTCATAGCGTTTGAGGTCATCACCTGATAATAACTTGATGTAACTTGCATAAAATGTATTACTTTGCATATTACAAATAATAAAAATATTGAGTAGGAACTAGGTGAGACTGTTATGCAGTATGTCTAGCCGTGTCTACAAATGGCGCATTTTCGCTTATTTTACTCGTCACCATGACAAAAAGGTTAAATAACTTCGATTTCGCCTTGCCTCGATTTAAGGATGCGCTAGCGAAGAAGTCTCGAGAATATCACCTATAGACACAGATATGATGGGTTAAGTCTTTTTTTATGTTATTAACCCAGAATGTGTTTTAGCCTTGGCATTCTCCACCGAAAACGAAACGAAAATGTGTTGCAATAATTTCCGTTTACAACCGAGTCGTTTCTAGGGAAATGGTATTTCGTCACTTTTCATCCCACAAAATTCGTTGACCATTCGTTCGAAAGCTCTCGATTTATCCAACCATATTATGTTAACTACTGCAATATACGTGACCAACAAGCCTAGTTGTTCATGTAGCATGGCTATTTGAATAATTGTTAACACACAGGTGATCATTCTCAATACTTGATATTGTGAACATGATTGCAACGCTTGTTAGTTTTGATGATTTCATAGAGCTGGTGGTGAGTCGTTGTGCTGATGATGAGTAAGTAAAACAAATGAAAGCTTATGACGAGGAGGTTTCAAATATGTCGCTGGTTATAAATGAATAAAACAACTTGACATAGTGGTGATATGATACACCGCAAAATCTGAGTCATTCTTATATGCGAGTTCCACGGGTATAGGTGAAAGGCGTGAGCTAAAACAAATTCTGTGTTTCAATAATTTCATTCGCAGTATGTAAAAAGAGGTAACCGGGGGTCCAGGGAGTTTGCTCCTTGGGGAGGCGCGGAGCGCCGAGTTTTATTCAAAAACTTTGTAAAAAGTTGTTTTAATGAAACAGTACTAACAAAATGAAAAAAATAACCAACTCCAGATTTTTGCTCCCTTCAAGCAAGTGACAATTTTTCAAGAAATTTTGGTTCTATGTCTGTCTGTCTGTCTGATGGCCTGCTTGCTTATGTCAGTTTCTTTTCTTTGAAAAAACTATATTAAACTTCAATCCCATTTCGATGTAATTTTCGGGAGGTGTGCAACATCTTGATGCTCAGAACATTACGAGTATATGCATTTCTTTTTAATCAATGAGATCCGCTCGTGCTGCCCTTATCTGGCGACTTGCAAGTTATTCGAATGCCAGCATGCAAAACGTTAACCTATCAACTATCAGCTTGCTAGTGACTTGAAGTTTTGACTCACTGAGACTGTGTTTGGAAGGACATGATGAATATTAATAAATATCATAAGGAAGAAGAACAGTCACAAACGCATCACCACCATCATCACCTATCATTCCCTTGTTTGGGTTGTGCTAGCAAATTTAAACAAAATTACATTTCAACGTTCATGCTTCTAGTATATTTTCTTAGATGGGGCAATAGGTTCATAATAGTTCGATAGTGATGTATAACGTTTATTTATATGGATTGCATAGATCCATGATGATCGCTCGAGTTCTTAACCTGTTAATTTTTACAGGATATCACTAACTTCACAGAGGATTGCAGATATATTATCACATCCGCCGATGGCTTAGCGAGGTCCCAGCAATCCGGAGCGAATCCCCGAGAACCTCTTTGGATGAAAGGACAATACATCCCCTGCTCTTCACCATCCGAAGGGAAAATCGAGAGCGTCTTACAGGCTAAAAAGGAGGGACAGACCAAGCAGGTAACTAGGAAGAAAATTTTCCGTGGGAGGAGGTGACCGTTTGATTGTGACCACGGCCAGATAGGAGAGGCGTAGGATAAAAATCCCTTCCTACTAACCATAGAAATTGGATCCCTTCCCTTACCCTCAGACGTGAAAAGAGACAGAGACCGGATGAGGTAGCACCTGATAGAAAAGAGGGAACTAAGGAAAAGCCCGACCGGTAGGGGTGAAAAAAAGAAGCAAGAATAAAGGAATTTTCTGTAGTTCCCGCGGAATTATCCCTATTCAAAGTAGATAATGCGGTCGGTAGACGGGTCGCGACATATAAGACGATGCTGTTACTTGCCTTTTGAGGGAGGAAATCCTTCTTTCTCCCGCCTTCAGCTCAACCGCTGTGCTAGTGACGGGGTATTCTCACAGATTTTTTTTCTTTCCCTTTTTTCCCCTTTTTTTACATATAGAAAGGAAAAAGAGACTAGCGCGTGTCAGCATTTTCAGCATCTTTGCGAGAGATCGTGCGCCTCATGTTGACAATAAAAGGACTTGGCCTTGTACTGTGGAACGATTTTGAAGGCAAGGCAGAGGCGGGAAAAAATAAAGGATTTTCCAGGAGCACTGGATAATTTCAAAATATCCCAGTTGTAGAGCATAACCTAAACAAAATTTTCACAAGTTTTTAGGACGCCCTCTGAAGTTGTCTTACACGCAAGGCTTTATAAATGAGGGGTGGTCTTCTATAATTGATCTAAGGGGATGTGGGACCAAATCCGTGAAAAAAAGTCTGTCATGTTGGGTGTGTGTGAAGTGAACACACAGCTTCCTCGTTTTTGTAACATGCATAGAGACCATTAATGTTTCAAATAATTTTTAATGATTACTCGGAAGTTCATTTCAAGTGTTGGCAAAATCTTCAACCAGGCAAACGAAAATGATACTTGATAGATGTTACGTTAGCACATGCTCAAAAACTACCAGTGATTCGGAGGCAATAGAGTGTGTTGGGGGACCATATGCAGTCAATCCCTGGTATTTTCATTGAAATCTGAAAGAAACTTTCAGTGCTTTTTATCATTGTGGCTTGCCATTAACTTAACTCTTAACTATAGACTTCATGTTTATTACAACTATATGCGGATCGCGCATTTGAAGCAGTTACTAATTATACAATCATGATAAAACTCATCAAATCGACAACTCCCCACTACTTTCCGAATTTGAGCGATATCGGACGATTAGGACATACGAAAATTAGGCTTGATTGATTTTATGGGTAGATTGAAGTATTGATTCGTAAGCGATGAAATTGGTATGGGACCATCTTCAGCCAATCGAGTGCATTCCTTCAAGATTTCTTAAAAACAGGACGAAAACTCTAGAAGCTTTGCTTGGTGCAAGAAATTCACATTCGATCCTGCGCAGCAGCCAATATTTTTTATGCTATGGTGATGAAATTGACACGCGTGTATAACTCGACTTTTTAGTACGAGTTTGGGTCTCGCGGAGGTGACACCTGTTGGTTGTGCGCTGTGTTCATAAAGTTGATTAGCAGGGGTTTTCGGCGATTTAGAGGCGTAAATTTCATTCCAGGAGTTGATAGATGCGGTTGGATCACTTTGGATGTGCAGGTCAGTCCGTTATCTAATTTAAATCGCTAATTTTCTCACCATTCGTTTGACCACGTGTAACGTTTTTGGTCGGGCTCTAACTTTCACTGAGCAGCTGATCGCACGTCCGAGGTGATGAGGAAGCCCACAGTGATAAAGTGAAGAATGAATTACCTTAAGAAAGGCTTTATTGGGCAGAAATATTGTACATGAGAAACTGAATTAACGTAGTAACGGAGTTTTACAAATTAGTGCTATGGACGCGAACAACACGTGTGATGGGTTAATTATATACTATACATATCATTCACCCCCACTCTATTACGATCGAACAAAATCATCCAGTTAACGAGGAGGGCGACGACTTCTGTTACTTCTCTGTGGATGAGAGAACGAATTTTGATCGTTTCTGCCAGGTGAAAAAGTGTTTTCAGATGAACTGGAGGTTGGGGATGAAACCAGCTGATCAGGGGATGGAGGTTGAGTGGGTGACTTCTCACTCGGGAAGAAGTCCTGAGTTGAAGGAATTTCTGCGCACGGTCGAGTTTCTTCTTCACCAGATGGAGGGAGCTATATCCCAGCTGGAGCTAGATGTCTAGTAGAAAGTGACGTATTTGGCCGTCCGGGTATCGAATGAGAGCGCAGTCGTTATTTCCTATCAGAAGGGTAACTTCTTCCACCAATGAATCATAGTTTGATGAGCGATTAAATTTCCTTAGAAGTATAGAACCTTGTGTTAAGAGCCAAGAAGATGTAGAGTTGCCGTTTGCAGTTCTTCGTGGGTAGTTGAATAGAAGCTCATGTGGAAGATTTTCATCCCCACCCCTATCGATAACTCGCTGAAATGCTGCCACCCCGTTCATGACCCCAAATCATCTCTCTCAGTCAAATCAATCAGCTTATCTTGGGGACTTCATGATTCGTTTTTAGATGTCCCAAGGATTCTCTATTCCAAAGCAAATATTTTATAACACCTAAGTATGAAGCTGTGGTTTGAAACGGAGGCCTCTTGGAACATCTAGAAATGAATTATAAAGTCTGAAGCGCCCTAGATCAACTGAGTGAGCTCCGGAGCGCTCTAGATCAGCTTTGTATGATCCGGTGCTAATTTCTTCGCTATTCAATGAATGAAGCTAAAATTCTAAATAGAGAACCCTTGGGATGTCTAGAATCGAATCATTTCTTGAGCCCCCTAGATCAGCTGAGTGAAATCCGGATTTAAGTTCTTTGCTATTAAACCTATGAAGATGAAATTCAAACTGGAGGTCTCATGGAACATCTAGAATTTAATTATAATTTCTGAAGCCTCTCGATCAGCTGTGTGAGCTCCGAAGATAATTTATTCACTATTCAACATATGATGCCAAAATTTGGAATGGAAGCCCTATGATCTAAAGACGAATCATAAGGTCTCATGCCCCTTAAAGTAGCTGAGTGAGCTCCAAAGTTTATTTATTCGCTATTCTACCTATGAATAGCAAATTTTTAGATCGGAAACATAAAAACGTATTTTACGTTCATCCCTCTTTAGCCATCGGGCGCAAGGTGGCGTTCTTTTCCTAGAAACATATTGGAAATCAGTAGCAACGTGGGTTAAGTACATTTTATGGTGGAAATGACAACGGTGCATCGCATTTGATCTGATTTTTAATCCAAAAAAGATTACATGGCTTCTTAAACCTTGGTTGATGGAAAAGAAGTTGGTGGCCCACTGTTGCAACCAGTTTTCCACCCTCCTCCATATTCAACCCCAAAGTGGTCCATTTGTGTCTGATAGCAAGTCAAGGTGGAACACGGGGGTGGGAGGTGGCCGCAAGGGAAGGGCGAGATTGAGGTGGGTAGTCGGAGAGGGTGGAGGGGGCTATTGGAGGAGAAGCTTCCCCGAGTCCTTACAAAACAACGAAGGCGGAGTCCCATGAATAATTCCTTTAGAGGATAAGACGCTATCGACGGCGAACAGATCCATTATGTTCACCCATCCCTTCGCACCCCTCCATCCTCACCCTCAATCCCTCCCTTCCATCCCTTACCGCCGTCATCCCTCTCACCTCAATCCCCAATACTTCTCCACCCTCAATCTCGCCCTTAACTTTCTTATCTTCCTTCCGCCCTCCCCAACCATTCCCATCCATTGCGAATACATTTGACTTGGAAACTCTGTTCTCCCTTTTCAAATTTCAATGAATGACCAACTCTTTAGGATGAATAAGCATTGTCCAATACCCATACCATTTTTGGAGTTTTCGAATCATAAGAATGAGGATTTTCGATGGGATTTAATACTAAAGCTAGGTACTGCTAATAAATAAAAGTTCCAGTAATGCGACATGACCTCTCTCAAACTATTTATTTCAAGCCATCTTTTCAAGATATGTGAGCACTTTGTAAGCAAACAAACTGCAATTATGGCAATAATAGGATTCAAAAACGTGAAACCAAATTCATTCAACTGAACTCAAATTCAAATATACATGCATACCGTCGTTACCTTTGTAATCGACAAAGAAAAAAATTTTAAAACCCCCTGAAAATTTTATGGTTCACGTTTCAAGATGCGTAGAATCTAAAAATTGAATTTAAAAAAATCCATCCGTCCGCCGTCCGCGGCTTTTCTCCGAAAATACTAGACCAAGCTATATGAAACTTGTGTTAAAAATCACATTTGGGGTCTAAATGGTCCTAAAAGCTCAATAGATAGTTTATTTTGTAAAAAAAAAGAAAAAAAAAGAAATAGATTACAATACCATCAATAAATTTACATATAAACTGCATACGGCATGGTTAAATAGCCGACTGCCTTCTGCTTTGGTTAGGTTGCTCTATTTAAGTGACAAAGGACAGAAGTAAGAAAAAAGTATATCTTGACTCAACTACCAATGAAAAAAGTTAATAATTAAATAAACTAAATAAACTGTAAGTCTGGATGAAAGGACTAAGCAGCATCATTGCTCACCAGTTGAACTGGCTTACCAGAAATTTGCGATAACGCCATGCCAACCTACAGTACTCTACCAGCCTGGACCAATCAGGACCATTCAAAATGTGAAGTGCTTCATCTCTCGACAATAATCTTCGGTTGAACGCCATCACACGGAATTCTGACAGGATCGGGCAGCTGCACAGGAAATGAAAAGTATCCTCTTTCTGATGGAGGTCGCACAAGGAGCGTTCTTCCTGTAGGTCAGAGCTACAAGGCTTAGCATTTAGTGATAGGAGTTCGGTGTGCACCTTAAATAACCACCTCAAGGCACTCAGGGGAATCTGTGAAGATTGCCGGACCAGGCTTGCACACTTATCATCTGGATCAAGTTCACGATAAAGAGTGAATGTATTGGACTCCTGGGCCCTCTGCTTGAGCAGGGATCTTCTTTGGGTTTTGAATCTTCTTTGGATTAAAGCAGCATGAGACTCCCATCACTTTTCAAAGCTACAGCGTCCAGCAAGGGTAGGTAGGTTATAGTTCCCACAGTGCTCAAGTGCCAAGATCCTCCAACTCTCAGCCCAGCATATCCCAGCATCGATTATCTTTCTCGCAAGAATCTTTGGCAACTGACTCCGATCCTGCAATATAGATGGAGAGGCTTTTTTCCACAGTCTGAATGGTCTTGTTAGCATTTTGGCGGCATCATAAAACCCAAATCCAGGAAGATCATTGAGGTATGAGACATCAGTGTAGGAGGTGAGACTGTTCAGTCATTTAGAGATGATCTTTTCGTGGAAACTTTGATTTAAAAACCCGTTAATTTAAAAAAAATCTATTCCATATTATAATAACAATATTAAAAATGTCACCCTATTTTTACCTTTTTTTTGTACCCAAGTATTTTTACTTTACACGTGTCATTTAACTGATCTTTAGCCCTCTTCAAAGCTTTTCCAACCCACCCAGGAAAGAGATATTCTCTTAATCCGGATTCGACGTAAATATTCATCAACCGTGGATAAATATAATTATAAGGAACTCCCCAACACTAATCCTCTTGTTAACTTTCGTCTTTTGGGCGGGTCGGGACATAAAAAATGACTCCCGTTTGTCCAAGTTTTAATTGGCAACGAACCGAGATGAGTTCGGATTGAGATTCCGGGGGAGAAGATAGAATCAGCCCTTAACGAATGTCCCATCATCCGCTCTCTATCTCGCTTCCGCGCCGCCATGTTCCCCTGCTGCCTTTATTAAAAGATCATACTAAACCCGTTCTCGATTATAGTTGCGACCTTTTCAACTTCCTCCGGAGGTCGTTCGTTATTAGGTTTTTCCTTGTTTCCAGGAAAGTATTAAAAATGTCATCTAGCGGCTGGCATGCGTAATTTTATTCTGTTCTGTTTATGCATAATCAGATTCCAGAATTACTTACAACATGCTAGGAAAGTCATCGAAGGCTAAGAAATATCTCTAGTTTTATTTCAAGCTGTTTCTGATCTTTACTTATTGACGACCTTCCACAGTGCTGTACTACTGCAACCAACCTCTTTGCTTATGATTCTTCATTTCTTTCCAGTAATGAAAATCTGAATAATTCCAACACCACCACCTCGGTCTCAATCGCTAGGCTGACTAGATGGTTCAATGACAATGGTTAGGCAGTAAATGCCGGTAAAACCCAATCCATGATTTTCAGTTTGAGAGATTTAGTTAGAGTATTTGAGAGATTTAGTTAGAGAATAGCATTTTCAGACCGAATACAATCTTTTCCAGACCAAATTAAACTTTATCCAAACCAAATTAAACTTTACCCATACCAAATTAAACCTTTTCCAAAACAAATTGAACTTTTTCTCAACCAAATTAAACTTTTTCCAAACCAAATTAAACTTTTTTGTCCAATCACTAAACCTATCAAAATTACCAGCATGAATAATGTAAGCTGACTTACAATGTTGTGTTATGGAAAATGTTGTGTATGGTGACTTAAAATGTTGTGTTATGGATGTATGTAGAAGAAAAAAAAACCTTGAATGACAAGCTTGAGTAATAAGGTAACTTTTTTCTAACAGTAAATTAAGGGTCACCGGAAAGTACCGTTTTCGGGATAGTTTAATGTTGATTTCCCTATCCCGAACCAAGATAATTCGACAAACTTTCCGGGTACCTACCCTTAATTCACTATTAGAAAAAAGTTGCCCTATTATTTTAGCTTGTCATAGGGTTTTTCTTTTTTATTTCAAGTCTACATACGTCCATAACACAACATTTTAAGTTACCATTCACAACATTTCAAGTCAATTCATATTCATGCTGGTCATTTTTAGAGTTTTTAGTGATTGGAAAAAAAGGTTTAATTTGGCTTGGAAAAAGTTTAATTTGGTTTGGAAAAAGTTTGTATTTGGTTTGGAAAAAGATTTAATTTGGTTTGGAAAAGGTTCAATTTGGATTCGATAAAGTTTAATTTGGTATGGAAATGCTATATCACCGTTTGATGTGGGCTCCCAAAAAGTCAAATTATTGGGTGTTCTTTTAGACCAAAAATATTACTGGAAAGCGCATTGTGAGAACTTGGTCGACAGTGAACAGCATAGTTTTCCTTTTGAGAAGTTTGTCGGATAAGTTGCGAAAATCAGCTATCGTAGCAGCATATCACGCAGTTTTCCATGGTAAGGCGTATTATGCCATTTTGTGTTGGGAGCACCCACCATCATCTTCTGTAGTTTTCAGAGTACAACGGCAAGCCATTAGGGCAGCTTTGGGGACTTCCATACAGAGTCGATTTTAAAAAAGCGTTTGCCAACTTTAGAATATTGACTGTTCCAGCATGTTATATTTGTAAATGCTTATTCTACGTTGTTGATCACATGGCTCACTCTGTATCTTCCCTTTTGTCGCCTAAATACCATAAGGAATAGTAAGAACTGGTGGTGTATTAAATTTTTCAATGTTTTACCATCACCAGTGCGACTTTTAAAAACAAAATTGTTTAGAAGATATTATATAGGTACACTCTTCACTTATAAATTTAGTTCTTCATTCATTTGACGAGTTTCTGCAGGCAGCAAACTCCATAACCGTACCTCCTTATCATCTAAGTATTTTCAAGTATTTTAAGTATTTATTATTGTTGACAACTGCTATGCATTTCATGTGAAGGAAAATAAAACCATTGTTTAATTGATTAATCGTTTCATTTCGTTCTATTAAAATGGTGTTCCAAGATAGGTATATAGATAGTTGTAATGTATTGCCAACAGTACCATTTACAAATGAATAGCTATGCGTACACACAAACATAGGTCTACTTTTGTTAAGTTCACGGTTCGGAAGAAATAGCTTGAAACGCTTTTTGAAAGTGGGGACGAGACAATCAAAGGGGCAGACCTCATTTTGCAGGTGTAGAATGAAATTATTGATACTTTTTATGGCATGGTACTTGGGGCAATTTTTGCAGTGTTGAAGCCGGTAAATAGGAATTCACCTTCAATTCAATTCGATTTTAGTTTGGTCCACCTTCAATTCAATTCAATTCAACTGTGGAAGCCTGATCCAGTCGGAAGGACCAACGACTTACGTCTTTGCCAAAAAAAGGTCCATATCCAGTCTCCTCTTAGGAATATTACTGCCACACTCTGCCATGCAATGCCATACATTGCTACTCCCAAAGATTGCCACAACTACTACCAACTGCCACACACTGTCACATAATGCCACATACTGCTTTACTTTATCTCACTTCTGCCCGGACGGCTGGTGTTCGATTCCCTAATTATTTATTGCTTCACAGAAGTTTTGGTTTTAATATATATTATTATAAACATATATTAATATTTTATATTTTTGTACTCATTTTGATTTATTTAATTTGTAGTTTATTCATATATTTTCTTCCGGTAAGTGAGATGGTCCAGCTATATTTCGATAATGCATAAGAAAAAACTTTGTTGAAAAGGCCTGACGGTATGTCCTTAATTTTTTTTTTTTTTTTTTTTTTTTTAATTTCCCCTTCAACGTTTCTCTCCAGTTTTCCCTTTGATACTTGAAAATTTGGACATTTGTACAAACATCTCTCTGACTGGTTAGCCAACCTACCACCATACCTACCACCGCTATGATACAGAGTCCCAGCTAATGAAGTCGGATAAAATTCCTTCGCAAACTGTTTCTCTCCTGCTCACGTCGACTGATCCCCTCCACCTCCCTGTCAGGCTTACTCCTAGTTTTTTCTCCTTCTGCTTCCCGAGGTTTAAATCCAGGTTCCCTCCCTCCCTTTTTTCTCTCCCGGATCCGAGATAACGAACGTTACCGCGGCAACAGGATAAACTCCAATTTATTGCCTCCAAAGTCCTTCCACTCCCCGACCCTCACCCCAGGAACCTCTTCCTGGCGTTTGTTAGGGAAGTGTATTCCATGATAATGGGCTACAAGAATAATCTTTCTCGGTTTATATTGTATCGGTTCAACTCCCCTTTTAAAAAAATCGGTACATATTATTCCACGACGATTTAAAACAGCAGTTCTCTACTTAATCTAAACGAGAAGTATCTAATAAATTTAATGATTAATCACGACGAGTAAACTTCTGAAACTTCCCTAAAAACAATCATCTTGAATTAGGTAGAGTCATTCTCCAAGAAACCTGAAATTGCAGTCTAAAAGACTTTATGCCATCCGTATTAAATTTTCGGTTCTAAAATCTCTATCTCTATCTCTATCTCTATCTCTATCTCTATCTCTATTATTAATAAGAATGAAACTCCGTCTGTCGCTCTGTCGTGTCTATGCACGGCCAAACGGCTGAGTGGGCCGGATCTACGAGTGGGGGGATCTTTTTGGGATTTTCCGATAGGGTGTATAAGTGAATTTAAAATTTTCTAATCCCACCCGAACTATGGGCCGTAGGGCGGGAGGGGGGTCGAAGTAATAATTAATGTGCGCTTTTTCCACTTCCCCGCTTCCCCTACCCCTCTAAACGGCCGTTGACAATTCCGGAAAAATACGGGTTTCGTAGGTTTTCCTACGAGGAAGACGACGGCGCGATCGGATCGCGAAAAAAGTATCGGGAAATGCGTTAAAAAAATGCGAGAGTACGGACCCGTTTTCTCGAAAAGTCTGCCGAAAAACTTGGTTTTTTCCGATTAAAATATACCCCATAAAGGTACGTTTTTCGGAACGGTTTTCGCGGGCGAAATACAGCTTTGATCCCGCCGAATCTGAATCCGAAGTCGGATATAGAAAAAAGTGACGGAAAGTAGGTCAAATTGGGAGGGGAATTGCGAGGGAAGCGTTTAACATCAGAAATTAATCGACCACGGGCCGCCGTTACACAACGTTGCTTACCTGAAGGGACCCTCACAGGGGGGTTCCCATTTGCACTTCTACGCAATACCTTGCGAGCGAAGCGAGAGCCATTTCAAATAATAAATACGGACTTTGTCCTACACATATACAGGTATACCTTGCGAGCGAAGCGAGCAACATCCCCGAATAAACTTTTCGTGGTTCCACGTAGTTTTATAAGATTTAATTTGTTTGTAATAATTCCCAACTGGAAAAAAAAGGTCTGCCAAGTTGGGTGGGCAGTATAACTTCCTCAAGCGAGCGAAGCGAGCAGCATCCCCTACAGAAGTTAAACCTACCCTTAGAGATCTACCGTTTGCGAGCAAAGCGAGCAGCATCCCCTACAGAAGTTAAACCTACCCTTAGAGATCTACCGTTTGCGAGCGAACCGAGCAACATCCCCTAAATGCCATACTTTGCGAGCGAAGCGAGCAACATTTTCTACATGACAGACTTTGCGAGCGAAGCGAGCAACATATCCTACATGCCAGACTTTGCGAGCGAAGCGAGCAATATTCCCTACATGCCACACGTTGCGAGCGAAGCGAGCAACTTAATGGGGGGTCCGGGGGGCTTGCCCCCCGGCTGGACGTGGAGGCGAGCGTAGCGAGCCGGAGCGGCTAGTTATTAATAAGAATGAAACTCCGTCTGTCGCTCTGTCTGTCTGTCGTGTCTATGCACGGCCAAACGGCTGAGTGGGCCGGATCTACGAGTGGGGGGATCTTTTTGGGATTTTCCGATAGGGTGTATAAGCGAATTTAAAATTTTCTAATCCCACCCGAACCATGGGCCGTAGGGCGGGAGGGGGGTCGAAGTAACAATTAATGTGCGCTTTTTGGACTTCCCCGCTTCCCCTACCCCTCTAAACGGCCGTTGACAATTCCGGAAAAATACGGGTTTCGTAGGTTTTCCTACGAGGAAGACGACGGCGCTATCGGATCGCGAAAAAAGTATCGGGAAATGCGTCAAAAAAATGCGAGAGTACGGACCCGTTTTCTCGAAAAGTCCGCCGAAAAACTTGGTTTTTTCCGATTAAAATATACCCCATAAAGGTACGTTTTTCGGAACGGTTTTCGCGGGCGAAATACAGCTTTGATCCCGCCGAATCTGAATCCGAAGTCGGATATAGAAAAAAGTGACGGAAAGTAGGTCAAATTGGGAGGGGAATTGCGAGGGAAGCGTTTAACATCAGAAATTAATCGACCACGGGCCGCCGTTACACAACGTTGCTTACCTGAAGGGACCCTCACAGGGGGGTTCCCATTTGCACTTCTACGCAATACCTTGCGAGCGAAGCGAGAGCCATTTCAAATAATAAATACGGACTTTGTCCTACACATATACAGGTATACCTTGCGAACGAAGCGAGCAACATCCCCGAATAAACTTTTCGTGGTTCCACGTAGTTTTATAAGATTTAATTTGTTTGTAATAATTCCCAACTGAAAAAAACGTTTGCCAAGTTGGGTGGGCAGTATAACTTCCTCAAGCGAGCGAAGCGAGCAGCATCCCCTACAGAAGTTAAACCTACCCTTAGAGATATACCGTTTGCGAGCGAAGCGAGCAGCATCCCCTACAGAAGTTAAACCTACCCTTAGAGATCTACCGTTTGCGAGCGAACCGAGCAACATCCCCTAAATGCCATACTTTGCGAGCGAAGCGAGCAACATTTTCTACATGCCAGACTTTGCGAGCGAAGCGAGCAACATATCCTACATGCCAGACTTTGCGAGCGAAGCGAGCAACATATCCTACATGCCACACGTTGCGAGCGAAGCGAGCAACTTAATGGGGGGTCCGGGGGGCTTGCCCCCCGGCTGGACGTGGAGGCGAGCGTAGCGAGCCGGAGCGGCTAGTTATTAATAAGAATGAAACTCCGTCTGTCTGTCGCTCTGTCTGTCTGTCGTGTCTATGCACGGCCAAACGGCTGAGTGGGCCGGAGCTACGAGTGGGGGGATCTTCTTGGGATTTTCCGATAGGGTGTATAAGCGAATTTAAAATTTTCTAATCCCACCCGAAACATGGGCCGTAGGGCGGGAGGGGGGTCGAAGTAATAATTAATGTGCGCTTTATGGACTTCCCCGCTTCCCCAACCCCTCTAAACGGCCGTCGAAAATTCCGGAAAAATACCGGTTTCGTAGGTTTTGAAACGAGAAAGACGACGGCGCGATCGGATCGCGAAAAAAATATATGGAAATGCGTCAAAAAAATGCGAGAGTACGGACCCGTTTTCTCGAAAATTCTGACGAAAAACTTGGTTTTTTTAAATTAAAATATACCCCATAAAGGTACGTTTTTCGGAACGGTTTTCGCGGGCGAAATAAAGGTTTGATCCCGCCGAATCTGAATCCGAAATCGGATATCGAAAAAAGTGACGAGAACTCGGTCGAATCGCGAGCGGAAGCGAGGCGAATCGTTAAAATTACATTTTTAATCGACCCGGGCCGCCATTACACAACGTTGCTTACCAAAAGGGACCCTCACAGGGGGGTTCCCATTTGCACTTCTACGCAATACCTTGCGAGGCGAGCAGGTATACATAGGTACCTACCTTGCGAGCGGAGCGAGAGCCATTTCAACAGAATAAATACGGACTTTGTCCTACACATATACAGGTATACCTTGCGAGCGAAGCGAGCAACATCCCCTAATAAACTTTTCGTGGTTCCACATAGTTTTATAAGATTTAATTTGTTTGTAAGAATTTCCAACAGAAAAAAACGTCTGCCAAGTTGGGTGGGCTGTATAACTTCTTCAAGGATATACAGGTATACTTTGCGAGCGAAGCGAGCAACATCCCCTAATAAACTTTCGTGGTTCCACGTAGTTTTATAAGATTTAATTTGTTTGTAAGAATTTCCTACAGAAAAAAAACGTCTGCCAAGTTGGGTGGGCAGTATAACTTCCTCAAGCGAGCGGAGCGAGCAACATCCCCTACAGAAGTTAAAACTACCCTTAGAGATCTACCGTTTGCGAGCGAAGCGAGCAACATCCCGTACACGTTGCAATTGTAATACATCGCATGTATACAGCCACACTTTGCGAGCGAAGCGAGCAACATTCCCTACATGCCACACTTTGCGAGCGAAGCGAGCAACATTCCCTACATGCCACACTTTGCGAGCGAAGCGAGCAACATTCCCTATATGCCACACTTTGCGAGCAAAGCGAGCAATATTCCCTACATGCCACACTTTGCGAGCGAAGCGAGCAATTCAATGGGGGGTCCGGGGGGCTTGCCCCCCGGCTGGACGTGGAGGCGAGCGTAGCGAGCCGGAGCGGCTACTCTATTATTTATAAGAATGAAACTCCGTCTGTTTGTCTGTCGGTTTGTCTGTCGTGTCTATGCACGGCCAAACGGCTGAGTGGGCCGGATCTACGAGTGGGGGGATCTTCTTGGGATTTTCCAAAAGTGGGAGCGAGCGAATTTAAAATTGTTTAATCCCACCCGAACCATGAGCCGTAGGGCGGGAGGGGGGTCGAAGTAAGAATTAATGTGCGCTTTTTGGACTTCCCCGCTTCCCCTACCCCTCTAAACGGCCGTCGAAAATTCCGGAAAAATACCGGTTTCGTAGGTTTTCCTACGAGGAAGACGACGGCGCGATCGGATCGCGAAAAAAGTATCGGGAAATGCGTTAAAAAAATGCGAGAGTACGGACCCGTTTTCTCGAAAAGTCTGCCGAAAAACTTGGTTTTTTCCGATTAAAATATACCCCATAAAGGTACGTTTTTCGGAACGGTTTTCGCGGGCGAAATACAGCTTTGGGTCCGCCGAATCTGAATCCGAAATCGGATATCGAAAAAAGTGACGAGAAGTCAGTCAAATTGCGAGCAGAAGCGAGAAGAAGCGTTTAACATCAGAAATTAATTTTGCCGTGTTCGCGAGAAGGCTCTACGAAGACGTCAAGGGGTTCGTCAGGTATTTCACAATGTTACCTGCAGGCCTATTTCAAAAGAATAAATACGGGTTTTTTCCTACCTATATACAGGTATACCTTGCGAGCGAAGCGAGCAACATCCCCGAATAATCTTTTTGTGGTTCCACGTAGTTTTATAAGATTTAATTTGTTTGTAAGAATTTCCAGCGAGCAGCATCCCCTACAGAAGTTAAACCTACCCTTAGAGATCTACCGTTTGCGAGCGAAGCGAGCAACATCCCCTACACACGTTAAACCTACCCTTAGGGATCTACCGTTTGCGAGCAAAGCGAGCAACATGCCCTACATGCCACACTTTGCGAGCGAAGCGAGCAAAATTCCCTACATGCCACATTTTGCGAGCGAAGCGAGCAATTTAATGGGGGGTCCGGGGGGCTTGCCCCCCGGCTGGACGTGGAGGCGAGCGTAGCGAGCCGGAGCGGCTAGTTAATAAGAATGAAACTCCGTCTGTCTGTCTGTCGCTCTGTCGTGTCTATGCACGGCCAAACGGCTGAGTGGGCCGGATCTACGAGTGGGGGGATCTTTTTGGGATTTTCCGATAGGGTGTATAAGCGAATTTAAAATTTTCTAATCCCACCCGAACCATGGGCCGTAGGCGGGAGGGGGGTCGAAGTAAGAATTAATGTGCGCTTTTTGGACTTCCCCGCTTCCCCTACCCCTCTAAACGGCCGTTGACAATTCCGGAAAAATACGGGTTTCGTAGGTTTTCCTACGAGGAAGAAGACGGCGCGATCGGATCGCGAAAAAAGTATCGGGAAATGCGTTAAAAAAATGCGAGAGTACGGACCCATTTTTCTCGAAAAGTCCGCCGAAAAACTTGGTTTTTTCCCATTAAAATATACCCCGTAAAGGTACGTTTTTCGGAACGGTTTTCGCGGGCGAAATACAGCTTTGATCCCGCCGAATCTGAATCCGAAGTCGGATATCGAAAAAAGTGACGGAAAGTAGGTCAAATTGGGAGGGGAATTGCGAGGGAAGCGTTTAACATCAGAAATTAATCGACCACGGGCCGCCGTTACACAACGTTGCTTACCTGAAGGGACCCTCACAGGGGGGTTCCCATTTGCACTTCTACGCAATACCTTGCGAGCGAAGCGAGAGCCATTTCAAATAATAAATACGGACTTTGTCCTACACATATACAGGTATACCTTGCGAGCGAAGCGAGCAACATCCCCGAATAAACTTTTCGTGGTTCCACGTAGTTTCTAAGATTTAATTTGTTTGTAAGAATTCCCAACTGAAAAAAACGTCTGCCAAGTTGGGTGGGCAGTACAACATTCCCTAATAAACTGTTCGTGGTTCCACGTAGTTTTATAAGAATTAATTTGTTTGTAAGAATTTCCAACAGAAAAAAACGTCTGCCAAGTTGGGTGGGCAGTATAACTTCTTCAAGCGAGCGAAGCGAGCAGCATCCCCTACAGTCCCTAAATGCCATACTTTGCGAGCGAAGCGAGCAACATTTTCTACATGCCAGACTTTGCGAGCGAAGCGAGCAACATATCCTACATGCCAGACTTTGCGAGCGAAGCGAGCAATATTCCCTACACACCACACGTTGCGAGCGAAGCGAGCAACTTAACGGGGGGTCCGGGGGGCTTGCCCCCCGGCTGGACGTGGAGGCGAGCGTAGCGAGCCGGAGCGGCTAGTTATTTATAAGAATGAAACTCCGTCTGTCTGTTTGTCTGTCCATGCTATGCACGGCCAAACGGCTGAGTGGGCTGGATCTACGAGTGGGGGGATCTTCTTGGGATTTTCCAAAAGTGGGAGCGAGCGAATTTAAAATTGTTTAATCCCACCCGAACCATGGGCCGTAGGGCGGGAGGGGGGTCGAATTAAGAATTAATGTGCGCTTTTTGGACTTCCCCGCTTCCCCTACCCCTCTAAACGGCCGTCGAAAATTCCGGAAAAATACCGGTTTCGTAGGTTTTCCTACGAGGAAGACGACGGCGCGATCGGATCGCGAAAAAAGTATCGGGAAATGCGTCAAAAAAATGCGAGAGTACGGACCCGTTTTCTCGAAAATTCCGACGAAAAACTTTTTTTTTTTTTAAATTAAAATATACCCCATAAAGGTACGTTTTTCGGAACGGTTTTTGCGGGCGAAATAAAGGTTTGATCCCGCCGAATCTGAATCCGAAATCGGATATCGAAAAAAGTGACGAGAACTCGGTCAAATTGCGAGCGGAAGCGAGCAAAGCGATTAAAATGATTGTGCCGTGGACGCGAGAAGACTCAAGGAAGCCGTGCAGGGATTCGATGTCACAATGTTGCGAGGCCAGCAGGTATGCCTACATAGGTACATACCTACCTTATGAGCGAAGCGAGAGCCATTTCAACATAATAAATACGGACTTTGTCCTACACATATACAGGAATACCTTGCGAGCGAAGCGAGCAATTTAACGGGGGGCTTGCCCCCTGGCTGGACGTGGAGGCGAGCGTAGCGAGCCGGAGCGGCTAGTATTCTATGAAAACAATAACAGGTAGTTTAACAATATCCATACTAACTGGAGATTTTACTAAATTCTGTCTACCATTCAAAAATCATAGAATAGTTATTTTGGTTTATTATTTCCAATAATGAACCCTGTTATCGTCCTTGAAAAAATTGTTTTGATCACCCTCAAACTTTGTTAGTTTACGTTTCAAGATGCGTAGAATCAATAATCAAATTGAAATAATTCGTCCGTCCGCCGTCCGAGGCCTGTTTCTGCACTACTGGACTAAACTTTATGATATTTGGCTCAAAAATCATGCAATGACCCGAGATCTACCAGGAACATCGACATTTATTTTGAGCAGCCCTAAAGGATAGTAATTGATGGCTGAAATATTGAAAAAGAAGGTATCTTTAAAACTCTCCAGGTAACAGTAATTATTTCTTTTAGTCTCATTTATAGACGTCATCCCAAAGAATCAGATGGAACCACCTGGGTCGCTTTGCGTTCATCAATTTGCTCAGAAAAAAAAATCAACAACATGGGAGCAAATCAAAACTGGTGGAAGATAGCAAAAATCGCCTTAACTAAGACGCTCGTATTCAACTGATTAGGAATTATATATATGATACGTATTAATGGTTTGCTCCATGACAGATCATTTCACCATGCGAGTACGTTTTTTGGTTTATTTTCATCTTAACAAAGATTACTGCATGGTGGGAAGCTATGTTCGCAGTACTTTGAGAGTACGTTTGCTTTCGGGCGCTCAGATAGGCTCCATGCCTTAAATGTGGCGCCCCACCGCACACTTTCGATAGGACATTTCCTTGATGGTAGCTGCTGCGAGGGTGTGGAATTTATTGCCTCTTAGGCCGGGTATGTAGAACGGGTGGCAGGGGTTACCCCTGCGTTGTTGGTTATAAGTAACGTTTCTTTATTTGGACAATTCAAATGACAACTATTCAAAAAAAAGGCCTTTCTGTCCTTGAATTGGGAGCAGCCTTGTGCGTGTGGTGGGATAGAGCAGGCGGAGCACATATTGGCGGATTGCCCTGAGTATGTGGCAATGTGGGTGATGCAAGGGATAGAAGGAGTGCCTCTATCTAGTCTTCTTGCAACACCTGATGTTCGGAAGACTTGTGGAAATTATCTTGGAGGTTGTTCCTATTTTGGCGCTTAGGAAAAACAGGGAGAACCTTGGGGGGGTGAAGTAGAAGTAGCATAAGTAGGGATTAGGCAGTACAGATGACTTGGTATAGGAGTATTTATTGGTTGCTTAGGTTAGTAACATATTATAGGTATAGAAATAGTTATGGTTACGATGAAGTCAACCTTGTACAGTTAGTTGATGGTTGTTTAGGTTAGAACATGATAGATGTTAATTAGGTGTAGGTTAGGTATAAGTCCTTGCCATCTCTTTGCTGGCTGGGAATACTCTTAGAGGTGGTGTGGAATGCGTGGAGTGTCGAGAGCCAGCACCGAACAACATTCTGGGGCACCACATGACATTCACTGAGGGCACTCGCTACCCTCTTTGAATCCCCTTCGTAAGATTGGGTGGTAGCGAATTGGGTACCGTCTCCCGTCCTCAAGCACTCATAATGATTGAGCTGTGGGACTCCTCAGGTGAGGACAAAGTGGCGGGCATAGAGACATCTTCTCTGTGTCGGGCTAGCGACTATTCTGGCCTTTTATGGAGAGGTGCTGCATCGCGCTGTCTCCAGTAATTGGAACCACGGGCGGGGGGAGCCCCAGGCTACAGGTGCATAGACTTTGTCGAAGCACCACCTGCCCGCCCCCCAGGTGCGGTTGGATTCGCAGGGTCAGTGGTTTCACCACCCCTTACATGCGGTCCATTCTGCAGATGTGGGGTAGAGGTTCGTGGGAGCTGACTCGCGGGGGTTTGTCTTCTTCCGCGGATCTCGGCATTAGGAGTTATGTGGATTTCCATAAACTCGGGCACCAACCTGCTTAGTTGGTAATGCGAGCTAGATCGCATGCCTCGACCCGTAGGTTAAAACATGACCTACATTTAACAATGTCAAAAATAGACATTGACTGTGTGCACAGCCTCTTCTCAGGAGGATCTTTCCAGTTTGTCTGGGGGGAGACCACAAGGCATGATTGCCTAAGGACACGACCTCCATTTTTTAGAAGGAGATATTGGATTCTTCTATCCTTTGATTGGTTTTTATCATCTCCAACGTTTCTTCCCAGGAACTGGGGCTTTTTCAAGGAGACCAAATTCAAAACATAAAATTCAAAATTTGTAAAATAATTATTATAGCTTTCTGGTTGTGATAAAAACTTGAATTCAGAAATTCAGTTGAAGGAAATCAAATTTTAAATTTTGAAATCGTTCACCATTCGTTATAAAGCTTCTCATTATACTGAAGATTAGTAAGATATTTATGTCGTAGTTTTATATTTATTTACATGATAATAATCCAATAACGCGATGTTATAAATGGTTAGTGAACAATATTACTGTGCAGCTTGTAAGCCTTGTTTTATTGTCACTTGGTTGAGGTTATAATCTTGGTTATAGTTGTGCCGCTTGGTGGCAGGCTGATTAGTTTGGAAACATCATAACTATATCGATTCACGCACTTGAATTTAACTAGTGCAGACTTTTCTTGAAAATTGTATCGGCTTGAAAAGATGTCTAGTTTCTCGGGCAACAGGTTAAGCTATTCACCTGGTGACGAAACGCAATTACTTATATAATAAGACGAAAATACCTCCTTTAAAGCCGCGTTTACACTAGCGAAACTTCCTCGCGAAAAAGTTGCGCGAGGGCGTTGCGGGAGGGAGACGCCCATGTAGACGCCCCTCCACTCGCGAAACATTTCGGGGTGAGGACGCTCGCTGTGAGCCGGAGGTCAGTCGGTTTTCATCCACGCATCAAAGTGTTTCGCCCGCAACATACTCACCAGTGTAAACATTCCGCGAGTAATGAATCAGGAGGATTGCTTGAAGCTCATCGAGCTTTACAAAACTTCCGATTTTTTATGGAATCGGAAGAACAGGTTCTATTTCAATCGCAACAAAAGAGAAGATGCGTGGATAGAAATTAGAACCAAAGTAAACTTTCCTGTTTCTGCTGTGAAAACGAAGATGAAAGCGCTACTGGGATCATACCGAAGTGAAAAATCAGGAGATAATAAGAGCAGAGTCACTAGATCAGCTAAGCATACTGGTTTGTGCATGTGGGCAAGTTAGTATAATTCCATTCGTTGTTTGAACCTATTTATTTTGAAGCATTCTAGGGTTACTTATTGCGACGATATCCAAATTTTGATGGCATGTCAATTTGTTGTTTTCAATTTTTTGTCGTCAGAATGTTTATTTTCTGGTGAGCTAAATTTTAAACTTGACTTTGACTTTTGTCTCTATAGCAGTTAATTGAGGTACTTATTCGCATGTTGCAATAGTTAGGATAGGTTGGTTTTGTATTAAGAATGTACTTCATTATTGTTTATTAAACGTCCTATAAATAATTTTTCCAGGCATGGACCAGATATACGAGTCAAAATGTCTACGACACAACGCAACGCATGGAGGTTTCCATGACCACTACGAAACCAGAACTGAGGCTTGTCGAAGGCGGCTCACCCTACTCGCGCAACGTCTCGCTCTCAGTTGCGCTCTGTTTTGGAAGGTGTGAAATTTCTCTTGCAGCGAGGAAGTTTCACGCGGGAGTTTCGCGAGGTAGTTTCGATAGTGTAAACGCAGCTTTAAAGTGGTAATTAGTGTAAACGTTCTACGAGGACCCGATTCCTGGTAGGAACTATTAAGTAGTAGGTACCATGCTACACGCGATCTGCAATTAAAAGCTCCTATTTTCTTATGATTTTCCCGTACCAAGCCGTTGGTCGGGAAATGGAACTTCCGCAGTTTTCATCGTCAAAAAATCGTTCACCATTCTTTGGAAAGCTCTCATTTTAGCAAAGATTAGTAACTCATATTGTACCATTGTACTTCAACGGAAGCTGAGTTATGCGCATTATAGTCCATTGATAGAAAATGGCGACCCCGAATCAGCGGGAAGAAATCATGTTCCATGTTTTAGCATTTTAGCCGCTGGCTTAACGCGGAAAGCAACCTGGGGATCCAGGGTGGCGAAGCTGGGAGTGGGGTCGATACGATATTGCTCTAATGAAATCTGTAAGGTACGTGAACAATCAGACCTAACATCAGCCATAGGCTGACAAATCTTCGAGTCACTCCGCGTCGAGGAGTCGTTTGTCATGTTTGAGCTCCCGCAGCTTTCCACCCCCCTCTCCGCCTTCTCATTCTCTTCTCTCTAACTGTTTTTAGGATGTCCGACCTCCCCTTACCACCTTCCCAGCGTTACCATCATCAACCGAGCAATTTCCCGTCCATCTTTTCCCCCTCATGTGAGATATTGCTTCGTCTTGGGGAGGTCCTGTGAAGGGACACGCCGGAGAACGGGACAAGAGGAAGAGACGGAGACGGTGGAGGGGATCTCTAACGAAGATTAATTGCTTCCAAAAAGCGGTGAACAATTAAGGCCGCTCTGCCGCTCTTGAGTTGCCCCATTACAATCCCTACGCTGTTCCTCCCGCCCCTGTTGCGGTCCTCAGAAATCCCCTTTATTCATTATTATTGTGCCCCAGCTATCAACAATACGCAACTTTCTCAAATGCATTATTTACTGCAATGCTCAACTACTACTCCTCGTAATTCCATCTAGGAGCTGAACGCAATTTAGATTGTTCTTGGAAACAACGAAAGAGTAGTTTTAAATTCATGTTCTTTGGTACCCTTAGCAGTAGTTTTGATTACTAAAACATATTCAATATTAATTTAGTGGATTATGGATATAGAAAGCCTAATTACTATTTCAATACCTCTACAACAGACATGGATGCTACATTCGTGCACTAAGTATTTCGATATTCAGTCCTTCTAAATCAAAATATCCATTTGCTGATGGCTGATTTGGCTGACTGTTAGTCCGTCTGTCTGTCTGTTGTAAAACCTTTTCACGCCCAAATCTATGCTATACTAAGTATCAGTCCAATTCCGATGAAATTTTCATGGATTGTGCGGGTTAGTTTCTAGACGATCTCCTTTAATTTCCAATACCGTAGAATGAACAGTAGCCTGTGCGTATGCGCTGGCGTGAATTTCTCATGACGTCGATTTATCATCATCTGTTGGCCCGATATCGTTCAAACTAGGTAGGTAATTGGGAATATGTTCTTTAAAATATGCCCTATAAATTATATCGCAATTTTTTTTTTTTTTTAAGATTCTTAATTTTTTTCATAATACAAATACATAAAAATTGAAAATAAAATGCTCTTTAAAAATAATACAGATTGCTTTAAAAAAAAAAAAAATACAGAAACTTATCCCCTATGTGGGCATAGCCCGTGGCATGGAGATGAGTCGTACGTCAGCTAGGAAAATAACAAATGTTCATAAGTGTTTACTTATTTTAAAAAGAGAAAAAGAAACACGCTTCTTTTAAAAAGAATACAATAATATTGTTCCAGCAGCAATGGATCGGAGTGCAATGATACAAAACATGTACCCATCCAAGATAGAAAAATATAATAATGAAGTAGTATAGCAGAAGTTATAACATGATGAAGTGTTATTTGAGTTTCTGACTATTTTTACAGTTTTTATTTAAAAGCGCTGATCTCAGGTTTTCTGGAAGAGCATTAAACCCACGTACACTTCGTGCTGGGTATGAGTTGTAACCAAGAGTATTGCGAAAATATGGGATAGTCATAGAGTTGCAAGAATGGAACCTGGTGTAAATTAAATGGTAGGTGTGGAAAAACTTTTTTCTTTCAAGATCTGTTTAATGCAATGAAGCTCCATCAGTGAGGGAAATTTTAAAATATTCAAATGTTTAAATAAGGGTTCGGTATGTTCCAAAAACCTCTTCTTACTTATAATTCTTATTAGCTGTTTTTGGGTAGTGATAATGGGCAATAGGGTAGTGGGATAAGTGGTACCCCATGCAGGAATACCGTACAAAAGCACTGATTGGACAAGAGCAAAGTAAAATATTTTTAATAGAGGCAATAATAATATTTTATTTAGTATAGCAAAGACGTAAATTAATTTTCTTAATCTTGTGTTGAGTAGCGAAACTTGTTGCTCCCACTTAACCCGGCTATCAAACAACCCCCAAATATTTCACCTCTGAAGCTCTTGTTATTTTTGGGCATGTTGCACAACATGTTGTATTACAATCAGCTCCATGTAATAGCACCTCCATGTCCTGCGCTGGCTCGGACATTGAAGATAGATGAAATGGTAGCCATAGGGTTTTGTTTACATTTTTAGTTAATTTGTTATTAATAAACCACCGGTTAATTTGTTGTAAGCAGAGATTTGCGAAGTTAAATGTGGAGCTCCAGTTATCAGATGAACAATATATAATCGAGTCATCCGCAAAAAGAACTATTTCTCCTGGAATATTTAAAAGCCCTATTTCCATTATATGGTAGATTCTCAAATAACTAACAAGTCTCTGTCCCCCGTCCTCTGTTCTTGAGTCAGACCTAGTTGACATTTTTTTAAATTTTTTATGGTAAGTACTAGGTCCGCTCTAGTACTCCATTATAAAAATCTGATCCTCACTGTAATTTAAGGGGTGAAACAAAGCCTAAACATATCAATTTGGTAACCCTCCAAGGCTGTCCCACCCTAAGGTTTTGAACCTATATGTACACCAGGAAACGACTGATGACCAGCCAAGCCAAAACTGGCAACTGGTTTTTGAAGAAGGATTGCGAAGGAGTGTTGTACGAAAGTTTAAACTCAAAAAACCGTAAAGTGCGCTGTCAGTGAGCTCCCAAAATCGATATTAATTTTTTATGTAACATCCATGGGTTTTTTTCTAAGTTACCATTTAGACCTTCCAAGAAGGGATATTTTTCCGGGTCAAGGAGAAAATCTAGTGGCAACCCTGGCGATCAAACGTGAGTCAGCCTGATTCCCCCCTCGTAAGTTGGTGTTCAGACAGAAGGCTAGAAGGAAGGCTCTACAGCTGCGTGTTTTTTTGGGTGAAACCTCCATGTGAGTATCTAACTTTTCTACTAATTATTATTTCCCCTACCCTCTTATTGAATTTCGAAGATCTTTTTCTACCTAACTTCTGATAACATGAATGGCATCTATATCACTTCAATCCATTGAACGAAAAATCACCAAAGTCGAAATGTAACGCTCCTTGGGGGGAAACTTGTAACCTCCACATTGAGTTTCTACCCATGGAGCGTTACACTTGACCATGGAGCATTACAATGAGAGTAAATTTGCGATATTTCTTTTGATAAATAATGAAAAAGTATTATAGGTTAATTTTGTCCATGATATTACAAACATATATATGTGTGATAGGTGACTATTCGTGTTATTTTTCTCAATAATATGTCCCCAAAATATGAACTATCCTGGTACTTAGACTGGGTGGTGGACATGGCTCCACTTACTTTAAATCTGATTTTTCTCCTTACATTCCCAAATTGGATGTGGGGAGGGGTTGGGGAAATTTCTTCAACCCTTAATAATTAAATTTACGACCTAGTAAGTTCCAAATACGGTAATATTTTCAGATAACCATGACTGGGGGTCGCCCAAGGAAAAGTGAAGTTCAGAGCAAGGCGGAGGCGTTGAAGAAGAAGAGAGAGACGGAGAAGTTGCGGAGGGAAAAGATTCGAAATTACGCCATGTTATACAATGAATATAAGGAAAAGGAAAGGGAAATGTGACACAAAAGGAAGGAGAAATAAAGAAGCTTGATCAGCTGTCAAAGTCTACCCTCAAGAGGAGGAGGAGAGCCGTTAGAGAGAGAGAGAGAGAGTCAGGAAACACCGACAAAATAAAAGAGCCATTCAAAATGTCTTGGCCAATACACCGCCAGGCACACCTACAGGAGATTTTTCTGATCAAGAGGATGTGCATAAACCGCAATCCGACGAACTACAGTTGTCTACTATCAACGAGAAACTTTATTGTAAATAAAATTATTTATGATTATATACAAGAATGTAATATTTACGTATAAAAAATTACGAATTCCATGTGAAAATATAGATTAGAAGCACCCTATGGCTGTATAACATGTGTTAATGCCAACAATAAACGAAAAAAAAAAAAAAATGCCTGCTAGGTAAAACTACTTCCATTGATTGGGATTAATGCCACGTAATAAACTTAGGTCTTAGATAAAATACGAACATGGATTCAGATTTTGTCAATTTTTTAATTAAAAAAGATTATATTTGATATTTGGTTTTAGCGCTGTGCCCAGTACCGTAACTTCCGTGCCATTTGTGTAACCCTCCATGATTCCCAAAATTTAAAATTCACATAAAAACTCGAAAAAGTTGATTCTGATCTTTTTCCTGTTATTCATCACTTCTAGGAAGGGCCTAGGAACACTCCGATTTTTTTTCAAAATTTTCCAATGAGGTCAAATTTAAAAATCTCACTGAGGGGGAAGTTGTTAGTTATTTGAGAATCACCCATATAAATAATAAAATATAACGGCCCTAATACAGTTCCTTGAGGTATTCCATAGTTGGTTGTATTTAAATATTGGCAGAATAACATACGCGCACATGCGCGAAACTAATATCGATTGACATAGGGAAAACTCTGAGGCTAATGGAACGATTTTGATGAAACTTTCAGTTATTGCGCGGGATAGCTACCAGACGGACCCCTATCGGTATCATTACTGTCACACTAATAGTAGTCATGCGCAAATGCTAATTTATTATAACATCGATTTCTTATCATCTATTGGTCCGATTTCGTTCAAACTCGGGGAGTAGATGGGTTCAAGGGAAATTCTCTATGAATTATATCACGATTGGTGGAGTAATAACTATAGCGCATCCGCAAAACTGAAATTGATCTATGCAGACAAAACTCCGAGACTAATGGACCTATTTTTATGACATTTTCAAGGGCTGTGCGGTTTAGCTCCTAGACGTTCCTCTATAAATCTCATTGCCATTGGATTAATAGTAGTCTGTGCGCATGCGCAAACATTTTTAGATTTTTGCTTTAATGTTTCGATTTATCCAACTGTTTTGCCTCTCTTTTAGTTTTTCAATAGAGCTAATGGGGTCCTGTAGTGGCGTCTGTTCCCACTCCTTTCAATATCCTACTCGTTCCTCTCAGCCGTAGTGACAAAGCTATTATTATTGCCAACTGAATTCTTATCAACCAATCCTATTACAAGGCTGAAAGGCTTGATCCACTTCTTGGTCAGCCGTTCAGCTGTGCACTTTAGTAAGTTTGAACATTCTCGGTGGTGAGCCTCATCGCAGCACCAATGGTGGTCCTGAATAATTTTGGTTCCGGACCGTCCACCTACCAATTTCAGACGAAACTATAAGTACTAATTACTAGGCCATCATTGTTGAAATTTTCAGTGACTGCGTGTATTATCTGTTAAGCTTCACGATAAGCTTCATCGCTGCCGAATCAATGAAATTTCTTCCTCTGTCTCTTTCGCTCTTGGATGATGTTTTTCTGGAGAGTGCCTTCAACCTGCTACAAATGTCCAATGTTGCTCTCGTTCATGCATTTTGGCTTGCCACCTCTGATGTCACTTGAGGTGGCATTTCCCGAACATCCTGCAGCCCCTGATGACTCATTATTACACGGGAAGTAGTTAGGTAGTTACGAGTATTAATGAAACTGATCAGGAGTAAATAAGATGCTGAAGCACTGACTATAGAGATATTAATTAATTGAAAACTCCTGGAATGGGAGAATAGTCCCTTCTCCCAAGCTCCCTAACTACCTATCTAGCCTACTCAATTCGACCCGAGTCCTTACGATATCAAGTCTCAGTCTCAAATGATTCAGCCATGTCTCATTTAAGTGCTCTTTTCATCCGGTGATCCGATTTCACAATCTCTTAAAACGGATTCCGACACTTCAATCTTTCTGAGAAAGCTGCTTATTTCACGATGTTCCCAGATTTTTTCTTCCCAGTAATTTGCTGCGTTAGGCGGTACTGGACATCGGGCGATACACATTAACAGAAAATGTCGAGAACTTCATCGTCCACTTCCTGGCAGTTTGGACATATTGGGACGCCTACTTTTCCCATTTTATGCAGGTAGGCGTAAAATAGTCCATGCCCTGAGAGAAAACTGTGTTAGGAAACTGTGTTCACTTTCACGTTAAGAAACTGTGTTCACTTCTCCATGTTTTCTTTCAAAATGGGAAGACCTTGGGGGATGTTGACTATGGCTTTTCACTTTACTCCCGACTTTCTGGATAACAATGGGAACTATCAAACTCTATATGCGATTTTTTTATGTCAAGATACCTATTTCCAAGTTGCTGTAAGATAAAACATCCTCTAAATATTTACACATACATTTCTACACAGTCTCCCTACTCACAAAGTATTTTAGTGAAATTGAAGTCATTACGAATCTGAAAGCTGAATTTAGAGTTTTAGAAATCATAGCATAGGATTTATTTTAATTTAAGATTGTAGACTTAAAACTGTCAAGTATCCAGTTTTGATTCATATTAAGGGCGCCACCGGAAATAATCTGAACAAAAATCGTGGCACCCCTGGCCTACGGGATATCGAGTGTTAGTATACGATACTAAATACCTACTATTAGCTATTCAATCCTACTCTGCATAAATTTAGTTTTGAATTCTTAATATCCGTTCCCCTTAATTCGTTGTTATACATGGCGATCAAGACGCCAATAACCTTTTTTCTTTCGAAACATGACTGTTATCTTGTTATGGATGTGAAAATGTAATTTCAGTCTTCTCAAATGGAAGTAGGCTCTATAATTTGACGACACCTGCACTCTCCTGGGATCAGTAGATTTCTTCCCGAGATTTTTCAATGTTTCGTCCGCCGATGACGACAAAACACTGCTGAACCTCCTTGCCCAGCGTGCCGTAATCGCTGCAAGAAACTTTGAAAAATAGTAGAAAGAAAACTATCTACCACAAAGAAAGTGCGGTCAGTGCCGTACTCCCTACGGTGGTGTCTTATTTCATTCAAAAATCTAAAATTAATACGAGGTTATCGCCCATTAACGCCGACTCTACACAGGTTAAACTCCGTGTTTAGAAGCTTAGGCTGTCTCGCCTGAGAGCGTTAATGGGTTGCAAACATGACAGGGTATCTACTGAAGCTCGATTATACTACATGCAACAACAAAATAAATTAAAAAACTTTCTGTGGATCTATTAAGTGTTATGAATAGCTACTGAGACAGTTTACTGGTGATGGTTTGTAAAGACAGTGTTATTTTGAGTCGTTGCACTGAGATAACTGGTTAGTTCATCCAATTTCAGTCCGTATGGAAAGGTGGGCGAAATTATACAGTTTCATTTTGTTGAGAGAAACAGCGAGGGAAACTGACGTCCAAGGTGTGAAAAGAGTTTTCGGCTCCTGTAAAAAAAAGAGAAAAAAAAAAGAATAAGGAATAGGCAGAAGGGGGCGGGGTAAAATAAGGAGATCCGGAAATGAAACCAGACGAAAAAGGATTGGAGAGAAGAAAACTGGGAAGAATTCCGGGGGAAAGAGGGGAAAAAATGGGGGGTCTGTAGAGAAATAGCGGGTGTTGGGGAAGGCGAGGGGTTTCGTTCGGTCTACTGAAATTACCACTGAAGTGACAGGGTCTCGGGGGGTCCGAAGAGGGAACCGAATAGGGGTCTGGAAACGGGGGTGGATTGGGAGTCCGAAATGGACAGAATGAAGCTGAAAGAGAAAATAAGGACAGGGGGTGGGGGTGGGGGTTAGTACCTATCTCACCCTTTTTTTCTGGACTCGTCCCTCGTTGCTCTTCACGGCTCGCGGATGAAAAGCTGTTATTGTTCTCCCGCGAACCCGGCAATCCACAGGGACGCCCCTTTTGCGAGAATCTCCTCCCATCTGAATACCCTTTCCATTCATTAGCTCTTCTCAATTACTTATTCCTAATCCTTCCTCGTGCATTCTCCGCGTATTCTTTCTCTTCTCCAACCCGACTAACTGTTGCTCTGAGCTCATATTCATCCGAAACGCAAATTACCAAACCACTCAAGTCCTAAATTGTTAATACTAGAGAGAAGCATCACGTATGTATATACAGGGTGTTAACCTTTGGGGTCGGTTTCTACGTATTATTTTATGCTGAATCAAATGGTAACACTTTCACATCTCCCCGATCCCGTTATAACCAAAGTTACACTTTAACTCACAAATTTGAATGATAAATTTTATCTGTTTTTAGGGGTGAAACTAAAGTGTAAAACGGAAAACTCGGGTTAGGAAGATGTGCAAGTGTTACCATTTCATTCAGCGTAAAACAATACGTAGAAACCGACCCCAAACCCGAATTATCATAGATCATTTTTCAAGAAAACCCTCGATTTCATTGAAGAAAAAAAATGTTTTTCAACATTAAATCATAGTTTTTCCCCCTGATTAGCTAAAAAAAAAAGTGAAATTGACTATACCGTTGGAAAAGTGAGATCATGGCTCATATTTTAAGACAACAGGCTAAATTTATCATGCAGAATGTGATTAGGTCTATGCGTTAAAAAAAAGTGGTCATTCTGAAGATTTCACGAGATTCACCTTTCAGATTGATTTTTCACCAATTGAACCATGTTAAAAACTTTTATGGTACATTAGGGAGATGGGAAATTTAACATTCTTTCCAACTGTATAATCAAATTTTAATTTCCTCAGGTAAATAAGGGAGTTGTGGCCGTTTTAGTGAGTTAAGGTCGAAATCATGAAAAAATCTTGAAAGTGAAATAACTCGGAAACGAAGCCTCTAAAGAAAAAAGTCTATGAGGCACTTTTTGTTGCCAAATTAGTTGAACAATCGATCCTTGGCCTGTGGCAGGTACCAAAGGTTAACACCCTGTACAGTGTCATCAAAACAAAAACATGAAGTCAGAATAATCATACCAGGAAAAAAACACTTCATTCTATTCAATAGTAACAACGTGTAACGCTTCTCGTAATTATTATTACTATGTTCGGGGTCTTGGGAAGGGTCAGTTTCCCCTCCGCTGCACCGATGCAGTGATTTATTGTGCGGGGTGGTCCCTTGTTTTCCAACCTATAAGCTCGGGATCTAATCCCATCCACCACCAGGCTGATGATAGATGATTCCCTTTACAAGATGGTCTAACGATGAAATCTCCTCTAGGTGGAGCGTCCCGAAGATTCTGAGCCTTCTGGCTTCGAGCCGGACAGGTGTTCCCTGAAGCACTTATGCATAGCTTGGCTTTTGAACCATGTTATCAGTGATGAATTTGTTGATGCATGCACTTGAACTATGCCGTTTTCCTTGTTTTTGTAAATATTCTGTCAACCAAACTCAATGTTCTGGCACTTAGATGTCCTGCTTGACATTTAATGATGATATACCTTATTTGTTGTGTACCTGGTTTTGTGCACGCGCGTGTATGTAGCCTGGTACACCACAGATCCCAACAGTAAGTTGGCATAAACCCACCCCCCAAATTAAGTCATTCACGTTCCATCAGTAAATTCAACTGACAACTTTTGCAATATTTTGGATTGGACGTGAACACTAACATAGACACACAACCCATTTTCCCATTACTGTTACACATTGGGACACCTAGCTCCTGCTAGTGGGACACATCGTGACGCCTTGCCACTGCGGCTCGAACAAGTTGGGACACCCTGCCCCTACTACTGGGACAAAATGCTAAATCTTGGCCTATTGATTTAAAAAATTTGCAAATGTCGATTTTTCATCACAAAGCCCTCCATATGAGATTTTATGGCACATTTTTTAATTTCCTCGATTTTTTTCATAATTGGTAGTGGGAGGATTAATTTAAACATATGAGGAACAGCCAATAATTTTCCTCTCCGCAACCATTACCAGTGTAGCTGAACGGCTCAACATGCATACTGAATGAATTAATAACATGAATATTGATTTATGTTATCATATTTTTGTTATTATTCTTTTGTAATCGTGTTTTACTATTATTGAGCTGGTTGCAAGACAGCGAATCACATTATACCCAGTAGGAACCAACTGTTCGCACATCAATATACCGACGTCCCGTTTTGTCCCTACGCAGCTTTTAATTGTATCCCAGACAGGGAGTGTGAGACCACCGGCCGTCAACGTCCCTTTCAGGGGTTAATCTTTTTTTCACTCTCACTTGTCAGTTGCAGATGCTGCTGATCAACTGGACACGAAAGAAACTGTTTCGAGTTCTAACGCTCAGTTCGGGCAGCGCTTGATTGTACATTGGACTCTGTGATGGTTCCAGAATTGGGCGTAATAGTAATCATAATTACGATTACGATTAAAACCATAGGGTTTTAGAGTTGTGAATAGGTTCAATTACAATTGAAGACTGCCATAAGCAAAACATCCTAAGTGCCATTCATAAAATTGTTCAGCAGACCCAAAAAGCTGTTCATAGCCGAGCGAAAAAATGAATGAAATGTCTTTTGTAGTTATCCATGTCTGTTGTACTCCTACATTTTATTATTGTTTAATTAGCAAATAAATCAACAACTAAAATTAACTATTCTATTTTTAGCGAACTCCAACCAAAACACCCTAAGGGCCCATCCCCTTGCATAACTTATTTTGGTAACCAGGAAGGTCTAATTTTAGTTTATTGAATACATTTCAGCCTGTGTTCTGATTTTTTTATCACAAAATGTTGAAGAAGGGGTTGAATATGTATTAGGTAGGTAAATAAAACGTTTATTGCACCAACTGTATTTTAAAGAAGTAATTAAAATGTGAGGAAAGCATGAGACGTAAAACAGTTTGAAAATTAGAACCTCTTGAAACTCATACGGTGGATACAGCTTTCGTACAAGTACGCAACCACGAGAGACATTTTATGTCTTTGCGCCCCCTTTCCCCTTCCTATAAAACCCCGTATTGTATTTTAGAGCCACTCAGCTGATCTGGGATCGGTCAGTTGTGTTCAGAAGTCCCTCAAGGGCCCACATACCAAATCTCAGAATCGTGGGATCATTACGGAAAAAACTGGATTCTAGATCCACTCAGCTGATCTGGGATCGGTCAGTTGTGTTCAGAAGTCCCTCAAGGGCCCACATACCAAATCTCAGAATCGTGGGATCATTAGGGAAAAAACTGGATTCTAGAGCCACTCAGCTGATCTGGGATCGGTCAGTTGTGTTCAGAAGTCCCTCAAGGGCCCACATACCAAATCTCAAAATCGTGGGATCATTAGGGAAAAAACTGGATTCTAGAGCCACTCAGCTGATCTGGGATCGGTCAGTTGTGTTCAGAAGTCCCTCAAGGGGCTACATACCAAATCTCAGAATCGTGGGATCATTAGGGAACCTCCGCGTAACGCTCTCCGCGTGACGCTCCCCCGCGTGACGCTTTTTCATTTATGTGCCATAGTAAAGACATAAAATGTCAAAAACAAAAACATGCAATTTCTTTTATTTTTGATATAATCTATACTGTTAGGTACCAATATAAAAATCCGATGGTGTCTATCTTTGTGTTACTCAATCACGTAAAAAAATACTGGACACATTGAGCTGACATTGTACATGATCATTCATAGGGTCCCTTGTTAACGCGAAGACTATAAATCACAATCGTCTAGACTTACTCCTTCATAACTCGGCTATCCCGGTAAGAACGTAAATAACACTCAAAAAGTGGCACTTAGGTTGTTCTGCATATGGCGGTCTTCAATTATAATCACAGATTCTGGAGATATGATTACGATTAAAGAGTTATGATTACGATTACAATTATGGTTACATTCGTAATCACAGTTTTTAGGACGCCCCTATAAAGCTGTGTGTTATAGGAAAGGTTTCGTTAACAAAAGGAACGCCTATTGGAATTGATCCAAGGGAGTGGGGGACAACCCAAGCATGAGAAAAAAATAACCGCCTACAAATCCGTTTCAGTTCATTCTAAGGCCGAATCCGTTAAAAAACCTTAATGGGAAAAACAAAATATCATGGATATGTCTAGTACCTACTGCTTACCAGTAGGTACCTACTACTCAATTGTATACCAACCATGTAGTGCCTTCTTTTCACAAGATTATTCCATTATGGTTACAAAACAATATTAGTTTATAACTTAGAGTAATAAATCACCATTCCTTGACACTGGTTGTACGTAAAAATCAATAGAAAAGTGCCGGTCGGAAAAAAAAGTTTCGGTCGGGAAAAAAAAGTGTCGCGAAAAATTCCTTGACCCACAGCCAAAAGACATATCCACGTCAAAAAATCGTATAATTTAAAAGAGAAAATCAAGCATTTTAATTTCTCCCTTGATGGGAAAAACAAAAGATCATGGATATGTGTAGTATCTACTGCTTACCAGTTGGTACCTACTACTCAATTGTATACCAACCATGTAGTGCCTTCTTTTCACAAGATTATTCCATTATGGTTACAAAGCAATATTAGTTTTTAACTTAGAGTAATAAATCACCATTCCTTGACACTACAATGGCTTAGAGGTCATGAAATGTAGTGGTAAAATGAGAGCATTCCAAAAACTGGCGAACGATTTTCCTACTATGAAAACTATGGGAGTTACTCTTCCCTAGTAACGCCTTGGTTGTACGTGAAAATCAATAGAAAATGTGCCGGTCGGGAAAAAAAGTGTCGGTCGGGAAAAAAGTGTCGGTCGGGAAAAAAAAAGTGTCGCGAAAAATTCCTTGACCCCCAGCCAAAAGACATATCCATGTCAAAAAGCAAAATATGGTCAAATTGTCTTCGACCCGTCCTGTAACAAAGCGAACTTCCCAATTCAAGCTTTATTCAATATCTTTCCATTTTTGTATTTGGATTTGATTCCATTTTTTCTTCATTAGTACGATTCCTGAAATGTGTTTCTGATCGTTGAAATAAATTCAGAACTGCTAGAAAAGAATGCCTGGACGAAAATATGTGTGTAACGAGCATCGCTGTGATCGATCTCCCATACCATTTTTCGACTCATCGCGGTCACAACTGTGTATTTTAGCGTGTTTCGTTTGCCTCCATATCAGTTACCAGAAAACCCGCAATTCGTTTTCACCCAGTGAACACTCGTTCGTCGAGGGGAGCAGACGTGTGCTGGATCGTAGGATGGTCAAACACAATAAATGTCAGTTACTTGTCCACTTTTTAAAAGTGAGTACTTGAACTCAAATTTTCCTTATGCTATTTTTATTGTGCATCGAACGGTCTGGTCTTCTTATACGCCGAATTTGGGAAAAGTTCCTTGATCCCCAGCCAAAACACATATCCATGTCAAAACATATCCATCTCAAATGGTAATTAAGATTAGTAGAATTTAAGAAGAAAATCCATGAACTGGAAGGTTATTTTCTCATTGGAGAACCAAATCAAGCATTTTAATTTCTCCCTTGATGGGAAAAACAAAAGATCATGGATAATATGTCTAGTACCTACTGCTTACCAGTTGGTACCTACTACTCAATTGTATACCAACCATGTAGTGCCTTCTTTTCACAAGATTATTCCATTATGGTTACAAAACAATATTAGTTTTTAACTTAGAGTAATAAATCACCATTCCTTGGCACTACAATGGCTTAGAGGTCATGAAATGTCGTGGTAAAATGAGAGCATTCCAAAAAGTGGCGAACGATTTTCCTACTATGAAAACTATGGGAGTTACTCTTCCCTAGTAACGCCTTGGTTGTACGTGAAAATTAATAGAAAATGTGCTGGTCGGGAAAAAAAGTGTTGGTCGGGAAAAAAAAGTGTAGCGAAAAATTCCTTGACCCCCAGCCAAAAGACATATCCATGTCAAAACCATAGGTCTATGGCTGTATATCAAACAGGATCGAACAAATCTCGGAAATTTTGTATTCCGTGCTGGAAGAGGGGGAATAGAGGGGGTAAAGCCGACCCCACCCAGGCCACCCAGGCTACAATCCTCAAACGATTTTCGTGATCCTTGTTTGGTTAGATTCTAATTTTAGTCTGGTTGTTCAACAAACCTTGCGAATTTCGGATTTACTGCCGCGGTGGGGGAGGGGGGGATAATTACTGATTCTTTCAGGCGCTGCCCAAGCTAGAAATCTCGGCTGATTTTCGTGATTCCTGTTTTGATTCATTGATAATTTGATAGGGTTTTGGAATTTAGGTCAAGAGTTTAAAATTTAATCATGGGAGGGGGTGAATGGACGTGGTAATACTTATAAATCATGGTATTTTAACAATTCTCGTCCGATTTTCGTGATTATTTTTTTGTTCGTCTATAAATTTGGTCTAGTTTTGGATCGTATATCTAAAATTTCTAATTTCTATTCTATACTTTCATTATGAAAGGGGTGAATGGAGGGGGTAATAATAATGAATTATGATGTTTTAACAATTCAATTCGTTAGATTTTTTGTGATCTTTTTTTTTTCTTGCTCAATTATGAATTTGGTCTAGCTTTGGAAAATATATAAGGAGGTAATTTAATGGGGGGGGGGGGGGGGGGCTAGTACGAGAAGTCATGATATTTTTGTTTTTTCTCTTATTTTAGCTCTTACCAAAATTATATAAAATCCATTCATGGAGACGTCTCTGTAATGCATGCATTAATTACCAATGTTTTTTTTTTTTTTTTTTTTTTTTTTTTTTAACAAGATACCATGCAAAAATTGACTGAAGTAGTTCTTCCTCCACGACAATATCACGAAAAACTGAGCACCATGTAGACGCTCTAAAACTTGAAACATTAGACCGGCCTCAACGGTTGCTCTCTACGCATCCAGACGACCACCCTTCCTCCGGCCAAGTCTCTCTGGGTGACTGTGAACCACCTTATTCAATGATTTATAAAAGTTTTTACATGAACATGTTTTATGGCTGGGCCTGCTTTCGAAGCTGTCTCACTAATTTCACATTATTTCGACATGTTACTTTTCCAATGATTTCCGCTTACAACGGAGCCGTTCCTAGGGAAATGTAACTTCGTGGTTCACCACTCATTGGAAAGATCTCAATTGATGATTGAGTCTTACTCTGCCTAAACCGTTTCGAAAACACCGGCACCCAAGCAACACGCAAAGAGGAGTGTCTAGAACCTGAATGGAATGTAACATACCGCATGGAAGCGGTTACCGTACGGAAGCGCTAGTGTCGCGTTACATTCCATTCAGGTTCTAGACACTCCTCATGCAAAGTTACGAATGAAGTTAACAATTTTCCATTTTTCGCTTAAATACTACGAACCACTAGATTTTGAAGCATTAAAAGACCCTATTTTTAACACGAGTATGTTAAAATTTAATGTAATATAACAATATTACATAAAATTTTATTGGGAAACTTTCTGGGTCATTAAGAGACGATTTAAATTGTCGAATCTTTCCTGATCAGCTGAGTGAACTAAATTATTCTCTCCTGTTTACCCTAGGAGGTTGAAATTTCACAGGGAAATTCTGTGGGTTATCAAGAGACGATTGAAATTATAGAATCTTTCCTGATCAGCTGAGTTAACTAAATTATCTCCTTTACATAAACCTAAGTACGCAGATATGAAGAAATAATATTCTAAAAATAAATTGGTGGCGTAATCTGCGGATTATTCCCTGCAGGGGGTGTGGGAAGTGAAGAAAAGTCGTCCTTTAATTCCTTACTTCCCCTGTAAGGGAGCGTCAATTTATTGGATACCGGTTTCGGTCTTAATACAGACCATCCTCAGTAAAAAAAAATGAAAAACTCCAAGCATCCTAGGAGCAAACAAAACAGGCATAAACGTCAACAATAATATGAGAGAGAAAACTCAACATTACAGCTAGCAACTAATAGGCAAAAGGAACAAACATACCTTCAAGAACATCAATGTTTGTGTAACCATCCAACATAAAAGAAAAGTTAAACTTATGAGGGAGTGGCAAAAGCGTGCAGCAAGCCTCACAGCGTCTGGAAATATAGTATGCATATTAAATAGTATCATTGGGTGCACAATAACTAACAGATATGAAAAGGGGAAGGGGAAACTACTAACAAGACCAAGAAACATAACTGCAACAACTAAAGTAAAGCGAAAATACACTACAATACTCCTTACCCCATATATAACAGGATGAAACAACAATAACAGCTAACAATTAATAAAGGGCTCTAGGAGAACAATAACGTGGTAGTAACAACAATTTCCTACATAGGAATTTAGTCACTATATATATCAGAAATTTATCTAAATTCATCCACGTGCGGAAAAAAAAATTTTTTTTTTTTTTTTGGTTAACAAAATCAGGTTGCAACCACATACTAAAAAAACGAGAGTCCCATACACCATGGGAAGGGAAGAAGGACAAGCTGTGCCATGGATACACTTTCAATCCATCTAAACCACTCCATAACGCTAGAGAAAGTTGAAGTAATGCAAGAATATTACACTTCCATCTTATAATAAGGGGAGGGAGCTAATCTAACAATAAACTGACGCTGTGAGCGCTCAACAAACAACAACCAAAGAATCAAACTGTACCAATTATTTAAATTAAAAAAACTCATACAAAAATATCAATCCACTAAGAGACAAATACTATTATCACAGACAATTATAGTTACTAGACATAATACTACAACAACATTATATGCGTGATCAATCATCTTGAATTCCTCCTGTATATTGACCCGATTGGGTTCCTTTTTAATTTTGATGGCTTCCAGGAGGCGTAACTTACTACTAAACCTTTCGCTACCAATAATTTTGACCTCATTGTACTTAAAATCATGAGCACTTCCTAACTCTAGGGTATGGCGACTCAGAGCAGTTTTAGCTTCTTCATTCTTTACATTATATTGGTGTTGGCCTAATCTGGTTTTGGTTTTATTCCCCCCTGCAGGGAATAATCCGCAGATTACGCCACCAATTATTTTTAGAATAAATTCTCTCCTATTCATCCTAGGAGTTGAAATTTGTTAGGGAGACTCTCTGAGTTTATGAGAGACGATTGTAATGTACGGCTCTTTCCTGATCACCTGTGTGCGCTAAATTCTCTCCTATTCACCCTGGAATGTTGAAATTTCAGTGCTCCTTGACAGATAAGATGAAACTCATAAATGATCTCAAACACCGTGAAACATATCCATGATTTATGTTGATCCTTAATAACCTATTGCAAATTTGTTTTAGTGAGGGGTGGAGGTAGATGGATTTTGGCCCAAAAACCAAGAAGAAAACACGAAAAACCACGTTTTTTGGGCTTTAATGCGCTCTAACTTCGTAACTATTGAGTGTAGCGACCTGCGGTTGGTCTCTTCCGGTTTAGGAATTTGAAAACTATAGGAATAAATGCCTTACCCCCGTCAAATCCAAATTGAACGAATTGGGTCAAAAGTGGACCAATTTTGGTAATATCTCAAAATTCTGATGAGATGGAAAAACGGGATTCGGATTCGTGTTCAGGTGACTGAAGAACCCCTAGATTTGATAACGAGATCTCCATCACGGACCATGACTTGTCTTTTGTAAACCTATGTTATGGATAAAATAATTAAAATTATAAAATTCAAATGTTTATCGAGTTGAAAACGATCTGTTTTCAAAGTATCCTCTCAATTATATCGTTAAAACACGTTATGACAGGGGAAAGCAATCTCACTATCAGATAGCGGGCAGAATACGATCCCACATGTAATAGCCGTTTTTGCGATGAAACCACGAGTTTATCAGTGGAGAGATGAAGAGGTATTTTCTTTATCCATCTTTGAATCCATTAAGGTGTTTTAAAGGTGCTTATACAGCTTGGCTAGTGGGGGCGATTATCGTATTGTACTTTATCGCCCTGACCATTTAACATGAGTAATGCCCGTTCATTATGACTCCCCCGTGAAAACGATAACCGTATTCTCTTTGTAGTTTCCCCACTAAAGCTATTAACTGCATGCGAAGAATATTCAAAACTGATGGCCTCCATGAATTTCTCGGTACATTATACGAGGTACATAGAAGTGCTTCAGGAGTAATAGGTAGGTAGCCTTTTTAATAGTTTCCCTCCCCATTAGGAGTACGTTATCAGTCCCTAGATTTAAAGCCTTCGTACATTAGGACATCATTAAATTTCTGGCGATGTCAAATATAGTTCACGTAATGGGAGGTAAAAGCGTTTTCGTAGGAAACACAGAGGTACATGAAGATTCAAGGCGGAGGAAAGCACCGGGAATCCATTTTCAGATAACTCAAAGATAATTCCCGGAAGATTTTCCTGTTAGATAACTCGACAAGATAAAACGCGAAGGAAACATTAAAGGTCATAATAGCCGTTCAGAAGGGGAGGGTGTGTAGGTGAGATTACGAGGTTCCTCTCTACCTCCAGACCCATTTTTACCCGAAGAAAATTGATTCTCTCCGGAAGCTTCCTCGTGCTGCCGCGGGAGGCGCTGCTTTTGATTCAAAGAGGGAACCCCCCTTCCTATTATGATTCATGCTCTCTATTTTCTCCCCTTTTCTGGGTCGTTTTGAATAACCCTTAATCCACGGCGGTATTGAGAGACACGCGTGTAGCGGCGCGTAACGGAACGGTTTTCAAGCCTGTCATTTTGTCTGTTGGGGTGCCGCTCGTCACGTCCATCAGAAGCACCGGATTAAAAATAAACGCTCTCTCTCTCTCTCTCTCTCTCTCTCTCTCTCTCTCTCTCTCTCTCTCTCTCTCTCTCTCTCTCTCTCTCTCTCTCTCTCTCTCCGGCGTTTCATTTTTGGTATTTACTTTATGCAAGGCGGCGAATCTTCGATTTTACCGCAGCTCCATTTAAGGACAAAATCAAGAAAGCAAGACTAGAAAAAATTATTTTGGATCATCTCCAATACGTATAACATTCTTTAAAATCTGTTCACCAATGTGAAAATAACGACAAGAAGAAAAAGACATGTTTATTCACAAAAAATTTCAGAGCATTACAAAAAATTATGGCATACGGAATAAACTATCACAATCTAAACACCTGCCACAAACTATCACAAATCACGACCTGTAGTTGTTTTCTGCACATACTCTCTAAGTACCGTTCGTCTGATAAGGAACCCAGCACCGACAAAATCCAATAAGACCACAGTAGCACTGTTACTACAATCACTGCACCAGTGTACTGTGAAAGTCACAAAATACTCGTAATACTGCTATGGATAAAAGGTCGTTCCGGTGTGTGTGGTAATATCAATGTAGAGGCCTTAGCCAAGCAAGGGGCGAGGGTAGGGCCATTCATCAATGTTACTCTGCCAAAATAGGATATTTATAGGGTTATACAGGTGCATTACAATTTACGGTGGCGAGAAACTTATGCAGAAACCGACACACTACCATTCTACAAAAGCTCAATCATCAACTCTGCCAACAAGATCATGGATGATCGATGCACCTGAGGAGAGAAAATTCTGCAGAGTTCTCTCTAGACTCAGGACAGGAATTGCGGTATCCCCGGAATATCTGCACCACATAAATATGCTCACATTGTGACTATAATCCATGTGATGCAGAACATTTAATAAAGGAATGTAATTTTTTTACCTACAAAAGAACAGTAGGTATTATTTGACCGTTAATATGCTAATTTACTAGCGCCCTTTAACTATGTAACTATTCTTTAACACCCTGTAATTTACCCCGAATTATTTTCATTTATAAACTCATGTAACTATAACTTCTAGATCACATTTGTAAATTGTAAATTGTAATAAAATGCCATAAAAAAAGTCTGCCAAATAGGGTAGGCAGTAAAGCATCCACACATATTTTAATGGACGTATAGAATTAGTTGAAGAACAAAGTAGGTGCGAATCAGAATGATTGAATGAAAATATAACAGTGATATAGGAGTAAAAATGCTAATATACGAAATAGGGCTATAATTCAATTTTGTGCATGCGCATACTGTACTATCAATTCAACGGCATTCACCATCTAAAGTATATATGAGGAGGTGGAATTGGTAGAAGATTATCTGTGAATTGTCCCACTCAATTGATGAAAATCGGTCCATTGTCTCGGAGGGTCAACTAATATTAGATTTGCGCCATTATATCTCAATCAATCGCAGTAAAATTCCTGTAATATACCCCAACTCCCTGGAGTTTAAACGAAATCGGACCAATGGATGATGTGAAATCGGCGATATAAGAAATTCACGTTTGATCATGCGTAAAGAGTACTATCGATCCAACGGGATTGAAATTAATAGGATATCATCTAGGATCTAACCCATACAATCCCCGAAAATGTCATAAAATTCGGTTAATCGTTCGAGTTTTGTCTGTATCAATAAATATTACTTTTGCGCATGCGCAGTAGTCAATACTTAAACGATCGCATTTTATATTATATGGCATATTTCTGGAGTATATACCCAACTCACCTTCCGAGTTTGAACGAAATCGGATATATATATAGGTACGTAAAGAAATCTAGTTTAAGAAATTAATGTTTGCGCATTCGCATAGGCTGGAATTAATCCGACGTAGATATAAGGGACCGTCTAGAAGCTAACCCGCTCAATCCCTGAAAACTTCATCAAAATCAAAAACTTAATATAGTTTTGGGCGTGACAAGGATTTACCAAACATCAGACAGACTGGCATGGAACGAATATTTATCAGTAAACGCTGATACGCGAAAATACAGTGGAAATTTTCATTTTGGGAGACAGACATTTTTCGACTGCTACTTTTCCGGTAGTGAGAAAGCAGCAAGATCATGTCAACAAAAAAATCTGCTAAGTTTGGTTTGGTGGCGCATAGCTTCCCCACATCCGTAACATGAATATGAAAATATGAGTGAATGTTAAAAATGAATATGAAACGAATTTTAAATAATTTTCAAAAATTCCATCTCGGAAAACAATAAATCCAGATGTAGCTAATAACGACAAAATCGGATGAGGAAACGAGAAAATGATGCTTAAAATAAGTTACGTTTGCGCATGCGCAGAATGAAGTAATGCTTTGAAAACAATGGAATTGGTAGCCTAACAACATTTACAGCCTAAACTGCAAAATCCCCTCAGTAATATCATCAAAATTGGATGGCTGTGAAAAAATTGAGCTCGTTACAAAATGAAGAAATTTGCGCATGCGCAGCAACTGCTAATGATACAATCATGTTGAAATTGATATGGGTAGATCCAATCAGCTTCGTATTGGTTTGGGGAACATGAAACTTTACAGGACACTACTTACTGCCTAAACCGCACAATCCCTGAAAATACCATCGAAATCGGATGAAAACTAAGAAAATTGTGCTTGTTACCAGGATTTCACATTAGTTGCTCTTGCGCAGGAGGTAATATAGATACGATTATATTAAAATGGATATGCAATTCTCAAATTGTCATTACTCAACAATCTCCAAATTTTACCGAGATCGGACGACTAATGTGAGAAAATGAAGCTTGATGGATCCTATACTTGCGCATGCGTAGAGTGAAGTATTGATTCGACCACATTGAAACTGATAGGAGGTAATCTACTCCCAGATCCTCATATTTCCTGACATTTTCATCAAAATCGGTTGAAAGTTGTGGAAATTACAATTGTTAAATTACTAGTTGGGGAAGTTACTATCATTCGCGGACACATGACTGACATATATATATATATATATATATATATATATATATATATATATATATATATATATATATATATATATATATATATATATATATATATATTGATATATATATATAATATCCCCTCATAGGCGTAGAGGACACACCAAAAGTTGAGAGGACGCCCAGGTTTACTCGTCGCCAGCCATAGGGATCAAGGAAGTTGCACATGGAGGAGAAGGGAGAGAGGGATGAAAGAAAGTGTCCCTATAAAATGACCACCAGTTGAGTTAAGAGCCTCTAAGACGCGGGTGGTGTTACCACGGACCACTCCCGCTGAGATGTCCGATTCGAGTAACTCTTTTCCCACCCCACGACACAGTTGCGGTCATGACCCTGATGCTAATAGTCGGCACACCTTTAACCTCAGATATCGCTTGTCACAGATCATTTCCCCAAGACATTTCTTGTCACAGCTCCCACTGTCAATTTGCTAAAACATAGAATTCGTTGTCCATCCATTGACTGAAAATGCATTTCTCGTTGTCTCATTTTATCGTTGATTCTATTCTAACAATTTGTTGTTTTCCAATTTTTTTATATTTTTTTCATCTAAAGCATTTATTAAATTCAGTTTTATATGATGAAATCTTTCTTGAGAAGTTAGTTCAACAACGCACTACGATGGTTTCAGAGCTAATGAGCAGTTGATTCTACTACTTCAGATGTCCTAAAAGACGTGCAGGAGCCACAATTTCTATTATTTTAGCTTAGACATGACTTGTGGCCATCCTTTTGATAATAAGGAAAATGGGAATTCTTGGGGAGGATGCAATAAATTTCAATGAATCAACGGCGTCGGATGCAGCCGAGGAATCTCGAGCCCCCTGCAGCTGTTCCCCTCATCATTCCGGTCCCGGCACACACCGCACGTTTCCCGCGACCCAGTTCCGCCAGCCGTATTCCGCTGGAACGATTATGCGATAGCTATTGTACCGTGTACCTCCACCCCCTTCTCACCACGCTGCTTCACTCATAACCTACCCTTTTCCGCAGTATTATAATTAATATGACTCGAAAGCGCTATCTCTCCTCGCCACACACTCGGAAGCCGAACCGCGGGAGCCTAAATGCGCTCAGATCGATTCTCCGAGGCTCCCCCACGCAGCTCTGAGCTTTTCAACGGGCCTGAATGACCTTAATTCACACCCCCTTCCAGCTCTTTATGCCCTCACCGCCATCGGCCCACCTCCTCCGATTCCAATCGTCTTAAACCTAATAAATGCCCGCTTCCGTGGTCTCCTTTAATTGTAGGCCATTTAAAGATTTCACATCGGGACCATATAAGCCAGTGGTACGACTGTTGTGAGAAGAGCTTGTCATTTATCGTCTCATATCGTCTTTACCTGACTAGGTTTTCGTAGGTATTTCTCTTCTATAGTGTCTCACGATTGGACAACAGAAATAGTAACACTTAGAAGAACGTAGTAAAAACAGCTCGCCGATAAATCTGCAAAACCTGCGGACATTTCCATGTTTTGCGCAACACCCATCATCATCTTCCCTGGTGTTGCTGATTTACCAGCAATTTTTTTTTTTATTTTTTACGTCATAAATAATCTAGCTTCTGTACGTTGTCTTTATTTTCGCTCACGTCCTTTCGTTACCTAAGAAGATCATAACTTTAAAAAAAAGAGCGATGAACATAGAATTAAATTAGCTCTGGAGCTCACACAGCTGTTCTCGGGGGCTTCAGAATTTGCAATTAATTTCTAGATGCTCCGAGAGGCCTCCATTTCAAATTTCAGCCTCCGTTTCCCTAGCTTTTCCTCAGTTTTCATCCGATTTTAATGCAATTTTCAGGAGATGTGCGGGCTAGGGGGTAGACGGCCCTCTATCAGTTTCTGTGTTCTTGACTCAATACCTCACTCTGCGCATGCGCAATCGTAAATTTTACCAAGCATCATTTTTTCACGCCCTAGTCGTCTGATCTCGCTCAAATTTGGATGGTAGATGGGGAATGAAGACTTGAACATTTTATATCAATTTCACTATAATTGTATCATTAATAGCTACTGAGCATGCGCCAATATGAAATCCTTGTAACAAGCTATTTTCCACAGTTTTCATCCGATCTGGATGAAATTTTCAGGGAATGTGCTGGCTAGGGGTAAACGGTCCCCTGTCACTTTCATTGTTGCCAAATCAATACTTCACTCTGCGCATGCGCAAACGTAAATTCTATTATACTCCATTTTTTCACGCCCTTGTCATCCGATCTCGCTCATGGGATGATGATTTGATCATCCCATATCGATTCCAACATGATTGTATCATTAATAGCTAATGCGCATGCGCCTATGTGAAATCCTTGTAACGACCTTAATTTCCAATACTTTCATCCGATTTCGATGAAATTTTTAGGGAATGTGCAGGCTAGGGTGTAGACCCTATCAGTTTCTTCGTCCTGACTCAATACTTCACTCTGCGCATGCGCCAATGGAAATTCTATAATGCATCATTTTCTTACACCCTAGTTGTCCGAACTCGCTCTAATTCGGATGATAGTTGAGGGATGACGATTTGATCATACCATATCAATTTCAACATGACTGTATCATTAATAGCTACTCCGCATGCGCTAATATGAAACACTTGTGGTGATCTTAATTTCCACAGTTTTCATCCGATTTCGATGAAATTGTCAGCAAATGCACGGTTTAGGTTGTAGATGGTCCCGTACCTATTTCATTGTTTTCAACTTATCAGTTCATTCAGCGCTTGCACAAACGTAAATTAAATTGAGTATCGTTTTTTCGTTTCCTAATTGACCAATTATGCATTTCACGCTTCTTTGTTATTAACTCTTTTCCGCTATCGTTTTTAATGAAGGGAGACACGAATTATGCACCAAGTACCGCGAAACAGCGTTAGACTACTAGACCGAGCTTTACGAAATTTGGTTAAAAAATTATGCCTACATCAGCCGGGGATATGCCAGTAACATCGGCATCACTCTCGATCAACCCTAAAGGCTACCTAGTAATTAAGGGCTGAAATATAAAATGTCGACTATTTCCCCCACAGAGAAATAAAGGAACTAGGTAGGTATAAATCCCCCCCACAGGTACGAAATCCAAATTCTACTCTCGAAATGAAGGTCACTCACACAGGTTCCCTCACTGAGACATTGAGTAACTAGGTATAAATAACCCCTAGTCTTGAAATGGAGGTCACTCACACAGGACTAGTTCCCCCACTGAGAAATGTAGGAACTAGTTATAATTACCCCCCTCCCTCCCCCCTCAGATACGAAATCCTAATTCTAGTATCGAAATGAAGGTCACTCACACAGGACTAGTTCGCCCAATGAGAAATTGAGAGTCTAGGTAAAATCCCCCACTCCTCCCCTCCTCCCTTCCCACAGGTACGTAATCCAGGTACCATGGAAGTAGCTCATTTTTGACCAGCTTTCAAACTTGATCCGATCGAATTTGGATTAATGCTCCTGCTGCTATGCAACCTCTTCATTGAAAAGCAAATTATCTCTATCAATGTTTTTCGTATGATTCATACACTTATGTTCAAGGCTAATAAACTGTTGCGAGGTAGGTGCATGCTTCCGAAAAATTCAAAATATTATGAAAATTTAATAATCAAATTTAAAATAGAAATCAACCGATGTGTGAACGTTTGAGTATTTCTTGATTCCTAATGTTAAAATTCAATGTGTAAATCGTTAAATTTATATCGGAAAATGTTGAATTTGTTTGGAAAACTTAGGATCCAGATTGGAAAATTCTGGGTTCATTTTGAAAAACGTTGAATTTTGTTTGGAAAATCTGCATATTTCAGACGTTATCTGACCTTAGGAGCAACATGAAAAATAAAAAATGGTGGCAAATGATCAATAATATCACGAGAAAGGATAATTTATCAAAAAATGCATTATGAGATTCTTTTTTTTTCGATTTTTTAAAATCGTATGTAATATTGAAATCTATTTGGAAATGTTGAATTCTATTTGGAAAATTTTAGATTCTATTTGGGAATGTTGGATTAAATTTGGAAAATGTTGGTTTCAAGTTGGAAAATGTTGGTTTCAAGTTGGAAAATGTTGAATTTAATCTGAAAATGCTACATATAAATATATATTTCATATTAAGAGGTTTTATAATCCAGGAATCGTGTTAGAATGTCACATAAACGGTTTATCATTTAATAATAATTAACGACATGTTTCCTTTTTTCGCGATTTTCACGTAGAACCAATGCGTTACTACTAGGGAAGTGTAACTCCCTCAGTTTTCATAGCAGGAAAATCGTTTACCACTTTTTGGAATGCTCTCATTTTATCACAACATCTCAAGATCCCTAAGCCTCTGTAGTGTCGGGGAAAGCTGATTTATTACGCTAAGTTATAAACTAGTATTGCTAAGTAACCACAATGAACTAATAATGGGTGAAATCAATCATTTCTAAATTATCTGACTGTAGAACCGTAGGGTTGTTTCAGTAGTTCTAGAATTTTTCTCATTTTCTCGATATCTTTTCATTCTCTCAGAAGCTGTAGCATCTGTAGCAGGTTTCGAGTTCTCTCGACATTTCTTGCTTCTATCTCGAGGTTTCACGAAAATATTCCTCGTCCCAGATATTTATATCGTAACGTAACGATCGCGAGGTCTCGTTCGCGAGTCAGTTGTTTTAAAAAATAAAAAGGTAAACTTTCATACAACCATTTATTCCACACAGACAATTCGATTGTTTTTCAGACCGTTGCGTTACATCCTACGGAGGCTGCATGCCAAATACCAGCTTCATAGGGTAAATAGCATAGGAATTAGCTTTAGGAGCTACGCAGCTGAACTGGGCCCGAGCCATCGTCAAGAAAAAGTCCTACGGAGGGCTGCATGCCGAATTCCAGATCATGTCTCATTGTGAATCTCATTTGAGATTCACGATAATATGTTAGAAAACAAACATTACCAACATATGAATGTTTTCCGTACACTTGCATTCATATTAGAGACATGCATCATGTTTAATAAACTGAGAGCTTTCCAATGAGTGACTTGACTTGACTTAATTCCTGTGGCTCCTGGGGGAGCATAGGGCCTGGACGAAACTCCGCCATCTTGTTCGGTTCTGACTCAGCCGGACAACCTCGTTCCACGTTTTCCCCGCCTGTCTCATTTCCTCTTCAATCGTTCTTCGCCAGGTCTTCCTCGGACGCCCAGATTTCCGCCCACCTGGTGGGTTCCATGTCAACGCCCTTTTCTCGATGGATTCTTCGTGTTTTCTGAGGGTGTGGCCAATCCAACTCCATTTGCGCGCTCTGATTTGCATGTCTATGGGTTTTTGATTTGTCCTACTCCATAGATCACTGTTTGAGATCGTGGCCGGCCAGAAGACCCTTACGATTTTCCTCAAGCAGCGGTTAATGAAAACTTGAAGTCGCTTTTCAAGGTTCTTCGTCATCTTCCAAGTCTCACTTCCATACAACAACACCGATTTGACATTTGTGTTGAATATGCGCAGCTTAACCCTCTCAGAGATGGTGCGGTTTCTCCACAAAGGATATAATTGGACGAAGGCGCTGTTGGCTTTTCGAATGCGTGCTTTTACATCCTCATCCGTTCCGCCCTGTGTGGTCACTATACTTCCCAGGTAGGTGAAATTATCCACTCTCTCCACTGGGTTATCCTCCACTACTAGGGGCAGTTCGTTGGTTGGGTTCAGCCGCATTTCTTTGGTTTTCGAACCATTTATTTTCAGGCCAGCATGTTTTGCGGCTTCAATGAGACCCTGAAGCTTCGCCTCCATGTCGTGGTACCTCTGGGCAAGCAGGCACACGTCGTCTGCAAAATCAAGGTCCTCCAACCTCTCCCTCAAGCCCCACTGAATGCCTCTTTTTCTACTCCCTATGGTTGTTCTCATAATCTTGTCAAGCACCAGAGTAAACAGGGTCGGCGAGAGCAAGCAACCCTGCTTCACGCCATTATTGACTGTTATTGGGGTGGTGAGGTTGTTGTTGTGGAGGACTCTGCATTCATACCCGTCATATAGGTCTTTAATGATGTTAATAAGCTTCGGTGGGATCCCATACTCTTCCAGCGTACTCCATAGGAAAACCTGACTGATAGAATCAAAGGCCTTTTCAAAATCTACGAAAGTGGCAAACAATGGGCTCTGAAATTCAAGGCTCTGTTCAATTACGATGCGGAGAGTGCTAATGAGGTCTACACAACTCCGACCCCGACGAAACCCAGCTTGTTCCTTCCTCAGCTTCCTCTCGACGCAATCCTTTATGCGGTTCAGGATGATTCGACATAGCACCTTGGATGGGCATGACAAAAGTGTAATACCCCTCCAGCTGTTGCACTTGGTCAGATCACCTTTTTTTGGCAACTTAATTATTACCCCTTCTTTCCATTCCTTGGGGACTTTCTCCTCCTCCCAAATCTTCTGAACGAGTGGATAGAGGAGATCTACTGTGATCTGCTCTCCCTTCTTCAAAACCTCTGAAGGGATATTATCAAGCCCCGGGGCTTTGCCACATTTTGCAGACTTGACAGCAGAGGAAATTTCCAGTCTGCTGGGCACTTCAACAGATATGAGGGGGTCCGGAGGTACGGGTACTTGTTGCCCCGATGCAGATCCTGCTGTCGCTACATCCCGGTTGAGGAGTTCAGCAAAATGCTCGCTCCACCTGCTCATCTGGTCCTGCTCTAGTGTGAGAAGTTTACCCTCCTTGTCCCTAACAGGCCTCGTTGAGTTAAACTTTCGCTTTGCTAGCCGCTTAGTCATTTCATACAGTTCTTTCATGTCATTTCGTGCTGCAGCTTCTTCCGCTTTCTCTGCGATGCCCTCAACATACTTCCTCTGATCCTCCCTGACGCTCCGCTTGATATCCCGGTCCTTCGCCGAGTATTCCACTTGTATTTCTTGAGTTTGTTTTCTCGTCCTGCATCGGTTTAGCTTGGCCTTTATTTCCTTCCTCTGCTTCACTTGATCCCATGTCCGTTCAGACATCCAGTCCGCTTTTCCCCTTTCCTTGAAACCTAGGACCTTCTCACTCGTTTCTTGGTAGATCTCTTTAACTTCCTGCCAGTTCTCATCAATCGAGTCCGACGGCGATAGCACCTCAAAACGATTTTTCAGCTCAAGTTGGAACTCTTTTACTATGGCTGGGTTTTTGAACTTGCTGAGATCATATTTCTTTTTTCGCGACTCAAATTTCCTTCCAGCAGCCACAATCTTAATCTTGACCTTGGCAACGATCAGGTGGTGGTCACTACCTATATCGGCTCCCCTCTTGTTCCTAACATCATGGAGGGAGCCTCGAAATTTACGGGATATGGCTAGGTGATCAATCTGATTTTGGGTAGAATGATCTGGTGACTTCCAAGTGACCTTATGGCAGTCTTTGTGGGGGAAGAGTGTGCCACCAATCACCAGGTCAAACCTTGCACACAAATCAATGAGCATCTCACCATTTTCATTCATTACCCCCATTCCATTTGTACCCATTATATGCTCAACACCTTCATTTTCGCTCCCAACCTTGGCGTTCATATCACCCATCAGAATCAATATGTCACGCTTGTTAACCTTTTCGAGGCTCTTGTGCAGTTCTCCATAGAACTGTTCCTTTACATCTGGATCTGATGGTTCCGTGGGTGCGTAACACTGGAATATTGTCACGTTTCTAACTTTTGTCTTGAAGCGGGCCATGATAATCCTCTCTGATATCGGATTCCATTCCATTAGGCTATGTTTAGCTGTTGGTGTTAGAAAGAAGGCAACTCCGTCTCTGCGCTCATGATCCGTTCCAGAATGCAGGACAGTTATTCCCTCCTTGGTTTTAATCTCACCAAACTCCGTCCAACGCACCTCACTAAGGCCCAGGATGTCGAGTTTATAGTCCAGCATCTCTTTTGTGGCTTGCTTCAGCTTGCCAGCTTCCGATAACGTCCGCACGTTCCAAAATCCAAGTCTGGTTATCCGTTTCATGCCAAAAGTCGTCCCCTTTTTATCAATCCGGCGTTTTTTCGTCTTGGTTTCTTTAATAGTTCAGATTTCAGGTATGCGAGTTATTAGCCCACAGTACCCTAGCTTGGTTTGGGGGGGCTGCCCCCTTGGACCTCCAAGCAGACCCACCTTGCTGCTTCAGCGGTTTGGGTGTTAAAGTTCGCCTACTTCCTGGGACGGGTTCAAGTAAGAGTCACCCAGGTTACAGCAAGGTTCCCTCCTCCTTTTTCCTGGCTTGGGACAGGCTATGGGGTTGTCCACCAACAGCAGAGTTTCCCCACAGGCGGAGTTTTTCCAATGAGTGGTGAACGATTTTTGAGGGGTGGAAAATGGGGGAGTTTTTTATCCGTAGACTTGAGACCTATAATGCACGATATCTATTCTCAGAGACTTCATGTAAATTACGTCAGTTCGACATTTGTGATACGAAAAGCGACTTTGATGAATGAGATTGATTCGATTTATCATTCTTCACTAATTTGGATAAACGATTCTAGTGAGCAGGAGAATGGGTGATTTTGTAATGTCAAAAAACTACACGAGTTAGCCGATGACCTACGGCCTCACGTAAATCTTATTTTGTGTTTTGTGACATTACATGAATTCATGGTCTTTCATTTGACCTTTTTTTCGACGTTTAAAACGACCGGAGAAGGGCAAATAGGCTCGTCAGAGCGTGTAGGGGCACTAAAGGGAAAAACGCCTCCCTTTTACCCCTTTCACCCCCACCCCACCGGACCACTTGATATTTGTCGACATAAATCAAACATGATAGGGAGTTGTGCGCCAAGCCGAGAGGAGGAGGGGGCAGATCTAATCTGGTAATGATATTTTAACAAGCGACCCCTCTCCCCCCTTCTCTTACCATTCTCCTCACATACATCGCTCCCTTGCCATACATCACTCCCTTGACCTTATCTCCTCTGCGCGGCTTCACAATTATTACCACCTACGTCACATTCGCCGGACCTCCCCTTACCACCGGGGCAGTTCGGGTTGGCATTACGTTGCGTCGCTTACCTCATTATAAACCTAGAGGTGACTAACAATATGCTCTTCCCACCACCCCTCCTCTTACCCCTTACCACTGCAATGGTTAGGCGGTAGGTAATATACACACAACATCACCCTTCCATCCACACCGCGAGCTCATTACCACTGGATAAACTGTTGATTCATTCAGAGCCGACCTCTGCCATTTTCGCTTTAATAAATATGATGGACCTAATTATATCGTAAGCCCTAATTTGATTATTCACTTCGCTGAACTCGTCCGTCATACGAAGGTCATATGACAAATACGTATCCGGTCTTCTCGCAGTGTAGCCTCTAACTCTATTAAACGCCAGTTATGCATATGCCCGTGCTGATGCTTTATTGGCGCCACTAGCAAATAGTGTAATAGTCAGCAGTTGGCACCAGCTTTTTCTAAGTTAAAGTTATAAGGTTTATAATATATTACTTTACTTAACTTAAAAGTAAGTTATAAGGTTTTTGTGAGAAATTCCAGCGAAACACCTCGATCTCCGTTGGATGTGGTGTCACTGGGTGTATTGGAGCTGTCTGAAGCTTTTGTTGGTGGTGCTCTCCTCAGCCTTGATTGTTCCCAGACGGCATTCCCCCGATCCTTTCAAAGTCCTGCTCCACAAATCTCGCTCTGCCCCTCAGTACATTGTTCATCAAATCGTTGTCTGCTGGCGTTCTCCAAAAGCCGTGGAAAATTTCCTATGTAACACCAATCCACAAGAGTGGCGACAAATCAAATCCTGAAAATTTTCGTCCCGTTTGCTCTACCTCAAAAATCCCGAAGGTTTCCGAAAAAATTATAACCAAGCAAACAACTCCACTATTTTCCCCCTGAATTTCTCCAAAACAGCATGGATTCATTTGAGGCAGATGCACGATTTCCAACTTGCTTGAGTTCAGGAGTTCAATCTACAGGCGTTTCATAAAGGGCAGCAAGTGGATCTCATTTTGACCGACTTCTCGAAGGCCTTTGATCATCTCTCACACCGAGCCGTTCTAACAGTTTTAAACTCACTTGGGGTATTTGGCATTCTGCTTGAATAGATGAGAAGTTACCTGGCCGACCAATAAATGATGGTTCGAATGCGAGACGTCACCTCAAGTCCCTTTTCCACCACATCAGGTGTACCACAGGGATTATATCTGGGTACATTACTCCTTGTACTCGTAACCAATGAAGTGCAAGCATCATTGCACGGAGTGCAATTTTTTCTGTTTGCAGACGATTTTAAATTGTACCGCATAACCGAGACCCCCTTGGACTGTGGGACGCTGCAAGCTTCTCTTGATGCCCTCTGTCGTTGGTGCTTCAGAATGCTCGGTTTGGACCTTCCGCCATTCCCGTGATTCTTATTTTCACCCATATAGTATTGGAGATGGTTCTGTGAAGAGGGTTACATGTCTCCGTGACTTGGGTGTGCTTCTCGACTGCCGTCTCTCATTTGCTGACCACTTCTCCTCCATTTCAAATCGAGCAATTCGTGTTTTTGGGGTTATCAAGCGCAGCACTCGTAAGTTTGACTTTGTACCCGCAATAACGACCCCCTACAAGGCGCTAGTACTCCCGATCTTGGAGTACGCCTCTGTTGTGTGGAACCCGTATGATCAATGCCATACAGCCCGGATTGAGTGAATCCACCGCAGGTTCATCAGGTCCGTAGCCGATAAGCTCCATATTCCCCATTATGAAGCCAATTACGACAGCCTGAATGAGAGATATGGCCTTTCGAATCCTGCTTCGAGGAGGCTTCTGGCGGATGCCGGATTCATACATAGGTAGGTTCTGGGGGAGATGGACGCGCCTGAGGCTCTGGCTCCGAATATTTGTTCTGGATTCCTTTCGCTCCCACTAACTATCTATGTAATTGCCCTTTGTCCAGATTGCCGCGAGTGTTGAACTACGCCAAGTAGGAGTGCTCGGATATAGACATGTTTCGCCAATCAGTGTCAGTAGTTAAAAAGAAGATTGTTCGCCGCTAGATAGCGTAATATTGTAGATACATTGACAACTTACATTGTAGATCTCTTTCTTTTTCCTACTAGTATTGTTTCCTTTCAATTACTTACAGTATATATTCATCTAGGGCTTGCAATAAATTACACTAACATTCTACAATAAATAAATGAATAACCCAGTATTATACAGTTCCAGTCATGCAGCATGATCGTATGAGCGAATTTTCTTAAACTATCGTACTAAATTATGTTAATTTTTTTTGAAAATTTGAGCACTTTGAGTACAATTAAATTGTCAACTAACAACTTTATGGCAAAAAAAAAACTTGTTCGAAATAATATTCTGTGATTCAAAAAAAGATTTTAGATCCTTAACTTTTTTGCAGTTTTGTCTATTTTTTGGAAAATAGTGGTTTGGTAGTAAAGTAAGTAGCTTTTTTAGAAGGTAGCTTAGGTTTTTTTTTTTTTTTTTTTTTTTTTTTTTTTTTTTTTTTTTGACAAATCCGAAAATGGAGGACATTTCAGTATAATGGAGGACACAGTAGTAAATGTAGGAAATATCCTCCCCGAGGATACCATCTGGTAACGCTACTCCATGTAAGCCACCGAGCGCACCACTACAAATTCCCCGAGAAGATGGATGCATGGTTAGGCTCAGCAGGCTCTATTGTAGCTTGCGGCCATGTTCAATCTCCAAAGAATACTCAGAGAATAGTCCATAGGTTAGGCTCAGCTGGCTATTTTATAGTTCGCGGGCCTGTTTGGAAATTCTTCAGAATAGAGCAGGCTCAGCAGGCTATTTTAACTGCGGGCATGTTTAGTATGCAGTCACTCTCCCATTTAACAATAATAAATATCACCACACAGAACGAATACAGAGTAAAAACCTAAGTACTGATAATTTGACAGACTACTAAATGACAAGAGTTTATGAGCGTCGTAACATTAGGCTTTTTCTTTTTGTTGGAAAACTCCAAAAATGGAGGACATTTCAGTACAATGGAAGGCATGGAGGACCCAGTTGTAAATGGAGGACATATCCTCCCTAAGGATACCATCTGGCAACGCTACTCCATGTACTGCGGGCATGTTTTGTTTGTAGTCACTCTTCCATTTAACAATAATAAATATCATCTCACAGAACGAATACAGAGTAAAAACCTAAGTACATTTGACCGACTAGGAAGTGACAAGTGCGTCGTAACATTTGGTTTTTTGTTTTTGTTAGAAAATTTCGAAAATGGAGGACATTTCAGTACAATGGAAGACACAGTCGTAAATGGAGGACATATCTTCCCTAAGGATACCATCTGGTAACGCTACTCCACGTAAGCCACGGTACGTACCACTACGAATTCCCCAAGAAGAGGGATGCACAGCTCACAGTGCATACTTAGTCGAGTGAATGTGCTAGTAAGCGTTGTGAATGTTCTAGTAAGCGTTGTGAATGTGTGTGTGTGTGTTCAGAGAATACAAGGCGTGTGGACTCGAGTGTGTACGTTGGAGGGGGAGAGTGTACGTGAAACGGGATATTCGCGTTTGATGTGGACCTGAAAGGCTTTCCATTAGCGCTCTCCTCCCAGATATGGACTCACTTTATCCGACAGCCGACCGCCGCGCCGTATAAAAACGAGTAGGAAAATACTTTGATCCTCAATACCTAGCAATGTATATAACAGCGGTGGACTGTCGGAGGTGAAATTTATAAACAAGCTCGATACTATTCACATTCTTTGTGACTTTAAGCCTCTTAACTTCATTATTTCCGAGAAAAAATAAAATGAAATAAATCTCGCTAACGAGAGTTAAGTTCGTCATCGGGGAAATGTACCGCAGTAGTCACATTTATAATACCATTTCAAAAGTACCGTATAAACAAAGTGTATACACCGAATTCGGGCAAAAATCAAAGGGTGGAGCTCATTTCTGATCCGAAGTTCCTCCTAGAGATTTTTTTTAAACGCTTTGTTTTAGAATTATTCAATTTTTAAGATTTCAGAATCATTTAGCATCATCACTTAGAATCACTGTAAACTCAAAACTGAAAACACCGTTAGAAAGAGCATAAAATTTTCTATAAACCTGATATAAAATGAAGTTTTTTTTTTCAGTTTTAATTGGTTAAAAAAAAACAGAGCACAAGAATAGAAAAAAAAATTTAAAAATTGACGTTTTTTCTTCCGATTTTTTGCTCCCACTATGGGGGTTTTTCGGCAGGCGCTGTTCGAAAAAAACTTCCTCGTACTTCAGATTTTTAATGACTTAGTAAATTTTAGTTTTACTTTGCTAATTGGGGGAGGAAAGTATGTTTGAATGTTGAAAAACATGGTTTTTCCCGAGAAATTGAGGCTGTTTGTGAAAAATGACCATCCAAGAAAATTCGAGTTTGGGGCTGGTTGCTACGTATTTTTTCACGCCGAATCAAATGATATCACTTTCAGATCTCCCCATCTCCGTTATAACAGAGTTTTACCCTTAAAAACAAATAAAGTTGAACATAACAAAATAACGTTTTATACGTAGAGGGGTCAAACTAAGCCTGAAGCCTCTTTTGTAAAATTTTGAATTATTTGTTTTCAGCCCAGAACGCCTCATATATTTGTCATTATATTATGAACTCTTGATGAAAAACCCAGTCTTCGTGAATCGTTCACATACCCTAGTTTCATTCAAGTGACACATGACAAACCATTCGTTACGCTACTAATTTAAGGACGCCGCGCAGTATATATATTTGTCATTGCATTATAAACTTTCGATGAAAAAACCAGCCTTTGTGAATCGTTTACATACCCTAGTTTTATTCAAGTGACACATGACAAACCATTCGTTACGCTGCAAATTTAAGGACGACGAGCAGTTACGGAAGGTGCCGGGCGAATATGGAGTGGCCATAAATAAAACATTAGGGTTAGCAGTAACAGGAGGGTAATAATATACCGTGGGAGCGCAGGAGGAAATGACGGCCATGGGCGAGGGGCGGAGGGGTTATCAGAATGGATAGGCAGCAATATGTCTCGTAAACCTTAGGAAATATGTGACCGAACCTTATTCCTTCCCCCTGTTCGCGCGGATGAATTGTGAGAGGCACTTGACGCTTCAACCCCAATGGTTGGTAAGAAGAGAAGATGTTGTTTCTCTGCTGTTCACAGTTCAATCGAGCTCCATCTGTTCAATCGTGGAATTATCCTCACCACCGAAGGTGGGAAAGCTTTGCAAAAAAATGTTCGTCCTAAAAAATCAAAATTTCCTCTTGCTTTTCGCTTTTCAGAGCGTCTTGAACAATTAAGGTTCTGTGTCTGTCTGTCTGACTGATGTTTTTCAGTCTGTCTGTTACTACTACTCAAACTTGTCACTACCAAGTTTCAGTCCAATTACGATGACTTTTTTTTTTTTTTTTTTTTTTTTTTTTTTTTTTTTTTTTTTTTTTTTTTTTTTTTTTTTTTTTTTTTTTTTTAGCTCTTGGACGGTCCTAGACGGATTTTCGGACCAAGGAAGTACATTAGGACCACTATTGTTTTTGGTTTATATAAACGAAGTGGCCTTTCTAGGATTACAAAACACTAAGATGTATCTATTTGCAAATGACACTGCCGTGTTAGTTGAAGGTGACACATGGGAAAATGTATTTGTAAATGCAAACGTAGAGATCATCGTGGTAGGAAAATGGATCTATGAAAACTATCTAACTCAAAAAGTCAAGATTGATTATTTATGGAGGACACAAAACATATGTTGATGAGAAAGATTTATGCATCACATAACATTCATGCAAACCAAATATCATCTGTTCATGTGGCGCAATAGAGCGCGTTGCCATGCATAAGTATCTTGGATAAGTGTCTTGGACGAAAAACCGCTTCACAAATCAAACCGTTCTCGCAATATTCGGATCACCTGCTATAAATCAAATATCGAAACACCAGCTCAATGAAATCATCAGAAATTAACAAGCGGTTGCAATCATGTTCACAATATCAATAATTGAGAATGATCACCTGTGTGTAAACAATTATTCATATAACCATGCTCATAACTCAGCTTTCTGGCCACGCACTTCGCAGTAGTTAATATAGTATCGTTGGATAAATTGAGAGCTTTCGAACGAATGGTCAACGAATTTTGTGGGATGAAAAACGACGAAGTACCGTTTCCCTAGCAACGACTCGGTTGTATGCTAAAATCATCAGAACAGAAGCAGTGATCGTTTTCTCATAAAACGCTTGCATACGAGTCTGCAACGCATTGGGACATTTTCATGTGTTTACCTATGAATGGTCAACGTCATTTCTGATGGTCATAATCATCGTTGTGGCCACTTGGGACAATTTTTTTCGTGACGATTTTTTTGTTATGTGCCATATGAAAGACATGAAAATGTCAAAAACCAACCTGAACGCTTTTTTTTAACGCTTTTTTTGTTTATGTGCCAAAGTAACGACATAAAATGTCCAAAGGCAAAGGTATTACATCATTTATGCAGAAATTTGAAGCTGGCAAAATGTTCTCTTTGCCTAAAATTTAGATATTCATTTTGTTTTTATTCTGATAGTCAATACTTTCTGAGTGTATTTTTTAATAACTGCCTTAACATTATTTTCATGTTTTATTCACGAGCTATTTTTGTAATTTATTAGAAATTTATTTTTTGAAGAAAGGTTAACAATATTGTTATATTTTGATGGCATTTGAGCCAACCTTGGCAATGGCCCATGGCGAAGTTGTATAAGGTTACATGTAAAACAAATATGAGTATATGTCGCTATCATATCCCTAGCAACGACTCAGTTGTAAGCGGAAATCATCACAATTATTGGCGCTACTTTCATCTCACTTTATAGTCTCACTTTTCGGCGGGGGATCTTAAACTCTAGGATTTGTTTCAGAATGAAGAAAATTTTCAAAAATTTGTATTTAAATATTTTTGGAGCCATCGCAATAGCTGAATTTTGTGCGAAAATTCGCTAAAAGAATAAATTCTTTTGGATTTTTTTATGAAATTTACCTTTTTTATGTCCAATTTGACTGGACTATTACTTGAACAGTAAAGGTTCAGACAGCTGCCGTTTTCCTGCAACTTTTGTGATACATTTGGTCTTTTTAACATTAGGTTGCAGGTGTGTGGACATACGAAATGGCTACTTGATCAGAAATGGACGGTCTCGCGAGCCGTCATGGAGGATGGGTTCGGGCCGGTTGGGGCATCTGCCGGGATCTTCATTCCTTTTGTTTGTCTTGTTGCCTTGTATTATTATTATTTTATTTATTGATTTTATTTATTTTTTATTTTTATTTAATTTTTTTTTTTTTTAGTGCAATAAGATTCCTGTAAAAGCGTGTTCCGCGCTAAAATCATTTCCCGTTTCTGTACCGCTACCTGAAACATGGAATGCATGGCTTATAAATTCATTTGTTCTCAAAGACTCCCGCCCGTTTCCTGTGGCGAGGATTCCCATAATGCCCGAGAATATTGGAAATGCCATTGCTTAATTATGGAATCCTTTCATCACGACGACCTTCGTCACTACAGCTCGCTCGTGTGGGCCGTCCCTAAAAACTGATTTACAACACGCTGTCAGACAAGTTGAGCTTCCCAAAATTCTTTGATCACAACCTCCGCGAGAGCTTGCGCGCGAGCAAGATTCGCAGTTCATAAAACACGCGAGTTAAACGCTTATTTTTTCTCTTTGTTGTTCGAATTCGTGGGACTGAAAACCGATTCCCCCCTCATGAACGACTAAAAAACTTATTTTTAAACCGCAAAATAAAATTTCACATTTCCCAACTTTCAACCTCAGAGCTCAAAGCGGTGACTGGCGGTGCGTAAAATTCCTACCAAAGCCAAGAAGTACCGATGTGGAAAATGACGGACAGCGTAAACATTGAGTTTTGAATTGATCGGATTTTATACGTGGAAGGGAATGAAGCGAAATGTTTTCTCGCGTTAGTCGTTACCCTGAAAACTATGTCTAACATTCTAAACATTGTTATACGATTTTCAGTCTCAAACTCTGATTAAACTGTGAAAACAAATAAACCCTTCAAACGATGGAAGGGGGACTCAATAGATTATATTATTACGCATTAGATGATTTTTTCTTCTGCATCACAGACGCTGCAAATTGTTACCCAAAGGTATATTAGTTCTGTACCTATTGGATATAGCTTTTATACGCAGAACACCTATCTATAATTATGTATTAAAAGAAGTATATTATACAATATGTGACTAATTATATCTGCATAGATGTAGACACCAACCTAAGAGCATTTAACACAAATTGACCCACCAACTGAAAATTAATTACAAATAATAAATCAACTTGCTACCCTTCAGGTCCATCTACAGGTGGCAGAAGTTATATCAAACCAGGGTTCGTCATGTGAAACTGTCATTGGAATTATACCAGCTGATACGAGCGGCGTGGTTACAAGGTGATTCTTACTATATTCCACCAGTTATGATTTTCCCCCTTGTTTTTGATTTTTTTTCCTACTAAAGTTCTATCCCTTAGAGAAAGCAACCAAATAAACGTATAGAAATCCTGTTGGTTTCATCAGATTCTTCAGAACGATGCCAATAAATAGACCCCTAAAAAATTAGTTACCCACCTTAAAAGTATTCGAGATCTTCCATCAGTTCAACCCTTAATTACTACCCTTTAAGTTTTATCAAAATTGATGCCAATCTTACAGGTATATTCCCCGCCAGTTCATGATTTTTAGCCAAATTTCATAAAATTTGATCCAGTAGTTTTGAAGACAAGCTCCGGACAAGATAAGGTGGGCTGTCAGATTTTTTAAAATTATTAATTATTATTCGATTTTTAGAATCTACGTATCATGAAATGTAAATCAACAAATTTTGAGGGGAAGAGGGCTAAGTATGTTTTTCTTTTGGTCGATTACAAAGGTTTCTTACTGAAAATATAAACCAAAACGATGCGCGTTGGTATTTATTTACTTCGTCGTTTGTATTATTGCATTTCTTAATCGAACCTTAAACATAACTAGTCATTGTTACCAACAAAATCCCTATTTCTTACATTATCAGTAACCCGATCAGCATTGTCGAGTTTTCTACTTTATATCATTGAAAACAGTCATAATTGTCCGTAATATTTACTCTGTTTGATTAAATCCGAGAATACAGTTTAAAATAGCACAAACTTTGCTGAAAAGTATTTTTACTAGAATTTTGTTCAGTATAATTTTATTAAATGGAAATTTATATTAATATTTCAATTTTTAGGATTTTTCGAAATTCTTCTACTTTCTGCATCTTTTAGGCTTTAAAGCTATTCTTGTCTTGGTAGGTTAACATCAGTTTTTGGCAATGTAGAATTTCTGACGTTTGGGATAGTATTTGTCTAGTTTACTTTCTCAATTCCGTTTGATTCTGTTGAATGAGCACTAGCGTGCTCTACATCCTTTTCCCCCAGGAATTCGAAAGGAAAGATTTAGGTCAGATAAACAGGATTGACTGGCATCCCATCAGCTCATTGATGCTCAGCTGACCAACAAAGCAGAAATAAACTTTAAGGAGAACAGAGAGATTAGAAACGAACTGGCATATAGGATCAGGTAATTGAACTTTATAGCTGTTTTCTTCCAAGTTCTATCTTAAAAGCCAAGATTCGTCAATTAGGTAAAGACGAATTACTGACTGTATATCAGCTAAGGAATCCATAGAGTTGTCTTCTTTCTTCTTGGATCTACAATGCTGAAATTCAACAAACAAAATCCCTAGGGCTTATGAACAAGATGTTTAGCTTCTGATCAGCAACGTGAGCTATATAGCTGTTCCCTTCCATGTCCTATTTAAAAAGCCGAGGTTCACCAATTAGGTAGAGACGAAAGAATGACTGTCTATCAGCTAAGGAATCCATAGGGTTGACTTCTTTCTTCTTCGACCTACATTGCAGAAATTCAACAAACGAAATCAATGGGGCTTATGAACAAGATGTCTGGCTTCTCATCACCTAAGATACGCTATATAGCTGTTTATTTCCATATCCTATCTTAAAAGCCAAGATTCACCAATCAGGTAAATACGAATTGCTTATTGTATATCAGCTAAGAAATCCATAGAATTGCCTTCTTTATTCTTCGACCTACAATGCTGAAATTCAACAAACAAAATCTCTGGGGCGTACGAACTCGATGTCTGGCTAACGATCAAAAGAATATCTCCTTCCGAATAATGGAAGTCGTGTTAAGAACTCCGTAGGCAATCATGCCTTGTGGTCTCCCCCCAGACAAGCTGGGAAGATCCTCCTGAGAGGAGATTGTGCACACAGTCAACGTCTTTGACAGATGTCAAGTACCCGTTTTAACCTACGGGTCGAGGCATGCGATCTAGCTCGCATTACCAACTAAGCAGGTTGGTATCCGAGTTTATGCTTAACCACATAACTCCAAAAGCCGAGATCCAAGGAAGGAGACCCTCCCCCGTGACCCAACTCCCACGGACCTCTACCCCACATCTGCAGAACTGATTGCATGTTAGGGGTGGTGAAACCACTGCCCCCGTGAATCCAACCTCAACTGAGGGGTAGGCAGGTGGTGCTTCGACAAAGTCTATGCACCCGTTGCCTGGGGCTCCCCCCACCCGAAACTACTGGAAACAGCGCCATGCAGCACCTCTCCATTAAGGCCAGAATGGTCAATAGCCCGACACAGAGAAGATGTCTCTACACCCACCGCTTTGTTCTCACCAAAGGAGTCTGACAGCTCAATCATTATGAGAGCGGGAGGATGGGAGACGGTTCCCGACCGCTACCAGTTTGGATTCCGTAAGGTTTCCTCAGGCTGTAACTGGAAACAAGCCCGCAAATGTGCTACCACTTTATGTTACGAAGGGGATTCAAAAGGGTAGAAAGTGCCCTCAGCGAATTTTATGTGGTGCCCCAGATGTTGTTGGGTGCTGGGTCCCTGACACTCCACGCATTCCACACCACTTCTGAGAGTACTCCCAGCCAGCAAACAGATGACAAGAACTTATACCTAACCCACACCTAGTTAATAACCTAAACAATCATCAGCTAACTATTACGAGGTTGAATACACCCTAAACATTAATATTCCTAATATGTTACTAACCTAAGCAATCAATAAATATTCCTATACCTAACCATCTATACTACTTAAGCCATACTAGCTTACCTCTGCTTCACCCCCAAGGTTCCCCATGTTTTGCCTAAGCGCCAAAATAGGAACAGTCTCTAAGGAAAATGCCACAAGTCTCCCGAACATATCTAGTGTCGCAAGAAGACTAAAGAGAGGGGCTCCCTCTATCCCATGCAACACCCGCAATGCCGCATATTCAGGTCAATCAGACAATATGTGCTCTGCCAACCCTACCCCACCACTCGGCAGCTCAACACGCTACCCAATGCTAGCGAGCTTAGCAGTGAACTCCCCAAGCCTTATCACAAACTGAGTAAACTCATTCACAGGGACCATCCATCGCATGTCCCCTCGGGCTCTAACGTTAGGAAGGAAGCGGTGAGTCAACTTCCCCTTGGTACCATTATCCCACTCCTCCTGCCAGGCTGCGAAGGGAGGCTCAGTGAACCAAGCAATTGGCTTCTGATCAGCTAACTGAGCCATAGAAGCCTTACTTATAAATGTTTCCTTCCATATCCTACCTAAAAATTTGCGATTCAAATACTAGGTAAAGACAAATGACCGACTGCTTATCAACTAAGGGATCTCTAGAGTTGTCTTCTTTTTTATTCGGCCTACAAGGTCAGCTAATTCAACATTTCAGCAATTCAACTATGGTATTCATTGAGCAGTTTGCAGTCGTCTTCCACAGTGAGAGGATGGATCCGTAAACACGAATAACTGGTTTGTGGTCAGCTGAGAGTATTTTAGCTAGAGCTAGATTATGGTTGTCTCCGAAGGGTTGATGAGGATAATTGTTTGACTTGGATCAGACTTGTAATCTGCTTTCTTTCCAAGAAAAATCCATGCGATTGGCAAGCTCTAGCATTAAATGTAAAGGATTTATTTATTTATTTATTTTTTTTAACTTTATTTATTATTTTTTTTTTTTTTTAATCACGTTTTAATTAAACTGGTAGTAGATAGGTAGAACAATACAAAACCAGTGACTTCCTTAAATGCTTTTCTCCTGTTTCAATCCCAGCTCAAGGCTAACATCCGTAGTGTGATTAAATATTGTCTTCACTCATAATTCACATTTAGAACCACTAAATACACATGTTCACATTAATTTTCTTATAACCTTTACAAGGAGAGGCTGTAAAACAAGATTGGAGATTCTTCGTCGCTCACTTCAGTAAAAAGATATAAAAATGAGATACCAAATACAGGCATGAGAAGATCAAAACGATTATCTGACAGATCTCATGTCATTCACAATTTTCATCATTATTGCTCTCTAAGTTTACGCCAAAATGTTGAAGAAAGAGTAATGCTATGCAACGATAATATTTTTCGGAACGCCAACTTATCTCATTATTCTACAAGAAGCTGAAGTTATCAAATAGGCTCTTTGCGTGGCTTCGCGACAAAGAACTCCACTGTTGGCCCTACGCACTTTTGTACCGCTTTCAAAAACGTTTTAAGAGTTCCTGACCCACCCTATTCATTTCAGTTAGTCTCTTTAATATTCAATTTTATTCTTTCTTCGCCCTTCTTCCCCTTCACAAAGCCAGATAGTAGTTATCAGTTAAGATGAGGACAAAGAAAGGGCGGAGAGAGCAGAGGCGAGTTTTAAACGATAGGCTTATCTTTTTCGGAAAGTAAACTCTAGGCAGCCTCTTAGGTTTTTTTCTATCGGCTAAGAGGAGCCTCTTCAAAGTTTGTTTCAATATTCTCAGTGGCTATTTGGCTTTGAAAGAACATTTAGCTTCTATCCCCTGAGATCTTTATCTTGCAGATGTGAACGTGAATTTCAAAATTACTTGAAAGAATAATGTGATTGAATACCCAAAATTGGTGAGTGAATGAATGAATTTTTATTTAGCTCTCTCGGATAAAAATCCATGAGCAGAGGAGGTTGTACAAAAAATTTACAAAAAATTACAATTTACAATTGTGATCATTAGCACTAAGCAGTAGTTACATAAATAAACTTGTTGTAAGGAAACGCAACCCGTTCCACAGAAATGTAGAAAGAAAAAACGAAAATTAATCGTAGCTGAGGGTCAAACGATCAGGCCCCATCTGCATAAAGTGAGATAACCAACAACATCTTACTTTGAATTTTAAATAAAAACGTTCTAAGAAAGAAAGAATGAGCTGTTAAGAAAAATTGCCGCTATATTGAACTACATGTTACAATACAATTAATAAACAAGTTGCTAGGAAAAATTGAAGAAGAGCATAATTCTTATATGCCAACTATTACGATATATATACTATTTTGTATTTTAACAGGAAAACAATCAAATCCAAAAGAAAAAAACTGAGCAATCATTAGTGATGTAAATAAAGTAAGAGGAAACATATTTCGTATTGTACCACATTGGAAACAAATTGTTTTATGGATCTAAATTAACAGAATTATACAGAAAGAATTAATGCTCTCACTTTTGACACTTCTCTTAAATACTTATTAATCCTAAAAGCAATGTTTTTTGAAGCTGAGTTTAAAATGCGGAGTAGGTAATTGAGCCTCCTCATTAAGAGGGAACTCAATTAGTGGGACGAAAAAATTCAAGCGGGCAGTAGCATACATGGGACAAGAAAGCAAAAGATGGGCCAAGTTGTCCAGAACTCCTCAATTACAAGCAGAAAACGTTGCCTTCGGGTATAAGACAACAACAAAAAAGTATCCTAAATCAATCCTTTCTGTAAAATACATATTCGATCAGAATGTTGCTCGCAAGTTCGCATCTTGGAAATTGAATTATGAATGGAGGCTAATATGCAAAATAGGGCTATAATTTATATTCATGCTTGCACATACACTACTACCCAAAAATGAAATTGGACCAACAAAAGTTCTCGAATAATCGAAGATTTGGTGAAAAAAAGTTTTGGCATGCGTATACACATACTCATTAGATGGAAATGGAATTGATAGGGGGTTGTCAAGGGGTTGAGAATAAAACATTCAATCACGGAAAATTGAATCAATATCGGTCCATTGGTCTCGGAGTTTCACCTAGGTCTACAGAAAGACACTAATTGTCAGCCATTGTTGACCAATCATTCGGTTGCGGTTGTTAGCAACGGAAAAATATCAAAAGTAAGGGATGGTGCAAGAGACATTTCACTAGAAATGCGCGAGTAATGCAGTTCGTCCTAGAACGTTATCACCTAACCAAGAACAAACTGCCACACTCACCACATTCACCTACTGGTTACCCCCCCCCCCCCCTCTCTCTCTCTCTCTCTCTCTCTCTCTCTCTCTCTCTCTCTCTCTCTCTCTCTCTCTCTCTCTCTCTCTCTCTCTCTCTCTCTCTCTCTCTCTCTCTCTCTCTCTCTCTCTCTCCCATCGGCACCGTTCAAGTGAAGAAAGGGTTCGCTCGCTCAGCTCTTTCACATTATCGCCGCATTTCGTCCGGCATAACCGTAAAGAACCACCTGCACCTCACCACGGTCGCACTTTAAAAGTGAAACTTCGGGTAACTTTAATGCGTAAATTATTAAATCGCCCGACTTGCCGGGGCTGTGGCGTGTGCGGATGGCGGCGAAAATGGAACAGCGGCGGCAGTCGAAAGGGGAAGAAGGCGGAATGCGAGGAGCCCAGGGGGTGATGGCGAGGTGGGGGGGGGGGGTAGTCGAGAAACGATGGTTGTCGTCAGCTTGCTTCCACACTTATCTTCTCCTCCGCTGTGCCACCATCTCAGGACAAGCTGCTGCAGACCCCCCACCCCTCACCGCTGTTAACCGTTTCCCCCCCTCTTCCCATCCTTCTCACGTTTTCGCTATTTCCTACTCCTTCTACTTCCACCCCTGAAACATAAAAACATTTCTACCAAACATCTAATTCACGGTAACTTTCTTAACTTCGATCAACTTTTCAAATAATTTCCAATCAGCTTCACCCCTTCCTTATTCTATTTGGCTATAGTTCCATATATATTTCCCTTGGAAACAAGAAGGTCAGTGGCCGCCTTGCCACTCGTGGACTATTCTTCGAGAGATTTGCGAATGGGAGCGAGAATTCCCCTTCCTTTCTACCTGTAGCGTGGACAGGCGGGAACCTCTTCTTGGTCACTTTTCATAAGTGCCAACTCAAGAAAGAAATTTTCCAAATTTAGCTGGGGCCTCTGTCTGCACTGGTCTCACTTGCGTTACGCCGTATTTTCTTACTGTCATTGACCTGCTACCAGCTCCCGTCTTCCCTCGTTTTCTTTTTAATTTTTTTATTTCAACCGTTTTCATAAACACACTTTGTCTCATTGGTTCTCATCGGACTACACATTTCGGTTACTGATAGTTTTGTCCATTTTCGGTACCTACTGATTTAGTTGTAATTATTTCACAACTACCTCGGACGAAATGGCATCTCAATCTATGCCGACAGATCAGAGGTCACTTCATTCTCACTCATCCTTGATGAGCGGAAAACCTCTAAAATCGTAAGCTCGCTGCCTGGTTTTTCGCGTCTGTAACTACTTCTAGGAAGACAAAGGCAAAATCGGATTTTATAACTCTAGGCATCTTGACGAAAAGTTAGTAAAAAACACTACGAATTAGCACTACGGAAAAATCAGGATTAAATGAGGTAAATGGAGAGCTTTCCATCGACTAGCGAACGATTTTTGTACGATGACGAATGCCGAAAATATTGCATACAAGTCTGCAAGACATTGAGACATTTTATGTCTTCACTTCCCAGTCTAATAGTGGCTGCAATCATGTTTACAAAATTAACTGAGAGGGATCACCTGTATATAAACAATTATTCAGACAACCACGCTCATACCTCAGATTTTTGGCCATGCACTGCGCAGTGGTTAACATAATACGGATAGGTAAATCGAGAGCTTTCCGGCTACTGGTGAACGATTTTTGTACGATGATAAAGGCCTAAGATTCAGTTCCGTAGCAACAATTTGGTAGTAAGCGATAATCATAAGAAAATAAAAAGATACGCATTTCGGTAACGTAACGTAACGGAACACTTTTCGATTCTATGGGCCAAAGTAAAGACATAAAATGTCAATCGAAAATTCATATTTCTGCCAAACAAAGATTATGTTTATAGTCCGATCAAATTAGTTTAGGAATGTTGCCAGGTGCGTAAGGAGGGGGAAATTGGTAGCTTAAAATGTGTACATTTTTCACATAAATCAAGAGCTTTCTAATGAGTGGTGAACGATTGCTGTGCGATGAAAATTTCGGAAGTTACATTTCCCTACCAACGGGTTGGTTGTACGTGAAAATCGACCGAAATAGAAACGTTGCATTTTTTTCATGTTACATTTTCACAGAAAGACCCCCACGTTATAGACATATCCATGTCAATATATGTAGATGTCTAATCTAATTTATATGATGTCTATCTGGACAGAAAGTGGAGAACTTATATATTGCTTTTGTGTACTACATTAAACGTCAATTTTAATTATTTCGCATCTCTTGTGGTTATATCGTGCTTCCGCGCTTTTCTCCTATCACAACCTATCTACATTCACGATTATACAATTCATCTCCCAGGCCATACGAACGCATCCGTCCCACCTCCTGACCAAAATTGACCTTCTGCCACCATTACCTTTGACCTACCCAATCATTCCTCCGAGTCATCATTCATTCAGCAGTCACATTATTGACATTTGCATCAACATCGTAGATAAGTTCCCTACATTTATTATGCTACTATCCTATACTTCTAAATACCCTGCATATATCACAGAAAGAAGGTATAAATTACTACATATATCCCGAAGTAGAAGAGAAACATCAATGTTGCAAGGTTCAGGTGGGTGTTACAGGGAAACCTGTCAGTGATAAAAACATAATGATCGTCCAAATCTCAATTAATAATTTAGAAAATGAAGTTATAAAATTTTTCTCGCGTAGGAACTTGATGGAAAGTAAAATCCTGATGGACTTAGTGGCTTCTGAGCCAGATCTCATCTTTTTTTAGGGGCAGATCCGGCGTCACGAACTTGCTAGTGAATTCTGCTTTATAGCTCTAACGATAGTAAATTAGCCGAGGGTAATCAACATGAAATTTTACTTCTCTCAGCCGCCTTGTCTGCACTAGAGCTTTAGAAATATACTTTGTGTCAAGAAAACCCGCCCAATCGAAATATCTGATTTTGATCAGGCCATCAAATTAATGTATAACACAGGACCAAACGATGAATATTGAATAGAGACTGCAACAGATCGGAAAAGTGGAAGAATGTGAAAGTTGAAACACAGCTAACCTGCTGTGATTCAAAGGCTGGATAATGCACTAACAAGGATGGGAGAAGTGGCAGCTCCAAGTTAGCCCGTTCTTTCCCTGTACTCTTCAACTGTGAAAACTCAACTGACTGCTTAGCGTTACTTACTGCATATGCGAAACCGCGCCTGCAAAATTAGGTACTTTTATTTCTTGTGCCGGCTCACTCGATGACGGACTGACGGTATAAAATACTTTAAATTGCGTATTTATTCCGATTTCGTATCCAAGAGATAATTGTTTTCCTTTCCTATTCAAACAATCAACACCACTACTTTAGTATAAAACTCTTCCGTGTTTGGCCGGGGGACCCATGGCTGAAACAAGTGCATGCTACCTTTTTAATTTAACTTTTAAATCCTTCCTAACACCCCAAAAACGTCCATTGATAGCTGCTCTACTTCATACTTCGTTGAAGCAGTATGCATCATGTATATTATGATTAAGGTATAGAATGTGAAATGAATTTGTTTGAATTTTTCCCAACTGCACTGCTGTGAAAAATTAAGGGGTCACTGTCGAAAAAACTAAGTTTCGGATTCGCACTGGTCTGATCGTAAAATATCTGTTTACAGAGACAAATTCTCACTTTTCGGTTAAAAGACATCCAGAAAAAAAGTTTACAACAAATCCTATTGAAATAGATTTGAGACAAATAGGCTGGGCTCCAATCGTTGGATTCGCTTTTAGGACGTCCCTCTGAAGTTAGATAATATTACCTAGCAAGGCTTCGCATATAATAGGAGGGACGCCCTATTGAAATTGATGACCGTGACGAATTTTTATGGGTTATATTCGTGTAATCGCCGTCAGACGAATACGATTACACGAATACGAATATAATCGCAGTTGATTCAGAATCAACGAATAATTATCGCGATTACAATCCTATTCGTATTCGACGATAAGATTATGCCCAACACTGGTACAAAACAAAGTTCGGTCAGTACCAATGGTCGACAACTGAGAAAAATTGTCAAAAATCGATTTCTGGGGTCGAAGGAGCTATTTTAGGTATGGGGGGAGGGAATATATTCTGAATCAGTACAAAAAATTTCTATAAGAATAGCTCATAAAATAATTTTTTCCAACAAGAATCGATTTCTGACCCACTGAGTGACAGGAGAACGAGCGGGAAAACGCAACGGAGGTTATCGGCGCAGAAGGTATTTGAGATAGTGGCGTAGCTAAGTCATTTCTCATGGAAGGGCAACAGTCAACGACTAAATTTTATTTTATAGGTTTAGTATTCATTTCTATAAACTGTCAAACGCTCATGTAAGTAGATATTCAATGGTTTTCCGTAATGATTTGAAATCACGTGCGCTTTCATATTCTCGAACCTACCAATGGATTATTAAAGCATACCTAATACTATTTAGAAAAAATGTTATCCAATTAGCTAATAATCAGAACGTTGAAACTAAGATAAATAGGAATACCTACGGATGAACTGAGGATCACTAGGTTTATACACTATAATACTAGACTTAATGCCTGCAAAAACATATATTTATGTATGCGGTCGTTTCTCACTTAAGGTTTACCCACAATAAATTGTTACCTACTTGTTGATCCGGACAATATCACACAATAAATTGTATTATATAGGTAAGTGCGCGGAATAAAAAATGAGGCATGAAACCGAGAACGACAAACAACAAAATGGATACAAAACAAACTCAAACCAGCAATATGCTTGGATTGAATAGAAATACCTACTGCTACACTAGATTGTTTCAATCTTTTCTATTAAACTAATTCAATCACCACAGAAAACTTGAAATTTTTTTTCTTTGCGAGTATTTTAACTGTGATTTAATTCGTAAAAGGTGTAATACAAACGATATACCAGCAATCAAAAATTAATAAAAGAATACGGGAAACAACCAAGATTGATCAAGTAGGCAGTGAAAAGAAGGGGAAGTTCGTAGGAGAATTTGGTGGATACTGAACAATGGATATTTTTCTAGGGAAAAATCGCATATGGGCTGCCCCAGAAGGTAGTGGGGGAACGACTTGATTTCAGTTTGCAGTATCCACATTTCCGTTTCGTTGACTAGGTGATTTTACTCCTCTCCGAGGGGCTGTAAAATATCCACGCAATTTTGCCCTTATACAAACGAACCTAATAAAAATTTCTTTATTTCTAAGGGCTTCTAAAGTTGCTAGGCAACCGGATCCGTATAATAATAGTAGTAATTATGTTTTACTAATTACATTCTCCAATTGAAGGTGTTAGGTACTGAAGTTAGAAGCGTAAAATTATTAATTTTGATTGTATCCGCATACCAGGAACTTCTGCCTCCCGTGTAATTCATGGAGGGGCTCTACCCACCCTGCCCTTCCTCAAACTACGCCACTGTATTTGAGATTATTACGTTTTTGACGGATTGAGATCCGTTTACGTATCTACACGTCACCAAAACCCATTGCGTCAGAGCTTCGGCGCCGGATCGTCAGATTGTTGATACGGAACGACGTTTCTTGTTTTACGGATCTACCTGGAGCTCTCCAATGTTTTATACATCCTTCCGACGTTTATGGGGGAGTAGGTAATAAATAAGGTTTGTAATCTTGCATTGAGCGCATCGGAGCAGTGCAGATCGGTACAACTACTTTTCATTCGCTGACTTGGACACTTTTGGTCATATATAATATTTTCTGCCACATGAATGGAGTTTCTACTTATATCACGCATTTCTTGTACACATAATATTACAAGCTTGATTCTTCTACGTAGATGACTTTCGGAATTACAGTTTTGTTGAAACTCTACATAGTTCGAAGCACAAAGACTGAAATTATAGGCCATTGAATATATAATGCGTCCTGTAAATAAATCAAGGCCCAAAGCGGGGAAGAAACATCTCAACGTTAAGCAAGGCTTAATGGGCCTGAAAAATGTAAAGGAGGAAGGTTAGTGATCCCTGGAGGTAAATATTGAGCCATCTTCTTGATATTTTCTTCCATCACCTTAGAGTTGAGAAGTCCTAGGGGAACAGTTCGCGTTACATTGAGTGACATAATTAACAAAGTATGCCCAAGTACCTACTAACAATGATCCATTTTAAACATTGTCGGCAGCAAATAAAGAAGGATTTTTCTTTCTTTTTTTCAATTTTTGAAAACATTATTGTTCATAGGTTCATTACACTGTAGTGATTACGCTATACATATAAATAATATGAAACGTGTACAGTAGATTTCACTCAGTAGTGGTCCACTTTACAAAATGTATCAATCAATGTATGTTACAAAGGCGTGTAGTCCGAATGCCACTTCCTCTTCAATCGCTGTTCATTGTAAGGAGGAGGGGAATTTTTAATTATTTCTGAGAGAAGATCATTGGAGTGGTTCCTAAATCGTTCCTGGTGTCGTTCCTAATTACTTTTTACAACCTCTTTCACCTCTAAAACACCCAGGCCTTTGTGCACGGTACTGTTTTGAAAATACCAAGGAACTCCAGTAATTAGCCTGAGAATCCTTTTTTGAATATATATATATATATATATATATATATATATATATATATATATATATTTTACCATAAGTGTCATTAGCGGCGTAGAACAAGGTGTCCAAAGGGACACTGCAAGTGGCACGATTCCAAAGGGGGCCATGCTACCCTCCACCACCAAACGGAGCGCCGTCACGGACTCCACTGGCAAATCGGAGGAGGACAAAATTAGGGGTACAGTGATGACCACTGTTTAGCCCCTAGAGCGGATAAAAAATAAAAATAAAACCTCCAAAATAAAATAGTACAACTAAGACTAGATCTAGAATAGGCTAATAACTAAATATTACTATATATAATCGCCAAAGAGAAATAAAACTATGACTAGATTGTACAAAAATATATCACAGATAAGATATCACAGTTCGTAGTAGAGCTCTGCAGCTCTCAGGTACGACAACAGGAACCGGACCTTGTCTGGGATAAAACGACAACCCACTGGGGGGGCCGATGATGGACTCGGAGGTCTATAAGGTCCAGGAAGTGGCGGATGGACTGATCACCCCCACACCTTCCGCAGAACAGCTCTAAGCAGGTGTCTATGAGTAAGACGGGTATGGCCAGTGGCAACCCGGTTGACCATTATTCGGTCCCTCCTTGGAAGTTGGGTTACGAATAGGCCCACCGGGCACAAGTCCTGAAGGTCACCATGCAGACCAATGAACTCACCCTGCCATTGCTCATGCCAAATGGAATTGGCTTTATGTTGGATGTAGGAGATCTGATCCTCAATGCGAACAGGCAGCATATCGATGGAGTTATCACCAATGACTCTCCTCACTAGGGCATCAGCACACTCGTTGCCATGAATACCCACATGGCTTGGCACCCACATGAAAGTTGTGGTTGAGCCCTATGTTGTGGCTTGGTTTAGCGATAAACATAGTCTTTTTATTAGAGGATCATTAGAATATGTGTCCCTAATCGCCTCGATGGTACTTAGTGAATCGCTACAGATCACATAATTCCCAACTCCCAACAAATGGCAGTTTCGAACAGCCAGTGTCACTGCCCACAGTTCTGCTGTGAACACAGACGCGACAGGTGGTAAGCGTCTAGTGACTTGGAAGCTGGGGATCCAGAGAGCAAGGCCAACACCATCAGGTGTCTTTGAGCCATCAGAAAACAGGAGAGTGTGTCCAGCATATCGCTGGATGTCGTCATAGTAACGGCATTTGAGGATGTGTGGGGTTTTGAATTGTTCGAACTTATTTGAGAATCGGGGGCTGATTCCAGATAACACACCCATATGGCTGCAGTCCAGTTGTGGCCTGATTAGTGAAAGGATGGCTTTCTCTTCGAAGTTGATTCGTGGAGTGTTGAAGAGAGGTGGAAACTTTGGACAATAATTGGGAAGTTGGGCTTGAGCAATATTTAATTGACCCATAACACCCCGCAAAGTTTTTTTCTGAAGAACTCCTCCTCGTGGTGTCACCTGGGTAACACAGATAGGCTGAATTTCATTTCAGGGGTCGGTTAGACTCTATCCGCAACACACCACTAGCGGTTAAGAACCAGGGGCCGCAATTGAAACTTTTCATTTTAGAACTGGGGCATCCGAGTTTTGTAGCGTGCATTCGAGTTTTAGTTTTGGTTTATTATTTTCAATAATGAACCTTTGTAATCGACCAAGAAAAAAAATGTCTTAACAGGATGCGCGAAATCCGAAAATCGAATTTAAAAAATCCGCCCGTCCGCCGTCCGCGGCTTTTCTCCGAAAATACTAGACCGAACTATACGAAACTTGTTTTAAAAATCACATTTGGGGTCTCGATGGTCCTAGAAGCTCGGCATCAGTTTTTATCAAACCTACAGTGTTGTATTAAAGGGCTAAACATTTAAAAAATCGATATCTCGAAAACTTCCTAAGTGACATTAATAATTTTTTAATTGTCAATGATAAATTTGTTCCAAAAAATTAAATTAAAAAATTAAAAACACCCGCAACGCTGTACGTAACATCGAGAGAAAAAACCTTTGAATTTCTAAGCGCGAGAAGATAGAGAAATCACGCCATATTAGCGGATATATGAATTAGACGATCAAGCTTTAAATTCCATCAAATATCGCTAGATAGTGATACTGGAATACTTAAAAAATGCCTTGTAAATATCAGCTGATATAATTCCAATATTGGAATTATCAGTTGGTATAGTTCCAATGGAATTTATTCTAACGTTGCGAAATCGAGTTTGTCCGTGCGATGTACCTAATAGTGAAGTATTGGTACCTAAAATTTTATCTCTTATATTGCTCCCAAGTCTACCTATAGGTAGCCCAAGCATTGTTATCACTTTCGAGAGATTTAAAAGTTGTGGTCTCCACTAAAATCAAACTGTTTTTTTTTTTTTTTTTTTTTTTTTTTTTTTTTTTTTTTTTTTTTTTTTTTACAGTGGTAAAATTTTCCACTCGCATTTTACATTTTAGACTATTCTGAACAACTTTCGTTCCGTGTCTTTCTCTATCTCTGTGTGTGTGTATGTACGCAAATCCTTGTAACAAGCTTGATTACCGCAATATTTTCTTATGAAATTTTCATGTATGTGTGGGTTATGGTGAAGATGGTCTCCTATGAGTTTCATTGTTCCTAAATCAATACTTCACTCGGCCCATGCGCAAACGTAAATTCCTTCGACCATTATTTTCTCAAGCCCCGTTGTCCGATCTCGCTCAAATTTGGAGGATAGTTGGAAGAGGTTAATTTGAGCATTCCCTAGCAATATCAACATAAACATTAGTAGCTCTCATTAGAAGCTACTGCTCATGCGTGGATATGTCCGCTCCTTTTCAAACGAGCCTAATTTCAACAGTTTTCATACGATTGTAATGAAATTTTCAAGGAATGTGCCGGTTAGGCTGTACATGGTCCACGATTAATTCCATACTTCCCAAATAATTACTTCATTTTGCGCATGCGCAAACCTAAATTTCTTCTTGAACAGAACAATAATTTATTCCTGTCAATGCGCTTGAAACAGAAACGCTACAAGCAGTTATAAACAACTGAGCACTATTAAAAAACGGTAAATAACGTACATGACTACCTATATATTTATAACGTAATATTCCCCCAGTCAAATTTAGTTTTTCCCTTTACGAATTGTTTCCCCATTCTACTTTATTTTTTTCCCATTTCACTTCATTTGCTCCCTACCCAATTTATTGTTTCCCAATGAAAATTTACATTTTCCCCAACCAAATCTAGGTTTTTTAAAACAAATTCAGTTTTCCCTAATCAAATTCAAGGTGTTGGAATTCTTCATTCTTCTTCTCGCCTTCGGATTTAATTGAGGACCTCAGTCGATACCCAAGTTTTTTTTGCTCCCCATCAAACAGTCAACGAGCTTTTTGTTAAGTTCGTATTACACTTCCGTGTGTTGAAGCTAAAGGTTTGTATTTTTGTTCCCAGCCCCAGCAAGCACGAAACGTAGGTACACATATTGGCCAAAAGAGCCTTTTCCATCGTATTGAGATTTTTATACGCCTGTTTGCTGGCGGCCACACCATAAGTGCGCGCAAAATTAATGCATTTTTTAGCTCCCAACCATGGTTTTTGTTATCCTTTATCATGTAATTTTACTGTGTGTGTGTGTGTTTCCAAGCAAAAAAGCTTCAGAATAGGCCAGTTTGTAGCTTAAAATCAACAATATTTCAGTTATTTTTGTGCGTTTTTATGCGAAAAAAAAACTCCAGGATGATGACGTCAGTTTTAATGAGCGTTCAAATGTACTGTACAGGTTTACCCTACTTACTTTAACTTGAATTAGGCATCTTATTGATAATCTTTGAAAAAATTGTGTAATCTAGGTTAAGTACTTTTCAACTTTGTGTGAGAAACGGGCACCCGAGGTTTTGCTATCTCAGGAGGTAAATTGCGCCACCTCTTTGATATTCAGCTTCCACCACCTGAGCCTCGTAGGCCCGAGGGATCGGAGGGGGTCAGTCGGTCCCTGGCGGCCGGCACTCGGCTAACGGGCTGAGTGACGGATATGCGTTTCAACATCGGTAACCGGAGTGTGTGAAGAGGAATCGGCAGAGGGGACTGATTGGAGATGTCCCTTGCCGTTTGACTGCCAATCAGAATCACTCCCGTCCTCGTCATCACAAGCCTCCTCTACCCTTACCGAAGTACGGATATCAAAGGCAGGACAATTAGCGTCGTCCCCATCAGGGATTGGACCGAAGCACACTTATGCAGTGCATGCATTATTTCCTTCACCGAACGAATGAATCAATATCGCATTATCTACGTTTTATGATCAGATTTTCCCTAGTTTTGACAAGCATAAATATATGTAATTAGGCTGATTACACCTAGTAGTGCCAGATCACTTTGCTTGCTCGTCCAAGGCTTAAAGATGGATTGCCGAGTACCATCCTCTATATTTTTAATCAATAATTGTGCCAGTACTGACAAGAAAATAGTACATACCTACCTAAAATTATACATTTTGACACCCACAGAGGCTTCGTTCCAAATCACAGTATCTCATGATGAATAGATACGAAATTAACTTGAGAGCTCTCTCGGCTGGTTAAGGAAGTCCTCAAGTTGTAATAATACTCTACTTTACGCAAAGAAGCACTGTTTAATAGTTCACCATCATAAGATCAGAAGAAGCAAATTAAGTTAAAGTGTTCATTCAGCTGATTTGAATGGCTCCTCGGGTGGTAATGACATACCCTACTACACTCGGAGAAGCTCCATTAGAAATTCAACATCTCAAGTTGGTTAGGAGCAAAATTAGGAACAGAGCACTCTCTACCGATTAGATTGGTTTTTCCAGTTTGAGTAAATTTTGTAATTATACCACATTCAGAAAAGCTAAAAGTATGAACCCTATTGGGAGGGGCGATGGGCCTCATATATTATAAACGGGGTTTAATAATATTATAGACCTATGATCTGCGATGAAGAGCTATCTAACACAGAAATGATAAACCATTGTGTAGTAATTTGCAGCTTTTTTTTCTTCTCTCATATTTTGATTGTCCCATATCCCGCTGTATCAATTTCAATAGGTCGTAACGCTTACACACGAAGCCTTGCCTATATTAGCTAGTTTTAGAGGGCCGCCTTAAAAAAGGTAGGAAGAGATATTGAGGATGGGTAATAACATCAACCCGGAACTTGCTCATCTACCACGGTCACTATCATCGTAAGCTGAAAGGCCGGCTGGATAACAAAAGGCCCTTGCGACAAAGACATGCCCCAAGAAGAGAAGTGAAGGAGTGGGTTAGGAAAAACGTAATACAAAAGAAAAAAAACGAATAGCAATCATCACGAAAATCGGTCGAAAACGTTTGGGACAACAAGATACGAGCAAAGTGAGGAGCGTCATCCCTATCAGCTGAGTGACCTAAAATCTCTCCTGTTCACCTTTTGGACGTTGAAAGTTGATAGGGAGCCTCTCTGGGATAACAAGAGACGAATGAGTCCATCCTGATCACCTATCTGTACCAATAGTTTTGTCGGCTGTATGATTACAACGAAATTTAATAAGGAGCCTCTCAAGGATATCATGGGAGGAACGAAATAATGGGCTCCCCCCTGTGCTCAAACTGACCGATTCGCGTGACATATTGAGCAACATGCTTCGCGAACCAGCGGCATGTAAATAGGAAAGCATTTTGTTAACAAATTTTCCATTGATTAAGACAAAATTACTATCAACCACGGTTCACCTAGCAACCAATAGATACTTTTCACCTACTTATATTTTACATATATATCAATCCGAAAAGTTAGTTCTGCTTACTCAACTGTGTTTTCCCGAATGTTTTTCACGGATTTGTCTTAGAATAGTCTGAAACAAATATATGTTTTTATTACAACCCCCCTCCCCCAGCCCTTTCATACTTAGATTGTTCCATATCCCACTGGATCAATTTCAAAAGGTCGTCCCGTTTATATATGAAGCCTTGCCTATATGACCTGGTTTTAGAGGGCCGCCTTAAAAAGGGTAGGGAGAGATATTGAGGATGGGCAATAACGTCAACCCGGAACTTGCTCTTCTAGCAAGGTCACTGTAATCGTAAGCTGAAAGGACGGCTGGATAACAAAACGCCCTTGCGACAAAGACATGCCCCCAAGAAGGGAAGTGAAGGAGCGGGTTAGGGAAAAAGAAGACGTCGAATATTTAAAACCGGCCTTTTCCCCCCTTCGCTAAGCCAAAAGCACCGGCCAGGAGGGTTCAAGTCCTACACGATAAGGGAGGTCTCTCCGAGGCAAATGGGACAGGGGAAGGTCCCGGGATTGTTCTGAAGCCTCTCAGTTTCGACCCACCAAAGGCCTTTCGCCTCTCCGTGAACAGACGTGACTGATGTGGGAGTCACGCATGATGGACGGGCGGCCGTTTTCCAAGACCCCTCGTAAAGCGCAGACAGGGTTTATGACTGGAGACGGAACACGCTACCCGGTCAGCGTTTCGCTAAATAATGAATGAATACCTAAATACAAATACAAATATTTAAATTCTTATATCCTCCACAGACCTGAACGTGCATAAACAACAATTAAAATTTTTTTTGTTTTTCTGGGGTGTTAGGGGCTTAAGTAAGACGAAAATGTGAACATCTATACTATTTATAAGAATGAAACTCCGTCTGTCTGTTTGTTTGTTTGTCTGTTTGTTTGTCTGCTTGTCGTGTCTATGCACGGCCAAACGGCTGAGTGGGAGGAGTCTACGAGTGGGGGGATCTTCTTGGGATTTTCCGATAGGGTGTATAAGCGAATTTAAAATTACGTTTTTTCCGATTAAAATATACCCCATAAAAGTACGTTTTTTGGAACGGTTTTTGCGGGCGAAATAAAGGTTTGATCCCAACGAATCTGAATCCGAAATCGGATATCGAAAAAAGTGACGGGAAGTTGGTCAAAATGCGAGGGGAAGCGAGGCGAAGCGATTAAAATGACAAGTTAATCGAGCCCACCGCCGTTTCACAATGTTGCTTACCAGAAGGAGCTCGATGACTCTGGGCGTTTCCCATTTGCACTTCTACGCACATTTCAACAGAATAAATACGGGTTTTTTCCTACACATATACAGCAATACCTTGCGAGCGAAGTGAGCAACATCCTCAAATTAACTTTTTTGTGGTTCCACGTAGTTTTATAGGATTTATTGTGTTTGTAAGAATTTCCAACAGAAAAAAAGTCTGCCAAGTTGGGTGGGTAGTATAACTTCGTCAAGCGAGCGAAGCGAGCAGCATTCCCTACAGAAGTTAAACCTACCCTTAGAGATCTACCGTTTGCGAGCGAAGCAAGCAACATCCCCTACATGTGTCAATTGTAGTACATCGCATGTATACAGCTACACCTTGCGAGCGAAGCGAGCAACCTAAGGGGGGGGGGGGACCACGGTTTTTCCTACACATATACAGCCGTTCCGAGCGATGGAAGCGAGCAACATCCCCTACACACCCTTAGGGATGTGCCGTTTGCGAGTGAAGCGAGCAACATTCCCTACATGCCCCACTTTGCGAGCGAAGCGAGCAACATTCCCTACATGCCACACTTTGCGAGCGAAGCGAGCAATATTCCCTAGATGCCACTCTTTGGGGGCGAAGCGAGCAATTTAATGGGGCGTCCGGGGGGCTGGCCCCCCGGCTGGACGTGGAGGTGAGTGAAGCGAGTCGGAGCGGCTAGTTTTGAATAAAATATATTTCTGTTAAAAATTGCGAAATGTCAAAATAAATAGACATTAGGAATCTGCCCCCCCCCCCCCCCCCCTCGGCCGATCTGCAGTCACACCACAAAAGTTCTGCATCTACGTTCACAGAGTAAAAGGTTTTTTCTTTACCCTTCTTCCCTGGGATTTGAGGGCTGTTTTCATTTTACGAATTTTGGTTTCGCTCTTAAATACTGTTACTGGTAGAAGGAACGTTCGGGCCTCACTCATCAGCCTCACAGTCTGGGTCACCTGCTTCTTGTTCTTCATCACAGGGTCATAGCCACTCCCTGTTCTTCATCACAGAGTAGTTCTTCAAAGTTGTTGTTGTAATCTTGATTTTTCTGGATTTCACCAGTCATTATCTCTAGTTATGTCCTCTCCAACAGAATTCCACCATTAGGCACCACTTTCTGTATTTCTAGATCATCAAAATTGAGATCCTCATCAACATCTCCACCCCCAAAGCTCTACTCTGAAGCATCATCAACCAAAATGGCACAATGATGCTTCCAGCGAAATTTGGCAGTTGACAGCAAACAACAAACCCTGAAAAATAAAAATCGGTGAAATTAAATTAGATTATCATTGAAATTGATACTTTTGACTAATGCAAATTAGGTTGAGTATAATTTGTTCCTGATTGAGTCCAACGAGTATCCATTCAATTGGACCAATGCCCATTTAAATTGACGACCCAGGATGGACACAAAGTCCTGTATGATTCAGCTGTACGAGGAAAGCATCTAAGCATTTTGTGATTCAATTAGCAAATTTTCGTAGAAAATGAACTATTGCAATGGCTAGAAATATTTTAAGATCAAAATTTTTGAAACTTTTCTTCGTTGGAGTCCGTTTTGAGGCATTGAGGCATGTGTGTGTTTGTGCTTGCGTGCGTTTGTGTGTGTGCGCAGGTGTGTGTCATTCCAGACGGTAACACTCCTTAGGATTGAGAAAAAAAATGTTTAAATCCGTTCTTGCGCCAAAAAATCAAGCTTTCTAAACGAAAGGATGAGCCAGCACTTTTTGAGCATATTAAATTGGTAAAATTTCAAAAATGTGCTTAAAAAAAAAAAAAAAAAAAAAACTGAAAATAGCTAAAAACGGCTAAAAATTGTTTAATTTATAATTTTTGGCAAAAATTTCACAAATGAAGTTTATTAACTATAAAATAGATTATTGAAAAATTTACGTACGAAATTATGCTGAAAAATGTTCTTAAATTTCATTAAAATTTGCTAAAAAAATCGATGAAACCTGCAAAAAAATAAAAATTCAAAACTCCTATTTGGATAGTAGACTATAATCTGCAATACGTTTTTATGCTATAAAAGTTCAATTTAAAAAAAAAATTAAAATTTCAATACTATCTAACCTTATACAATACGATAATTTACGAAAATTCGCTCATACGATCATGCTGCATGACTGGCACATTTTTTGTAAGGTTTCATGGTATTAGCTCAAGGCTAAAGCTCCATGTTAGAATACTGAGTACATGTCCGTTACCAAGCGATTCACAAAGTTGCGGTGTACCCTGGTGTAGAAGGTTTAATTGACAGATTTCCCCACAATCAACGTAGAATACATTACCTTGGTCGTCGCGCATTCTGCAAGCTGAACTCAGTGTGGCGGGCCGGTTCCTGGAGAGCACCGCAGGAATTGAACCCGACCGCCGGGTTTCTATTAAGAACGAGATTTTCACTCCGAGTGATTTAGAGGGCTTTTCACCTGTGAATAAACCAAGTTGAGGCGGAGAGCTTAAATGGAAGAGCGGCAACTCGCGTCTCTAAATGGCCGATGAGGTGAGGGGCTCCCTCGGCCCATTTATGAAACGACACCGGGGCGGCCTCTCCTTCACCTGCACGACGAGCGGGAAATGCCACCCTGTAATTGAACATCCGGGCAATTAATTCATTCGGGCTCTCTTAGAAACGAAACGCTCCATCCTGGAGTGAGTTGAATCAATTATTTTTTCCAATTTGAACGTCTTTCACGACGACCCTGGAAACATAGGGTAGCTCATCAAACTGGCTGTCTAGCTTTATTTATACATGGGTGAACTGGCACCAGTTAGCACCAATCCAAAAACAACTTATGCGTAGCAAAAATATCAATTTATCTATTAAAGGTGTGACAATTACCGTCAGATCCAAGAGAATGCGCGTCTATCCGTCGCTCTCACGCCGGGTTGAACGCGTCATTCTCGAGTTCTTGGAATGCTGTGGTTGGCAATAGATGAGGATCCGAGAACCGGAAAATCATCTTCTCCGAATATAGCACATTACGCTATCAGTAAGAGTTGTATCTCTTATTGTTCTGTCACACCCCCCTCTCTCTATGAGTTTGGATTTAGGCCCCACTGCACCTCTGGGGGCGATCTAAGTCCGTTATTACAAAGGAATTAACAGTGGATGCCGTACTTCTTCATCACAACAACAAGCAATTAGTGTAATAATTCAAATACGAAAATTTTAATTTAAATAATTAACATACATGCGCGAATGTCCTAAAAAAGTTAGTCGAAAAAACAAAAAGCTCTAAGAAGGCGTATTTCCCTATAAAAAAAAACTTGAACAGGGACATTGTTTTTTGGGCATCCATGGCGGTGAAGACAGCCTGGTTAAAGTTCTCCTCGGTTAATTCATTCACAAATGATTCCTTGCTGAACGGTAGATGGGGCAAACAACTAATATATGATAGAGGTCCTCCACCATTCCAGAGTTGCATAAGGTAGGTGCACACCTCCAAAGGTCTGAAGCGATATATGTAGCCGTGTATGGAGATAGAAGCACTGTACTTCCCGGGCAGGCACAACTATACTATGATCCTCTTATGAGTGAATGGTTTATTCAGCTCCAAGTAGCTCCGTGAAGAGTTTCCACCAAATGCCAGGGATGTTTAGAAAGTACTATAACGAGAGTTAACAAGCCACTCGGTATCCCAACCGTATAGCGCATCCCTGACCTTTTTGAAGATTTTGCTTACATTTTGTTGGAGGTCCTTCTTCGAAGCTGGTGGTCAACAGAGGTCACAGTTAAACCTGCTATGGAGAGTTTTCAGCTGAGACCACCAATTGGGTTTGGGAATGTTCGATCCACTGCCATGGCGGCGAATGAGAACATTCAAGCATCCACATGGATAATGCTCATCCTCGATCAGCCAGAGTCACTGAACCCAATACAGCGCCCTCTCAAGAACTGGAAGTGACGTATGGGTAATGCCAGCCTCCATACGCACATATAATTAAGTGTGTTGCTTTGAAGGCCAAGTAAACGTTTATAAAACCCAATCCGTACCCTCTCCAGCATATCAGTGTATCGCAGGGCCCAAAATGGAATTGTAACGTTACGCATTCAATTTCACAACGCACTTCAATGTTTTGGCCAAATCTAAATATTAACAAGTTTTTATCAATATTAGTATGGAGTCGTCACCATATTGTGACTTAACTGCTTCTATGTCTGACCCTCTTTTTAAAGTTACCAGTAATTAAAATGTGATGAAATGTTGACTGAATGCTCACATACAACCCAAAAAGCTGGTATTTACACTGGGCACTCAAACTTTTAAGCTCAGTTATAAAACGACACCAGGGCGGCCTCTTCTTCACCTAAACGACGAGCGGGAAATGCCACCCTCTAATTGAACATCTGCGCAATTAATTTACTTGGGCTCTCTTAGAAACGAAAGGCTCCGTCCTCGAGTGAGTTGAATCAATTATTTTTTCCACTTTGAACGTCTTTCACGACGACCCTGGAAACAAACGGTAGCCCTTAAAACAGACTGTAGAAAGGGATTGTACAATTACGCATTCAATTTCTGAAAACACATCGGAGTATTGGCCGAATCCAAATGTTAGCATGTTTTATCAATAGTAGCATATTTATAGTCGTCACTTATATTACTTAACTGCCTCTAAGGCTTACCCTCCTTCTAAAATTATTACCTACTAATAGAAATGTGATGAAATGTTGAGTAAATGCTCACATACAGTCTACAAAGTTGGCAATTACACTGGCCCATTTCATAAAACAACAAGTTAGGTACAAATCTACAAGTTAACAAGTACAGGTACTTGTAATGCACGCTAAACTATAACAAGTGTTTCACCAAAACAAAGAGTACAAGTGCAGAATAGTTACACTTGCAGAAGCTAAGTTTACAAGCGTAGCAGAAAATAAAATTGGCTTGTGGGGACAAACGAAATGAACATCGTCAAGTGGGATGCCAAAATTGAAGTTTCGTCAGCGAAACATGATATAAAAACGATGTATTAAGTACATGATAAGTTGTTTATCGTTCATAACAAGGTGTAATGATTGTAAGACAGACAAATTATATACTGAAAAGTGGAGAAAGTGTGTATTTGATTTCAACTTATTCTGATGGCTGGCATAATCGGATTTTTCTCCTTCATTCAGCGGAAATTATTAATCAGTTGTTCATTAAGTCTTGATACTGCTAGGTTAGGAATGTCGTCTGTCACTTTGAGATGATCTTCACACTTCACTTCGTTCTTCAATGATGGGTAGATCCCCAATTCCCGATCAGGAAAAATTGTACAGGGTCACACTGCATTTGAATCTATCTACCACAAATTGAGCGTTTATTCGTGGCCCGAAAAATCGTCCGCGCCTTCAACGCAGAATGCTTCTGTCTAGTCTGTATTCTCCAGCAGAATATGATTTCCCAATATTAAATACCGAAAAATTTCCCTCACTATGCTGGAAAATAACAAGTTTACAGTGAATGGACGTGTAGTAAAAATCAGCCATTTCTTACCACTGTCAAACAGCGACTTGTACACAATGATAGGGAAAAACTTGTAACTTGTCTAAATTCGCCAGTACACTTGTTAATTTTCACTGTGTACTACAAGTCTATACTTGTACCTTTATGAAACGCTTGTACACTCATTTTCTACAATTCGTACATAAAATTGGCTTGTAACTTGTCACTTGTTGCTTTATGAAATAGGCTCCTGGAGTGAGTTGAATCAATTATTTTTTCCACTTCGAACGTCGTTCAGGACAGCCCGAGAAACAATTGGTAGCCCGTCAAATTGACTGTCGAAAAAATAGAATTGTATGGTAACATCCAATTTTTGAACACTCGTCAATGTTTGGGCCAAATCAAAACATTAACAAGTTTTATCAATGCTAGCATGTAGTCGTCACTAATGACCTAAAAAATTATGAGTCATAAAAATGTCTTGAAATGTTGACTGAATTTTCACATACAACCTACGAAGCTGAGAGTTTCACTGGACACTCCTAGTTAATTTTTAAGCTCCCACTTGTTTTTTTCTTTTTTGCCAATATACAAAGCTGAGATTCGAGGCGGAATCAGCAAGAGCTGGCGAGTTGTAGTGGCTGAGTGCCATGAGTTGAGGGGAGCTTGCATCCTTTTTTTCAACTGCGTTGAATCTATATCTGAGGTCAAAAGTGTGAAATTCGATCAGACGAAAGTTCACCTTTGCCTGGCGATCCGCCCGCAGGCCGGCCAAAAGGCCCAGCCCCAAACATGAAGTTACCTTTCAATTTCAAAATAATCTGATTGGTTAAAAACACACGTACATATGATCAATCGTTTAATAAATAATAATGAGGTTGCCGTAGTAACTATGAGGAATGTGAAGGGGTTGACGCCAATAGATTTAACCCGCTTCAGGTTATACTTGATCGGCAACACCTCCAGGTCGTGAGGGTGTGGTATGAATTTTTTCACGTCTCGTGCAGAGCATCCATCATTGGACAAAGGGGGAAAAATCGTGTAGATGCTGTAACTGTAAAGGTGGTCGTCCATTAGGTCGGCAGAGCGGCGCGGCGCGGCGCGGCGCGGCGCGGCGCGGCGCGGCGCGGCGCTAAAATCTTGAGGTTCGTCCACTATGGGGCGGATTTCATTTTTCGACCCGCCGTTTTGCCAGTCCCGCGTCAACCGTCGCACAGTGGGGCCAAATGGCCAAAAATGGGGAAAAAATCATTATCTTTGAAATGAATGAGTGTTTTGACTTGGGAATGGTTTCATTCGATTCAGAATACAAAAATACATTAGAAAATTATGTTTTCTGAAGTTTAAAATTATTATTTTAGCACTAAATCTTGTGACTTTTGAAAAAATTAAAGTTAATAAAAGTGGGAAAGGGTGTGAAAAATTTACTGATCATTTACCAACTTTTCGTAGAAAAAGTTGTCTTTTTCGTTTCAGACAGAAGTCGTGGAATACGGTGATAATGGTTGTTTGAATTAAGGTTTCTTTATAAATATGTATGTAGGTATATTATACAGGTAGGTTTTAGCTTCGGCAAAGTGTGATGCTGATTATTGAGATTCGGTCAGGTGATTGAGTAAATTTTGTTCCCGAGCTTTCGTCGGTTTATTCCATCATCTTCAGGAGGTCTACGGACAGACTTTACAGTATTAAATACAGTACCTTTACAAAATAATTAAATTAGTGTTAAGTGATTAAACTTTTGCAAAATTAATAATTCCTTTGCTTCCTCACTTAATGGAAGAATCTTTGGAAGTAAAAGTCAAATCGGCTAGACCTTGAAAAGGTCTAGCCGCATTGTTTACCGTTCTCGCATCTTGAAAAAATATTCTCATAGTTGAATTTCCGATTTGAGTATAGTTGATTGTCGTAATTTCGTGACAGATTTTCGTAACACAAATTCGTGATGTTCAGGCGAAATGGTAGCTTCGTCGTCAATCCCAAAGAAGGAGCGAAAAAGTGCTAATCATGATCATTCGAGCTAATTTTCGTAAATTATTGTATTGTATAATGTTAAATGCTTTTAAAATTTGAGCTTTTTGAGTGTAAAGAAATTGTTGGCTATCATTCTTATTAATCTTTATGGCAGAAAACGATTCAAAATTATAATCTGTTATTCAAAAAGAGATTTTGGATTTTTTCTTCTTCAGTTTTTATAGATTTTTTTAAAAGCAAATTTACATAACATTTAATTAAATCTTTCAGCATAATTTTGAACGTAAAATTTTCAATGTTCTATTTTATAGTTAATAAACTTTATTTGAGCAATATTCCACCAAGAAATATAAATTCAATCATTTTCAGCCGTATTTAGCCATTTTTAGTGATTTTTTCAACACATTTTTTGAAATTTGACCAATCTAATGTGTGACGGCAAAGACGGTCTCGCTATGTCTTCGATCACATTTCAATCCACTACACCTGAATACGGTGGAATACGGCGATGAAATTTGTACAGCTTCTTGATAATGGTCAGAACTTCAAGAAAAAAAATGAGCCAAACCAATGGAAGGCGAAGCTCGTTTTTCCTATGCCTCCCAAGCTGTATTTCGCAATAACACCCAAATCTGGAGCTAATGTTCAAGCCATTATGTTTTGAGAAAATAATCAGTATTTCTTAAAAATTAGGAAGTCTAGAACGCACATAATACCTAATCTTATAATTTTAGCCTGCTATTCAAATGGCTGTTCAAATTATTGCAATTTTAATTTTCAAAAAGGGAAACTGATTTGGCTTCTTGTTTAGCAGGTTATTCATAAGAATGGCTTGTTCATTATATGATAAGAAACAATGAGAGAATTCAGTTAAAAATGGCCGAGGTCGCACGAGCGCTTACGAAAATTGGCGAGGTCGAAAATTTTCCGCTTCGCCCTTCGTCCACTAGGTCGGTGGGGCCGCGCCGCGCCGCGCCGCGCCGCGTTCCAGAAGTTTGGAGAGCGGTCGAGAGCGGAAATTTTTCGACTCACCCGCGCCGCGCCGCGCTGCCGACCTAGTGGACGGACTGCCATTCATTTACATTATATTTCTAGAGAAAGATTTTGGCGTCGCGCCGCGCCGCGCCGCTCTGCCGACCTAATGGACGACCACCTTAAGACCCCTGTAATCCAGATGAATTCACACTCAAAGGAGTGCGGATTAGCAGTTGGATTTTCGGAGTTCCTGTGTATTTGTTTTTCCAATTGTCGCTGTTTACTTTGTCATTATTACTCAACACCATCGAACAGTTCGGTATTTTTTTAAATGGAGTAAAGTCAGTCAATTAAGTATTTATTTGAACATAATTTTACATTTACATAGAATTTTCGCACCCAATCAAATGAAAGTACCAAATCATCGTCCATAATAGAATTTGATTATTTTCAGAGAGAGGGGTCATTCTCAGTAATGCGAGCTATTGACTAGCGTTTCTAGTTGAAGTATTAGGTATCTAGCGATATGCTAGTCTCGCATTGCCAATCCTTCTGTACTGCAGGAGTTGTATTGCCCGGCGGTATAGAAATAGTTCATCCCTTTTCTGAACTTTATGAATCGATACAATGATAGGTATTACACCAGTTCGGTTCGGTGGAGGGATATTGCGGAGAAGAATAATTATAACCACGCATGAGCTATGAATTGATGCTTTATTTACGTAGTTAACATAAAATATAACCGTACAACCCTACAAACTTACGAGAATGTGTGTTTATCATAAATAAAGGAGTTAATTCATTCATAATTCATTCATTTATTCATAAACTATAACCACCGCAAACATGAGGGAGTGACGGGAGTCGCTTCACTCGCGATCCGCGCTTGCGATGGGGGAAAAGAGGCTGGTGCCCCATCAGCGGTTTCGTACTACCTACCAGCTGAATGTAGGTACACTTCCAAGAACCGAATAGCCGTCATTCCGTCACTGCAATGACGAGACTCGCCGAGATAATAGAGAGTTCCTGGTTACTACAGTGTTCTCATACGGTGTACGTGAATCTAGGGAAAATCAAAATTTCGCTAACACGCTGGCTGTTGCTACGGTGCAAGCTTAGTGTTTCACATGTCGTCTCTTATTAAATGTTTTGAAACCTGATGCTGATTCCAACATTCGCCATCTTGTATTTCTCCGACTGTTTTCCTTCAACCTGATCTCAGTTTCCATCATCCATCATCGACCCATCGTGTTGTTTTATTGTTTTGTTTTCGACTCGTAGTGATAGGTATTTGGAAAGTGAACCTTTGTATTCTGCCAAAAAAATTTCTTAGCCCCTCTCTCAAAATTTATTGGTTACGTTTCATGATACGTAGATTTCAAAAATCGAATCAGTCCGTCGTCCGTCTGTCCGCCGTTTTATTTGTGCAACGAAATTCAGCGAGAAGTATTAGACATCGTAGTTTATATCACCATATCACGCAAGTTTATTGAGCACAGACGATTTCGTCGATGTGTTCCATTGAGTGAATTTTTAGTTATTATCCACTTCCCCTGTGAATTATTTGAATCCCCTTACACGAAAATCACATCACGGTAGATTTCCATTGTAACCCAGCAGCCTGTTGGTAGCTCCATATTTAATTTTAGCTTTGTAGATTGTAACAACAACAAAGTGATGAACAAATTAATCATGTTAGGGCAGGTTTCCCCAACTCTCCAGGTATTCTAGTTAGATGATAGATTTTATTTATTTCAGTAGAGACACATACGTATGATGATAGTACAGAAGTAGAACTATGCTACTCACCTAGCTTACTTTTCCAATGGTAGGCTTGACCCGTGCTGTTGGTTAAGGTCTGGGCGATCTACCCATAATTTCAAACATAGCACGTTGATATAACATCGGATATGCGTCTACATAATCTACACGGCTCAAATATTATAACTACAATGGCATTTGATGTCCCTATAAGTAGAAAAACTTGCTATAGTAAAATTATTGTTTTATAATATTATACGTAAATACTATTTAGTATAGTTTCGCAATCCGCTGCCCCATTTTTCACAAGTCACGTTAAAATTTGCTTTTTGTAGTTTGGTCTAGTACCTATAATCTTGAACTCTTTTCATATGACTATCTAGCGCTCTGTGAATGATGTACATAATAAATTTTGGAGTGTGTGTTAACAGCGTTAATCTTGGTCTTGGTGCAATTACATTCCCTGCGACTACATGTCTTGTGGTATATGCTGGATTACGCTGTGAATTTATTATTTGTGGATACTTATGGAATTGCAAAAGTAAATTTTTAACATATAGTTGCCTTATGGTAAACAGCTTCGCTATATTATATAGTTACATTTATAGATAGAGTCCTAGGCGGTAATGACAACATTATGATTTTTATTAAACTCTTTCTATTAACTTCGATTCTCTTCTTTCTTGCTTGCTTGCTTGCTTTCTTTCTTGAGACAAAATTTCAGATCGATTTTTAACCCACTTCCCGATATCCAATCGATCTGAAATTTTGCACACAAGTTCATGCTGGCGTACATTTTAATCTATCAAATTTTTGCGAAGAAAAAGTTAGTTATACTATACATTTTCGAAAATTTGAAATTTAATATGGGACACCTTACACGTGTTGTGTATTGTAGGGAGGAGGAGTGAGGGAGGAGGAGGATGAGGAGGAGGAGGAGGGAGGAGGAGGAGGGAGGAAGAGGAGGAGGGAGGAGGAGGAGGGGGAGGAGTGAGGGAGAAGGAGGAGGAGGAGGAGGGAGGAAGAGGAGGGGGAGGAGGAGGAGGAGGGAGGAGGGGGAGGAGTGAAGGAGGAGGAGGATGAGGGGGGAGGTCAATAAAATATTAAATGATTTTCCTTGTCAATTTAATTTAAGTTATTATCAATGTGATTTTGTTTCAATTTACTGTTGCCAAGAAACTACCAAATATTGAAACAACAATAAAATTAACTGAGAACATGAGAAAAAGAAAGAGTTACATTAAAAACTTGTTTTTATGGGTTCATTTTTTTCATAATGATTTTTTGGCGTACGTGAAATTTATTTATATATTAGGAATATGTTCCCCCCTTGCTAATATTCCATATTGAAGCACAGATTGTAGCATACTGTAATAAATACGTTTTATCGTATCTCTCGGAAGTGAGTGTATAATGTTGTTAAAAATGTCCATACAATTCTTAGTCTTATCGTGAGTATAGACAATATGGGGTTTCCAATTTAGCGCATCGTCCAGCACTATACTTAGATACTTATGCATGGCAACGCGCTCTATTGCGCCATAAGAACAGATGATATTTGATTTGCATGTATGTAATGTGATGGATAAATCTTTCTCACCAAAACAAGTTTTGTGTCCTCCATAAATAATCAATCTTGACTTTTTTGTGTTCAAAGTTAAGATAGTTTTCATAGAACCATTATCCTACCACGTTGATCACTAGGTTTGCATTGATAAATAAATTTTCCCATGTGCTACCTTCAACCAACACCGGCAGTGTCATCCGCAAATAGTGTTTTGTGATTCTAGAAGAGCCACTTCGTTTATATACACCAAAAACAATATTGGTCTGTAACGAACTTAGGTCGCCCCCAGAGGTGCAATGGGGCCTAAATCCGCCCTCATAGAGTGAAGGGGGTGTGACAGTACCATAAGAGATACAACTCGTACTAATAGCGTATGTGCTATGTTTGGAGAAGATGATTATCCGGTTCTCGGATCCTCATCTATCGCCAACCACAGAATTTCAAGAACTCGAGATTGGCGTTCAACTCTGCGCTCAAAGACAGATAGACGCGCATTCTCTTGGAATTGACGGAAACTGTCACACTTCTCCCCTGAAAAACATACTTGATTGAAGAGCAAGTATGAAAACCAGGTGGAATAGTTTAATGGTTGAGAACTGATACCCACTCATATATAGCTGCATTGGCGATTGAGGATAAAAAAGAGAAATTAAAACAGGATGGATTGTCAATGAATCTTCATATGAAGTGTTCATTAGGTAATTAACCCCCAATCAAAGATTGGAACAATCGGGAATAATATAACTTGCTCGACTTTGGAGACTTAGAGTGGGAGCTGCCCACTTTGGAGACATGACAATGGGGACTATGCCCTGGGGATAGTAACTTGCTCAACATTGGAGACTTAAAGTGGAAGATGCCCACTTTGGGGACTTATGAAATAGGGAGCGATGCCCTGGGTTTGGGAACTATGCCCTTGGAAGAAATGAAGTAAGTATGTTAAATAGAAATAATATGAGGGGATAAATTGAGAAATTAAAGAACCAATGAAAGTATTTTTATGTATCTAAGGGAGTATAATGGGTATTCCTTCTGGAAACACGGGCCATGTTTCTTCTGAAACATTAACGCCCACAATAATAGTGGATCGGATTACTAGGCGTCAGCCGTACATAATCCTAACCATGCTCTCCTACCATGTAATGGACTTAGATAGCCCCAGAGGTGCAATGGGGCCTAAATCCGCACTACATAGAGAGAGAGGGGGGTGAGACAGTACCATAAGAGATACAACTCGTACTAATAGCGTATGTGCTTTGTTCGGAGAAGATGATTTTCCGGTTCTCGGATCCTAATCTATCGCCAAACGCAGTATTCCAAGAACTCGAGGTGACGCGTTCAACCCGGCGCGACAGCGACGGATAGACGCGCATTCTCTTGGATCTGACGGGAACTGTCACAGGTCCTAATGTACTTACTTGGATTACTCCGAAGCCATTGTAACTGTCTTCACAGTTCACTGTCCCACATCTATATATTAATTTGCGGTTCTTTAGATTTTCAATTTTTCGCCAGCTCTCCAGGGTTTCTGGGCAGATGTGTGCCATGGAAAACTCTCATCCGAATTATCGATCGACTACAATCCAAGTGAAATCACCTGCCTCCAGTCGTTTCGTGTGACGTTGAACGTTTGTTTTCAACACAAAAAAACATATTATGCAACAGAAGATGTAATTTAACGACATCTCAAACCACACATAATTTTATTATTCAATACGTCAATGCCTATATACACGTTATGCGGTGATACTAATTTAGTATTATTGGTTGCTCCGCTCTAACTATACGTTTTCCCTTTATTTTCATATTTTTTCAAGCATTCAATGGTGTTTTGCGTATATTGAATTTCTCTTTGCAAATATAGGCCGTTTTATTCGCATACGATTCCAGTCTCTAGGAAGTTATGGCATAGTGAAATATTTAACCCGTTGTGTGGTAATTTATATTAGTATAGAAGTATAGAAAGTACTTATAGTATAGAAACTTTATTGACACGAAAGAACATAAATCACTCATAGTAGGTATACAAAAAATATAAGACACTATAAATAATCATTACCGATGATACCATAAAAAATAATAAAAATTTTACATTCTCTCTTGCCCACCGGAGAGAAGTTTGTAAAAAACTTGTGCTACTCGGTGGAGCTAAGTTCCTCAGCACTCAGATAAGTATAATAAATACAACCATGAATGAACTTAAGAAACAATAGCAAATCACTAAGTAAAGGGATTGAGGCTACCAAAAATAACTGACTTAAACTTAAACTGATAGAAAGTTCTTAAAATGAATGAAGGACCGGAATTGTTCTATATGAATATTAAGATTTTAAAATAAAAATAAAGCCTGTACGTTGGAATTTCTCTTATAAAATTCCGTTTTCAAATAGCACAGTGAAATATTCGAGGTTTTTGCTATTCTGGTGTAGGAGACAATTGACCTATTTTCCTCTCTAATGCCAGTTTTGAAGACAGTTTTGCAAAACACCATCAAAAATGTATTTTTTTCTTAATCCCTTAGTGTTAACGAGATTGAAAAGTTCCCGTTTTCGTCTCAATACGCACTGTCAGGCTCGTGAAACGCTTGGCCATAACCAGAGAGTAGCCTTCATATTTTCCCTATTTCCCTATATTTTAGGAAGAACGACAAACGCCAAGGGCCAGTGGAATGATTAGCCAAGCATGATGACAACTTTAAATAGATCAACGTTCATTTATTATTATAAATATTAAGACATCTGTTAGCCCTTCATGTACACCCCCCCCCCCCCCCCCCCCAAAGTGAAAGGGAGATTGAATCCCATACCTAAGCCTATGGTCCTTTAAAAATACCTGACTAAAATTCCGTTTTGTGCAGGTTTATCGGGCACGACGCGACTGAGGGAAACCGCGTGACGTTTTTCCTGAAGTGTCTGGATATGCTTGAGTGGGTGTCAGAGGGACCATTTTGGGCAGTAGGTGAGAAGAGGGTGTTTGCTTAGCGTTGGCTGAACGGCTCTCTGTTGATCCTGAATCCTCCTCAGCATTTGCGTCTCTCGCCGATCTTCGGCTGCCGATTCTTCTTGGCGTCATAGGTGCGCGGGCGCCGACAAGCGGAGACCTGCGACCGGTCAGTCTTCCATTGCTCCCTCAACGGACAAAACTCCGCCTCCGGACGGGTACACAACTTCAGAACTAAGACCTCAAGCTAATGCTCGTCAAACAGTTTTGTTCACTCATCAAGAGGCGTAAACGCTTCCCGAGTTGCCTCCTTTCGGCGGACTTAATCATCGCCCAGCAATTTCCTCCAAGTCGTTTCTAGTAATTATTTCCATTGTTCATTAGGTATCAGTTTTCGTGATGTAAGTCACTGGGCGGTTAACAATTCTCCTTACTCCTTCCAAGATGCGAGTGGGGGAATTTAGCCTCATTTCAACGTCACTTCATTTTTAGTAATCCGCTGACATCAGCGAACTCGTGTTTGTGTGAATTGGGTCAGAGAACTGGGTATTGAAGACTTTGGCTTATCCTTGTCTCGGATATTGTCCATTGTCAATTGTAAATTGTCGATATACGAGTTGACAGTTACACACAGAAAAATCAGAATATGAGAGTGTTGTTGAATACCTGTATGGTTTTCACAGCAAGATCTTAATTAAAGGTAGGTTTTCTACCTGGTAGAGAGAAAACTAATTAATTATGAATGGTCAGATAAATGACCATTAAATGGAGTCGGTTTCTCTGTCTGGGGGGAAAGTTATCCAATTGGAAGGCCGTAGGTTCAGGGAAAGAGCCTTCGGAAGGCGGGCGCTAGGCGGAGCGGACAGCTTGATGTATTGTGCAGATTAGCGCTAGATCAGTTTGAATTTAATTTATTACTCCGGTCCGCCTCAGCTACTTTGTCTTGGAGCCAGTGTGGGCTGAGTCTTCAAGTCCACTTTAAAAATACTTTCACGCCCCCGCCCGCCTCGCAAATCCCCGTTTTTCCATTTAACCATTTGGCAAAGAGGATTCCGCGGATGGCTCCGGAATCCGGGAGCCCACCCTATTTCCATTTACTCAAATCGTGATTTATCACTCATTACATCATTTTCTTGAAGCCGGGGAAGACCATTTTAAAAGATAAGGAATTACCGGAGAAGGGGATGGATGAGGTTATAAATCAGGGTAGTTGAGCAGTAGTTACCTAATTCCAACTACGTGAATTCAAAAAATCAATAAATTAGATCCCTTTATCAAATTTACCCTCGAGTTCGGCGGAAATAAACTATATTTTCTTGATCTGTCCATCTCTTTGGTAAACGAGAAGCATGATTTTTCAATTGATAGAAAAGATAAATATAGCGATAAAACGATCCATAGTACTTCAAATCACCCTTTAGTCCATAGGCATGCAGCGTTCCAAAGTATAATCAACCGATCACTGTGTCTATCTATTCCAATGAGTGAAGGAAATTTATCAAAAGAAAAATCCATTATCAAAAGCATAGCAGCATGTAATGGCTACGGCGGAGATCTCGTTGATACCATATGGGATAAGGTTCTTAGGAAAAAGAGTAGAGATAAAGTTTCCAACCTGGTTAGGGAAGATGTAACTTTAGAAGAAAAACAATGGATAAGTATACCTTATTATGGGAACATTTCTGATAAAACCGGCAAAATTCTATCATCGAGGGGTTACAAGGTGGGTTTTAAAACTAGAAATAGTCTTAGAGCATTACTAGGTTCCGTTAAAGACAAAATCAATCTTCAGGATAAAAGTGGGGTTTATAAACTAAAATGTTCTTGCGGCTACGAATATTGTGGTCAAACTGGTAGAAAATTCAGGAAAAGAATAGACGAGCATCAGGAGGATTTCAGGGAAAATATAAGTAGGTCTACATTTGCAAAACATCTTGAGAAATCCAGTCATACTTACAATTTTGATTTGACAGACAGACTGTAGAATTTCTTCATTTTTGTCCAAAGGGAGGTATTTTGAATGTACTTGAAAAATTCGATATTATCAAAAGTGACAGATCTGGTAAATGTTTAAATGAGGATATCCCTCAATATATTTCACCTCTGGTAACTCCATTTCTATAAAGCTTGGAATTATCCCTTCAAACTGTTGAACCCCCTTTCACTTTTTCTCATTAGCTATAATCCCCCTTCACTTTGCTTGCACTTAATTGGTTGTACCTCAAGCCCCCTTTCCTCAAGCCCCCTTTCCTTTCTCTCGACCAATGGGATTCAATCTCCCTTCAACTGTGACTATAATAACTGTATCCCTTCTAATGTGTGTTCAGTTATTGTTTGTTACTGATGATGGCCTATCCGTCGAAATAGATTTCACATTGTAACTCTTTATTTTTTCGTGGAAATAGACGTTTTTCACTAACTTCCGTTTTGAAAAGGGTTTCCTTCTTGAGATTTAGTTCGTATCCAACTACGTTTTAATTACTAACTTATGTAAACAGGGAAGTAATTACTAGGGCTGACTACTTCTATAGTTAACTACTAATGTTTTGTTGTAGAACTAATTACAAAATAAAGTAGATATCTACTGATAGCTAGTTACTGTATATAATTACTACATTTTATACTGATCAGTGAATCTTGTGTGCAGTGAATCATATGGCATTTTGTGTTGGGGTCACGCTCCCTCGCCAAAAAGAATTATCGCTGTACAAAGGAGGGCAGTTAGAGTTATCTATGGTATAGAGTTTATAGAGAGGACTGTCGTGTTGGCTTTATGGACCTTGGCATACTACCTTTTCCTTATATTGCTTCCGAATATACAAGGCAGCGGAAGCTTTGTTTTTGGACATTTTTTTGCTCCAAAATCAAAATTTTTACTTGCATTTTTTCGTTTCATGGCCTCCTGAACAAATTTGGTTTCCTTGTCCGTCTATCCGTTCGTCTGTCCGTCCTTCCGTCTGTCTGTCCACATTTCCTTGCAACAGCCATAACTTCCGCAATTTCATAAATTCTGTAACAGGAGTTTCAATTTTCATGATGGAGGGGTTAGTATTGATAAACGATCATGTATTCACTATTCTCGTCCGATTTTCCTGATTATTATTATTATTATTATTTATTTATTTTTATTTTATTTTTTTTTCTTGTTCAACTTTGAATTCGGTCGTTACGGAAAATGTAGCAGGCGTTTCAAATTTCGTGATGGAATGGAGTGAATGGAGGTGGTAATAACGATAAATCGTGATATTTTTATTATATTCATCAGACTTTTTGTGGCTGCTTTTAATGGTTGATCGATCCAAATTTCAGTCCAGTTATGCAACTTCGGAAATTTCAAATTTACTGTTGGTGAAGGGGGTGAAATGGTATGAAGGGATGGGGGGGGGGGGATTCCGAGAAATCATGATAGGTACTTTTGATACGATGTTCCCCCATCTCTAAAATTCTGAAATCTGATGTGGTAGTCTTAAATCTTAACTAATCATTATCATGGTCTGGAAATTATTTTCTCCGCAAACATCATCAATTAAAAGATAGACACTAGATACACCATTATGTAAAAATCAAAAAGTAAAATATAAACAATAGGTAACTATGTTATTTTTCTTTTCACTTGAATATACACACCCATACATATGAAAAAAATACCGTTAGATTTTGAAGAAAAAATGCGCGTAAAACCTTGGACCAGCCGGCAGAACGAAATACTTTCACTAGTTTCGTAGACTCAGAATCAACATAAAGCCTACTGAAAAAGCAGTGTGTGTGTGTGTGCGTGTGTATGTGTGTGTGGTTGGTTTTCCAACTTCAATTCGCTGGGGCAGTAGAAATGCGATTTTAGTCATTTGGACAATGTCCTATAGGGTGAATATTGGGGGGAAGATGGGGACTCGCAAATGGGTTTTCAGGAGTCATTGAAAATACGCAGTTCGTATATGAAGTTGCTTCTGACACGAGTCCCCAACATCCACGGTCGTCAAGCGCTATGGCGAAATATCAATTAACCCCGAACAAGAGTTTGAAGGGAGGGGAACTACTGACACCCGGCTGGGGGTGGCCGTGAGCAGGGGGGTGGATTTCAAAACTGGAAGCAGGACATGCGATAACACTCCATCAGGAAATTGATATGAATGTGACACTGGCAGGAGGGCTAGGAGCGATATCCTCGTCGGCGGAACAAGGGAGTAAGCTGACCCTCTACTCACTCAACTGACCTCCGAACCCCCGGCATAAAGCAGGGGTTGGCTCGAGTGGAAAGTGAGCCCTTTCTTTGTTTTTCTGGAGGCCCGAGCTTCCCATCCGCCCCCCTTGGAGACCCAGTTGTGTTTGGCAGCTTCCCCCTCTCCCGGCCCTTTCACCGGATGTCACCAGCAAGCGATCGCCCGTCCTCCGGTGCTGGACAGGATAATACCTGCATGGCTACCATTAATAATGTTGACGCTCTTAAGATACAATGGCGCGGTGGGGTGTTGACCCAATTTACCAGGAGTTGATCGTCCAGAGACTTCAACCGGCTCTCCATCAGTGTCTGCCAGAGAATGAACTTACCTTTGACAATTTTTTCGTCATAATAATCACCCTCATTTTGAGATTGGAGTAGATTAAAAACTTCTACCAAGTTGGGGGTGGGCAGTATAGCTTCCTCACGAATTGTAACATGGACATATAGAATTAGTTGAAATACGAGTCGAAATGATTCAATGCTAAATAAAACAGTATCTAATACGTGTTCATACACGCTAGAATGCAAATTTGTGTAGAATGTTTGCATGTAAGGAAATTGTCTAAAGGTAAATCCACACAATAATTGAAATTTTCATCAAAATCGATTTATTATTCTTGAAGTGTCATCTAATTTTGGTATTGCGTATGCCCAATAGTCCTGCTTAATGACGAGTCCAATAACTCCCGTTGTGAAGTTATTACTCATTGCAGTATTATTGCATCTAAGCCCCTCAACTTTCGATCAACGCGTGAATCTGTGTCATCAGTTAACATTCATAATGGAGGGCAGGACTAAAGATTTGACAAGGCAAAAACTTTAGTGCTGCCCTCCAACTTTTTAAAAATACAATTGATTGATGTACATCGTTTTTAGGATGTTTCAAATGTCAACGATGAAGAAGAGAGAAATCTAAAAATTCCAAATCATCTTTTAGAGAAATTTCGTAGAAAATGCCCCTTCAAGAGAATTAAGATATTCCGGCGAGGCGCGAATAAATATATATAATATAATATATATATATAATATATATAATTCTACAGGATAACTCTCCTTAGAGTTCAGATCGAAGAAATTCGGTTCTTTCGATCTCTTGCCGAAAAAGGAAGTTTCCAAATGAAAATATGAGTTCGTTGGCTAGAACTTTTTGAGCACATTAAATTGGTCAGATTCCAACCAGGGCCCCACTGCCAGGTGAATCCTAAGCCCCAGCCCCTTAAAGCACAACCTATTATTCTAACGAATTCGATAAAATACAAAGGGCATCATCCTGGATGCAACAACCTCTCGAGTTTGAACACTTTGAAATTAACACTTGTGCATGCTCACAGACTATTTATTCCGTTTCAATGATATATATTTATAGGGGACTGTTTAGGAGCTAACCTGCACAGTACCTGATGTTGTTATTTACCTAAATCGTTCCATTAGACTCAAAGTTTTTCCTGTGTCAATCGATATTAGTTTTGCGAATGCGCACTGGTTATTACAAGACCTATCACGATATATTATGTAGGGCATTTTCCTAAAGCATATACCCTCTTTGCCTACCGAGCTTTAACGAACTCGTACTAACAGATGATGAGCAATCGACGTTATGAGAATTTCACGTTTGCGCAAGCATGCAGGCTGCTGTTGATCCGACGGCACCCGACGACAAAATTATAGGGGACCATCTAGGAGCTAACCCGCACAATCCCTCAAAATTTCATCGAAATTGGACTGAAATTTGGTATAGTTTTAGACGTGACAAGGATTTACCACAGACAGAATGACAGATCAGCAATCTCTGAAACGCAAAAATTAAGTCGAAATTTTGATTATGGTTTTGGACGACAAACATTTTTTCGGCATCATTCACGAATACAAAGTTTAAGGTAAGTTGGTTTTGTCCTGTATTTTCACTTTGATTAATTGAGTATTTATTAATTGATTCATTTAGACACGGGCATGCTCAATTACAATTATATTAGTATATAAATATTCCCTTCAAATCATTGATTGGAAGGGTACAAGTATTTTAAACAATTAAATAGAAGATATTATAGGTAAAAAATTAACTATAATTTGCTGAACATGAAAAAATCGTTTTTCAGAGGGGCAAGAAAGGATTAAAAAAAGGCTGCGAATTATTACATAAAGGTTTATCGTTTATGTATTAGGTAGACCTTCTACGCAGATCACTGGTCTATAATTATTAAACTCCGTTTATAGTACCTAGGTATATTTACTATTGAAACTAGAAGGTTCGCCATCTCAAATGGGTTCACTCCATTACAGCACCAAAACCCCAAATTTTACGCTTTTTCTAGGACGTCCCTCTGAAGCTAGGTCATATTAGCAAGGCTTCGCATATTATAGGAGGGACGCTCTATTGAAATTGATCCAGGGGGACAACCTAAGTATTAGGAAAAAACGCTGCAAATTGGTTTATTATTATTAACAAGGGTTTATTATTTCTGTGTTACATAGCCCTTCTACGCAGATCATTGCAACATTGCACAATGGACGTTGCTAATCCAATATGTATTACAATATACATTACAATATATACATATATATAAAAATATATACGTAATAGTCCTAAAAACGTCTCGGTAGGTAAATTGGATTTGTTCCTAATTTTCACTTGATCGAACGCTTTCTGAGGACTCAACCTCACAGGTTTTTGAGGCTTTCCTAGCGGATTGGTGTGAGGGGTGAAGGTCCCGGATTTATGTTCCACGTCGGGATCCGCAGCCCCCTCCTTTACCAGCTGAGCAACTCCCGGGGAAAAGCCAGCTAGTTAATTACAAGTGGAGAAACCTCCGCCTACAACCCCAACCCCAACCCTTCTGGCCCCTCACACCACTTCTTGCTCCTCAGGTCTCCTGTTATACCTTCCTCAGCCGTCTCCCCGTCCCTCCATCCCTTCCGGCAATCCACTCAACGCTCCCCACAGACCGCACCGCGAAATCCCTTCAAGTTTACCGAACGAACAAACCTCTTTATCACTTTAAATATACAGAACTAGTTGGAAGGTTTATAAGTTTAACAACAATGCTTAGCGAGCGGATGGAGGGGGGCGCTTAGCTAAAGGATTAACCGAGCTCGAGGAATCTTTGTTATTCTATTGCTCCTTGATAGTTTTATAAATCGGTTAAAAGCTCATTATTTGGTCCGTTAATGCGTTTAATTCTCGGAAATATTCGGCTCATTAACCGCCTTAATGAGGTTTCAATATCTTACAAAATAAATCATTTTGTTAGCAGCAGATTGGTTGCAGATCACTATTGTACCGAATAATAATACGTTATTTGAATACAAGTTGTCACATTTGATGTTATCCCGATAAATTCAGTTTTTCTATATTCAATTCAAATGGTTTATTTGTACGAGTAGAAACCCTTTGGGTATTACAATAATGGATTTGTGCTTTTTTTCTCAAGTGATAACAGAAACGTAGAATAAGAATATTACTACATCACAGTCCATCTATAGGCATAGAATCCTTCTTCCACTTTTCTTCAAACAATACAGCTATTACCGTACTATAACGTCAGAGCACATAATTAGGTTAATTTCGTTGTAATACGAATCGAAATCAGTAAGAAATTGAGTAAGATTTCTGGAAATATGCAATACGGAATTATAGATAAAGAAAACTTAAATCTAGCTACAAAGGAATTAAACAACCTGGTGGGGGGGGGGGGATATGATTCTACTCATTCAGAGGCAAAGCTCTTAATTTTAGAGCTTGTATACAACAGCCAAAGATGTCTACAAACTTCTTCGGATTGCTATCCCAAGCTAGTGGTTCTTCTAACTGATACTAGATACGATCTGTAGGTATAGTGCCACTTTTAAAGTAATTCTGTATATACTTAGTCAGATAATGATTCCGAAATGGCGTGTATATCGGATATAGTAAATTTTTCCATACTATATTTCCGGTTGAATATGTCTCGTAGAGTTTTTTAGAAAACGGCGTAGTTTTCGAGTAACTTAAATGTAAGATACATTTTCAAAGATAAGCCTTTCTATTCCAAAAAAATGGGCAATCACTATACCTATTGAAAACATAATGTCACCGTCGAAAAACGGTGAGTAATACTTTCTGTTATACATAAATCCACTTTTGTGGCCAAAATATGAGGTGAAGTGCCGTTTGTTGGGCAAAACATTAAACAACTAGTTTAATTACGTACCTATTCAAGCAAGATAAACCGTAAAAAGAGGTTATCAGCATTTCGGCTATATGAGATACAAGGCGAGGTAAGATTCACGACTGAATGTTTATTGATTTATTAATTAACCCTGGCTAAACAATCATGCTGGACGCAGGTTTCTATAAATATAGAAACCTAACAGATCCTCCCTCGTAGCTGTTTGATCCCTCTTTGGTATCACTCTCTTGAGTCGATTGATATGACCGCGATGAAACTTGTCACCAACTTTAACACGATAGTGAATATCTCTGAATTTCTGAACCACGACTCCAAATTTCTCTTTCTCCATTTGACCCTAAAAGTGGACTGCAATCCGATCCCCTGGCTTTAACCTTCTCACTGCCAGAGCCCAAAATGAAGAACCACCCCTCTGTGGGGGTATTTTATGCGTACACAGGTATTTTATGCGTGCATTCCTTTTTTTTTAACTTTATATCAAACTAATCATATCATCGTTTATATCAATTTTCATCTTGCACCAAGAATACACATATGACGCACTAAGGTCACCGGTAGCCATCAAAGGACTGGGTGGAAACAGTTATCTTGGATACCATGAGGTCACTAGTGGACTAAGAAAAAATCATCTAGTGTGCCATAAGGACACCAGTGAACTCATTGTCGCGTAGGTATACACCATCATACTGAAAACTGTGGCCGCTGGCGACCTCGTGGCACTGTAGATTCCATATCGTACAGAAAACTGAGGTCACTGATGACCTCATGGCACAATAAGTGAGTTCATCACATTAGGGATAAAAAATTCGCGTCAGATGCCTAGAGACCAGCCAGTGCCTAGTAATGCATAAACAAAATATTAACTCGTGGATGACTCAAAAGTTAATTTCATTTAGTGATTTCCTGGAAACCTGTGAGGGCACCAGCGGCCTCATGGCAATATTCAAGCATCGGCTTTAAGGTCACCGGCGGCCACCTCATATTTAAAATATTTCAACTGTTGACGACGAAGAGAAGTTCGCAGTAGATGCGACCAACTGTAGAGATCAGTCTGAATCTATTCTCTTGCAGAAATATAAATAACTTACCTAGGAACAAGATTTATAAAGAGATTTACTGGGAAATATGTAGGAAACTGAACTATAAAAAGGAACAAAACGCAAAAATATCAAAAATAGACAAGAAAAATGTAGCAAATTTGTTTAACAAAGACCGGGATTCTGATGTTTTATCCTCATTCGATAATTGCTCCACTAGTTCTAATTTTGTACGGATCCTACATTCAAGGAACAGATCCGCTGGTGACACCCCTGTTGTCGCATATGCTGACTATGATATGCCATCAGGAATTGATGATGCACACCCTGCTCTATACTCTCCCCTGTAAGTGCTTCATCACGTAGTCCATTCATCATGCTCTGTACATTCCTCTCTGCCTGTCCATTCGTTGCAGAGTGTTATATGGGGCAGACGATTTCTGTGTAATCCCATTTCCTCTACGAAGTTTTTGGCTTATCAGACACCATGGTTAGGGTTAGTCCATATGCTTCCAAAAATCTGCCCAAACAATCTGTGGCGGCTCAAGAACTCACAGTTGTGACAGGGTACACTTCCTCTCATTTATTAGGCGCGTCCACCACCACCAAGAAATGTTTTTATAAACTAAAGAGTGGAAACCTAACACCGGCGTGAAACGGGAAAAAATTTCTAAGCATCTCAGCTACTTATTGGATCTGTAGCTATTGGTATACTTAACATTTCAATGTGCTCCTGTTTATGCAGATAAATTGTCATTTGAATTCCTGACTGACATAATGGTTCTCCGGAGGCAAATCTGTAGTGTTTTCGGAGTGTCTAGCGGCTCGCGACAGGAATTATATCAACAGAAATATTGAGTACTGTATCGTTAATAAATGTAAACTTTTGGTAACTCGAAAAACAAACCATTTTTGTCCATTTTTGTCTGGATCGCAGGATGTATTCCAGTCTTCGTCTATCATTCAATAATGAGTCACAACGTTATGCCAAATTTCCTGAGCGACACGACATACTTTTAATTATGTCACTTTATTTCAGGAAAAACTTCTCGAGAGTTTATAATGAAACTTGGTAAGAAGTTTCCTCAGAGATCATTAGCTTCTGGCTTGCCGCCGTTTTAACATAGACATGTTTTTGAGCTGGTGGTCAGGAGAAAATTTGCATCACCGGTTTTTTAAGACCAAAACAACCAATAAGCAATGTTTAGTTTTATTATTGTAATGAAATTGTAACATGATTACATGTAATCATCATAACATTTTGAATTGTCTCTCATTATAAGCCGATCAATCCCTGAAAATTGGATAAAAACTGTACAATCCTAGCTTGTTACAAAGATATGAGGTTCGTACATTCGCAGCAGATACTATTGATACGATCGTGATGAAACTCATATTTATGATTAATCAAATCGCTATTTCCAACTAACCACTGAAATTGAGCTTTGAGCAAACTAAGAGGCAATGGAAAAATAATGCTTGATGGATTTTAAGTTTACGCATGCACATTGAAAACTATTAATTTTTGAATGATGACATTCAACGGGGAACCACCCTCACCCTAATCCACACGTTTACAGGAAATTTCATCAAAATCGAATGAAAACTGTAGCGGTAATGTTTGTTACAAGAATTCATCATAAAGACATGCGTAGCAGCTACCTAATAATGATAGAATAGTGTTGAAATTAATGTTGGGTGGTGAAATTGTCTCTCCTTTACTATGCGTTAAATTTGAGCGTTCGAAAACGGCGCTAAACGGATTTAATGCTTTCGCATGCGCAGAGAAGAATTGATTTTTGAGCAGTGAAACTCATAAAAGTCTATCTACAGCCTAACCGTACATTCTGTGAAATTCGTATCGAAATCGTGAAAAAAACTCTGGGAATTGAGCCAGTTGCATGGATTTGATGATACACGCACTTAGACGGAAAGACAACCGCTGTACGAAAGTTGATCAGAATGATGTAAAATGTAAAGTTCCAGTCAAAATTTTCACTGTGGAGTCGAAGCAAAATAAACTCAAATGGTGTCCATACAAAAATATTGTAATCCTATTGTGTATCGATCCACATTATTTCGTTCCCATATCTACGGGACGGGGTCTCTGAAATAATTTGACAGTGCATAGACATTGGGCCAGTCTATTGACACATTGTGGTATAAACTGTGATTACGAGCTACCCGGTCATTTGGTAGCTTGCCCATTAACAGGGGAGTGTACGGTGATTTACTATCCCGATGGCCTAAGGGTGAGGGGATCGTGGGTTGATGGCTATCGATTTCCTGTCCACTTCCTTGTACACAGAGCCGTAAAATCGAAGCTAACTTCTATTGACTTAGCAGTATATGGAGAAAAGCGGCTAAGTGACTGTAATATGCATACTAAACTAGCCTATATTTTAGTATTAACTTTATTTTACAGTGCGGGTTTAGAAGCCCGCCGCACAGTGTTTCGATCCTAGGGGTTTTAGAGAGAGGAAATTCCGAATCCATGAAAGTCGATAGTATTACATATTGTGGTTCTATTACCATATCTAACAGCGGAAACTATATAAATGAGATAGATAAAGAAAAAATCATTTTGTATCCCAACCGTTTCATTGATGAAGTTAAAGCTAAAGGTGATTTTGTTCTAATGGATGATAATTTTGCATTAATTTTATTAAAACCCAATAAATTTCAATTAATATTTAAATACTAGGAAGGTATAAATTACCGTATTTCACTCGGCGTTTGTTTCACGACTATTTGTAAATAGAAGCTCACCGTTTCCAATTAGGCAAATTGCTTCATAAAGTTAAAGGAAATCAATATTTGCAGAAGTTTGCGGAATGGACGGATTAAAAATTCAAATTTAGCATTAAATTCTGAAAAGAATGCTTCTAGTTTCGAGACTTGACAAACTGGTACTCATACTTTTTTAAACTGACAAATTTATACCACTGGTTTTCAATATCTATTTTCTGGTAAGAAGAGATAGAAATTAAAAATTAATATTCAAAACATGAGAATAATATGCGATAAAACCTTCGAGAAAAACGTCGTCTATGCCATGAAGATCAGAAGAAGGGGGAAAATTAAATAATAGATTTCCGAGGAATAATGTCCTTAGGAGTTCCACACAGAAGTTTTACCTCAAGCGTGAGCGTAGAATTACCCAGAGACGGTTATTCCACGTAAACATCATCTATTTTAACCTACCTTTACCTACCTACCACCCAGAATGCTGAAGAAGACTCTTTTTTCACCTGAAACACACTAGTCGAAACACTGCCCGCTTTGGCGGATGGTCGTATTCAGTTTTGCTCCGTATTATTCTGTGTTTTTGACCAGTAAAAAATCACCCAACTTCCATATCAGTTGGCAGAAGATAATCCAAAAACGATGAAGCTCTATCAATAATGCGCGAGCATTTACGAATTGCCGCACCAAGTAATGAGATCTGCGCAGCTTACAGAATGGGCAAGGTGAAGACAAAATTTCAGGCCTACCAAGGTAATTTTCCACTGTTCATATTGTAAAACAGCCGTGAAAAAGATATTGTTCAGATTTAAGAAACCTCCATACTGTACGTCGGAAGAGTACTAAAAGGACACCAGCAAAAGAGAAGGAAGTTAACCTCAGAAATGGTAAAAACTCGGCGCACCCAAAAAAGAAAGAACGGGGACCAAAAAGAATTCACAGAAAAAGAAAAAATGATACTGCAAACCTACGATTATAACGTCTTTGGATATTGCTGCCTAATTGTAATGAATTAATTATAACATCATTTGTTATGAACCTATTGGATAATTATCCGACCAGTTATTAAATTTTTAATTTTTTAAATTTTCAATAGGTATGCTGTGTTATTTAACCATATCATACGCCTTGGCGTCGATGATTATGTATAAATATTATGTACCCAGCACTTCATTGTAACAATCTATGAAGGTTGCTTTAATAAAAAGAGTTAATTGATTGATTTGATTGGTACATGGAGAAAATCGGCGAAGTGACTGTAACTAGCGTATATTTTATTGAAGTCCTTAGTTTCAAAGGATTTCTTCGAAAAGTTGTTCTGTTTTTCCGATCGATAATATGTATATAGGATCATATCTAGTACGCTTATTACGAGCATTTTCATGAATTAAGAAGACACATTTAGAGAGAGAGGTCGAGTTAAGGTATCAACTCATTTGCAAGCCTGGTTAAATCTTACCAAGTCTAATCCCTAATTATTATTTACCGCACTTCAGTGGCTGAGACTCCTCAATCATTAATTATCTTCAGCTGGAGTTTTGGAGCTCTGATTATAATTTAAATAGCTTACGAAAGTTTGGATATGTTGCAGCAACATTCCATGTTTGTGATTGCGAGTAGATAAATAAGTTTTCCTTCATATACACTTCCAGCTACCACCTTTTTTATGTTTTCTTATGTATATCTCATTTAGAAAACATTTTCTATTGACTAAAAAAACATACTTGGGATGTTTCCCATTCGAAATTATTCTTCATGTTCTACCTAGAATCGTTGTGCTTGAAAGTTGTTGATATCTTTCATAACAAAACAATTTAAACAAATATAAGTGTATATATTACCTATCTACGCTTCACAAGTCCATAGGACAAAGGTCAAAAAGGTGAAAAAAGGTACAATAAACTCGATTTTGTGAAGAGGGAATTCCATTGAAATTATGAAAGCTGATACGATAGTCGTAGTTAGCAAGTTGATTAAGTGCTCATCAAAAAGATTTCCGTAGGGTACCTAACTCAAATCTGTAGAGATTTCTCAAATGCTAGTTAGTTAGTTATATTTTGAAGGAGTGGTATGATTTACCACCCCAAATATGCAACGAACACGCAAATATGCAACACGAATCCATTTTCGATCACTTCCACATCGAGCAAACTTTTGACAGGACTTGGCGTGCCAGATTGCACGCACATACAAGATCAAACCGCATATTCCCAACAATCTGTTTTCTTAGTCACCCACTATATAAGCGATTGAACGTTTGATGTGATAATACAAAACGATCGTTCAACAATGAGAAATATCAGAGCTGGTGTCCCACAAGGCAGTGTATGGGCTCCATTCCTTTACAGCGTGTACTGCCATGACATAACCCTACCCCCAAGCCCAAACTTCTCAGCTCTATATGCAGACGACCTTGTTTACGCCACTTCTGAACCGCATTCAGAGGAAGCTGTAACCAAACTAAAAGCACTTCTGCAGATTCTTGGCCAGTGATGCATCCTTGGTATATTAGAAGAGAAAGAGCGTCCCAGCTCACTCAGCTGATCTTGGTTGTTCCTCACTTTGTCAATCCTAAGCAGCAGGCTTGTAGAGGTTCCTTACAAAATTCTAGCTTCCTGCGTCTACGAGGAGAGAAATGAGCTCCCAAACTGACGCAGCTGATCACGTTGGGTCCTCACTTTGTCAATCATACAAAGTAGGTCTATAGATGCTCAATGCCAAATTTCAGCCTCCTTGGTCTATTAGGAGAGAAATGAGCCCCCGAGCTCACTCAGCTGATCTTAATGGTTCCTCACTAATTCTATTCTGCCTGCCTCATAGAGGCTCTGTTTCAAATTTCAGTGTCATAGATTGAATGGCATAAGACTTAGCTAACAAGCTCAATCAACAGATTATGGTGGTTCCGCACGTTGAAATTCCATTCTAAGTCTCTTAGAGGCCCTGTTACAAATTTCAGCTTCAGAGATTATATACCAAAGAAACAGCTTTAGGAGTCATTCAGCTAATCAGAGGTATATGCATCCCTGCAGTACCTACTGCTTAAAAGTACCTACTACTCATTGGTTCCTACCATGTTGTACCTTATTGCATTACAGTGCATTATTAGAGAGTTAATATGTCGTACAGCACGACAAGTCGGGCGATGACTCGGGATGGCGATAAGGCGAGCAAACGAATGCTAACCTCCTGAGTCGTTGGTTGCCGAGTGGTGGGTCGTTGACGACTCGCGCAACGACCCAATGAGTCATACTAAAGTGGGAATTGACTTCCACTCACTTTCTGCTGTATTTTTATACCACTATTATCCACCATTTCGTCGTGTTTTTCCTGGAGTTTAATTCATGTTCATTCCTATTTCGTACAACTGAAACATTTTCTTTTCATATCTGTTTTTTATTTTCATTTATTTTCCTTTTGATCCTTCCTTTATGGACGAAGTTAGGGCGTATGAGGAGCTTTACCTGAATGGTGTAATTAGTTCACGGGAAATGGAGTTGGCGTAACAACCTACCTCAAAATTCTCTTCAAAAATACTGTGCTTTTACAGCCCAACACAACTAATCACTTTAAAAAACTTGAATAAGTACTAACAACAAACTCACCAAGCTGCTGTACTGTTTTGATGTGAAATGAGGTTATCCTCAACAAAGGTAATTCAGCTGAGTCGGGAAACGAATCGGAAACCTCGTTTCCCATGACGACCCGCGAGGCGGTACGATTCGGCTCACTCGGGTCGGGTCCCGAATCGGCGTTTCGTCGCACGACTCGGACGCGCGTGCGCACTTTCATTTATCCACACCAGGTACACAACATGTCCCGCTGCGCGCGTCCCTGCCGACCTGAATTCGAACTAGCGTCAACTGGCAATGGAAATAATGGTGTAATGGATTGCGTATCAGACTACTAAGGAGAGGGACCCCGAGTTCGATCCCAAGCTCGTGCTAATGTTTTTTTGCATTCGAATTCAACCTCCGAATCGTAATTTTAAACGTCATTATTATAAATGTTTTAAATCATATTTTAAAACGTCATTTTGATCTATTCGTCTAACTAATCTGTAGGTATCTTACTAAGGGATTGACTACTTGATGTTATGTAGTTCAGAGATGCGAGCTTGCGAGCATCCAGACCACCTAACTATACAAATCATTCTGGTCTATTTGTCCAACTACTCTGCATTTTTACTAAGGGATTGACTACTTGATGTTATGTATTTTTGAGATGCGAGCTTGCAAGCATCCAGACCACCTAACTATACAAATCATTCTGATCTATTTGTCCAACTAATCTATATTTTAGCAGCAGACATAGATTAATAAAAATTGAGACGCCAATTCATTCAACAGAATCTATTCGCGCGAAAATACTATGGGGGAACGTAGTTACAATTCAGCTCGGCAGGGGCGCGCACAGCGGGACATGTTGTGTACACAACTTCAAGTTTTATCTACTAGTGCTGACAACTCGGGCTCCCATTCGGGCAACGAATAGACGATTGCGAAACAAATTTAGTAACGTAGCGTAATAAATCAGCTTTCCTTAGCACTACAACGGTTCGTGCTAAGATAAACAGAGATGTTGTGATAAATTGAGAGCATTCTGAAAAGGGGTAGGACGATTTTCCTACAATGAAAAATTAGGGAGTTACACCTTCCTATCAACGCACAGGTTGTACGTCAAAATCAATAGAAAATATGACGGCTCGCGCTGAATTTTACCTTATTTTCATGCACGAAACCCAGCGGTAAAACATGATACACATTAAAAAATAGGTTGTTGAAGAATATACAAAATCACATGATATGAAATTCCTTTGTCACGTCAATCAACTAGGGACGTATACAGACAACCGTAATACTTGTAAATCCCGATGTAACTAACGCCATTCGTTGAAACTCGCTCTCTGATAACGGATAAGTGCGTTCCAGAACCCTCGTCCACCTGTGAAAATGAAACTGCGGACTCCACGGCAGCAGAACGTGCGACCATTACAATATATCCAAGTACATTTGCTTTGACTGCGTGGTACAACTTGTATCTCTCAACCCTTCTCGCCACTTCAACGGGTTGGAAATGTGAAAAGTTATGAATAGCCGAGGGATGAGCTGCGGGAGCCTCTGGAGTAGGAGATTTGAGGTGAAACTGTTGGATGCCAGGTGAATAGTTGGCGAACTAGGTCGAGTAAAGTATTGCCGACTATGATAGCTAAAGTGGCCATTCCGAAAGGCCATAAACATCACGGCTGGAGGCCTAACACGTTCCAGCCCCCGTATCCACTAAGCTTACATATCTCCCGTCATATATTTCAACTAATACACAATATTTCTTTTCCAGCTCCTATCGTGTTCCTTATAATTTTTCTTAAGATCTACTCGTTGGTGTTTATTCCTACGTCTATAGCAATAATAATTCAAAATTATATTCAATATGACTTTGAACGTCAATTAGGTATGAAAAAAAACTGCGGCGGTATCGTATCTCGCACGACGCATAATACTTATACAATGTATATCAATAAAAACCCTAAGTTGGTTTATGTATTCGTCAAAAACCCCAATAGGTTTTGCATCGATTGATTAAAAATTGTAGTACGATATATCTGACCATAGTATTATTTATTAGTATCGTATCGTAGTATTTATTAGTATTTAGTATCGAATTATTTTTCATACATATATTATTTTATACCATATGTTGCATCGTATGTTTAGGTTTAACCACCATGATTCTTTTTTTTTTTTTTTTTTTTTTTTTTTTTTTTTTTTTTTTTTTTTTTTTTGTGCTGAATCAGAATATGAAACCGGATTTTAATTATCTAGCTTCGTGTTCAGGCGCAAATCTCGTTTAAACCCAGTAAAAAACGGAAAATTCGCAAAAACAACGTTTTTCAACACATTAAAAGTTATTTTTCTCTAAAACGAAAAGCAATAAACAAAAATCCGGTTGCAAATTTGAAATCTACATTTGAAAAATCCAATAAAGAACACGCATTTATTTCATTGAATTATTTTTCATAGATTCAAAAGATGAGATTATGTAGGTAGTAGGCCTGGAATATTATTTTCCCTCGTCCGAGCATGTTTGATCAGGACCAGTGAATCATCCCACAGTCGCAGTCGGTGCCAAAGTGTCGTTATCTTTATTGAGAGGTAAATCTATTCAATCCAGAACCAATAACCTTCAACAAGTTTAGTCTAAACGCAGAAACGTTCCCCGTAGGATTTTTTAATGTTGTTGATTGGTTGCAAATTTGCAACCGGATTTATTCTATCGTTTTTTGTTTCAAAGAAAATTAACTTTTAATGAGTTGAAAAACGTTGTTTTTGACGATTTTTGCAATTTTTACTGGGTTTAAATAAGATTTGCCCCTGACACGAAGCTAGATAATTAAAATTAGGCTTCAGCTGCAAATTTAGCACCCCAAAAAACATTTAGTATGATGGCTAAACCTGGAAATGCGATGCCAAACTTTTAGATGTGATTTTTCAGATTTCTGAACATGTGACTTTAAAATCAAGCTAATCTTTAAAAACTGCTTCTATTTTCTGATTCAGTGACCTCGAACCCCCCCAGTTCACTGTTATTTATTCATTTATTTAATACAACACATACATTAAATCGTCAACGTCCTGTGGCTGAACAACTTCTTCGTGATAAGATCTTGGATCCTCTGATGATCGCTTATTGCTTGGGTCTTGATGATTTTATTTATCATTGGAATTCGGAGGTCCTTATGTATGTCGTTTTTGGAAGAGTAACGGTAAGCATCAACGCATGACTTCGTTCTGGAATTGCTGTACAATACTGCGATTGCTTTGAGCGGTGTAGCCCTACAATTGTGCACCATATGTCCAGACAGGACTGCTGTCTTCCTGAGTGGTAAAACGCTGCTTATGATTACACAGAGGTTTATTATTTCTGTATTGTATAGCTCTTTTACGTAGAACACCTGTCTATATATTATTAAGCTAATAATTAGGTAGGTATCTAATATGTCAGCATAGCTACAGACACCTACTTGAGAGAAATTAATAAAATTAAATAACACACCGAAACTTTCTTTACACGAGCTGTGATGAAGCCGTGCCGTGAATTGGCAAAACCACGGCGGCAGCGAGTATGCCGCTTGCTTGCTGCAATCCTAACACTATCTAGCGGTCATTGATGAAACTTAAATTACCCCGAAAATGCATAGGGTCCGCTGCTCCATTATAGCTTGTAGTTAGGGGACGGAATATCTTACGGCTTTCCGGATGATTTCATTCGATTCGTTGGGAAAATAGATGTATGTAAATGACAGCCAAAATAAAACATCATTAGCTACTGTTACACTGAAAGTTTTCGAGATCTCGATTTTTCAATATTTCAGCCCTCAATTACTTCCTTGTAGGGGCCAAAATTGATGCGAAGTTACTGGCTCGTCCACGGCGAATATATGATTTTGCAGCCCAATTCCTTAAACTTTGGTCCAGTACTTTTAGAGAAAAACTTTGGACGGCATGCGACGGACGGATTTTTTCATTCGATTTTTCGGGGAGGGGTGGAGGGGGTAAACTCTTTTTTTTCTGTCGATCACAAAGGTTCATTATTGGAAATTATAAACCAAAACTAGTTGTAAATCATCTTTTCACAAAATATTTTTCAAATCATACTTCAGCTTAACAATTCAAGAAATATTACATTGTAAATCCTACATATTTAAACCGTTCAATAATCTTTACATGTACTCAATCATGATATGAATAAGCGGAAGAGCACACAAAGTCACTATACTGCCCACCTAACTTGGCAAACCTTTTCCTTCGGGCAACCCATTTTTTAACGTCTTGCTTCTAAACTCTATGCCGTGGGCCTCGGTTGACCCTCCGCCCGTTCCTTCCCTTTTAACCATCCACTACGAAATGTGAGCCCTTGAAGCCTGCCAGGTAATTACGTGGTGACCTTCCCTGAAAAGGTTTATAAAAAACTGGCTGTAATTAAAAAATTTCCTGCCACCGCCGAGGCAGGTTCCCTCCACCTCTGTCACGGAGATATTTATCCTTTTTTTTCGACGCCTCTTCTAGAAAAATAATTATCGCGTCATTAAATTTTTTTGCGGTCTTTATTTTCAATTCTAAAGGGAGAGAGAGGGCATCGTCGAGAGGATCATTTCATGAAAATGTTTTGAGATCTTTCTTGGGGGCCTATTTTAAAACATAAAGGGTCGGGTTGGGTAATATGGTTAGGAACGAGTTTTACGCAGCAAATTCCGTCTAAAAACCACGTTTTTGGACTAGGATGAATAACTAATAATAAAAACCAACATGAATAGTAAATTGAGCAACGCTTATTAGGATAGGCTGATACCGCTGGAAGATTGCAATTTCATTGGGAGACTCTTCGAGAGTAGGGCGACGATTGAAATGATGGGCTTTTTCCTGATCAGCTGAATCAGCAAAATTCTCTTCTGCTCACCCTAGAAAGTAGAAATTTGAAAGAGAGCCTCTTTGGGACATTAAGAGACGATTAAAATGTATCGTGCATCATGTTTTCTCATGGCATCGTGATGTAAAACCAAATTTCAGCTTCTTCCGTTTTTTGAAGTGTACTTCTATAGGCGCACCGCGTCGAAAAATTTAGCGGGGTGTGAATACGATTTTACCGTCACGTTTTTTTCCGTCACGCTGTTTTGACAACCAAGCCGTTGCTGGGGAAATGAAATTTCTTTATTTTTCACCGGACAAAAATCGTTCTCCACTCGTTGGAAAGCTCTCGATTTATCACGTATTTCTTTCGTACTTGTTCTTCTATTCATGTCGTAGTTTTATATTTCTTTATGTTATAAATGGATAATGCCGCTCGTTTTGTTGACACTTGGTTGAGAAGTAAATCTTGCTTATAGTAATTGTAGACGCGCACCATAACAGAAAATTACCTATTTAGGTACTCTGTTCTAATTTCGATTTTTAAAAAATTTATGTCGTAGTTTTAAATTTATTTACATTTACGAATTAGAGGGAAGAAAGCATGTTCCATGTTTTAGCATTTTAGCCGAAGGCTCAAGACGGAAAGTTACCGAGGATCCAGGGGCGGAGCCTGTCCACTTTTACTTTTCCAACATCCCAACAGAGTGGAAAGTAATGTCCAAATTGTCATAGAAGTTTACACAGATACAAATCGTCATAGTTTTTTTTTAATCAACTGAATTAGTTAAATTTTCTCCTGTACACCCTAGGAAGTTGAAATTCGATAGAGAGTTTTTTTGGGACTTGATGGGCTCTTTCCTGGTCAGCAGAGTGAGATATATTCTCTCGCAGTCACCCTAAAAAGTTGAAATTTTAGTGTTGAAATCATAAATGATCTAATACACCGGAACATATTCATAATATATAAATATTCTTCCTTGAAGAGGAGGAAATTTCTAATAACCGATCGCAAATGGTTTGATAAAATGGACATCATGTGTCAGTCTTTCCCTTAAGCTTAATATGAAAAAAAAGGACAAACATTAAATTTCTCTCTTGATGGGAAAAACAATAGATCATGGATATGTCTAAGTAAATGAAGGTTAATAGTATAAATGGATGCAGGAAGATATAGGCGTGAAGAAAAACAATAAAATCACATATGAACACGTAATTTATTATAATTAAACGTAAATTGAATTTGAACTGGTAATGCTTAATAACGACTTATGGTAAGTAAAATAATAAGATATATAATTTCTCGTTTCCAGATGATTTACATATCGTGTGAACACCGCATCAATAACTGTATTATTTCTGGTGGTAGAAATGGCTGGATCATTGTTCGATTGTAGGCTAATAGTAGTGTCAACCTGTACACAAACATTTTCGCTCCATGTGACGTCAGCCCTATAGCATAGGTGCCTTTTGCTCACAAACTTTTTCACCCCTATTTGACGTCAGCCTGTGACGTCGCCCTATAGATAAATACGCTGTACAGAAACTATTTCGCTCCATGTGACGTCAGCTTCTGGTGGTTTTTGTGGAAAAAACGCGCGGGGGCTTAGCTAAGTGCGAATTTCTTTGCTCTTAAAATACGAACGTCAAAATCCTACGTCACGAACCCCTAGGAGGTGCGCAAAGAAAAGGCATACTTTTACACCCAAACGTGACGTCAGCCTTGGTGTTTTTTGCTGAAAAAATGTGCGGGAGGTTTAGCTAAGTGTATCCAATATGAACATCACGTCACACGAACGTCACAAGGCCCAGGAATTCAGCAATTATGAAAAGTGAGCATCGTGCTCGGTCGCCCGTGTATAAAATCCTCTTTTGGCCATGGACGCTTTTTATACTTTTGTTTGATATTTTTCATTATAATCTACGGTAAATTGTCAACTTACCTTACAATCCACACGAGGTGAGACAGTATGAGGCATGCTGCTGCAGCGCTCGATCGACTATAGTAAGTATTTTTTATCGTACGAGTATATTATTATTCTAGTTTGTATTATATATAAGGTTGGGGTATGGTAGTGTTGAAATGATAAATGCGGACATTTTTGTTTTCAAGTTTTTAATTGGTCAATCAAGTCAAAGCCATGTACATTCAGGTTTGGATTTTTTAGCGGCATTAACAAAAGCCGATCCTTTGACATTCAGGACATGGGGACATTCTTCATAATGGCGTGCATGCTCAATCCAGGGGTCGTCGCTCATTTCCCAATCTTGAATAGCTCCCCCGCAGGCGTAGCAGTAGACAAGGTCACCCTGCTGTTCGTTGTAATGAAATCCGGCACTGCAGAGATCGTCAACTAGATGGTGAAGTACTTTGGGCCATCTTCTAAAAGTTTCATACCTTCCATCAAAGGTATTAAGCTTCTTAGTAGCAGCCGCCGCCGCCCTCTCCTTACAACTCTGGGGAGAAAGTACATCCATTGCCCTGTTCATTTCCTCCGCAAAATTCGATACATTATTGGTTAATTCGGGGCTCTCAACAAATAGACAGTCTGGGCTCCAGCGCTTGTGCAACTCCAATGGGACGTCAAAATCTCTCCATTTTCCTAGAACAAGTCCACAGAAATTGCATTGCACCCTATCGCTGAATCGTGTGTAAAAAAAGCCCGCCCTAGCCAACTCCATACCCTCTGGCTTGTCCAAGGGCCAGTCCTGAAAACTTTCCAACCTGACCGACTCTATATGGAACTCCATCGCTGACGCTGATTCTACAAACACTGAGGCTGTGTAACTTTAAAACCTCCTTATATACTCTACACGACCATGGAGGGGGGTGGGTGTAAGAAGTAAAAGAAAGGAAAACAGGCGTTAAGAAATAGGAATTTTATTGAAGCCAATTGAATTCAATAGTTCGGTACATCTAAATGTATAATATTCGATTAACTGACACACACACGTATCAACAACATCGGCTCCTTCTCCTCCTCCCTCATCTTGATTGGATGATGATGCCCAAGAACAATTGTTGAAATGGCTGCCATTTGGTGTGTCCACAAAGTAAGCTCCAACCTGCATAGACTCCAAATTGTGGATCTTTTGCAATAAATCCTCCAACTGTGTCATCATCCTGCAAAAGTCCATGTATGGTATATACCTCAAGTAGGTGTGGTAGGCTGGTAGAGAGGCAAGCTTGACAAGTCCGGTAGGTTGGCTATTCCATACAGGGGCATGAGTAGTCATAGTGCTTGAATCCACCATCCTCTTCATCTGCTGTTGCCGGTGGTGCTGGGGGTCCTCGTTGTCTGACAGATCTCCCATTTTTGTTGTGATTAGGATGTTGGAGGTAGTGGTGTAGTACAAGAGCAAGGTGTAAAACGAGCAGCACTATGATAAGTGTCAGAAATGTGTAGAGCAAAAAGTCTTCAATCGACGAACACACGTTTTTCACTGTAAGCAAAGGTTTTGTGGCGTTGTAGACCTTGGCGGTGATCGTGCTGCTGCTGGTGGTGGTGCAGTTTGAGTTAAGCGTGGGAAGGTGCTTGCAAATCTCACACAACCGCTGTTTCACATCCAATGGTAGACCTGTAGTTAGCTGGCTAAACCCTTCTACAAGATTCTCTAGCGGGTGTGTACCACAATCCATGTGCTGTGACGACAGTCAACTGGTGTTCCCCTCAGTTTTTCAGCTCCTCATAAAGGGCCGCCGCCGCTGCCGCCGCCGAGGTTTGTGCTGGTGGTGGGGATGAGCTTGGGGAAAATGCCGCAGGGGGAGGGATAACCAGACAGCTACCCCCTCCACATGACGTTAAATCCTTCATTTTATCCAGGACAGCATCAACTGTAGCCATTAAACTCACCAAATTTGAAGTTGCCTTGGCGTTCAATGTGATGCTGTGAGGTTCCCTGTGCAAAAGACGATCCAGCCAGCTTGGGTAGTAGCTCAGAATCAGCTGTTGTTGAGGTGTAGTCGAGGCGGTCATATAGGATCCGTGGAAAAATGTGGTGTCCGCCTTGCGGTTGGCCAGAGGTAATTTGTAGCTCAACAACTCCCAGTCACCCGTGCTAATGTAAAAGGGTTGGTGAGATGCCGGCCGTTTTGTGGAAATCATAACAACTGCCGAAGTTATATCCGAGAGTCCAACCACCAACTGCAACTTCCTGACTCTATCCAGAACAAACGTACTTGTCAGCATTAAGGAGGACTCCATGGTGCTAGCGACGACGAAAAACTACGACGATAACTGACTGAGGTGGTGAATTTCGAGGCACACTATATAGTCACTATCCCTTCCCCCCAGTCACCACTCGACATTATCCTCTTCTTCCCACGTATCATGTTCAGGGCCAAATCCGAGCCAACGAACCCGCACCTTGCCCCCTCTTCTTGCAACAATTTTCTCCACTAGATATTGGTCTGGGAAAGATGTGGCCTTCAATTCCTCCTCGTAAAATCTGCCTATAACCGGTTTGTCATAGACATCTTTTAGGTAATATGTAGGGACTTCCCCACCACGCACTCTGGTTATAATAAATTGCTCGTTGGTCCAGTTAGGAAGGTACGATTTAGCGAAAACATGTTTCAACTTGCTGATTCGTACACGGTCCCCTACTTTGAAACGAGGACGCCGCTTGATCACTGGAGTGGGGAACAGCCTTTGAAGGATTTTCCGTTCATCACGTTTTGTCACATCCGCCGGTTTCATGCCAATACTGCGATGGTATCTATTATTGTAGCGATTCAAAAGCGCTGGAAGTAATTCAACCCATTTATAGTTGCCCTGCACACTAAACTCTAGAAACATCATATCCTTGAGCGTGCGATTCCAGCGCTCCACCAGCCAAGCTTTCCCCTGTGTCGAATACAAAGTTATGCCACGACTTTTCAAAAGTGCCTTGGTGTGGGTGTTGTAAAATTCGGTTCCTTTGTCTGTTTGAAAATAGCGAGGAGTGTAACCGCCTGAAGAGTCGTCGAGGATACGTTTAAGGGCCTGTGACACTTCTAGGCCAGTTTTATTGCGTAAAGGTTCAGCCCATCCTCTCTTTGATCCTGCATCAATAACTGTAAGGAGATATTTGTAGCCATTGTCGGGGTACATACTTAAATCAACGAGATCTCCCTGCCACAAATCGTCCAGAACCCCTTTAATCAGCACCCTTGCCGTCTTGAACCGTTTCCTTTTCGGTCTGTGTAGTTCCTCCGCTAGTTTTCTTTTTAGGCTCATAATGACTGTCTGCGTATGCTACTGTGACAAAGTCCTGGGGCGAACTAGGTGTCCCTGTGGATTGTAGGCGATATGACCCAAAATGAATGGTCCAAAATTTATCCGACTTAACAAATGGGAGTGAGGATACTGTGACTGCATCATTTGGCTCGAGTGGTGCCCTTACATTAATTAGACGTTTGTTATCGAAATTTATCACATTAGGTCTTGCAACGAGCACTTTCTTTGACTTGATATAATCGTCAATTTTCTTATTTAGCTCACTTCCAAGCAATTCAGCAACTAGTTGAGACACTTGCAATTTCACTTTGTCCGACAATGTTACATCCGCACCTGCTGTTTTCAAAATCTTTGACTCGATATAATCGTCAATTCTTTTATCTAGCCCACTCAACTCAATTCCAACCAAATCGGTAACTAGTTGAGACACTTGTGACTTCACCTTGTCCGACGACAATGTAACATCCGCATCGGCTTGATTAGATTGTTGTATAATAGAGCGTGGGGAGCTCCCACTTTTAGAACCGAATCTGCTTACCGCTGCCATGACAATGACGAGCTAGTCAATGATACCGAGCTCTTTTAACTCTTGTAAAATGGAATAAATCTCCGGATCGTGAGCTGTGTGGCCAGCATGTTTTGAGGCAAATAGTAAGCGCAAACGGTCAACTATTTCGTTAGGATCGTCGAAATAAACGTATGAAGGGTTGTAGTTACCTGATTTTGGTAGCTGTACAAACCCCCCACGTCCCACTGCTGGCCGTCCCACTGCTGCTGACCGCGGTGATGGCCTTTGCGATGGGAGTAATGTTTTGAGTAGTGTTTTGTATTTGTGCCCACTCGTCATTAGAGGGCGGAATTTCGAAAAACCCTGATGAGCGACTAGACTTTCAGTAATCAAGTCTCTATAATTTGCTCGGTCCTCCGCAGAATAAACTTTTGGATCTTTCAAAAACAGCAAGTTTAGCAGACCTTCTGTAGCCGGAAATTTCGTTTTTTCACCCAAATATACGTACTCTCTATCCATAGAAAGCGCTTTCTTACCTAAAGTTAGTTTACCACCCGCCCCAACTACCGGTCCGTACACTTTGTCAAGTTCTAGCTCACCACTATCACCAGTTAATAGGGATCGTATAAATGGTCTGGCGTAAATATTGAACTGTCGCAGATGTTTCTCCATCTCATTCTTCCCTTCAGGCGTATGAACGATCCCTTTCAAATCATCGCTAGATACATCACTTTTACGTTTGGTAGTTGGTGTGCTAGTTTTTCCTCCTGCTGCCGCCGCTGCATCCATTAGAGAATCCTCATTCATAGAAAAAGAGGGAGGATTTGAAACAAAGACCTGAGATCCATCGGGCTCTGTTTTTATAAAGTCCCCTTCACCCAGACCCTGAAACGGATCCTGCTCTTCTTCTTCCTTTACATATCCAAGTTCTGACTCCTCCACTCCCCTCCTACCACCCTTCGATTTCCTCCTCTTCTTCCTTTTAGCACCCCTCCAACCAACGACTTTAACAATTTTTGAAGCGGGTAGACTTGGTCCGGGACGTGGACTGGTGGTGGTGGTGGTGGGGGATGACTGCTGCTGCTTAAAAATATCCTTTAGGGGTTCAAACAATGTTGACGCATCGAGTTTGCTTTGAAATTGTCCCCTTTGTAAAAGTCGATATTTTTGTTTAACAGCCTTTTGAGCCTTAACAAGCCTCGATGTGGTATGTTTATCCTTCTGTAGCTGACGCTGCATAGTGACTGAGCCGAGTAGGGCTTACACACTCGGTAATATAAAGACGTCAAACCCCATCCTGTAGCGGCCCCGCTCCAACTCGTGCTCCTTATTTACAACCAAAAAGGAGTTTTGACTCCAACATCGATTGCAAATCTCCTTAAATGACGTGAAATCCATATCCCCTTGAACGTGATCGTCAAAAATGTGTCTAATGTTTAATGTGTCCATTTTAAATAGGACTAGCATAGTTAGGTTGATTCGAATCAAATTTTTGGGAACTAAAACGTAACTGTGCGTGCAGAAAAATATGTCTAGAGCAAAGTGACGTGACATTGCAAAATATTCCCTCAAAACTTTGTAGTCCTCCGTTATAATATCGTCAAAAATGACCACAGAACGTGGCTTTATTTCATCGGGTCTCAGCAGGGTAACCTGACCATCGACTGGAGATGGTCCATACGCGTAATAGCCAATTTTAGGTGCTAATGGCTCCAATACCCGTCTTAAAAATTCGTACTTTTCCTGATTCAAAGTTCTACAAAATAGGTAGACATTTTCATATCTAAGCCCATTTGGGTGTAGTAGTAGAGCCAAAATACTACACGTCTTCCCACTACCGGAAGGTCCACAAACAAGGGCCCTTATAGGATTTTTACCAAACAATGGCCCATGGGGAAAATATTCAACATCCCCCACTGCACCTAAAGACTCTTGTTTCTCCAATTCGGCATCATCACTAACCTCTAACTGAACGTGCTGCCGTACAAAACGCATAATGACAACTAAGCCACTCTATGTACAAGTACGTGCTTATATAGGATATGAAACAAAAGACAAAACACGCATTTAGGTAAAAGAAAACTTTATTAAACTCAAATTACATTCCACCACCCCTGCGTACAATACCAGACAGGGGGGTGTAAGTGACAACAGAATCTTGTAATAAAAGACAATAAGCTGTGGTATTGGCCGGTACTGCGTCCTTTGTCTCAAACTCGATTCGAACATCGACAACGTTGTTACCAGTGCTTGACTCGATTTGGTGGCTGCAATCAATGACCGCTATCGGGGCGTTCTCCAAAAATTCTTCAAATGTCCACAGCGGCTCCGCCCACTCCTTGGTGTAGTAGCATTTTTGAAATTCCATGTACATCTGATATAGTAGAGTTGCGCGTTTCTTGTCGAAATCAAGGTTGAGACGGCTGTAGGGAAACACCTGGGATCCAATATGGAGTCGCAAATTTGTCAGTTTGCAATGATCGAAGAATCCAGCATTTTTGTCAACCTTCTTTTGCCTGTCAGTTTGCATGGCAAAAAGAACGTAGCGAGGTTTCTCCAAATCCGTGGTGTTTCGTAGTGTCCATGAAAACTCCTTGTTGGCCGTGGGTAACGAGGGGAAAACTGTTAGATTCCAACTTCTAAATGCCATTGTAATAGGTTCGTCTTTGCCCAGCAGGGAGAGCAAATTTACCTTTTCACTATCTGAAGGGGTCGCATATGGTAAATACCATATCATTTTTGAAATTGTCACGTCGGGTGTTCCTGTAGAAGAGGTGGCGCCAGTGGCCACCGGAATACGTGGTATTATCATGTTGGCATTGGAGGCTGAGCGATTAACGATGAGTTCCATGCGAACATTAACCAAAACTTGACGATAATCCTCAGCAAAACCCAATAGTGTGTCTAGAGGTACACACGCTGAAAACGTGCCAGTATTTGCATCCACACACGGATTCAATGCTGCTTTCGAAGTGGGAATCATCCAGCCTGCATGCTCGAGTCCCTTAATAGTAGATTTGTTGTAACTGACATAGGCCTTTAGGTTGGAAGAAATGCCGGGATAGGCCGTTCGGTCCACAATCTCTCCATTTATAGAGAGTTTTACCTCATCAAATGCGTGTGCAATCGCATTTGGGGCCAGTGTATATTTATCATGATTGCTCAAACTTCCCTCCACGTACAAGTAACTTTTAGATACTAGTACATATTCGCCTGGCTGAGAAAAGGGAAAACGAACCTCGTCGCTGGGTAAAAATCTCGAGCTTGCGTAACTTTCATGCGCGTGATATTCAAATTTGAAGAGGCGCTCGTCAAATTCCGGCTTACGATCAATGTCCAACATACTGCTTACTTACACGATATCCCAAACTTTGAAGAAAATGGTAATTGATGGCAGACAGTTTCTTTCTCTTCTGATCACCTTTGTCGAAGGTCTTGCCGCTCCAACTGAAGCGATCTGCCGATGTCGAGTCCTTTTTATATGCTCCTCCTAGCTGCTGTGCTCGCTGATGTTCAAACACCAACATGTCGATAGTAAATGTCGAATGCTGGTGACTGGCACTCTCCTCTTATACTGCCCTCCTAAAGTGGATGCGAATCGAAATTTCCTCGGATCTAAAGGATATTAAACGGCCAGCTTGATCGATAATTTGCGCCGTTATTTCGTCCAATTTGTCAACAATCACTGGATGGTAGGTCACAGCTTCCGGTCTTTCAGACAGGCGATACCCAGGCTCTGTATTCGGTGTAAATTGGTATATTACGTGCGATGGCTTGCCATTCCTGAAATCACCCTCGCAGCACGATAGTGAAACAGCTATGTTTGTTACACTAAATACGTGTACAATGTCGGTTGACCAATTCCACTTGTGGGGGTGCATAATGGCATCAGGCTTAAACCCTAAAAGGGTTGCAAACGAGTCAGGTTTGTTGAAATCGATTTGTTTAGAGCATTTTATACCGCAATGAAGCGTGTTCAAATTGGTCTGCATTTGAAAATCAACGCCGAGTTTCTTTAGTTCCGAGGTTAGCATATTATTTAAATCATCCAATTCGTACGTTCCAGTGGGCACAATGTACGTTAGCCCAGTATAAAGTAAATGTTGAGTACCAGCGGGCAGGTCAGCACCTAAAACATTGCGTTTTTCGCTCACAGACCAGGAAACGTTAAGTGAATGGTCGGCCATGTACTTGGCCGTTTGCGAGGCTGCGAGTACACGCCCCTTGTTAAATCCCAATGGAATCAATACAGAGTCGTCAGCTTCATTAAATAACGTCGTAGTTGTTGCGATGACGAGACGGTTGCCCTTCAAACCAAGCACAGTTACAGCATCTCCTGTCGCAGCTTCCAGTGTGCTCCCAATTTCTTCTATGCCTAGAAATTTCCCACTGGTGTCGTGTATGGGGTGAGGTTTTTCATCTAACGCGTATAGGGTCGAATTTTCACCCTCAATCAGGTTAGGAATGGAAAAGTACGAGTCGAATGATGTAAGTCCCGCCTCCCAAGCACCATTTTTTAGCTCAATGGGTGGGAAAAAGGTTGTTTCTAGGACGCTAGATCGATCGGTCAGTGTGACTGTAAAGGATGACATCCCAAATGTTAATGCCTTTATGTGGTGGTGGCTCGTGCTTTTTTATATTCTTCAGACATGGTCCACAGAAACAAAAATGCCAAATGTCCGCAAATTATACTGTTGTAGGGCTGCAAACTCGTGGTATTGTAGTAAATGTTTCGAAACTTTCCAAAATATCTTACCCATTCAGGGGGTGGTTGTAGCAATCCGTAAGCATCGAAGTAATATACGTTCGATTTCAGCACAAAGTATGCCGTCCAGTGCGTGCCAGGGCCTGTGCTATCGTCCAAGTTCAAAATTGCAGATTCCACATCACTCGGCGTAGATCCATCAGTGGTGGTGGGGATTTCATCGTGCATCCTCACCCCTATGAAATTGACAATTTTAGCTTGTCTGCAAAGTCCTTCCAAATCTACATTGGTCAAAGCTTTATTTGGAAGGACAACTTCTAGTTTTTTGACTGCATGCCCGCCAAGGCGGCACGTCCACCCCTGTACGGCCGAATGTACAGCCCACGACCCTGACGGTTGCCGGTACCAGCCCTACCACCACCACTCCTGGAGGTATGTGCTCGCCTAACACCAGCACCTCTTTTGTATGGTCGAATGTAAAGTCCTTTTCCACTAGTCTGCTGCTGCTGCTGTGAACGTTGTGTTTCCATCTGACGATTATGTCTACGAGTTTCATCCAGATCTTCGGCTGAACGTTTCGCGTCGATCACAGTTTTTGCCACAGCGGCACCCCCTCCCACTAGACTACCAAGAGCCGTAATAATTGGTATAGCGGCTGCAAGTAGTGGGAGAAAACCTCCCTTTTTTATATTGTGGCGAAGGGCTTTCAGCTCTTCTCTATGCTGCTGCTGCTTTCCGCTTCCCCCCATCCTTCTTCTCCTTGTAGTCACTGCAGGCTTTTTTCTCGTGATCGGATCCTGCCTTCGCCTTCTTCCCATGTGATGATCCTGTCTTCGCCGATGCTGTCTGCCCATGCCCGAGCCTTTGTGCGTTAAATTCTTCAATTTCATTGCGTTAACTACCAGCCAGGCAGCAAAACGTTCTGTTAGTGGGAATTTACTGTCTTTAGCTATATCCCAAGCTCCAGATTTCAATTGATTATCGGCCTCGTATCTCTTCTGATCGTCTTTAGTAGTGTGATAAGTTTGATCGTGTGCAAAACATAAACTGTCCAGGGAATTGAAACCTCTTTGTCCTAACGCCTTACGTTTTTCGAAATCAGTGCCAGGCCCGCAAAATTGATAATTTTTCGTTAAATGTAATTCAAAGGGCAATTTATCTATAAGACGATTGAATAGCCCACGTCCTCCTTTACGTTTGGCTGTTTTAGCCATACTGACCTAGTCTAGACCATGTACGGCTTATATAGTAACATAAAAGGCCCCTCCCCCCACACACACACACACACACACACACACACACACACACACACACACACACACACACACACACACACACACAATATGGAGAGATTTTTTACCACCCTATTCAGATAATTCACCCCCTTCAGAGTCATCGCTGGCAACTGCTGCAAGAACATGCCCCAACGCTAATGTGTGTACTCCATCACTTAATTGGATTCTTTTGTCATCCTCGTTTGAAAGGCAAAGTTTTTCCTGCTGTACAGTGTACAATTGGTGCTTGCGTGAGCGGATTGCGTTAAATTTCGCGTACAAATGTGCACCATCCTCAGATATATGGATCCCCTTGCTACGTTCTCCCGCAATAGTTTGAGCATTTGAAAACAGAATATTTTTAAAATGGTTAAAAGATAGCTTGTTCCGAACCACATGCTTGGGAGTTCCCTTGCTCTTCTTTATAACAGTTTCCCGCTGTTCACCATTAGTACCACTGTCCCCATCCTTTACCCGTATCGAATACGCTTTTGAACGTAAAAAAATCCCCTCTAAAATATTTCTTCCCTGCATCTCATCCTTGAAAAAACCTGTCTGACAGTGATACTGGGGGCTATAATACTCGCTGCTTACGGGTAATTCGGAAAAATCGAAATGCTCGCGTAATTTTGGATTTTGAAAAATTTCCCACCTCCAATCTTTTCCGTACGTTTTTATTCTGTAAACTAAAGAATCTGTATCAGTGTAGCATAGTTCGAGTCTTGGACTTCCATAATGTGCTTTCATGACTTTATAATGAAAGGAGAGCATGTGGGCTTTTGAAAGGTCTAGGATTGCAGCCCCTGCTGAAATTGGACTGTTGAGAACCACTTCCTCTTTAACTAGCTGAATACCAATTACATCCTGGCCAAATGAGGAATGTCTTATGTAATGAGGGGAATTTATTAGCTTTTTTGCATTATCCCAGTTTGTTACTATTTTCATGTTCATATGTGCTCTAACATTCTGTATCAATTTCCCGTAGTTTGCGTTACATAAATATTTTAGCATCTGAGATTGGGAGCGATATTTGGCCTGCGCCCTCTTTTTATAATTAAATTCAATATACGGCCGAATCCATGGGCTCTGTTTAAAACGTACTACTTCATGTATTTCGGTAATTTCAACCCCTAAGCTGGCCAACAGTTGTAAATACCTATAATGGACAACAAAATTTGTCTGTTTTTCAAGCGTCCCTACCAATTTTTTACACTTTGAGCCCGGCATTAGCTTGTGATTAATCACTGGCGGAAAGTCATTGAATGACTCATGGAGGTGTGGTGGTGTTACTAGACTAACATTGGCTAAATAGCCATATGGAGACTCATCACTTATGCTAAAAAGATCAACAGATGTTGGTAATACATACTCAAAATCTGAAATGGGTAAATAATTTTTCATGCAATGAGCATAGAGACCGTTGGCATCGATATAGCAAATTTGGTACAATTCGTCTGAGATAGCATGTCTAAGCGATGCGGTGCAATATCCCCCGCGAATTGACTGCTCAAAAAGGTTGTAAATTGTATCATCGGTTATTAATTGGATTTCTGCGGATGTAAAACTAAGCATTGCCTGCTGCGCAATACCCGGTAGTGAATAGAGATGAAACGGATCTAGTTTATATTCGGATCTTAACATTTCCATGCGGAAGTTTTCAAAAAATTCTGCAAGTAGCAAAACATCCGATATTAAATAAAGGTCAGCCAATTGCCCCAAGTTTTTCACTCCAAATGTTTCCCATATTAATTTGACCCTATCATACTTTTCCTGAGCAACATCCTCTTCATACAGCTCTGAAAAAAATTCCTCTTTCGAAGGGAGTGTTGTTTGTTGCAACTTTACAATATCGTCTAAATAATCATAGCAAAATGTGGATTTTTTAGACAGTAACTCCACATGTTTAGGGTTGGGATAATGTTTGGGAATTATTATTAATTGTTCGGATTCTAATGTCTGTGTTAGGACATCCAGACTATTGGACATGAATCGGAACGAGTCTATAAATCTCAACTTTATCTTGCAAGTACCTTTATCGTGATAAATTTGCTTTGTAATTGAAATAAACGTCTCCTCATTGTGAGGTAAAACCTCAACTTTTCCGGCAATTTTAGATAGATTTTGAACTATAAATTTAAAATCATACGAACTCCCAGAATGAAATACAACAGGTACATAGTTCGGAGTTTTAGCTATTAAATTACATTTACTATGCGCTGGCCCCCTGTATTCCGATGAAAAATGATCGTGGTCATGTACTTTGTCACATGGCTCTAAAGTTTCATTACACAGATGACAAGTGGTAGCGAGTTCGTGGCTTAATTTCTGTAATTCGCTCATCTCACTCATTGGCTTTTTGTTTGCAAAAAAGCAGTCCATAAGCTGGTTGGCGATTCGGGCAAGTGTTTCAATCATATGCTGATCCGCATCCCTACCAGTATATGTAATGACCCTATTGAAATTTGGATGTTCTCTGTACAAATCTGTTGCAACATAAATTCCATAACTGTACATTTGATGTTTTTGGTAGGCGTGTAATCTATTTGTTCGCCATTCAGACTGATGTTCCGGCATGCGTGTAAGAATTGATTCTACATCTGCATAGATAACCACTGGCAATTTAATCCTATATTGAAATTGTTTGAATTTGAGTACAGACTTTTCACCATTAGGCATTACTGTTCTCGATATTGTATCAGTACAATTACAAAATGTTTTGTGTTTTGCCATTCTTTCCTCCTTTGTACTTATTTGCGTATTGCTGTAATCCTGGTAAAATGTAAAACATTTTTTACATATCAAGATAGAATTCCTATTTTTAGTTAGCTGTTTTTTAATTAGTTTTTCAAAATTTGTAATACGTATTACATGTGGAGTTTCACTGGTATCATTTAAAATTAGCAAATCCTTGTGGTCAATTCTTTCCTGATGGGAAACTCGTAATGGAAAAATTTTCGAACCCTGCCCTATAGCATACACGTTGATCGACACCTGTGGGTTTTGTTTTTCGAAAAGTGTAATTTGGCCTAGTGGAGTGGGAAAGTTTATGCCGTCAAATGAATAGCTTGACGTTGAATCTAGCATTATAGCGTGATAAAAACATTTTTGATCCCTCGAAATATCTCTACAATCGACCGCCCCAGTTCTCTTTAACCAATCAGGGATTGCCTTAAATTCATGTCCCACAGTTAGTGGACTATATTTTGCCAAATTTATTGTCAATCCGTTCACTGAAACAAAGGACCAACCCGACCCCTTTTTCTGATGTTCATCCGCCTGATTTAAAATTGACTCTATGATAGATTCGAGCAATGACAAAATATCGGATTCGGAATAAATAGGGACACTTTTGTGGGAGAAATTTCGTTCCGATTCTTCCCCTGTCTTAGGATGATGATACAGGCAGTTAGCTGAAATATGAATTTTAACCGAATTCCACATTTTTTGATGAGCCTTAACTTTCAAATACAAATTTTCGATATTTTTTTCCAAAAAATCAGCAAGAGTTAATGCATGGACATGGTTTGGTAAAAAATATGTCTTAAGGTTGTTGTTAAAATGTGAATCGATTAAAATGAAGTCTTCGTCAACTTGATTTAAGTTATTAATTTTAGCATCAAATTTTTCATTATTTATTTGAGCATCTTTACTAGCTTTAGCTATACACTTTTTCTCATGAATCTCCTGAAAAAATTTCGACATGGCAGGCTTTTGACAAACTGCGCATGAATAAATTTTACACATTTGCCTGGCATTATGTAAATTGAGGTATCGCTGGTTTTTATAAGTCTTACCACAGACCAAACATTCATATTTTGAATGGGTATTATCACCTTTACGACCTACAATTTTGATGAGCTTAGGATATTGCTTTCCATCGCATATTACTGATGGTCTAGCTTGAGCCCCACAGTGTTTCAAGTGTTTGTAAAATTCTTGAGTGTTTTGAAAAGATCTTAAGCAGATTGTGCAATCTTTTTGAACACATAGACCAGAATTTATATGTCTCAATATGTAGTCCTTATGTATAGAAATGGTGTGACATTTGGAACATTCATACTTGAAGAAGAATGGCTGGGGAGATCCCATCTTCCTGCTCGATCCTGGTGCTGCAGAATCCATATAGAGAACGTCCTCCGAAGTGCTGATAGGAAGTGATTGTGAGCTGCTGTGGCAGGTTTATATAGGAATACGGTGGCCTTAGCTTTTACCCCTCCATACTCAGGAAATGGACTATATAAACCCCCCAGTTTTGTACTGATCTTATCACATCCTCAGAACACTTACTACAGCCAGCACCTTGAGAACCATGTCTTCTTCTTCTAACCTGTAAGTACTAGACCTTTGTTTCTTTTTTTTTTGGAAATTTGGGTAATTTTAAATAAAAATGCATAATACAAGATTAATATTTTATTGTGCCAAATAGGCGAAAATGGTGTACAATATTTCAAGTTCAGACTCGAGTGACTCGATTTGAGCCCGTACCACCCTCATTTCCTGAAACAAAATAAAAACATATTTACACATTTTGGTTAAACTTGCCATTCATTAAATTTTAAATTGGGGCTAGAAGTATTTTACATCCCTTAAAAATGAAAAATAACAATAATGGTTAGATGTTTGGAAAGCATTGAGAATAATATTGCATTTAATTTTATTTAAAGTGACTGAACATAGACCTGTGCTTGATTGCTAGTTGTAAATTGAGGCTGGAGGGATTTAACTATTGTCAAATATGGACCATGTGCTTACTTCTCTTAACCGCCGGGCGGCCTCGTCTTCCTGAAGTTCAACCTTCAGGCTTACTCCGCCTCTTCTGGTAGGCTCGATCGTCTAAAATAAATATAAAAAACAGAATTGAAGTAAAACTGTTTTCTTTTGTTTCTTTTCAGGATTTCCACACTGAACGGCAATAGGGCGATCAATGGGATCGAGCGAAGACCGATGTCAAAACTTCCTTTAAGGGTCCCCTATCAGGTACAGGAGGTGAGGTTTGTGACGCATGAGCAGTTCGGAACCTCCATTTTAATTACTGCGGAAGACCAGTGGAACAATGAGACGTTTAGGGTTTTCCTACCAAAACGATATGCAGCGGAATTACATGAAGAAGATTTTGCAGGTTTCTGCCCTATAGCAACTCCCTTGTATTTTTGCGTTTTAAAACGCACACCAAGAACAAGCTATTTAAAATTTGGCCACAATGAGAATAGTTTAATAATTTGGTTTCTATTTAAATAAATGTAATGGCAGCATATTGTAGTGATTTTTCTTTCTTTCCACCCCTCAAATCCCTGGTATTCCTTATTTAAAATAGCAATAGCATTTGAAATTTGAAAATTTGAAAATTTGAAAAATTTGGATATTTGTTGGATGTAAATAATTCAAGATTAGGCATTAAAGCTAGGTTAAGAATTACGAATATCGCTTCTACATTAGAAATATATTTAATAACTAAACATGAAATGATTTGATAACAATCAGCATTAATCAGGAATTATGAATATAGGTTCTACATTGGAAATATGACAATGAATGGTTCCTTTGTAGATATCATGCACTTTGAAGAAAATGAGTTTAGCCCAACATTTGTTGAAAGCAAAGAATTCAAATTTTAATGAATGAATGATTTGAAAACTAGTAGGAAAACAATTATTGAATAAAATTTATTTATATAGTTAATAAGCAAAGATGAAATGGTTTGATAACAATCGACACTGATCAAGAATTACAATAGATTGATAATTTAAGATGCTAAGATAGATAAAGTTTAGATGCTAGATCAAAAAGCAGAAAGGATTGGACAACTTTTGGAAATATTTTTTAAATATAGCAATTGGTAACTTATTTATCAAGTGCCTTAAACATTTCAGCTCGTTTTTCACGTATATATTGTCTGACTATAATATAATGCCCAGGTAGGTTCAAATGGAGTATCCCCCTTAACATTTAATTTTGCTGTAAAAATGTATTTTATTATTTACCATACATTTAAATAGATCATGTAACTAGCATCTCTCTTGCTTTTTGTTTGAACTAAACTGTATTTCAAATGGAAGATTACATGATTTGCCAAGATTTTATCAAAGAGGAAGATTGTCTATTATGACTAGGTACCTACTGGCTTCAGGAAAATTCAAACAGTTGCAATTAATTTAGATTGGTGAATTTAGCTATTGGTATGCAGATTATTTATAGAGCTAGATTCTATATAGATAGAATTACACTCACGATGTTGGTTGAGGGATTCTGGCTGGATTCCATGACTGCTTATTCTGTTTCTCGATACTTTGCTACTAAAATCCAGGGCTTATATACAAATCTACCACCCCAGCTTGCTGAAGATGGTGGGGCGAACTTTTTGAGTTTGAGCAGGTGCAACGTAGCAGATTTTAAAATAAAATTATTAGAAAAGTTTTTCCTTGTACAGTTTTAAGGTGTGGCTTCTCACAACGAGCACAGCACAGCTTGACATTTACTTGCAGCTGATTCCCACGACGACCAAGGTGAGGCAGAGTTACATAATCAAACGGGGACTTCAGAACTGACCATCCACAACGCTTATCGTGTTATGCTAGTAAGCTTAAAGGTCAATTAATTGCGGTGCCTCACCTCTTCATGGTCCAAGAGCAGTTACGTAATCTCAAGGCGAATTCTTCCCGTCTTGGACCCCTGGATTGAGCATGCACGCCATTATGAAGAATGTCCCCATGTCCTGAATGTCAAAGGATCGGCTTTTGTTAATGCTGCTAAAAAATCCAAACCTGAATGTACATGGCTTTGACATGATTGAGCAATAAAAACTTGATTGAGCAATAAAAACTTGAAAAAAAAATTTCTGCATTTATCATTTCAAAACTACCATACTACAACCTTATATATAATACAAACTAGAATAATATATGATTAAAATACTTACTATAGTCGATCGAGCTGCATCATACTGGAGCACCTTTTCTGAATTGTGAGGTAAGTTGATAATTTACAGTAGATTATAATGGGAAATAACAAACAAAAGTATAAAAAAGGGCTCATGGCCAAAAGAGGATTTTTTATACACTGGCTGGCGACTGAGCAAAATGCGCACTTTTCATAATTGCTGAATTCCTGGGCCTTGTGACGTTCGTGTGACGTGATGTTCATATTGGATACACTTAGCTAAAACTCCCGCACATTTTTTCAGCAAAAAACACCAAGGCAGACGTCACGTTTGGGTGTAAAAGTATGCCTTTTCTTTGCGCACCTCCTAGGGGTTCGTGACGTAGGATTTTGACGTTCGTATTTTAAGAGCAAAGAAATTCGCACTTAGCTAAGCCCCCGCGCGTTTTTTCCACAAAAACCACCAGAAGCTGACGTCACATGGAGCGAAATAGTTTCTGTACAGCGTATTTATCTATAGGGCGACGTCACAGGCTGACGTCAAATAGGGGTGAAAAAGTTTGTGAGCAAAAGGCACCTATGCTATAGGGCTGACGTCACATGGAGCGAAAAAGTTTGTGTACAGGTTGACACTACTATTAATTCATAAAAATTGACCAAATTGACCGGCTAACACAAAGAGAATGCTGGCCTGTTAGCAAAACTCAACAACTCTGAATAAAGTAGTTTTAATTTGTTGAAAAGTTTCTTCAGAAATCTTAAACCTAATGAACAATCAGCAATCAAGTGTAACTTCTAAGGACGCTACATGCCAAGTTTCAGGATTGGTTGCAATTAAAAACTAATATAAATCTTCCGTTACGAATTTCGGGCTGAAAAATGACGAATCCATGTAAAAAAATTGCCAGAATGTTACCCAAAAGAAGTACCTAAGTATGTCAACCATGGATTAGAACTTCCAAAACTATCAGAGTACCATTTATGAAATATGGGTAATAAATTGAATTATGAAACCTGGGGCTCAGTTTTTGGCATCACTTTTGATCATAATTTTGACAACGAAAGGGTATCAGGTTGTATGCAGATAATATTACATTGCAGTTTGGCGTCCAGTATATCATAAAGGGTTGTCACATAAGTGCATTATCGGAGGCAGGTAAGGTGCCTATAGTGTCACAAGTGGTCGGCTCCATTTATCAGATCGATTCGATATCTGTCCAAGTGGGGAACCTCCTTGCTATGGTGATTATCCCCCTTAAGCTCCGATTAGACTGCAGTCCTCTGTGACCGCACCCGGCGCACCTGCAGTGACCACAACAAGGCCGAATGGCCACGCGCTCCATCAGCCCCCCATTGTCACGGATAACTATAACAATTGTTGTTATTGTAGGAGATAATAGCAAGGTACCTATCATGCTATACGGTTGAGGTGCTTAGCATGCTGGTTTGACGAAGGCAAAGTGAATATAAACCGTTAGTCGTCATATCGTATTATAGAACATCATTTCAAGCAACACCTTCTCTCATCGCCATTCATGTAATTAGACGTTTTATCTTATTTTATTTAATACGGGCAGCGCCCAATAAAAGAAAAATACATCTTTTTAACATTTATACTAGTAGAAATTGATCGTATAAACTTCATGAGGTACAGATTATTTTATTCAGATTATTTAAGCCAAAATGTTTGCCAAATGTTGAATGGATTTCTTGAGAGAACTAGAAGATGCCAATAGTAAGTCCGCTTCATTATTTTTACTACTGGATGGCCGATTAAAATCCTCCTGGAATCGAACTACTGGATTATTCCTTAGATAAGTTGTTGAAGTTGCCTGGGTAAAGAATGTCCTATTGGGAAATGCGTTAAAAAAATGCGAGAGTACGGACCCGTTTTCTCGAAAAGTCCCGCCGAAAAACTTGGTTTTTTCCGATTAAAATATACCCCATAAAGGTACGTTTTTCGGAACGGTTTTCGCAGGCGAAATACAGCTTTGGGTCCGCCGAATCTGAATCCGAAATCGGATATCGAAAAAAGTGACGTTAAGTCGGTCAAATCGCGAGCGGAAGCGAGAAGAAGCGTTTAACATCAGAAATTAATTTTGCCGTGTTCGCGAGAAGGCTCTACAAAGTCAGGGGTTCGATGAGGCGGGGCTTGCACCTGAAGGGAACACGGGTTGCGAGCAGGTACACGCACTTACGTCTTGAAGGATATACAGGTATACCTTGCGAGCGAAGCGAGAGCCATGTCAACAGAGTAAATTCGGATTTTTTCCTACAAATATACAGCAATACCTTGCGAGCGAAGCGAGCAACATCCCCGAATAAACTTTTTGTGGTTCCACGTAGTTTCATAAGATTTAATTTGTTTGTAAGAATTTCCAACAGAAAAAAACGTCTGCCAAGTTGGGTGGGCAGTATAACTTCCTCAAGCGAGCGAAGCGAGCAGCATCCCTTACAGAAGTTAAACCTACCCTTAGGGATCTATCGTTTGCGAGCGAAGCGAGCAACATTCCCTACATGCCACACTTTGCGAGCGAAGCGAGCAATATTCCCTACATGCCACACTTTGCGAGCGAAGCGAGCAATTGAATGGGGGGTCCGGGGGGCTTGCCCCCCGGCTGGACGTGGAGGCGAGCGTAGCGAGCCGGAGCGGCTAGTTATTTATAAGAATGAAACTCCGTCTGTCTGTTTGTCTGTTTGTCTGTCGTGTCTATGCACGGCCAAACGGCTGAGTGGGCCGGATCTACGAGTGGGGGGATCTTCTTGGGATTTTCCGATAGGGTGTATAAGCGAATTTAAAATTTTCTAATCCCACCCGAAACATGGGCCGTAGGGCGGGAGGGGGGTCGAAGTAATAATTAATGTGCGCTTTATGGACTTCCCCGCTTCCCCAACCCCTCTAAACGGCCGTCGAAAATTCCGGAAAAATACCGGTTTCGTAGGTTTTGAAACGAGAAAGACGACGGCGCGATCGGATCGCGAAAAAAATATCGGGAAATGCATCAAAAAAATGCGAAAGTACGGACCGTGTTTTCTCGAAAAGTCCGACAAAAACTACGTTTTTTCCGATTAAAATATACCCCATAAAGGTACGTTTTTCGGAACGGTTTTTGCGGGCGAAATACAGCTTTGGGTCCGCCGAATCTGAATCCGAAATCGGATATCGAAAAAAGTGACGTTAAGTTGGTCAAATCGCGAGCGGAAGCGAGGAGAAGCGTTTAACATCAGAAATTAATTTTGCCGTGTTCGCGAGAAGGCTCTGGGGAAGACGTGTTTGGAGTTCGATGACAATGTGGGGAGCAAGTACACCTAGGTGCCCTACTCATATACAGGTATACCTTGCGAGGGAAGGGACTTAGCCTACGCAGTTAAATCTTGAAGGGAGTCGATGACTCATTTCAACGTAATAAATACCGGTTTTTTCCTACACAGGTATATCTTGCGAGCGAAGCGAGCAACATCCCCGAATAAACTTTTTTGTGGTTCCACGTAGTAAGAATTTCCAACAGAAAAAAACGTCTGCCAAGTTGGGTGGGCAGTATAACTTCCTCAAGCGAGCGAAGCGAGCAGCATCCCCTACAGAAGTTAAACCTACCCTTAGAGATCTACCGTTTGCGAGTGAAGCGAGCAACATTCCCTAATAAACTTTTCGTGGTTCCACGTAGTTTTATAAGATTTAATTTGTTTGTAAGAATTTCCAACAGAAAAAAACGTCTGCCAAGTTGGGTGGGCAGTATAACTTCCTCAAGCGAGCGAAGCGAGCAGCATTCCCTAATAAACTTTTTGTGGTTCCACGTAGTTTTATAAGATTTAATTTGTTTGTAAGAATTTCCAACAGAAAAAAACGTCTGCCAAGTTGGGTGGGCAGTATAACTTCCTCAAGCGAGCGAAGCGAGCAGCATCCCCTACAGAAGTTAAACCTACCCTTAGGGATCTACCGTTTGCGAGCGAAGCGAGCATCATTCCCTACATGTTGGGTGGGCAGTATAACTTCCTTCATAAGACACCGCTATCGGCCCTACCGTGAAACAGGATGTGTGGGAATGAGGCGTCAGCCATTCTTCGAAGGCAATCTAAAGTTAGCAGATTATTTTCCCTCAATGCTTCATGGTAACTAAAATCTTCCAAGCGACGCTTTCTCTTAGAATTCATATAAAAGAGAAACCTCTGTTGAATATTCTCCTACGAGGTTTTGGTATTGGCGTAAACTGGTTCGCAAACAACCGAAGCAAATTCAATATGTGGGCGAACAAGGTAGGTATAAAAAAATACGGAGAACCATTGGGTCATTGAATTCTTTTGTATTTCTCTTCAAGTATCCAAGAGCCTTCACTGCTTTTGAGCACACTTCACCAACATGAGGAGTAAAAGCAGCACCACTGACGCTTTAATACTTCACTATCAATCTGATAAATGGAATTCAGTGGTAAGGAAGTTCGGGAAAAAGAGACAGCAAAGCATTTTGCAATTTTCATCTATAATTTGTTGGTTTGACACCATTTGTCAAGAGCGATAAGTGATTCCTGCAACCTCACCCAGTTGACTAATGAGCTCACAACACTGAAGACCTTCAGGTCATCTGCAAACAGCAGGTGCTCAATCCCCTCGCCAAACAAAACCCACACATCGTCGATGATTCAAGGGTCCCAAATGAGAACCTTGAGGCACTCCTGAAGTCGCATAGAAAGGTTCTGAGGTGGTATTTCGTATTTTCACAATCAGTGTCACGTTCTGGTACCTAATGCGTACTTTGTGCCACCGTTTTTTTTATTATTTCTGCAACAAAATTTAATGCTTTCTCGTTGTATTTTTACAGAAAAAGGGTGCTCAGAATCGGAGAAGGTGGCTGGACGAGTTGAAGATTTGTTGGGATATTTTTGTATGAATTGTTAAGATTTTATAATAAAAACGAACAGAAAGTTGCCTTGCATTGATTTTTATATTCACCTTGTTTAAAAAATCGAAAAAACACTAAAAATTCCGAGGGCAAATTTTTTTTTGTATTACGTTGCAAAGTCAACATGCTGATTAACAAGATTCAGACCGCCACAATGAGCCACATTAGGTTTTTCATTTCATTATAGGCTAAAAAAGATGGTGGCTCAAAGTTGCACCTTCCTGGGGTAATGAATGTGCCACGAATAAATAGTTCCCCTTCTATTTGCTGAACAGATGGAATTTTTTCCTAAGCGACATTTGATCACTGAGATGTGTAAGTATCTTGGGTAAACATTTCAACGAGATACCTAGAGAATTGCAGTTTCATAGAGAACAAGACATAGAGCCCAATTAATGACTCAACTTCTCAGAAAGCCCATAGCATCACACATCATCAACGTACTCATCAGCCACTCATCAGTTTATTTAAGAGTGCATACCATATTTGGCTAAGCTGATTTTAAGGCATCTTTCAGCAAAGTTTTGCAAACAAACTAAGCTATTGGAATGGCTCCAATGTTGAAAAAACTACAAATGTAGACAGTAGCTTTGAGCAAATTCAGAACTTGAGCGACTTGCTTAGCTTACTTTTCCAACAGAAAGGCTGGGCCCATGTTTGTAGGTTCTCGGCGAATCACCAACATTCTAAGCGTAGAGCCACACGTTTGACATAAAGAACGTAGATAAGTCACAGCAATCTACCATTAGATTAAGTTAATGAGAAGATGATATTTGACTAAAATGAACTTATCTCCTTCCATGTAGCTATTTTTTAATAAATCGTTGCACATGTATGCTGCTTTACACAGTTCCACATCGCAATTCACAAGCCACGTTAAAATTTACTTTTTTAAATTTTGTGTAGCGTAACTTGGAGCTCTTTTCATAAGACTATTAAACGCTTTGTTAATGATGTATTAAATAATGAATTTTCATCAATGGAGGTGACAACGTTCATATCGGTCTTGGTTCAACTTCATCTCCTGTGACTACAAATGTTGTTGTATTCGTTGGATTACGCTGTGAATCTATTATTTGTGAATTCTTATGGAATTTTACATGTAAGTTGTTCACATAATTATATGATTGTTAATTTTCTCAAACTGGTAAATTGTGTATCACATAACAACAACAATGTAATGACAACCACACTATTTTCATTAATAAATTTCTAGATTGTATTGTGAGTATAGTCAATATGATTGAGGTATAAAAAAATCCGTTCTTTCGCCAAAAAGTCAAGCATTTCGAAAGAAAAGACGAGATCATTAGGCAGCACATTAAATTGGTCAAATTTCAACAATAGTATTGAAAAAATCTCTAAAAATGGCAAAAAACTTATGTTGTTGAGGAATATTACCCAAAGCAAGTTTATCAACTATGATCTAAAACATCTAACTTTATGAGCAAAATGGTGCTGAAAAATGTTATATAAATTTCAGTATTATGTGCTCGTATTTCAAAGCAATTTTGCATAAATATAAATTATCATTTTCGAAAATTTGCTTATTCGTCTATGCTGCGTGATTGGAATTTATTTTAGTTGTTACTGATTCTAATAAGAGATAGGATTGCAAGACACAGATGGGCGTGGGCCGAGTTGGGAAGCGACCAAATAATGTGAAAGGAGGAAACCTGCTTTTTATTCCGCACTCAAAGCGTCACCAGTTTCCCCAGGATAGGGTCAGAAGTATGCAGGAATAAATCACCAGAAATGTGGATGCCGCAACCCAGGATATAAGGCTTGGAAGGTGCGGGTCAAGGTGTAGAGTGTAAGGTTCTCTCAGTGACACATATTTTACGGTCACGTTGGGAAAGAGAGGAAAAGGACGTTGAGTGAGGCACGGAGAAGAGATAGAAAGCCTACAGAACTAAAAACTCACCCACTCTTGTATACATACAAAAACAATGTTTCTGAATTATGTAAATCCGCGGATATTTCTTGAGCTCTTTTTTTTCGTGAAACCCTTCCTAAGAGGGTATCGTGGTAGCGGGGTGGGTAGGGCTAGAGCTACATCGTGTTTTATAACTCCACCAACGTCCTACCTTACCGTCCCCACTCTGCTCTACCTTACCATCGTCCCGGCATTACCCCCACCATTCTTGCAGTATTACCCCCACCATCCTCTCGGTAATACCCCCTCCACCCCACCCCGGTGTCAAACCCCCGCGCTTTTCCTCAGCTCCTTCGGAGCTCCTGGGTCCTTTCTCGAAATTTAATTTTCATATTATTCCAACTTCTCGTTCCTGGCTCATTCTTTCCCATCGGGTGGACTGCTCAACTTCGAAGCACGACTTTCCCCGTTCTTCTATTTCATTTCTCTGAATGTTCAACAAGATGAACCCCAAGTTTTTTTAACCTTATTTCCGTCACTTCTGTTCCTACTTTTTCTCGTAGAAAGTCCACTTTTATCTCTCATTTCCCTGATTCTCGAAGGTCCTGATCTCACTCATGCTCATACACCACGACAAATAAATAATTAAGAGAACAAAGCGACAATTTTTTCTCAATTAAAGCATCTGTATTCAAAATTCATCAAGTTTCCATTGCAAATAATTATTGCTCATGCCTAGTGCCCCTCAAGAGAAAATCTCGTGCTGGGGGTATGAGTAGCCTTTGGTTCATACGATAAACTTAACAATACATATTTCAACGTTCAGTTTTTTTTTTATACTTAATAATACAAATAGATAAAGAATTCAAATATCTAGAAAACATAAATAAATCTTCCAATTGGTACATTTTACATGTTAAGCGCACTTATTAATCATACATTATGTGTTGGTTCGGGGAAGTTTCGGGCCGATTTGGCTGTTTGAGAGATATTTGCGCAAAAGGCAGGGTCACGTCATGGGATACCAAAGGAGCATTTTTTCGATCGCTGGTGGAGTCAGTGCTTTTGTACTCGGCTGAGGTCTGGGTGGTATGGTATGGCGACGAGCTTGAGCCAGTACAATCCCAATTTCTGTAAGGTCTCCTCTATCTCCCACGTAATACACCGAATCACTTTTTACGAATTGAGACTTAAGGCTTTCCCTGCACTTAAGGCCATTGTTTATGAAAGAATGATGGGTGAGAGTGGGTGGCCCAAGATTTGTTTTAGGGTATTGGAGAATATGCAGAATTCTTCAACCAGTTCAACTGATCATAACCACTGGTATACCTGCATTTTTAACATGCTTGATGTCCTTGGCTCCCACGATATCCTAACAGCTGAGGACCCTCAAAATTTGAAATCGATCCTACCGTCACTATTCGAATAACTCTACAACCATTTTTGGTGCCAGGACATCAATCTGGTTTACAGTGCCAGATTTAATATGTTCTATAGGAGGATAGCGGACTATTCAGGTAGGCAGAAGTACTTGGGACTCATTCAAAATGTCCAGATTGAGAGGGTGTTGCGCCAGTTGCGTCTGTCTTTAAAGCTTTTCGTAACTGTTTATTATAGAGGTACTTCTCATAAGTTTAGAAGCGAGAGCTTATGCAATATATACAATATGAAAGAAGCTGACACCCTCTGCCATTTTTGTCTACGTTGCCCGATCTTAGAACCGTACCGAAGGCAATTCATTGTGAAATACATCTGTGGGCTCCCAGTGGTTGAGGATCGTCTGGCTAATTTGCTCGATTTTGGTGATGATAGAGAGAAAATGTTAATTTTATTTCATTTTGTTACCAGTGCACTAGCACTTCGATCAATTGCGCTCACCGAATAGGTGTCTGATATGTACAGCATTAGCATTGTATAGTGTACAACAGGATAGGCTTGTTGTGGATATTGTACGAGTACCACAGGTATAGCGTGGATGTTATGGATTCATAACGGATTATTATTATTTATATTAATTTCATATCGATGACCTCGTTTATTTTGCATGTACTTCATTAAGCTGTAATGCCCTGATAACTAGATTAGGAAGAAGATATTTGAACTATTTCTTAGCTATTATATATTTTTCTAATGATAATGTGTAAGTGGACCTGAACTCTTTGTAATAATCATTGATTTAATACAATAAACAACTTACTACTACTACTACTACTACATTATGTGTTGGTTTACTATGAAAGAGTATAAGACATTTCTATTAGCTTTCCATTTGCATTATAGCATAGAATGTATTCAAGGCCATCTTGAAGACATTTAGGGAGCTTAAACCCTTAACCTCTTCTGAAAGTAGATTAAACAATTTCCGACCTCTATAGAAAAATTGTCTCTGCCTATTAGACGTGTTTGAAAAGCAGTAATCGTCTAGTACCTACTGCTTACAAGTACCTACTACTCCATGGTATACCCAATGTTAACTCTCAATTAAAGTACTTAAACACTGTTATTTTACAGAATTGTTCTAGTGAAATAAGTACACAGGTTTTTTTTAGTTAACACAATTACAGAACTGATTTTATTTTTTAATGACAACAAGAATCATCGCAAAACATATGATTGTTGAAATAGAAACAATATGCTTGTATAAAATGTCCGTGGAGTGTCTTTTTCACGTTACCTACCGTTCCGGATACCCAACATGTATAGTGCCTTCTTTTCACAATTATTAGTTCATTATGGTTACTTATCAATATTAGTGTACAACTTATCGTAATAAATCAACTTTCCTTGACACTACAATGCCTTAGGGATCATGAGATGTTGTGATAAAATAAGAGCATTCCAAAAAGTGGCGAACGATTTTCCTGCTATGAGACTAAGAGAGTTACACTTTGCTAGTAACACATCGGTTGTACGTGAAAATCAATAGAAATAGAAAAACCCAAGTATGAGGATAAATATGAGGAAAAACCCCGTTTTCGGCCCATTTTTGGCTCATAGCATTGATTCGTGTGAAGCGATCGGGCTGGCTAGATTCTAGGACCAACTAGACCCCAAGTGGTCTATGTGGGAATGGGCGGTTTTTTTTTCATCAAGTTAAAGGCCTCTTATGGCTTGGACGGCAGATGGACATTGCAGTTTTGGAATCTACGCACCTTGAAACGTGAAGTGACAACGTTTGAGAGAAAATAAATATATTTTTTCCCCTATACGGTTACAAAGGCTTGTTATTGGAAATAATAAACCAAAAATTGTCTTCCGTTTTCCATACAATCATAAACAAAGTTCACCAGTTCCACATCCCACATATTCTTCTTGGTTGGTTAAAAACTAAGATCTCGCATCCTATTGCACATTTCCTCCGGAGAAAACGTTCCTATATACGGAAGCGAGTGTGGGTGGAAAACATTTATGTGGGCCGGTCACAGGAAGCCTCCGCTCACCAACTTTGAGATTGATATCGATTGAGAGCAGATACGGTGCGGCCGCAGTGATGACTAGACGAAAGTTTCTATTGTACGAGGAACTTTATTACGGCCTTCTCCGCAATAACGGACTTGAAATTGGATCTAGTATATGCACGTAGCAAAGGCCTACCGAAATATGGATACCCGTCCAAGCGAACTTCTCTTCCGGTCCTCCAACTCAATTCAGTCTCTTCCCGAGAACAGCTTCAACCAGAAATAGAATGAAAGATTGAAACAAGAGACGAATAAAGGAATAAGAGGAATCTTCTTCTCTGCGGTACTCAGAAAATCTTTTTTCTTTTAGCGAGTTTTCGTAGAAAATGAAGCAATGGCGATGGAAATTCTCAAAATCAAAATGTCCGAAAACGTCCTATTTTTAAATCCGTTTTGAGGCATTCTAAAACACATCCTAGAGTGTAACGCTTTTACACACACACACACACACACACACACACACACACACACACACACACACACACACACACACACACACACACACACACACACACACACACACACACACACACACACACACACACACACACACACACACACACACACACACACGCACGCACGCACGCATATATATATATATATATATACATACATACATTTTTTTTTTCTTTGAAAATACGTGTTTGGGGTCGGTTTCTACGTATTCTTTTACGCTAAATTGAATGGTAACTCTTGCATATCTCCCAAACCCCGTTATAATTGAGTTTTGTACTTCAGCTTAGTAGTTCCACCCCTAAAAACACATAAAATTTATCATACCAAATGAACTCAAATTTTTGAGTTAAAGTGCAAAACTTGGTTGTTACGGTCAAACCTCAATTCTATAGAATGTTCAGGCATCTATCCGATAAAAATCTATTGTTATTCCCAACGGTATCCTCAGATTTGAATTTGCACAGCAATTTAACTGAGTCATAATCGTTTCGAAGGTCGAAAACACGAAAAACAAGCTCAAATATTGAGTGGTGGGGGTGGGGGGGGGGGGGAAGAAATTCGATTTTGGGAAGAATACATTTTCTAAAACAACATCATTTTCTGAACAAAATTAATATATTTTCTAAATTTTACAAACATGAAAGCGTTTCGTAATAACCCACTGAAGTACAGTCTCGCGTACAGCTTACAGTCAGCTTTATCAAAATAAAGCTAATGTAAAATGAGGTTATCTTATTCTTCTTCTACTTGTGTTGATCATTTTTATTTGTCATAGCCTGCGTCAGTGTCAGACAGTGTTTCAATAGTTTCTTGAGAGAGAAGTAGAAGTTTCCACCAAACGAAACGAGCAAGTTCTTCGGCCGGAGTCGCGGCGCGTTCGCGAGAGCCGACTTTTTTTCAATCGCGTTTTTCTCGAAACGACGTTTTCCGTTCTTCGGGGACATTTTTTGACCGGCCTGTTTGTCGTATCGGATCGAATTTTTTTCTATATTACCGTGAGAGTGTGGGAATTGAATGACTGAAAAAAATACTGGAAATTTCCTGGGGGCATGCGCTGGTGGATGAAGGAACGACATGATAAAACCTCCAATTTTGCCAACTCATGCAAACCATCATGTAGTATCGTATACAAGAAAAATCTCCAGTCAATCGAAAGATGACAACATGAAGAGTGAATTTAAAAAAAATCAGCTCAATTGAACGAAAAATGAGGGCAGGGCAAGTTCCTGAAGTACCCCGTTTTTCGTTGTATTGGTATTACCCCCACGCCTCCCGTTAAGCGAAAACTAAGCGTAAAAAAAGTCCCTACAAGGAACTTTTGATCACAAATGTGCCTTAAAATTGGCCCCTGATGTACTGACCAGCTTATGAGGGACTCCTTGTATATGATTGTAATCCAAAATCACACCTGGGCCCTATTTCATAAAACAACAAGTTACAAGTTAACAAGTACTTGTAATGCACGGTAAACTAGAACAAGTGTTTCACCAAAACAAAGAGTACAAGTGCAGAAAAGTTACATTTGTAGAAGCTAAGTTTACAAGTGTAGCAGAAAAGAAAATTGGCGTGTGGGGACAAACGAAAGGAACAACGTCACGCGGGATGCCGAAATTGAAGTTTTGTCAGCGAATCATTATATAAATACGGTGTAAGTACACGATAGGATGTTTATCGTACATGACAAGGTGTAATGATTGGAAGACAGACAAATTAAAAACTGAAAAGTGGAGAAAGTGTGTATTTGATTTCAACTTATTCTGATGGCTGACATAATCGGATTTTTCTCCTTCATTCAGCGGGAATAATTAATCAATTCATCAATTCTCAATGCTGCTGGATCAGGAATGTCATCTATAACTTTGAGATGATCTTCACACTTCACTTTGTTCTTCAATGTTGGGGAGATCCTCAATAACCGATCAGGAAAAGTTGCACAGGGTCACGCACCACTTGAATCTTTCAAGGGTCTCGGGAGACATCCTAAATCTCTCGTTAAACTCAAAAATACCCACGAAATGAGCGTTCATTCGTGGCCGAAAAAATCGTTGGCGTCTTCTACGCTGAATGCTTCTTTCTTGTCTGTTTTCTTCAGCAGAAGATGATTCCCACATATTAAATACCGAAAAATTGTCAACTCACAATGCTGGAAAATAACAAATTCACAGGTGAATGGACGTAGGTTAAAAATGGCCATTTTTTACAACTGTAAAACAGTGACTTGTTCAAAAATGAGGAAACACTTGTATGTAACTTGTCCAAATTCGCCTGTACACTTGTTAATTTTCACAGTCAATTACAAGTCTACTCTTGTACCTTTATGAAACGCTTGCACACACATTTTTCACAACTTCTACATAAAATCGGCTTGTAACTTGTCACTTGTTGCTTTATGAAATAGGCCCCTGACGGTCACCACGGTAAGACGAAGCATCTGTGAGAATTTCGAATCGGGAAACGTAAAATCTGCCGCAGAAGCGGTCCACCATTTGTTAGGATTAAGGTCGATTTGATTTTCAGTCCCCCGACTTAGTTTAATGACTTTGAAAATGGCTGAGGGCTCAACGCAGTCCGGGCCGTTAACAAAGACTAGCGTCTACATTGATTAAAGTTTTGCCTTCCGGAGTCTTGGGCGGGCGGAGTCGGGGTCAAGACCGTAACTGAATCAGTTCAGTATAGTTTGAAGGGAAAACTAAGGATTGCGGGGAGGTTGCAGTGGGGTTGCGGGGGAGTTGAGGGGGCCGCGGGGGTGGTTGCAGAGGGGTTAGCTCCATCCACTAACCTCCGGTAATTGTGCTTCAAAACCATGGAGGGGCGAAGAAGGTTTAAGCACTGGGGATTGAAAAGCGGTTTATACCTTTCGGGGGAAAGTGAATTTAGCGCGGGTAATAACAATAACCCTCACCGTTCAACTTGCATTTACAACTTACTAGAACTTCTTCAGCGAAAGCCAACCAAACTAATTTCCGCAAAATCAATTAGGGTCAAGGGGGGACAAGTGCGTACCTGTTTTTCATAAATCTGACTTTGAGATGCTACTATTTCCCTCAAACTACAAGTTGAATAATGACTACAGTTTTATTACATTCCCCAGACCTTTCTACGTCGAAAAACGTGTAGATATAATGAATTGAAGTTAGTGACTCATTAAGGATTGGGAAAAACCTAGAAACATTCCAACAACGCACTTGCGGCAAGTGCGTACGTACAGTGGGGCAAGTGCGTTTTCAACTTTCTACCCGAAAAATAATAAAAATAAAATGAACCAATGTAGGTAGATTTTAGGTATAATTGAAATTGAATTGGTAATGAAAAATAAAACGCCGCAAAATAGATTATTCTTACCAAGCAACAACATGAATTCCTGAGTTGATAAAATGGTGAATAAACTCATCCACTTGTTGGTTGTCCTCTGATTCGCTGTTGGTTAGGGAATGAGGTTTGCGTGAGAGAGAATTTGAAGACTCCAGAGTTTTGCAGAATCAGATAGGACTGAGGTTTGGGAGAAGCGTGCGGTTGTGCCTAAGGGTTGAGGAAGAGAATCTGGATGGAAACTAGGCTTCAAGACCTTGATTTTCTTATTTTTCCTGGTAATTTCATGCGGTTTTTAATGAAACGCCCCTTATTTGAAAACGCACTTGCCCCACTGTCAAAAAAAAGGAGGGCAAGAACGTTTTATTGATTTACTGCAGCAATTTTTGTACCCTTGAAGTTATCAAATGCGCAGTTCACACAAAGACAAAAGGTTGAATGCTAACAGTGGAATAAACAGGAAATGAAGGGTTTCAGAAAAGAATACCATTGAAAACTGCACCTCCCTCAGATTCACACTCTGAAATCGGACGGAGCCTTCGCGGGAAATGGTTCCAGTTACTCTTATTTGTTCACTGAGGAGGTTAACTTTTTTATCTGGTAATAATAAACACCTGTTCTGTCATTTGCTAAGATACTAGAAAAGTAGAGAGGCCTCATCACCCGAACCATGGGCCGTAGGGCGGGAGGGGGGTCGAAGTTCCGGTTAATGTGCGCTTTTTGGACTTCCCCGCTTCCCCTACCCCTCTAAACGGCCGTTGACAATTCCGGAAAAATACGGGTTTCGTAGGTTTTTGAACGAGGAAGACGACGGCGCAATCGGATCGCGAAAAAAGTATCGGGAAATGCGTTAAAAAAATGCGAGAATACGGACCCGTTTTCTCGAAAAGTCCGCCGAAAAACTTGGTTTTTTCCGATTAAAATATACCCCATAAAGGTACGTTTTTCGGAACGGTTTTCGCGGGCGAAATACAGCTTTGGGTCCGCCGAATCTGAATCCGAAATCGGATATCGAAAAAAATGACGTTAAGTCGGTCAAATCGCGAGCGGAAGCGAGAAGAAGCGTTTAACATCAGAAATTAATTTTGCCGTGTTCGCGAGAAGGCTCTACGAAGACGTCAAGGGGTTTGTCAGGTATTTCACAATGTTACCTGCAGGCCTATTTCAAAAGAATAAATACGGGTTTTTTCCTACCTATATACAGGTATACCTTGCGAGCGAAGCGAGCAACATCCCCGAATAATCTTCTTGTGGTTCCACGTAGTTTTATAAGATTTAATTTGTTTGTAAGAATTTCCAACAGAAAAAAACGTCTGCCAAGTTGGGTGGGCAGTATAACTCCCTCAAGCGAGCGAAGCGAGCAGCATCCCCTACAGAAGTTAAACCTACCCTTAGAGATCTACCGTTTGAGAGCGAAGCGAGCAACATCCCCTACACACGTTAAACCTACCCTTAGGGATCTACCGTTTGCGAGCAAAGCGAGCAACATGCCCTACATGCCACACTTTGCGAGCGAAGCGAGAGCCATGTCAACAGAATGAATTCGGATTTTTTCCTACAAATATACAGCAATACCTTGCGAGCGAAGCGAGCAACATCCCCGAATAAACTTTTTGTGGTTCCACGTAGTTTCATAAGATTTAATTTGTTTGTAAGAATTTCCAACAGAAAAGAACGTCTGCCAAGTTGGGTGGGCAGTATAACTTCCTCAAGCGAGCGAAGTGAGCAGCATCCCTTACAGAAGTTAAACCTACCCTTAGGGATCTATCGTTTGCGAGCGAAGCGAGCAACATTCCCTACATGCCACACTTTGCGAGCGAAGCGAGCAATATTCCCTACATGCCACACTTCGCGAGCGAAGCGAGCAATTTAATGGGGGGTCCGGGGGCCTTGCCCCCCGGCTGGACGTGGAGGCGAGCGTAGCGAGCCGGAGCGGCTAGTTATTAATAAGAATGAAACTCCGTCTGTTTGTCTGTCTGTTTGTCGTGGCTATGCACGGCCAAACGGCTGAGTGAGGGGAGTATACGAGTGGGGGGATCTTCTTGGGATTTTCCGAAAGGGGGAGCGAGCGAATTTAAAATTTTCTAATCCCAGCCGAACCATGGGCCGTAGGGCGGGAGGGGGGTCGAAGTTCCGGTTAATGTGCGCTTTTTGGACTTCCCCGCTTCCCCTACCCCTCTAAACGGCCGTTGACAATTCCGGAAAAATACGGGTTTCGTAGGTTTTCCTACGAGGAAGACGACGGCGCGATCGGATCGCGAAAAAAGTATCGGGAAATGCGTCAAAAAAATGCGAGAGTACGGACCCGTTTTCTCGAAAAGTCCGCCGAAAAAACTTGGTTTTTTCCGATTAAAATATACCCCATAAAGGTACGTTTTTCGGAACGGTTTTTGCGGGCGAAATACAGCTTTGATCCCGCCGAATCTGAATCCGAAGTCGGATATCGAAAAAAGTGACGGAAAGTAGGTCAAATTCCGAGCGGAAATGCGAGGGAAGCGTTTAATATGACGTTTTTGATCGAGCCGAGCCGCCCGTTGCACAACGTTGCTTAGCAGAAGGGACTCGACTTCTACGCAATACCTACCTTGCGAGCGAAGCGAGGAACATCCCCAAATGAACTTTTTTTGTGGTTCCACTTAGTTTTATAAGATTTATTTTGTTTGTAAGAATTTCCAAAAGAAAAAAACCTACCCTTAGTGGATCTATCGTTTGCGAGCGAAGCGAGCAAGAGAAATAAAATGAAGAGACGCACTTGCCCCGAAAACACACTTGCCCCGGCTGACCCCAAGGAAAAACTGAAATGAAATGAAAATGTATTTCATTTCTGAAAATTTGTCAAAACTATTCATCGATCAATGAAAGGAATATAGTTTCCCTAATGGGTAATACCCACGACAGGGAAAAAGTTCCAGTCATGCAGCATGATCCTATGAGCGAATTTTGGTAAATTATTCTATATTATGCTTCATTATTTTAAAAATTAAAGACTGAGGGAAAATAAATTGTTGATCACCAATTTTATGGTAAAAAACTCTACATTGCTAAACATCCACGAGCTGTAATTGAGGCAGAGCTGAGCGACGTTAAAGTAGCACTATTAAGATTTTGGTACACAATTACCCCACTTCACCCTATTGATACCAATATATCGTAATATGTATCAAATGATGTACTTTATATTTACTAAACATAACGGGTTTACAAGATGCCCCTGTTTTTACCACGTTGCTGCAGGACCCCGACAGTTCCACAAAAAAGCGAATCGCGGTACAAGGGACCTATGGTTCAACGAGCTAATGATGACACCCAAGTGAACAGTTGCCGCTAAATACGAAAGGAGAGTTCAGGCCCGGCTGGGGACCGTGTAGATGGTGGAGACAAGGAGAGGGGGAAGACAAGGAGAGGGGTCACAATATGACGGTGAAGAACAGACCCAGGGTGGGTATGACGGGTTAAGAACCACCGAAAAGCCCTCGGCAACATTAATCCTCCTTCGCAAGAACCCTGAGCTATGTTCCCCGTCATTTATAACACGCCGTGTCGCAGCGCCACTTGCGTCGGGAAAAACACCCATCTCCGCCTCCCCCAGGTTTTCTCACATCCAATAATTTTCGTCACGGCATCTCTCCTATTTCCGCTTCTTTAATCGACCTCACAACTCTCCCTGCGACGTCTCATTCTTCCAATTCTCATTAGTGTTAATGACCTCCTCAGCTGCTTTTCTTTTACCATTTTTTCCTTCCCTCCTGCATTCCTTCATACCTCTCTTTCCCCTCCTTCTTTTGAGAGCGCGATCATCAAGATATTACAAGCTGCCACCCCGAATCGACGCTCCCTTATCTTGAAACACACGTGAACCCTCCTGCCTACTCCAATCTTTCTTTTATTCTCGATGCGCCCCCCCTTCAGATCTCCTTTTTACTGCTGAGCTCTAAAGCAACATCCTCAACTTCAAACAGTAGCGACCCCTTTTTTCAGACTGTCATTATTTTTTGTGAAGAAAAAAAAAGAAACAAACGTAAAATCTTGCTGTGCACCGGCCCGCGTACACCAATGATCCCAGTGCAATCAAAACAAAAGCTTCCATGCTTTTGATATGAGAGGTAGATCATCAAAGCTAAATAAGTATGAATATCAAAATCGAGAATATCAAATATCAAATTACTGTTTTTAGGTTCATCCTACAGATGTTATGCATGTATTGTTTGGTCGCAAAATGTAATTTTAGGAAATGATCTACGTGCTTACTATGCACAAATCATTGTATTTTATCACCTGTCTTATGCTGCCGTAAAAAGAAAAACGCTGCAAATTATTACATAATGGTTTATTATTTCTGAATCAGATAGCCAGCTATAGTAACCAGCATGCTCTGGGGCTTTCGCCAGTCTCTTTTCTAGTACCCACCTCTGTTCTCGCGTTACAGGCTGCGCTCCCGATGGGGAGCAAATGGATGCTCGTACAGCCACCTGAGTGGTCTCATTCAATCCACGGAGCTAATTTCTATAGGAATCAAACTAAAACCGTAGGTACACTAGATTCCAAAAGCATTTGGGACCTATCCGAGTCGAATCTGCTCTCACTCCACCCCCCGCTCACCACCCTCACCACCCATGAACCCCCGCCAAGCGTGCCAGGCGTATGCGCGTGCGTATGTCTAACACTCAAAGGCTCGAAAAAGACACTTTTTCGCCCGTAAAGTTTTTGGGGGGGTTATAAAATTTGTTTGCGATACGATCACAAAGGCTTATTATTTGAAATAATAAACCAGATGGTTAGAGACGTTAGGACCAACTAGAGAGAGAGAGAAATGGAGTCTATGTGCGAGAGAGAGACGGATAAAAACAACAAAAAAGCAAAAATTCGGTAAAAATAATTCAGCTAGAACTTTCGTGATATAATTGCCGAAAAACAGCTTGCCTTTGAGCGCTTGGAGGGAAAAGGGCTTAGCTTTGACACTGTTTTCACCAGGAAAAGGTAGTCTAAAAACATTGTCATTAAAACCCAATTCAACATTGAACATCGACCGAGTCATAACACACACAGAGTATAAATCCGAATGTTCACCGTGCATCCCCTATTGAATGCAATTGAGCTGGGTGAATGAGTTTGGGAATCGGTGAGACAAATTAATGCAGATATTTTACGATTTGCGGCGCATTTATCCTAAAATAGCTCCACCTGCGCGTACTGAGGTTAGGAGCAGAAGACTTTTATTATTTGATACGACTGCATCAGGTGGAATGAGAAATTTTTCCCAAGTACCTACATTGTACTGGAGGGAGTGCTGACCATTATATTTTGACACGATGTTCTTCCGCTCGGAAAATGACCAACAAAAATGACTTCATTAAGGTTAGGGCAGTGAGCTCATTTCCTGGGGCCAGAAACACGGATTCAATTAAGGTACGGATGTTATCCTAGTTAATTAAGTTGACTGTATACCACGCTTTATACTCTCGCGTTTACGGAATTACCGAGCCAAGAGCGCACAAAGTGTACGAACCTTCACACTTATGCACACACTAACCCTCCCCACATTTAGGGGGTTACGTAAAACCAATGTTTGACGCGAGCGAGATTCATTTCCCGACAACACTGCTCCTTTTCAACAGGCAGGTACTCAGTACCGATCAATAATATGTACCTAAAGGCCCTTCTACACAATGGCCAATATCACGCAAGCCTAGACCACATCGCGCACTGCCAATTGTGTGGACGCAAAATGACCTTGAAAAAACTGCCGATATCTGACCCGTGGTGAGCCGTGCTGGCAATCGCCTCCGTCGCGGTTTTTCTTGAAAGATCAAAGGAGACCACACTAGGCCACAGTGTTGGGCATAATCTTATCATCGAATACGAATACGATTGTAATCGCGATAATTATTCGTTGATTCTGAGTCAACTGCGATTATATTCGTATTCGTGTAATTGTATTCGTCTCTCGGCGATTACACGAATACAACCCATAAAAATGCGTCACGGTCATCAATTTCAATCGGGCGTCCCTCCTATAATATGCGAAGCCTTACTAATATTACCTAGCTTCAGAGGGACGTCCTTAAAGCGAATTCAACGGTTGCAGCCCAGCGTATGTCTCAAATCTATTTCAATAGTACGTCCCTCTGATGCTAGGTAATATTAACAAGGCTTTGCATATTACAGGAGGGACGCCCTATTGAAATTGATGTCCGTGACCCATTTTTATGGGTTGTACTCGTGTAATCGCTGACAGACGAATACGATTACACGAATACGACTGCACGAATAGGAATACAATAGCAGATGACTCAAAATCAACGAATGATTATTGCGATTACAATCATGTTTGCATTCGACGAATGATTATCGCGATTACAATCGTATTCGTATTCGACGATAAGATTACACCCAACACTAGCTGGCAATTGCCTCCGTTGCGGTTTTTCTTGAAAGATTAAAGGAGACTACACTAGGCCACAGTCCCTTCCCCCACTTATTCGGACATAAACATCCAGTCAACGGGCGATTACTCACCTACTTCACTCATAACTTCTCAGTCTCTTTTGTATTAAGAACATTTTTTAGCGAATTTTTGAAGAAAATTAAGCTATTGCTCTCGCCTCAAAATTTGTAGAATGTGAATTTTTGAAAATATTTTATGCAGAAATCCGTTTCAGGCTATTCTGAATCATATTCTGAAGTTTAACGCATTTTTTTAATGTATGTATGTATATATGTATGTATGTATGTATGTATGTGTCATTCCAGACGATAAATGTCCGTAGAATTGTGCTAGAAACTTCAAACAAATTTCAAAATGTTAAGGACACAAAACGAAAGTTCAAGTTCGTTGGCCAGCATGATCGGATTACATCTTCGGGTTGAAATTTTCAAAAATGTAGTCAAAAATTTCAAAATAGCCTGTTTTTTGCGATTTGTTGTGCGAAATTATTTTTTCAGCATACTAACATGTGGTATATTCGGAATCAGCGTAAAATTTTCTATAAGAATATGTATCAAGTTTTCAAAAATTTCAAAGTTGAAAAATCAGTCAAAAATCGAAATAATGCCGTTCGCTAGTTGTAAAAATCGGTAATATTTGCATGAAACATTGTCCAAATTCAGATTGAACTACTCTTATGGAAGTATCCCTGTATAACCAATTTTAGAACCATGCTGTTTAAAACGTAGTAGTAGGTGCTTTAAAAAAAAAAAATGTAATCACAACTGATGAGTTTACTCTGTGCATGTGTTAATAATTTGATTCCATGTTTGTCTATCAAAATCATAAACTAAAATTTCTCAACACGATCAATGGCGACTGAAATGTCGAAGATTTCTTCAAAAATTCGCTCATGGGGTCATGCTGCATGACGGGAATTTTTTCCTTTCTTGCGAATCTAATTCACGCAAGTTTTTCCTCTGTTGTAGACGTCAATAGTATTTACATTCTATACTAGTTTTGTGTTTTCATTTGTTCGTTGGTAGGTATCGTGTTTGATGTAGGTAGATACATGTCGTGATTATTTTACGTTCATTCTTTTTCCAATAAACACGCCCCTATATAAATGTTGACATTATACATATTTATATTTTACATCTTGATTCATAAATGTATCACTGTGTTCAGTACTAAATAGAAATAGGTAGGTAGGTAGGTACCTGTTTTTTTTTTTTTTTTTTTTTTCGACACGTATTGCAAAATCTTAAAAGTTAAAGGTTATGACTTGATTTAAATTAATATTTGTATTATTGATTAGTTGTTTTTTCACGATCAAAGCTTTGTATGCTTGGTAGGAAACACCCACGGAAACAGCCACAGCAGTTAATAATCGTAGGTATTTCCCCATTCATCAAATTATACCTCAGAAGCCCCGAATTAGAAAACGAAATGAAAATGTATAGGAGAAGAAGTTGGCAAGGTAGAGCAGAGCTACACAGCTCGTGGTTCCAGCCAAGGGCCAGTCGCAGTTGTTCTTGTGGCGGCCAGTGTGTGGACGTTGACGGCGACCGGCGCTAGCTCAGTTTTTCATCGCCATCTTTTTTTTTTAGAGTGGGGAAAATTCTTTATGAACGAAGAGGAGTGACTGTACTCCTCAACAGTGTTGGAGTCTCCCTTTTTGGGCTTTTAGGGCATACCAACTAAAAACCACCACTCTCTCTTCTTATGGAGAACTACCCCGGAACCACTTATTTAGTATTTCTTCGGGGTAGTTCCCTTTTTTCCATTTCGGCTCCTCATCTCTCTATGTCTTCTTTATTCCCAGGATCTATCCTGCTCCTTGGCTTTTGGGACGGCAAAAATGTATGTTGCCACCGCGTCCCAGTTATTCTTCTCGGCTACCATTTTGTTGACGATAGTCTCCGGTGCAATCTCTCCTACTCCCCCTCCAGGACTCGGCAAGTATCTCCCCACTTTGAGCACACAAAAAAATGTGTGATAGGCGTCTTCATTCCCCTGTCGGCAGTAGCTGCATCCTTGATCCTCCGTCTTTCCTATCTTTGCGAGGAATGAACGGAAGTAACCATGGCCGGTGAGGTAATAATCCACCTCACCTTGCTTCCTATTCACCAAGACATCTAGGCTGGGAATCAACTGGTATGTCCAGCGGCCTCATAATATATGGTTATTGTAGGATGTCTCATCCTACCATCTAGCCTGCCGTTTCCTCAGTGTTTCTCCTCTTTCATCTTTCTTGATGTTCCGCACTGGGTTCTCTCCCTTCCGCAGGTATCCTCCTACGCTCAGCAAGGAGATCAATTGGGACCACTCCTACAATAACCTGAGCAGCGGGGCCAGAAGCTGTCCTGTATGCACTGCATATCCTGAGAGCTCCTCTTCTTTGGGTTGCCTCCATCCTGTTTCAATATTTTTGGAACCTAATGGCTTCTGCCCAAACCTTGGCTCCATACATCATAATGGCATCAGCTGCCCGCATCACCAGCTTGCGTTTGGCCGGAGAAAAGCCTCCTACGTTTGCCATGAGGCTACTCAGATTTCCGACGACTATTGACGCCTTGTCTGCTGCTTTGCGAATATGAGCACAGTTTGGCCAGCCCCAGCCTTGCGCCAGTATTTTATTTGTTTCCAACGTATCTCTTACTACTGTTGCGACATCTTCAATTTTATTTTTCGCATAGCGAAGTTCATAATCGATTCCCATCTTCCCGTGGATCTCAATCTCTGCTACCAATAACTGTCTTGAAACTGTTTGGAAGGCAGTTTTCTTGTGTCTTCTTTTTCCTATTTACTTTAGTTCGTACCTAATTTACTTTTCTTTTTGTTCAGTAATAAGTTAGTATGAATGAAAACACACTGATTTTTCGTTTGATGTTTTCTCTTCTGTATTTCTTGAAGTATGAATGTACTAATTAAACATTTGGGGTTTTAAAAATAACAAATGGGACTTTTGGGATAAAATTGTAGTAACTAAATAACTTAATTTAATGTTCAAATTGAAATTAATATAAATCAATAAATAATCAAACTACATAAATAAATTCGCGTTCGCGACAGTAGTTCCCTTTTTTTGGCCATTTTGGCTCCTCATCTCTCTATGTTTCTTTATTCCCAGGATCTATCCTGCTCCTTGACTTTTGGGACGGCAAAAATGTATGTTGCCACCGCGTCCCAGTTATTCTTCTCGGCTACCATTTGTTGACGTTAGTCTACGGTGCAATCTCTCCTACTCCCCCTCCAGGACTCGGCAAGTATCTCCCCACTTTGGACACACCAAAAAATGTGTGATAGGCGTCTTCATTCCCCTGTCAGCAGTAGCTGCATCCTTGATCCTCCGTCTTTCCTATCTTTGCGAGGAATGAACGGAAGTAACCATGGCCGGTGAGGTAATAATTCACCTCACCTTGCTTCCTATTCACCAAGACATCTAGGCTGGGAATCAACTGGTATGTCCATCTTACCATCTAGCCTGCCATTTCCTCAGTGTTTCTCCTCTTTCCTCTTTCTTGATGTTCTGCACTGGGTTCTCTCCCGTCCGCAGGTAGATCCTCCTACGCTCAGCAAGTAGATCAATTGGGACCACTCCTACAATAACCTGAGCAGCGGGACCAGAAGCTGTCCTGTATGCACTGTATATCCTGAGAGCTCCTCTTCTTTGGGTTGCCTCCATCCTGTTTCGATATTTTTGGAACCTAATGGCTTCTGCATAAACCTTGGCTCCATACATCATAATGGCATCAGCTGTCCGCATCAGCAGCTTGCGTTTGGCCGGAGAAGGGCCTCCTACATTTGCCATGAGGCTACTCAGATTTCCGACGACTGTTGCCGCCTTGTCTGCTGCTTTGCGAATATGAGCACAGTTTGGCCAGCCCCAGCCTTGCGCCAGTACCGATGCGAGGCAAATTTACTCGGCCGGCATAGGCCATTGTTTAGAGGGGGCTTAACGTTCATCATCGATCGAGGCACATAATACTAGTTCGTCCACTCACCAGATTCCTCTCGATATTTGAAAAAACTGGTGTAACGTACTCGAATTCGCTTCTTGTTCTCACACCTACTAGCGTAGTTTTCTCGCTCGGTGTGGGATGCATAGATGCGATGGGATATGAAGAGTCCATCCCGAGAAGAGTTTGGCGTAATCGTAATCATAATTACGATTACAATAATGGGGTTTTAAAGTTGTGATTATAATCACATACCCTGGAGATATGATTACGATTACACTTATGATTGCGATTGGGATCATGATGACATTCGTAATCATAGTTTTTTTTTCGTAAACGTAAACAATTTTAAATTTGATTTTCAAAAAAACTCATAATTTTAAATTCGATTTTTAACAAACAAAGGAAACTATAGTGAGTAAATATTTTACACTTTTGAATGTTAATCTCCCTGAAGAAATTCCTGAGGTGAAACGTTGGAGTTTAATAAAAAAAACTAATTTAAGGACAGAAGACCTTTTTTGTAAAGCGTAGCATAGGTCATGAATAAACTGGTTCAGAAGGACATTTGACTCTCAACTCGATAGCTAGCAATACACGCCTGTTCAAACATGAGCTCTCCCGCCTTTGTTTTTCATCGTCAGGAACGTTCATATTCATTATGTTTGTTCGCTGAAGCCACCAAACCAGTTTGCAACCCACTAAAGGCGTTCGCTGAGTTCTCTGATCATTAGAGCGCCCCCTACCCACCCACGGTCACGGTTCGCAGGGGTTTCCCAACAGGTTTCCAACCGGATGTGGATCGTCAAATCAGTCCCAATCGGTTCCAGCTTACCACTTTCTTACTACGGTTCGCAAGTCATTGCCGCCTCAGCGAACAAACCTGCTATTTTCTGTTTGTTTTCTGTCGGGAGTGTTTCGGTAAATCTCGTTGCTATGAATGTTCTTCCAGGAGGTATAAGTTAGAGATTAAGCATGAAATCAAAATTTTAAATCCATACGTAGAAGGGGCAGCTGTTTAAATTAGGACTTTTAGTTTATGTCATCAAACTATATTGTGACAAAAAGTTACATAATGTGGCGTATTGAACAATTTTTTTTTTCCCCAGCTTGGACAGTCGGGTATACTAACTGACAAACAACAATTTTTGGCTGTCCCTTTTCGCCCCGAATGAACTGACACCTATTTGGTTGCAGAAAAACGTGGTTTTCCGTGATTTTCTCCACTTTTCAGGGGGGGGGGGGGGGATATCAAGCAAAATATAATTTCCGCCTCCTTCAGTAAGGTAGGTATACTGATTAACGTTCGGCAATTTTGGCTGCACCTTTCTTGGTCCTCTTGAATTTTTGATGATTCTTCATGAAAAATTTGTTTTTAAAGATTTTACTCGTAGCTGCTAATTCCATATTTTTAGGCAGTGGAAAGGGTTTAATAACCCTTCGAATCTTGGTCGAGTAGATGTGGGACCGTTCACTATGTTATGACTCTTTGGTCGTCAGCTTTTTCAAAAAGAAAATACTACCAAAAAAAAAGTCTACCGAGTTGGGTGTGGCCTAAGCTTCCTCGTTTACCTATCATCTTCTTCTAACTATAACTAACTAAATAAATAATAACTAAAAGGCTTATTCTTAATCAGTTAATAATACAATAATGTGGCAATGGCATGGGCTTTTTAATATAAAGTAGGGTTAAAAAAATATTTTGACAACCATTTGAAACGAGGGTAACATTATTATTACATATCGAATCGCATTTTATTTAGTATAAGTTAGGGTTTAAAGGGGGGAGGAGGGGGGCTAAAACCCCCTCAGCCCTCTCTGGATCCGCGCCTGATTGTTATTATTGCTATTTTAAAGTTAAGAATTGAGTGAATTAAGAGTGAAGGAAGTAATAAGACTGGATGCAATAAGAATAAGTCTGAGCGTCACTCGTATCGAGGAAGCTATGAGCCCTTGTTTATTATGGCAGATGCCGAAGGAATGGAGAACTGGAGCTTGAAAAGACGGAGGCAGGAGGTTAGCGGGCCACGTTCTTGGGAAGGGGCGGAGGACAGCGGTAACGAGCAACAGTGATCCGTGAAGAACCCTTGTTAAAACACTATCATTCCGCTTGATTCATCCCTTTCAACCCCTCAATTACCCCAATCTCTGCTCCCATTTCCTCCCCGGGACCTTCACAACCCACTACCCCCAGGTAACCACTCATCCCCTAACTCTCGTTATTAGCTTCTTTCGTGTATTTCATTCGCAATGATTTCTCGTTATTCGGAACAATAAATGATGGGATCAAAGAGAAAACGATGAAAAATAAATAAGGAGGTCGTTCCACAAAAAGGGCTTATATTCATCTGACTAGGGGTGTACGCGGTAAGGCCGGCGCCGATCTCAATGAAATATTTACTGGAATTTCTACATCGAAAATGATTCGACACGTATTTTGCCGTTCGACAGAATGGGCCCTTGGAGCAATAACAAAATGAAAAGTTCCAATCATGCAGCATGATCGTATGAGCAAATTCTCGTAAATTATCGCACTATTATGATTCATTGTTTTGAAAATTAAGGACTGAGGGAAAAGAAATTGTTAACTACCAATTTTATGGCAAAAATATCGTTCTAAATAATGTTTAGCGATTCAAAAAGAGATTTTGGATTTTCACCTGATTTGCAGTTGTTATAAATTTTTTATCACATTTTAATGAAATTTAAGTTCATTTTAGCGAATTTTCGTAGAAAATGAAGCTATTGCAATGGCTCCAAAAATTTTAAAATCACAATTTTCGAATATCTTCTTTATTGAAATCCGTTTTGAGACATTCTGAAATGAATCCTAGAGTTTAACGGTTTTTCATTGATTATATATATATATTCCCTTCCAGACGATAACTCTCCTAAGAATTAAGCTAAAGGTTTGCAAAGTATAAGTATATTGGTACTGGTCCAATATTCGATTTCACCTCTTTTCCAAAGGCCCTTATGCAATCAAGGTCAATATACGCCCTTTTACATCGGCTATCGCTATCCTCTCCCTTTTAGTTTCCCATTTTACCTACTTCAGAAATTGAGGTGGGATCTGTCATTTTTTCAGAAAGAGGGCCGCTAAGTGGACATACTAAGTAACGGTTATTACTGAGGGCAACACTCACAAAACTACTGTTATGACTCCGAAAACTTTATTGACCCGTTGAGCTGAGCTCAAACGCAAACTATAGAATGCTTATGGCGGCATGTAAAAGGATGATTCAAGAAAGCCAAGCTATAAAAGTGAAGGAGGCTACGAGCTTGCCGGCCAGGCAGTTAATCGGAGAATGGTGGCGCTCGCTACACCCTTCAAACATTTTCGATGCATTCTTCAATGGTTTAAAGCTGACGACTTGAAACATATTCTCTTCAGACGAGGTTCAATTGGAGTGAGCTATAATTTGACCCCCTTCCTCTGTAGAGAGATAAACTCAATTCAATGCTTTTTAACGTATAACTATTAGTGAGATCGCATACTGGGTCCGTGGAGGTACGCGTTGATCTCTGCACAGTGGTTCAAAAAATGTCCAGTCATGCAGCATAATCGTATTAGCGAGTTTTCGTAAATTACCGTATTGTATAAGTACTGTTAAATTGTTTTGAAATTTGAGCTTAAAAATTTCATTTGCGTGACCCCTGTTGCCCCACAAGACGACACAGGAAGACATCCAGCCGGCGAAACAAGCATGGTAAACAAGGAGTAATACTTCTGGGCACACTCGGTGAAGCAAATAAATGCAGGATGACAGCCTGGAAGATAGTTTTTCCACTTAGGTCAGCCAAGAAAATCTATTGTCGACCAATAGACCCAAAACATTTACTGAGCTTTCGAGCTTACCATTCAAGAGAAATTCCAATTTTTGTTTTTTAGTATCATTTAAACTCAGACCATTTGCGGTACACCAGTTTTTTACGAGGATTTCAGAGCGCCCAACTTTAAGTTGAAGAGAAGAAAGAGCTGAACTGGCTGAGAGCACAGAAATGTCGTCAGCGAAAAATTCTATGCTACCTGAATCTAATGGTTGATGAGGAAGATCATTTATAAATAATATAAAAATACAATGTCCTAAAACAGATCACTGCTTTATTCCGCACGGTAGCGCTACTTTCAGAGTTTTTCCGTCCAAAAGAAACCACCTGAGAGGTAGTTTTCAACAAACGCAAGTGCTAATGTGTCGAAGCCGTAGTGTTCGAGTTTTAGTAAAAGGAGGTCCAGGTCCCCACGACCTGGAACAAGCTGTGTTTAGCCAGGATCGTCTGATTAACGTCTGCTGTCATTCATTCAGTTGGAGGTCAACAGAGATCTGGACATTAATGACTCTGATTGACTTGAATTTTTTCTTTATTCTGTAAAAAGTTATTCTTTTTAATGATATGATGGTTTTGAATGGATTCCCGAATTTGGCGCGAATTTATTACATCAAATCAACGGAAATTATGTGAGTGGTCCAGTGAACCTCACTATCCGTCAGAAAGGTCTAGTCGTCTATCCGAACTGAAGGAAGTGTGATTTTTTTTTTTTTTTCCCTAAAATTGGTTTTTAACAATTTCCTCCTACTGAAATTTCTCAAGTTTCAATACAATTTAACATATTACATATGCTAGGTAATTTAAGAAAATTCGCTCATACGATCATGCTGCATGACTGGAACTTTTTAACGTAAAACTATTGGTGAGATGCCACACTAGGTCCGAGGATGTACGCGTCGGTCGTTGATTGACCTCAGAACTCACATTGAACCACTACCCGAATGTTGAATTAATAAGGAGAATTGGATGATTGCAAAAGTTCATTATTTAAAGCAACAGAACTAAAAATATAAGAAGTTCAAGAAGGTGAGCCTGTTGCTGAAGTTCTACCAACAACAAACGGCATAACTTTATAAATTAGCTAATGATTTTCTGTACGATGACAAGAGAAACTTAGCAGCGTTGATTAAACAAATGTATACTTAGGTAGACGTAATGAAGGGGAGGAAGGTGAGACAAAGGAGAGACGACCAGCTCGTACTTAGGCCTTTTAGAGTGATGACTCGTGAGAAAGGTTCTCCCTGTAGGGAGCACTCACCAAGTATAGCGAAACTCTCGCAGCAGGGACCATAGCGTCGGCGGTCTTTGTCGCGGCCCTTTCCCTTCTCCCGGTTATTACATTACGGGCTAAGTACTGCATTAATTGATATTACATACGCCGAGAACGTGATATAGTAGCTCTAAGAGACCGCGTTGAGTAATGAATTTGCCGGAGTAATGAATTCTACGGGGAAGAGGAAACGTCCCCCCCCCCCCCCCCCCGCTACGGTCCTTTCCAATAACCGTATTGTCTTTCAACCGATCCCAACCAGACGTCCCTCCAAACTGTCTCATATATCTCTGGAGGTTGGGTACGGGATTCTCAAATAGAAGGTTCAAAGTTTCCGGCAAATTAGTTTGTGTCTGTGTCAGCACGACCCGTTTCACAGTGCGAGGAGCTTCCACAACTACACAAGATCTGCAATGCAGAAAGTGTTCCACCTAATGGGTATTTAGATGAGTCGGAATTTCACACTTTTCTCTTGAAATCCGGATTCAGCACTCCTGGAAACCCCTAAATACCTATTTCCTGCTCCAGAACAGTCTAGGGCTTGTCTCAACGTGTAATGGGATAATAGAGAGAACGCGATATTACACTGCAGTATGTAGTAGTCCCCTTCCCTTACGCTTAGAAGTGGGATGAGACCGATGACGGAATCATGAGATTTTAATAGACCCGCTTTCACCGACTTTGTTTTCAAAAACCCACTATATAGCATCGTTTCTGAAAGCTCACCGCGTGTTTGTTCGGTTAAAATTAAACATGAAAATATCTGTTTTGTCCAGATCACTGTTTTCCGATCAGCGCTGCGATAAGGAAATACTTATCGACCAGCGAGTTGTTCGCGATGCCGCTAGGCGCGTTACTGAACGATAATAAATGGGTTCCACTAACCCTGTTCATTAAACAAATAAATAAATTCCATTCACGTACCATGATCGTATGAGCAAACTTTCGAACCAATCGTATTACATTACATTACAGTGTTTTGAAATTTGGGCAATTTGAGTGAAAAGAAATTGCTACCTAGGTTCCAATTTTCTAGCAAAAAAATATGCCCTAAATAAATTACCTATCTAACAATTCCAAACAGATTTTGGATATTTAGTTTTTTCTTCAGTTGTATTGATTTTTCAGCAAATAGTACCTAATGAAATATAAATAAATTTTTACCGTCATTTTTTGCATACATTTTTTTTAATTTTCTAGCTCATAGATGATAAACTTTCGTTGAGTACTTAATATTTTGCAAAAAAATATACATTTAATGATTGCTATCCTTTTAGTCTCTTACTATTAATGTAATAACTGATATTACTTACGCCGAGAAGGTGATGTGGTAGCTCAGAGGTTGTCCGATCCTAACCATACGTCCCTCCAGACTGTCTCATATATCTCTGGAGGTTGGGTACGGGATTCTCAAATAGAAGGTTCAGAGTTTCCGGCAAATTAGTTTCTGTTTTTGTCAGCACGACCCGTTTCACTGCAAGAGCAGCTTCCACAACTATACAAGATCTGCAATGCAGAAAGTGTTCCATGTAACGGGTATTTAGATGTGTCGGAATTTCACTCCTGGAAACCCCTAAATACCCATTTTCAGCTCCAGAACACTCTAGGGCTTCTCTCGACGTGTAGTGGGATAACAGAGAGATCTCGTTATTATACCTGCCATTAGGCTTGTTGCAAGGATTTGCGGACTCACGGCAGACACACACACACACACACACAGACATACAGACAACACGGAACCAAAGCTGTTCAGAATGGTCCAAAACGCAATATGCGAGTGGAAATTTTGGTGACCAAAAATGTTTTCTCTCCCGATAGTGAAAACAATGCTTCCGCTACCTAAGTATAGGTAGACTCGGAAGCAAAAAAAAAAAACTCGGTTTATCAGGATCCAAGTTCAATGTAAACCACGGATTTTCAATTTGTGTACTGTCACAATGAGCCTAGGCTTAGCCGTAATAAATTTAAAATTAATTGGAACCTCTCTCTCTTTCCACATTATCAGCTGATAATTATTATAATAATGTCCAAACTTTGTTTGTATCTAATAATTCTGGTTGAGCCCCACTACAGTTTGAATTCATTTCGGTTTCACCAAGTTGAACTGAGTTATCAGGAACGAGTTTTCGACTGAACTCGGATCATTGAAAACTCCAGTTGAACCACCTTTGATCCAAGATCGCAGGTTGAACTTCAGGTGTACCGGTGACATCCAGAAGTGATGCCTTATATCGGGAGCGAGGTCAGTGTTTTTTTTTTTCCCCCTCACTAATCATTTAGTTAGGCTAGCAAATGCATATTGGGTTGTGCTCTTTGTGTTGATTGGTGAGGTTGGGTGGTTATTTATGTTAATTATTGATGGAATCAATAAGCATGGGGAACAACCGGCGTTCTCACATTCTGAGAAAGAGCATCTCCTAGACCTAATACATAACGATTTTGATATTCTCGGATCTACAAAAATCGACGCCCGTTCCATCGCACATTTCACCATTTCATCAATATTTTTTACTTCAATTTCAGTTCCATTAGTTTACTCAATTATTAAGTTTAAATTTTATTTGAAAGCATTTGAAATGTTGAGGTACTGAAATTGTTAGTTGTGGTACTAAAATGTTGACTCCCCTTTTGAGTCTACTAAAATGCTTCGACAAGTCCTTTAAACTTCTACGGACATTCTCAAGGTAAGCAATTTGTCAATTTTGAGTTTGGAAGGGAAGACAGATAAATCAGCTGTGAAGACGTTTGAACAGTGCCGGTTTCAGATTGACTTGATTACAATTAATAAGATCATCCGAAATCAATATCATTCTCCACCTTTATTGCCTTTAATGAACTTCATGGTACTCTCAAGATCGTCCCGGAATCAAGGCCTAATCTACCCGGTGTTCCATCGAACGAACTATGGCAGCAATGGTTCGATTGCTGGGATGCACAGGTCTGCCAACTCCTTTGCCCACTTGATTGATAATTGTGTTGCCACCCCCGCCCAGCTTAAATCAGAGTTTCGTGTGCAACGATTACCTATTACTGCTTCCGGGTCTACCTAAAGGTTAGGATGAATTAGGATGATAGTTGGGGGATTGATGGTTTGATCATCTTATATCAATTTCAACACGATTGTATCATTATAGCTACTGCGCATGCGCCAATATTAAATCCTTATAATGAACTTAATTTCCTCAGTTTTCACCCGATTTTGATGAAATTGTCAGCGAATGCGCGGTTTCGGTTGTAGATGGTCCCGTACCTATTTCATTGTTTTCAACTCATCAGTTCATTCTGCGCTTGCACAAATATAAATTACAATAAGTACCATTTGTTCGTTTCTTAATTGACGAATTATGACATCCCACGCTACTTCTTGGTCTACTCTTTTCCGCTATGGAATTTTTCAAGATCATTTAAAACTTTTCAATGATCTATACACTCGATATAGGTAAACGAGAAGCTATGTGCCACACCCAACGTGGCAGACATTTTTTTTATTTGCTTTTTTTTTTCATAATCTCTGACTGTCTCAATATCTACTTTGAAATTACTTCCTTATTTTTAATTAACTTTCAAATCACTGATTTTTTACCTTGTTAGAGTTCCTGTTTTGTCATTTACTGGTATCTATTTGTATGGCTGATTTTTCTATTATTAGTAAAGGGGAGATAATCCCCGTGTAATCAAATAAATTAATTGATTAAAGAACGGATATTTCAGCATTTTTATACTGCGGTGGCTATCTCACTGGATATTCCATTGCAACCAACGATACCCACGAAGGAAATGTGGAACTCAGAAAAATGCAATACTTCATCTCAGATGTTGAGCGAAATCGAAAGAGGAGAACTGAGAAAAAACCCGAATTCTGCCATTTTTTGAACGTCACCGGTTATTTCTTGAGTTATTGAAGAAAAAACCTCCGTCTCAATACTTGACGCTCCCACCCTGTCAACTGAATCCGAAAAAAAGTATTCGTTCGCGGTTTGTCGATGTTTGAGAGCACCTTATTGAAGATTAGGGGCCTTCAGCTTCCATTCAAGCAAGAAAAAAAGAAAAAAACGAAAAAGGAGAGTCAGAGTCCAAAGGCGGGGCGAGAAGAAGCAGAAAGAACGGCATCCGAACTCCTTCCCTGTCCCCTTTCTCCTCTCTTTCTCGTTGCCTCTTTATGGATATCCGGGTAAAGTAGGTGGAACGAGCCACAAATCTGCAGAAATCGTTTCCCTCTCTGCGAGTCCCGGACTCGGGTTTACAATTCAAATGCCAACGTCAAACGACTCCCAATGCCCTCTCTTGCTTCCAGTTTATCCATCCCCGTCCCGCCCTATTTCTTTCTCCATGGCCGGATTAGTTATCTTTTCTTCTTTTATTTGTCTGGAGGGAGAAGTGTCTCTTCTACCTCTTTTTCCAGCCTTTTTACCCCCTTCCCCTCCTCTTACAGTTTTCTTTCCTGGTATTCTCTAATTTTTAAGACAGCCCTTGGGCTCTTTCGAACGAAGCACGTCGTTCACATCGTTAATAAATGAGGAGCGACCTTCGATCGGCACGTCAAAAAGAAAGTAGGTAGCTGTTTTTTGTTGCTAACAAGCTAATTCCTCAACAGCTAACGCGCATCCTTTTCTCAACCTGACACATTTCTCTTTTGAACTTTTGAGTCTAATTGTGCTTAAGATTTCTTCTGCTCCGTTTTACACATATCCAATATTCAGCTGATATGTACGAAACCGCTGTTTGGGCTCCGGTCTCTTTTCTCCCAGCGCCGACGACATTTCCCACACAACCCTCTGGGGGAAAGGGTTATTGGATACTTGGAAAACCTTTTTTTTTTTTTTTTTTTTTTTTTTTTTTTTTTTTTTTTTAAATTTAGTGACGCCTCATTTCAAAGACTTTTTAGTTAGTGCTGAAATACGATGGTGAAGCCAGAATTGCGATATGCGATATCTTATACCGTTCTCGGATTAGAGCTGATGACCTTGAAGAAGCGCGATCCATCCTGTTTTGGCTCAAGTCGGAGCTCAAGATGGCTCGAGATATCGCTAGCCGTTCTCAGTGATTGAGAAGAAACAAAAAAAGTCTACAAAGTTGGGTATGGCACATAGCTTCCTCGTTTAACTATAATCTTTTTCCAACTATCATCCAAATTTAAGTGAACTCGAACGACTAGAGAGTAAAAACGCTGCAAATTATTTCACAAAGGTTTATTATTTTTTCAACTGAGTATGATCGTAGTTTTAGTTGGCTTGCGTACGTCATAAGGCCCGCCCAGACTCCTCGGCGTGCCCTATTTCGAGTTGCCACAACCTATACTTCTATAATTATATACGTATGTTTATTTTTCTCGATTTGAGCTCCTATCTATTCAAATAATCATTGCCTTAATAATATCATTATCTAAGTACGTACAAAAAGTCGAGAGGATTTGTTATTAAATATGCGTAGGCAAAGCATTGGTATCAACACACAAATATGACCTAGAAAAAAACGTATATCCATGCCTCGAAGGAACATGAAATTTGAAAGCAATACAAGTGTAGGAAGTTTTCCACGCCACCCTGGAGGTACTTACTCCCTAGGTCTCGTTACCTCACAACCGGACGTTCACCGCCCTATTTTGCTTACACTATCATATCACTCATATTTTTCCATCAACATTTATTTGAAAGTTGTGCATTTTGAGATGAGTGAATTTTGTCCTAACATGAGAATAATAATTATTAGGTCGTGCAGTTGTGGCCGTGCATGATCTGGTCCTTAAGTGTTCAGTTGCGAAGTCCTACTGCCCATTGTTATCCTAACCGTGTAATATTAGCTTGCGCAGTTGTGGTTGAGCAGATTGGAGTTTTAACACGTCAGTCTAACACTCAAAATCTCGAAAAAGACACTTTTTCGCCCGTTTTTGGCCCATGGCATCTATGCGAGTAAAGCGATCGGGATGGTTAAACGTTAAGACCAACTAGACCCCAAATGGAGTCTATGTGCGAAAGAACGGGTTTTTTAAGTCAATTCTTAGGCCTTTTATGGCCCGGACGGCGGACGGCGAACGGCGGACGGACATTTCAAATTTGGATTCTTCGCACCTTGAAACGTAAAGTGACAAAGTTTGAGGGGGGGTTATAAAATTTTTTTGCTATACGATCCCATAGGCTTATTGGAAATAATAAACCAAAAGACACTTTTTCATCTATTTTTGGCTCATAGCACCCATGAGAGTGGAGCGATCGAGCTGGCGAGAAGTTAGGACCAACTAGACCCCAAGTGGAGTCTATGTGCGAAAGAACAGATTTTTTAAGTCAATTCTAAGACCTTTTATGGCCCGGACGGCGGACCGCGAACGGCGGACGGACATTTCAAATTTGGATTCTACGCACCATGAAACGTAAAGTGACAAAGTTTGAGGGGGGGTTATAAAAATTTTTTGCTATACGATCACATAGGCTTATTATTGGAAATAATAAACCAAAAGATGGAACATGATGGAATTTACGTTTGCGCTTGCGCGGAATGAAGTATTGATTTGGCAATAATGAAACTGATAGGGAGCTGTCTACCCCCTAGCCAGCACATTTCCTGAAAATGCATCCAAATCGGATGCGAACAGTGGAAAATAAGCTTGGTACAAGGATTTGCGGACAGACAAACACACACACACACAGACGTGGAACCAAAGTTGTTCAGAATTTTCTAAAACGTAAAATGCGAGTGAAAATTTTGGAGAGCAAATATTGTTTTTCTCCCTAAAGTGAAAACAATGCTTCCGCTACCTTTAGGTAAACTCGGAAGTAAAACAAAGTAAACTTTGTCCGATTGATCAGGAGTCTTTGGCGTCTACAAGGAAAAGTGACCACTTAATTCTTTTGAGATGTGTACTACCTTAAACTGCAGTTCACCGCATTTAAACTTCTTGTATTCCCTTGTTTTGATAAGCGATTGTATTCATAGACGTGTATTCGTTCAGACAGAGCAGAATAATCTCAGTTTAAATCAACCGGAATTCCGACACCCTTCAGAAATCCAGATGGTTGAAGACGGCACCTCGGTTGACGGACATTAATCAAGACTGACATTACTACTGGATTCACGAAAAAAAAGAGTATAAAAAAAAAAAATCGAAAAAAAGTCACGGCATTATACGCTCACACTGTTCGAACAAGTTGGTAGGAAAAGAAATATAGTCTACTGTACCTTTTGTTAGATTGTGACAAAGGGTTTTTTACGTTTTCACCAGATGGTTTTAGGAAGAAAGCCCTGAAGGGATAAATCAAAGCTGAAAAGTACAGCGGAAGGAAAGGAACGTGGAAGGGTGGGGGGTTGAAGGGGAGGGGTGGGGACTTCGTGTTATTGGACCATTTGCCATCCAGTAACGGGGTCAATCGGCTGAGGTAAGCCGACTCCCCCTCTCGCCATAATTCCCCAAGAATCAAAGTTGTTTAATTCCCCCTTTTAGCGAGGAGAATGTTTGGTTCAGGTTCGCTCGCGATCTTCGATAGGCTGGAGAACCTCGTTAAAACGTGAGAGTAACGTTTCATAAATGGTGAAGTTTGTAGTTTTTTTTTTTTTTTTTTTTTTTTTTAAGTGCCTGGTAGCGTTGTAGGGGCTTATATTAAGCGGTTGCTAATCATGTTGTTTCTGTTAAGAGAGAGAATCAACGTTCGTCGAACGAGAACGACGCTTTATTTATAAGTCAATTTTTTTTTTTTAAAGGGTCTTTAAGCCCTTCGCATCATTTTGACCGAAAAAATATTGAATGAATACCTATGTAATATATTCCTTGAATACAACATAGAGTGAACAATAGTTTGGTATAATTGATCGATGGAATCCTACAGATGAGCCCTACAGTCCTACAGATAAGCCCTATGAAGGAATGCAACAGGTAAATCAGGACCTTGAAAATATTTCCGCCTATTCTGTCGCTTTTGGTTTGAGGTTAAATCCTGCAAAAACTCAAGCTATTATATTTTCCCGGAATAAGTTGAGATTGACAACTCTTCATAATATATCTCTAAATTCTATCTCAATTCCTTTTAGCCACACTGTAAAAAATTTGGGAGTTCTTTTGCAGTATGACTTATCATGGTCTGCTCACATTGATTTACTTTGCCAAAGAGCATATGGAGCATTGCATTCCCTGCGTAAACTTTCATTCTTTACTCCAAAATATTTAAAATCCCGACTTGTGAAGTCACTGGTTCTGCCATTGCTAACATACGGTGAATTACTGTTTATTCTATCAATAGATGCGGCCTGTCGGCGTAAGCTCCAGGTTGTATTTAATAATTGTATCCGGTATGTTTGCAACTTGAAGCCTAGTACTTACCGTACTTGCAGACCCGTTGCTTTGTTTTGATTTTCAAGATTTTCAATCCTGATACCTTCTGCCTCCCTTCACATATGAAGAATTTTCTTTCATTTGGACCATCCACTCGATTGCGAACGGTGAGTTTGGGAAGAGCCAACAATCTCTCCTTTAAAAATTCATTTCGTGTTGCGGGTGGAAAGTTGTGGAAATCTTCTTCCATGAATTAGGGTGCTTCATTCCACCTTTTCATTTCAAGAAACAGGCATTAGCACACTTCGATAGCCAAACTTCTATTCCTAATGAAATGTGTGTAGTTATACGCAAGTGTATATTATTCTTCTACATTACCTCTTCTTTTTCTTTCCTCATTCCTTTATGTTTCTTAACTCCCTTGAATTCCTACCTTTTCACCATTTCATCAAGCACTCACTAGGTTTTTACACAAAAAATAATAATGAACTCACTTTTGTTTTTCTTGTTATCTTTTGAAAAATTTTTAACTTTATTTTGTTTTAAAAAAACTTTTTTTATCGTTGTAATACTTGTACACTATGAGGGACAACTATGTTCTATGTACAATAAAGAATATTATATTATTATATACTCCTAACCATAGGACTAGGTCCTGTGCGATTATTTGTACAATGGTTGAGAATAAAAAGAAAGAACTATTAATGAATTTTTATAAGGACCCGAAATACAATGAAGAATTGCTATTTTCATGAAGGAGGTAGGAAGGGATACGACAAAAATATAATATTATTCTTACAATGAATTTATTACTCACCATAAATACTCTTAAGAAGGTTTTTACATGTCTGTTTCTCTTCCTGTATGCAGCAAAGGTTGGAAATCTCAGCCTTGATCAACTTCGTGTCGATGCAGAAACAGACGGCTAAATTAGAATCTTTCTCACCCACTTCAGCAAAGTGCAGCTCACCATTCATACAGAGTCTATTACCAAATACAATACTGGCGGAAGGTATTGACTCCTGATGAAGTAATTTACCACTCCTGCAAAGAAAACTGAAAAAATTAGATAGTGCAATTTAGTAAAAAACTAACTGATGAATGGTGTGAATTTTACATTGTTTCTTGAAAACTCATCACATATATTTATTTAACTTGCTCCAATCGTGTTGAAAGTGGTTTTATGCGATTCAGCATTAAAAAATACTATGAAAATGACCCTGCACTCGACTTTTTACGTGAACTTATGATTTCTGACAGTTTCCCCTCATTCCCTCCTCTAACCATTTTCCACCACTTTAATTTCTGGATACTTTCAGATCTCAAATTCTACTACTAAAAATAAGTTATAACCGAAGTTTCATCAATGGACGAATTTTGTTGCCAAAACATCCCAATTTTCCTGTATTAACTGTGGATGAACCCGATGTAGACAATGACGAAGAACGTGAGCAGACTGTCGAAATCATAACTGGGAAGACAGCAAATGCAGCAGTGAAATTACTTCGCCATTACTTATCCCAAACTGACGTCGATGATAACGTTTTTTCTGCCCTAGCACTTCTGGAAAACTCCAAAGATCGTACCCAAACAGCAGCAATGACACAAAAGACGACTACTGACTTTTGGTTTATTATTTCCAATAATAAGCCTATGTGATCGTATAGCAAAAAAATTTTTATAACCCCCCCTCAAACTTGGTCACTTTACGTTTCAAGGTGCGTAGAATCCAAATTTGAAATGTCCGTCCGCCGTTCGCCGTCCGCCGTCCGGGCCATAAAAGGCCTTAGAATTGACTTTAAAAATCTGTTCTTTCGCACATAGACTCCACTTGGGGTCTAGTTGGTCCTAACTTCTCGCCAGCTCGATCGCTCCACACCCATGGGTGCTATGAGCCAAAAATAGGTGAAAAAGTATCTTTTTTTTTTTTGTATATTTCAAGTTGTATAGAAATTGGAGATTTATGAGTGAAAAGAAAATGTTAGCTATTAATTTTATGGAAAAAAGTATTCTAAATGATACTCTTCTATTCAAAAAGAGATTTTGGATTTTAGGCTATTTTTTGCAATTTTATAGATTTTTTAAAACAAAATTTAATCAAGTTCAAGCTTTTAGCATAATTTTGTACATAAATTGTTGAATGTTCTATTTCATAGTTGATAAACTTTATTTGACCAATCTTATGCTAAAACATATCAATTTAAAGATTCTTAGCCATTTTCAGTGATTTTGTCAGCACATTTTTTGAAATTTGACCAATTAAATGATATCAATAGACAGTATGGGTAACACTTTTTAAGATGAAATCAGTTAAAAAGCGTAAAATTGTGAGATAATTGAACCAAAGCTACGCACCATTTGAGCTCCTAATACATAAATAATAAACCTTTATGACAGCGTTTTTAAAATTTTTACGCACCATTTGAGCTTTTTTGTTTGTTTTGTTTTTTCTTCGTAAATCGTCGATAATCGAATTTCTGTAATCAACTTGTGAACTCTCACGAATTAGAAACTTTTGCTAATTCAAATTTCAGAGCTGGTCCCTTGGAATTCGAATTAGAGGGATTCTAATGTAATTAAAAAGAGGAACTAGAGAGAAGTTTCGGGCTACTTTGTCTGTTTTTTGAAGAGTACATGTAAATGTAAATGCTATATTTGTATTACTTTTTTTCATAATTTACACTATAAATTCCTCGAATAAAGAGTTTATTTTAAGGTAATAATAATGAATTACGAGGATGAAGTTGAAAACACTCGAATATAGCGAAACGAATCAAGTACCTACCAATTTCGAATTCTTTCCGCATGGATGTGATATACTTAGCGTCCCGCTAAAAAATAATCCACTTATTTCTAATGAAGGATAATACTCGTACATAATACGGCGTGATGATAATTCAGTAATGATACAATACTGTAAGAGGGAAATAACGTTTCAGCCCCCACACAAACATCTAATTTGAATGAAGAGCCTTCAATCGTATTATGTAGGTTCATTTGAAAATTACTGACACTCCATTTAATCGCGAAAAGAAAAGACATGAAGGGCACAGAGAAAATAATCGGCTCACGTTTAGACCTGCTAAATCACTCCATAAACTTCTCCTCTAATGGAAATCAACCTCCGGACGTTTAATTTAGAGCCGTGAAAGGGGCTTTACATAATGAATATACCTCTGGGTGCCGGAGGGTGCGAAGAGGTGCCAAGTTTTTCGAAGGGGTTGTTTTCCAGCTTCGGGGGATGGAATCAGCGAAAAAATGGTGCGAGATTTAATCACCTTTTTGGAGGGGTGAGAAACGCGTAGAAGAGTCGACGCTGAGCGGCTGGGAGTTTGAATTTAACCCTGGATTAGATTATTTTTGATGGTCAATAGTTCAATGCCCTTTCGCTTGCTGGCCAGGAAAGTGAAAGTGAGCCATAATATAAATGAAAATAAATTCTTAAAAAAAGAAAAGGGACCTTTTCTTATTTGAGTACATTTTTCAGGAGAGCCATTTTCGTAATTTGGGCCAAAAAAATCAATTTTTGAGTTTTTTTCTTTTAGCGAATTTTTGTAGAAAATACAATGGCTCGGAAATTTTTAAAATAAAAATTTTTGGAAAATTTCTTCATGGTGGCCGCATTCTACGTCACGATGCGGTTGCTAAGCAGAGAGCAAGGGCTTTGTCATCCGCGGTTGGGATGTCGAAAGGGAGAGACTATACCATATGCCGAGTGACCGGGGCAAGAAGCCGGATATCGTTGCCGTCAAGCCCAATGGGTCTGCCATAATCCTGGATGTCCAGGTTGTCAGTGGTAGCATGGACATGGAGCAGACCTGACGGGCTAAAATAGATAAGTATGACAAAAATATCCTGCGGCAAGTGATTTCCGAGCTACAAGTAGTAGCCACCAATAACATCAAGGTCATGGCTGCAACCGTGTCATGGTGCGAGGTGCGGTGCGGGAAAAGTACCACGGAGTTAATCGAGTTGAGCATCTCGGCGGGAGTGCTCCGTGGTATCACCATCCGCGTCCTGAGGGGTTCTTATTTGAACTGGTGAACATTTTATAGGGGCACTTCCTTTCATCCCTTTCTTCCTCTTCATCCTTCTGCAACTTCCCTCATCCCTAGAGGTAAACCAGGGCCCATTTTTAGTCCAGTCCTCCCCATATTTAATTTTTTTATTTGTTTATTTTGAGTGTGTGTGTGTGTGTGTGTGTGTGTGTGTGTGTGTGTGTGTGTGTGTGTGTGTGTGTGTGTGTGTGTGTGTGTGTGTGTGTGTGTGTGTGTGTGTGTGTGTGTGTGTGTGTATGTGTGTGTGTGTGTGTGTGTGTGTGCAAAAGCTCCCCGGGAAAAGCGCCACGGAGTTACTTGAGTTGGGCATCTCAGCAGGAGTACTCCGTGGTATCACCACCCGCGTCCTGAGGGGTTCTTACTTGAACTGGTGGTCGTTTTATAGGGGCACTTCCTTTCATCCCATTCTTCCTTCTCGTCCTGCAACTTCCCTTATCCCTAGAGCCGGCGTCGGGTAAACCTGGGCGTCCTCCCCACTTTTTATTTTATTTGTTTATTTTTAATTTTAATGGTGTGCCCCCTCCGCCTTTGAGGGCAGTTGAAAAAACAAAAAAAAAAAAAAAAAAAAAAAAAAAAAAAAAAAAATGTGTGTGTGTGTGTTTTGAGTATGTTGCCTGCCTGTACCACGAAGGCGTGACGGTCTTCGAGGCACGAGGTGAGATGTCAGGGGATGTTGTTATTGGGCGCGGGGTACGTCAGGGGGATCCTCTGTCGCCACTCCTCTTTAACCTGGTCGTGGATACGGCCTTGGGTAAGCTGCCAGCTGAAATAGGGTTTGATCTCGCCCCTGGGGTGCGAGTAGGTGCATTGGCTTTTGCTGATGATGTCATCCTGCTCGCAGAAACCCGTGAGGGCTTGCAGATCTCCCTCAACGCATTTGCTGAGCAGCTAGCCAGGTGTGGTTTGGTGGTAAACCCAGCTAAGTGTGGGTCGGTCTCCTTGGTCCCGTCCGGTCGCCAGCATAAGGTGAAGGTGGTGGATGAGGAGTGTTTTGTCTTAGGACAAACTTCCATCCCTGCCCGATCCGTGCTGGAGGTCTGGCGGTACCTTGGAGTCGACTTCATGGGTGTTGCAACCATTGCCGCAAGCCGTGTGGACCTTAGTGGAGCATTAGCTCGTGTCACTAAGGCTCCATTGAAGCCACAGCAGAAGCTGCGCCTCCTTCGCACGTACTTACTGCCAAAGCTAACCTATGGGTTAGTCTTTGGCAGGCTTACTGCGGGGAGGCTGCTTGAGTTAGATCGTGAAGTTCGCTCTGCTGTGCGCTCTTGGCTAGGCTTTCCACCTGGTGTCCCAAGTGCTTACATCCACGCACCGGTCAAGGCCGGTGGGCTCGGTATTGTCTCTCTTTCTGCCAGCATCCCATCATTACGCCGCCAGCGCCTGCTTGCCCTTAGGGGCTCGAGCTGGGAGGTCGCCCGCACTGCTGCTGACCTGGACTTTGTCCGGCAGCAGTTGTTGTGGTGCGATCGAGCAACACCAACTGCTCCAAAACCCAGCTCATCTGCTGAGTTCGCTGCTGCACTGCATGAATCAGTAGATGGTAAAGAACTCCGACAGTGCTCTGAATCCCCCATTTCTACTCAGTGGGTGGAATGGGCTTCAGAGGGCATTGGGGCCCGCGACTATCGCCATTTTCACGCCGTCCGGGTGGCTACGTTAGCCACCTCGGTGAGGTGTTCGAGGAGTAGTCGCGGGACAGTTGACACCCTTTGCCGTGCCTGTCGGGGTAAAAATGAGAATCTGTATCATGTGGTGCAGCAGTGTCCTCGTACTCACGGTGGCCGCATTTTACGTCACGATGCGGTTGCCAAGCAGATAGCAGGTGCTTTGTCATCTAGCGGTTGGGATGTCGAAAGGGAGAGACTATACCACATGCCGAGTGACCGGGGCAAGAAGCCAGATATCGTCGCGATCAAGCCCGATGGGTCTGCCATAATCCTGGATGTCCAGGTTGTCAGTGGCAGCGTGGACATGGAGCAGACCTGGCGGGCTAAGAAAAGTAAATATGATAGAAATGATCTGCGCCATGCGATATCTGAGCTAAAAGGAGTGGCACCTAATAACATCAAGGTCATTGCCGCGACCGTGTCATGGCGCGGGGTGTGGTGCGGGAAAAGCGCCACGGAGTTACTCGAGTTGGGCATCTCGGCAGGAGTACTCCGTGGTATCACCACCCGCGTCCTGAGGGGTTCCTACTTGAACTGGTGGTCATTTTATAGGGGCACATCCTTTCATCCCATTCTTCCTCCTCGTCCTACAACTTCCCTTATCCCTAGAGCCGGCGTCGGGTAAACCTGGGCGTCCTCCCCACTTTTTTATTTTATTTGTTTATTTTTCAATTTAATGGCGTGCCCCCTCCGTCTTTGAGGGGAGCTTTCTTAAAAAAAAAAAAAAAAAAATAACAATTTCTTTGCTCTCAAGGTGCTCAAATTTCAAAATTATGAAATAAGATACGACAACTTCCAATAATTTGCTCATCGTGTTGCATAACTTGACGTTTTTGAACGTGGTTTCGATATCCGGAAACCCTCAATGTTTCATTGAAACGGAAGCACATGTTGACACCACTAATTCACAGAATCCGTCATCATAACTCTGGGATGGGGTGGGAAGGTCGGTTTTGGAAGATAATGGTGTTTTGGTTATACGAGATTCGGAGAGAGCTTTGAAAACGCGTTCTGCAGCCATTCCGAACCCCTCCGTAGATTATCTATTGTTGTGTAGATCATGTCACATTAAACTACAATCAGACGCTTGATCGGCCCCTCGATACAAATACCCCGACCCGCCTTGAAGGATTTACGTCCCGTTCTTTATTCCATTACGGTCTATCGGCGGAGTTCCGCTTCTTTTTTTACGTTTTTCAATCGACCCGGATCCCAGGAGACGGTTGGTATCAAGAATGTAGTTGGCGAACGAAATAAATCAAAACAATTTACGACACCATGCACAAATACACGTGATGGTATTTTCTTGAATACAGAAATGCATGGTAGAGAAACGTACAGCGTAAGTTGGTATTCTACCTTAACTCTTAAGAGCATCGATAACAATCATGATCCGATCACTTTTCTATGTAATTAACCTATAGTCATATAACCCCAATCATAATGTATGATAATAACAGAGATAATTGAATTGAAACATTGTTTCATTAGTACCTTTTTATACTTATGTTATTATTATTGTTGCATAGTCGATAGGTAAGCGTAGTCTAAAGAATAAAATGTGACACGAAAACTGCGTTACGAAAATTCGTCACGAATTGTTATATCTCATCAGACAAAAGTTCAACAGGCTACCAGAGCCCTGAAATCTGGTAGGCAGCCTCTTGGGGACACGTGGAAGTGATTACGAGGGCTTCAGATCAGCTGGGTGCGTGAAAAAGAAAAACTTCTCTCCAATACATCATAGAGCCATGGAATTTGGTACTCAGCCTGTTGGGGACATGAATGTGAAAGTGATTGCAAGGAAGTGAGATTAGCTGTGTGAGTGATAATGATAACTTTTCTCCATTACATCCAAGAGCCCTGCTACACAGTCTCATAGAACTGTTGAAAGTGATTGGAGGAAGTCTCAGATCAGCTGGGTGAGTGATGAAGATAACTTCTATACTGTAAATCCTAGAGCCCTGAAATTTCGTACATAGCGTCTTGGTGGCATGTGTAAGTGATTGCAAGGAAGTGAGATCAGCTGGTTGAGTGATAAAGATACATCCTAGAACCAGGAAATTTGGTACACAGCCTCTTGTGGACCAAGATTAGGGCGAGCAGTGAATCAACAGAGGTTTATAAAACCGAGAAAATCTTGAGATCATCTAAAAGGAGCAAATGACCTACCTTTCTAAAAACAGCGAATGTACATCATCCATGAAAATTAAAACAGCAGATGTCCTAGCTGAGAGCCTTGAGGAACTCCAGAGGTGTCATAAAAGGGCTCAGAAAGCGTGTCCTTTACACAAACTACCTACTGGCTTTCTTCCTTCAAAGTAACTAGTGAACCAAGGCAGGAGTGACCCAAAGAAACCAACTTGTCAATGAGGATCCCATGAGACACCTTATCAGATGCCTTGGCAAAGTCTATAATACAGATGACATGAGTCCCAGCAGCAAAAGCCACCATGACAACCCACTCGAATGTGACTAGGATAGTTGTCCATGATCTTCCAACAGTTAAACCGTGCTGACTTGGTGTCAAGTTATTCCTCAGAATAGGTGCGGTCTGATCCACAATTATCCTCTTCCGAATTTGGGAATTGCACTTATTGTATAATTCTTGAGCTGCCTCCGATCTTAGATGTAGTAGTAATGAAGGCGTATTGCCAAACGTGCAACAGCACAGCGACCGATTCTAGCGGTCTACAAAAAAGCACGGATAAATGGCTGGAGAGACTCGCCGCGCAAGCCTATAGCATCACGGAAGGTACACCTGGTTCTTTCTTCACCAACTCCATCAGACTAGAACAAGCCACTTCGGGAACTGGGCACAAATACTTCTTATTACAGGTACGAATTAGTAGTTCCACATGGAATCGTCAAGCTCCATACTACTCCGCTCCCTTCGGAACTGTAATAAGTTTTTGGAACTAGAACCATTCGGAAGGATAGGCGGACCTACCGGGGGGACCTACTTCGCTGGCCCCCTTTGGAACTACTGGAATCGTAATTTGGTAAAATAAAAGTATAGGCGGAACAACGGAATTGATTGGTTCTCATTGGAACTGTAATAATCATCCCGTAATAATATTAAGCCAGTTGTTGGTAAAGACGTGACATATATAACGTTCCTACTAATTTATTGTTTTGTTTATGGTTTACATGAGCGTTTTAAAGAATTTCCTTACGCCCTAAACCTAGTTTTCTTACTGCCATTATATGTTCCATGAACAAAATATGTTCCCTTGTGACGAAAAGCAGTTTAACTTCAAAAAAATCGGATTACTTTAAAACCACTCTCAACAAATTTGGCCTTATGGTTTTGAGATTTTAGAGCGTTTTTTAGACATTTTAAACATTTTCATCTGTAAATTTTGTAAGGTGTAACTGTGACTAAAGGAGGCAGTGGTTCCCAAAACCATCGGCAACGATTTGGAACGCTGGAACGATTAGCAAGTGGATCCGCTCCATTCTTGGAGCGTAATCGTTCTGGAACGGTTACCTACAAATTTTTCGTGGAACGTCACACCTCTCACTGCCCTTGCATTTCCAGGAAAGTGGGTGAATTCGTCGAACCTAAGCAAAAACTTCGATTGTGAATTCATTTTTCACTGTTTTTGCTTTTTCTTTGCTTATATGAACACTTAGGGATCTGAGCTACCGAAATAGAAAAGTTTAAGATTAAATTAAGATATTCTAGGGGGATAAAAATTGCGATTTTCAAAACCCTTAGTAGTGGCCGTCTTGCCCAAGCTAGCTTGTGTAATACTGCCACAAGGTATGGGGTAAATGTGACCATACCAAAGCACTTCCTTTTTTGATGAAATCGACAGATGCTTATTTTAAGAGGATAAAATAATATTTCCTGACCGTTTCCATGCATTTTTCTAGGCTCACACAATATTCGGATGTCTAATAATGGAATCAAAAGATTTTCATGAGAAAGGTTGTTTTCAGCGCAAAATAGGTTGGGTATAAAATTGTCCTGTGAACTTATGACCCATCTCAATAAACTACAGGAAATGGGGGGGGTTCATAACTGGTAGGGTAATTTGGCCACTGACTGAATTCTCTTGTTGCTGTGGCCGGCTTCACCAGCTTTCCGTCACCAAAATAAGAACATATCGGCAAGGAACATGTGCTGCGCTCTACGTCGAGCTTTTCATGTACGGAGCCTCATTGCATATGACACTTCATTAGCCCTTAAAATTTACAGTCCTGCAGTTTGCTTGGATATTGATAAACTCACCCTTTAATATCCAGCTTCTGTTGGATTGAACGTGCATGAATATTATTTACCGGAATGTTGAGGTAATTAATACCTACCTGAGTGACTTTGATGGGAGACGGGGGATGCTGTTAAAGTGTCAAGGGGTGGAAGTGACGTTCAGTTTAGCGGAGTTGAAGGTTCCATTCATTTTCAGGGGGAGACGGGAGACGGGAAAACCGAGTTTTAGACCGCGACCTGACGGATAGAGGCTGCCGGGGGGGCGGGGTAAGTAACTAAATTCCCCGTAGGAAAATGGGTGGTTACCGGGGTAAGAGGTTATGGATGGCAAGAGGGGGTTGTCGCTGGTGGTCATTACTCTCGAAAACCTGGAGGTCCCATCGTTCCCAAGTAATAATGGAAGGGGGTCGCCCGCTTCGTTGCCGTGACACGTGGTAGGTACCTATTATTTCGCTTCCTCCCGGATGAAGATAGGGAAGCCTTATATTCGAGCAAGGAAGAAGAAATACGTCCTTTAAAATGTCCTCTGTAAAGTTCTACGGTGATATAAAAACCTTTACTTAATATTTCAATATTTATTCTCTTTGAGATCCGAAAATGTGAACCGGTAGCCAAATTAAGCCCCATACCTACACTGGCCCCTCTCTCAAAGATATTGTCAAATATTTTGATTTTAAATTTTTTGGAGCCATTGCAGTAGCTTAAGCTTAGCTTAGCTTAACGTGGGGTCCAGGTGGGCCCCATGTGCACCTTCCCCCCCCCCCTCCCTTATAACCACTTTGCCCCTCACTGCCTGCTCCTTGAGTAGCTTCCTACTCAGTACTGCTCCAGAGGTTGGCGAGGTAGCAATGGTCCTCCAGGAGAGTGTACCTTTTGAATACATTTCTGTTTGATGAAAATCGTTGTTGGGGTCTGAGTGAACCCCACGTGGACTTCCGTGAAAAAAAATTTTCGGCACATTCACACACATGTTTTGTCTTAATTTTCAATCGTTTGAGCATACATACGTAGGGGTTACTTAGTTTTCCTGTTTGTACTGTTGTTGTATGGAAATTGGTACAATCCTTGGAATTGAATGTACCACTAACCCAGCCTCTGCTCCGCCCCCCGCCAAGTAAATGAGATGCCCACATGTGCGACAGATCGAAGGATAGGAAATCCAGCAACACATGCACAAAGTGCTACCGTCCGATAGAACGGAAAAGAACATGAAAAACTAAGCCGATCATGATTGATGTGTAATGAAGAAGATTCGCAAAATGAATCTGAAGAAGTCTGATCTATGATGGAAGTTTTTATAACGTATTTTATGATTTGTTTCTATTTTCAAAGTTTATATGTGCCATTCAGGTTCTCTAATACCGATTTTTGTTAGTCTGATTTGTCTAAGTCTGATTTTCCTAAGTCTGATTTTAGTGTGTAAATTCAAGTATGACTTTAGTATGATAATTATGAAGTGGTTTTTTGTTCCTCTGAAAGGGCAATTTTCGAAAAAGTTCTGTGTTGGCTGAATTTCCTTAATTTATTGAAAAACAATAGGCCTACTTACAGTTTATATGCCTACAAATTTGACTAAAGTTTTTATTCCGTTCTGATATAAATAAAAACTTGAACGTTTTGCTTTTTATTCCTTTCTCCTACGTTTTTGGTTTTCTGAGATGAGGAAATTCTTTGGCCCATGTAATTTCAGAGCTACAAGCTGCAACTTTGCTACCTTAGACACGATATTAGGAGGGTATCCTCGTAGACACCTCAAAATTGATTGCATGATGTTTTGACGCTAGTCCCATGCAACAATAGGGCGGCACAGCCAGAAATGTGAGTGGGGTCCTGGTGGACCCCACGTGGGCGACTATTATTCTAGCTCCCACGTGGTCGACGCAGGGTTAATTTTCTAGGAACATTCGCTAAAGTAAAATGAAACCAACCACCAACTGAATGACTACGGAATTTCCGGGATGTAAAACTACACACCTCGTGAGAATACTAACTGTACGTATGCGAGAGCCCTCACTCAGAAATGTGACTCTAACTAAATATCTAAGGCTGACAATAGACAAGGATATGAAGAGGCAAGGACATATTGATGAGGTGAGGAACAAGTTACGGAAATTAAAGTTCGCCCTGCTGAAAATTAATTTCCTCTCAGGAACCTCCTGCTAGCGGTGTGTTAAGCCATCCTTCAAGCTTTTATACCTGCTCCACTTTAGGAATAGATTCTGTCGTTAAATTAAGATAAAAAGTGACTCTTAGAATGTTTGTTTTCTTTTTTTTAAATAACTAATTCGTTGCCTTAAGGTACATGGTTAAATCAAATAAGACGATACCTTAAGAAAGAACGTCACATTTTCTAGTTCTCCAATGCAAAGTAAACATTTTAAAAGTCATAACACTAAGTGAAAAACGTCTGCCAAGTTGGGTGACTGTAGGAGGTTTACTTCGCGGTTTGCTCATTGACTTTTTCCTCCTCTTCCGTCATTTTCGGAATAAGCTCCGTTATGGTTAAAGATGTAGCCCCCGCCCCCCCCCCCCCCCCCCCCATATCATCGAGCCCGAGGTGCCTCCAGTCAAGTGTTGAATTTGTGGTGATACATCCAATTGATGGCGACCCAGATGGTGTTCTGGAAAGTATGTTCTAGTTCCACTGATTTGGTAACGGAATCAGGTGAAAATACTTTTAAATCGCACGGATGATTCTAGATACAAAACGGGCTCAATAAAATGTGTTCAAAAACGGAAAATTACTGGCTTAAAAAGTGTCTTGCTTCAACCTCATTGTCCTTCCAGGGTTGGCTGGTTCATGATGCAAAATCGGTCGTCGTATTCGAGCACAGGAACGAGAATGGCCGCCAAACGAGATTCGCCGCTTGGCTTGGTGGCAGACGCAGTCCTGCCACCACACCGGATTCTGTCGGATGGATTTCATGGAGTGCTGATGGAGATTGTAATTCCAACACTCCCCTCCAAGCTTCCATCCAGGCACTTCTCCGTATTCAGGCGTATCTCCGGGTTTAGTAATGATTGTGAGAATTGAGGGAGTGAATGAGAAGAAACCTTCTCATTCAATTCGATCTGCAACAGTACAATTCACATACACACATTCCGATTAGTGCTGGAATAACATCAAATTCCTAAATTTAATAAATCTAGACTTGTTTAGTGACTTCGTCAGTGTGTCCGCAATTTGATCATTAGTAGATATCCACCGGATTTTGATGTTCCCTTTACGGTGCTCCTATCGTACGTAAAGATAGGATAGCCTAACCAAATGTTTCAGAGTAGACGAATCATCTACTTCCGCTAAGCGGATTGCCGGTTTAGAATCCTCATGGATTGTCGGTATTATTTTGATCCCCGCTAACTCTGAACACATTGTACGTATTGAGGCTAATTCTCTGCACGCCGTACTCATTGCAACGAATTCGCTCTCTGCTGAGGAGAGAGCTATGTGATTCTGACGCTTAGTTCTCCAAGCTACCGGATTACCGAAAAGGTAGATTATGTAACCAGTCGTGGAGAAACCCCCTTCGGCCGAGAGTCCTAGGGATGCATCCACGTAACAATCTATTCCATCCCCCTTATCGGAGAACATAAGTCCAAAATCTTTCGTACCTCTTAAATATCTCATTATCCGTATTACTGCTTGCCAGTCCTCCATCGTAAAATTTGACTGTCGTCTACTCAGAATATTAGTAGCATATGAAATATCTGGTCTGACTCCCCCTTGTATGTACAATAATGATCCAATAGCTTGTCGGTAAGGAATCGAATTCAAGTCACCGGGTTGTTTCAATTTTTCATTGACTCCATTCCTATCAACAATCATTGGTGTAGACACCGTTCTATCACAATGAGGGTCAAATTTCTTTAACATCGATTCTATGTGAGACCTCTGAGTAAGACCGATAGTTTTGTTCCTCCGGTTTCGTATGATTTCTAATCCTAGGAATTTTCTTGGTTCTCCCAGATCAGTTATCGAGAATTCCTTTTCTAATATAGATTTTACTCGTACTTGTTTGCGTTTTTGATTACTATTTGTTGCTAGTAAAATATCATCGACATATAGCAACATTATAGCAATTTGATCTCCGGATTTCCAAACAAACAGGCAGGGTTGGAAAGGATAGGGTTTAAAATCCATTCTTTCCACAGCCTCCTGGAATCTTATGAACCATCTCCTTGGAGACACTTTAAGACCGTAAAGAGCTCTGTGTACTTCACATACACTATGACTCTTTATATCATCACCGGTTTGTAAGTATTCTGCATACCCATCGGGAATTTCTATATATACGAGTTTGTCTAAGGAACCGTTTAGAAAAGCCGTTTTTACATCGTACTGAGCAAGATCTAAATCGAATTTGGCTGCAAGTATTAATAAAAATTTGACATCTGGTAATCTTGCTACTGGAGCATAGATTTCAGATATATCATACTTATTATTATCGGCAAAGCCTTTTACTACAAGTCTGCTCCTATATCTTATTGAACCGTCTGCCTCCGTTTTCTTTTTGTGAACCCACCTAGTTTTCATTACCCTCACACCTTTCGGTACCGTATTTCGAGGAATGATTTTCCAGGTGTTGCAATTTTCCAAAGACTGAAACTCCGTTTCAATTGCTTCTAACCAAGCATCTGCGTCTGGCGAAGCCAGTGCTTGTGAATAGGTAATTGGGTCCTCCCCTAATTCGTCTGCAGAATTTTGTAGGAAACACGCCAGATTTTCTGCATTATCGAATTCTTCGTAAAATTCGCATTCATCATTTTCGTGAATTAAAACCGGGTTTGATGTCTTGTCTGTTTCTCGTCCGGATTCAACAGAGACATCTTGCACTTGTTCAAAGCCGGATTTAAATGAATTTTCTAATGAAAATTCAACTTGATCAAGTGGCGATTTAGCAATTGACTTGTCTCTCAAATAATCCGCGTAAGTCCTACTTTCTACAAAATCTACATGTTTCGATCTCACCACCGTTTTATTTTGGAAATGCAGTAAATTGTAACCTGTTTCACCGCATTCTAATAAGAAACCCAAATTAGCTCTAGGAGCGAACTTTGACGTGCTTTGGGTGTCTAAAATATAACATTCGCAGCCAAACCGTTTTATGTATTTTAGTGACGGAAGCCGTTTTAGTGCCAGTTCAAACGGGGTTTTGAATTCCAACGATTTGTTGGGCGTCCTATTGTGTATATGCACGACATGTCTCATGGCATATGCCCAAAAATGAGTAGGAATTCCTGATGAAATCAAGTTAACCCGGATTTTCTCCTCTAATTCTAAATTGAATCTTTCAGCCGTTCCATTCAATTGAGGAGTATATGGTTCACAAACCGTCAAGGATATATTTTCCCTATGTAACAAAAATTTCATTTCTTCCGTTCTAAATTCTAAACCTCCGTCCGTCCGTATTTCTGACACCTTAGTGGTTTCCCCCGTCAATCTTCTAATTTCTTTTAGACATGAGAGCAAAGCCATCATCCGTAAATGTGACAATATATTTGGCCTGAGACCTAAATGCTCCTGGTTTTAAAGGTCCCATTAAATCAGAGTGCAGTCTCTGAAATGGTATTTCGGCCCTATGTCTGACTTCCGAACATGGCTTTCTTTTTGCTTTCGCCATCTTACAGTCAGGACAATCGAGAATGTTTACACCGAATTTTACATTTTTTAATTCAGGGAGAACTTTACCAGCTATTTCGAGATATTTCTTTGAGGCATGGTTAAGCCTGTAATGCCATGCCAATCCTATGTCATTCCGTAATTGTAAAGTTTCAGCCGGGTTTTCTCCGTGATCAGTGTCAGTTCTCCCCTCTAAACTAGTATCCGAAATTTTGATGAATTTTTCACCGGGTTGATCAGTGATTCTCCCCCCTAAACAAGTATCTGTAATTTCGTCAAAATTCGTATCTTGTTTACGTTTAATTCCCTTTAGTTGTTTCTCCGGATTAGTCATTAACGATCCACCGTGACCTAATTTCAACAATTTCCGTTTTTCCTCCGTACTAAGTTTTGACAAGGGGAGAGAGAAATTGAGCCACCAAAACCGTCCATCAAATGAACCCGTTTTAAGTGTTTCATTCGAAATTGGATCACTTATTAGCGATTTGTTTTCTAATAGAAAATAAATTTTCTATTAAGTCTTGTGCGTACAATACTCCTTTTAAAACACCGAATTTCCGTTTTTCTTCGTTGTAATATATAATATCTCCGGATTGTTTTATTATCAAGTCTGCGTCCCTAGCATTGTTAGCACATGAAATCCGTGTTGGTGTGATCAAGTCCGTTATCGTCGTAAATACATTTATATCAAGTAGCACCAGTATCCAAAATGAATTTTAACCGCCAGAGACACCTCCGATCCCCAGGAGTGTAATGCAGCTCCTTGCACCCTGGGAGGAGTTGCGCCTCGCTTACTACGAGCCACAGCCTTTGTCAACCGCTCCCCGGCCTCGATTTATCCCTAGTAGCTGATAGAGCTCGTTCTCTTCGTTTAATTACGGGAATGGGGTCACTCGTTCGACTGTTTCTGCGGGCCATCTTCGTACTCGCAGTCTGTGGACGCCGACATTCAATGGACAGATGTCCAAACCGCCACAGTTATAGCACATCTTGCTATCGTTTCGACATTCTGCCTTTGTGTGTCCTAGTATGCCACACTGATAGCAGACCAATTTCGCCTTTTTGACCCCACTTCCCCCTCCGGATTGGGTCGAATTTTTCCGCCGTTTGCTGAAGGAAGGCCCCCTGCTAAGGAAGGCTTTTCCTACAGCCTGCTCTCTCCTACTATTTTCCGACATCATATCATACATTGCGAACATCCGATCAAAGATGTCCCGAACCCTCATTTTAGAGTTCTACTGGAGTGCATCTTCAGCTATCCTGGGGCATGCTTCCGAGATAGCATTAATTAAATTTCTCCGGATTGACCTATCTGTCCGAATACCCTCCACAAGACCCTCAAATCGATTTTGAAACTCGAGTACTGTTAAATCGAGTATTCATAAATTCGATTTGCATTGCATGTTCCTTCGCCTGAGTAGGCGGATCGACCGCCTTCTCAATCATGCTCAATGCAATTGATGGCTCGTTCACATCTTTGATCATCGATTGCAAACCGTGATCAATATTGGAAATTATGTACGAGAGTACGATACACTTCAACTGATGAAGCTCTCTCTCCGTGTAGTTTACTGCCGGTTTTATGTTGGGATCGACGAGAAATTGATAGTCACCACTCGCCAAATCCAACATTACCCTTCGTTTCCACACGGCGATCGACCCTTCCTTCAGTGGATTGCCTCCGTACTTTAAATTCGTAATTGGCCTTGCGGCCACTCTTCTTTGTGGATCTTACAGGCACAAGTGCCCACCGAGTCAGATCCAACAACCGGATTATCTAGGGGAACCTCAAGTGTGCGAGGAGCATCCTCAGATTTGCTCTTCCACCACCATCTCTGACCTCGATGTTGGAGGTGGACCCATGGTCATCGAAGCCAGAGCCGCGAATTTCAGAACAGACTCCTCCGCAAACTGTTTGATCTGATTTTGCATCATCTCATACCTTTGAGCGTACTCAGTCTCGAGCCGAGCCCTGATCGCAACTTCCCTCCTCTCGACTTCCTCGTTAATAAATCTCTTGATCTCTTCCGTGTTCATTGTTCTCTGTAATTAGACCAAGAGACGAGTTACTCCGAATTCACGACCTTTTTTATGAACACATCCCTAATCCTAGTATCATCCGGATTTATGTACTCCGTTCTACAAACACATCTCTAAACTTCGATCATCCGGATTTATGTACTCCGTTCTAAAAACACATCTCATTTCCGGATTTATTTAAGCCTCACTCATAACGTTCTATCAACATGGTGTTAGGATTTGAATGCGCCTCGATTGCGGTAAATTGGAGTGCGGTCTTGGGGTTATCACATATGCCCCGCTACCTGTCTGTCGATTTCGCTTCCTTAGAGAAGGTACTGTCTCTCCGAGACATTGTGCGTAGGTAAAGAGCCTTCACCATCTAATCTCCCAGCGACACGCTTACAAGAAGACTATCCCGCTGCAAATCCGCTCACCACTGCCGTACTATTAAATCGTATTTCATTCTCGAACTGTAAATCGTAAATTAATAATTCGCTCATTCGCACAAAGTTCTAGCTAACTTTCGTACTTCGTCATTCTTATGAGCGATTCCACCTTATTTTAGCCTTGGCTTGTCATGTTGGGGTGTGCATAGCGTATTAAAACCGTATATTTTTACAATTTTTACAATTCGCAAGCAACAATGAATTTATTTTGCAGCCGAATAAACATCCATGCTCCGTTCAGCTCACCTGAATTTTCATCGATCTTTTGACTTTACAAGATATTATAACGTTCGTTTGCAAGAATTATCAATACAAACATTCAACACAACGAAGGAGAAAAAGGAAACAGTCCACCACTGCGACCAGAATTAATATAAACTTAATTATAAGTAGGATTACTACTATGCTTAAATTATGTTAACACTAGTAAAAACTAGATATATTAGTGATCACAGTAAGTAGTACTGATATCTCCAATTCCTCGTCCGATTCATGTTTCTTTCAATCAATAGTATAAAATATCGAAATCAAATCGTAGTTGAGTAACTACATTTTCGAATCGTAGTCGGAGCTAACGGAAACCATGGTAACTTCGAATTCTAACGAAAAACAAAAAATCCGTAGACATGCTACCAACAAAACTTCGTGTGTCCTTATTTCAACCAACGTAGTTGGCACCACTGACTGTCAAACATTGACATCTCCAACACATCAATCTGGCATCGTAATTTTACTCTGAGTGTGGACAACACCGTCATAATTCTACATTAGTTTAAAACTTAGAATAAACTTATAAATAAACTTATCCACACTCGAGAGTTTCCACCATGACGTATTATTGGAGGGCCAAGGGTTTCAGCTTCGAATTCATCTCGCCATGTCATAGTTTGCAATATGGCGCTGTACTGAAAATCGAGAAATTCCGTAATTTACTTCGAAAATAATTTTTCTCGTTTCGAACATCCGTACTCATCGTAATATTTATTCAAAACCGTTATTCCGTACTTTGGGATTTTACACAGCCGTATTTTCATGCTCGAGCCTTACTGAATTCCGTAATTCACGAAAAAGTCAACCCAAAAATTTCGATTATGTCAAGTTCAATAACTTCATAACCTCGTTTAAAATCGTATTTCCGTTTTATGTGACTTCTCCGGATTATGACTTTTCATCGTAACTTTCTGAAATTCCATATCCAGAGAAAATAACTGTTCGATTACCCTCAGTAATAAGTCACAAATTACTGATTCCGAAAAACGAGAATTTAACCTATGCACAGCCCAACAAGTGAGCAAACCCCAATTGCTCCGCCATGTATACATATCGGCTCATTACTGAATTTAGTAAATAGAGATTTAAGTACCTTCGTAATTAGAGATGGTTATAGATGGCTTGATATTTAGCTAGGATTAGCTGGATGGTAAAATCGTCGTACGGTCGTCGTATTCGAGCACAGGAACGAGAATGGCCGCCAAACGAGATTCGCCGCTTGGCTTGGTGGCAGACGCAGTCCTGCCACCACACCGGATTCTGTCGGATGGATTTCATGGAGTGCTGATGGAGATTGTAATTCCAACAACAAGGTTATTTAATTTCAACAAGTATAATAAATAATGCTATTGCAAACGTTACCTAACAATTAAAGAATGGTTGAAACACCTACGGATCTGGGGTGTCTTGTTGGCACCATTTTAGATTCGGAATCTAGAGAGCAGTGCATATGCGATGGCGGCATTTTGTTTACATTGTGTCAACAAAATATCAATTATTCAATTATAAATGGTATAAACAGTGAGTTGATAAGAGGTGCAATTAGGATAGTTAACGGAAGAATATAAGGGTTGTGGAAAAGGTGTTCTGTGGATGGAAAGGAAAAATGCATGTTTGGTGATTTCAACAGGTGAGTTTGGGTTTGGCAGCTCATAAGGTGCAGATTCGATTCCCGTTTTCCAAACACCGCCATTCGTTTTCATTCAGTCAACACTCGATCGTCCGCAGGAGCAGACGTGTGCTGGATCATGGGATGGTCAAATACAATCGTCAGGGATCTGTCCCCTTTTTCTAAGCGAATACTTGAACTCAAATTTTTCTTGTGCAATTTTTATTGTGCACCGAACGGTCTAGTTTTATTTTATATGCTGAATTCGGGAAAGAGCTTGCCGCAAGGTGAAACATTTGAGAAAAACTGACGAATCATCATCGACCTGTCCGCTCGAAAATTCGAGGACAGGATGATGACGAAGAGTTCAGGATGATGAAGAAAAAGGAAAATCTATTATGTTTTGGATTTTATTTCGTTTTCTAGTATTCCCGTATGCTCGCATTCATTAATCCAATATTCTCGAATTGCCCAACCAAACAAAGTGAAGGAAACCCAGGACCGGGTGATGATGAAAATGGTATCTACGGACCGCATCAGCGACATGTCCTGGTGTCATCGACATGTCCTGGTGTCATCGACATGTCCTGGTGTCATCGACATGTCCTGGTGTCATTGACATATCCTGGTGTCATCAACATGTTCTAGTGTCATTGACATATCCTGGTGTCGTTGACATATCCTCTTGTCATCGATATGTCCATCAAAGTTTTAAATTATTTATTGTCTTGATGAATAAAGGCGCTATTGTTTGGATTGGCATCGAATCTGGATACATACGATATAGAGACCATCTGTGATTGTTTCAGTTCGATTCGAACAATTTTTTTTTTTTTTTTTTCAAAATTCAAACTAGAAACTGGCATTTCCTGTGGGAATCACCCAAATAGGTAAATGTTCTATGATTCTAAAGTGTAGTGCAGTCATGTTAGTGTGACTTTTGAATCGTTTCATTCACTCACACGACTATTTCTTATTGGTACAGTAACAGTCAACTCCCTGGTTAGCTTCTGGTTTGCTTGTGCCAGAACCCTTGTACGAAACCTTTTTTCCTACAACGACACAGCTGAATGGCTCAAATGAAAGATTGAAAAAACTCCCTATTATGATTATGTGCAAACAGCAACTAATTGGATGTAGTTATGCAACAATGGACTAACTCACAAATGACAAAGTTTCAAGGATCGTGGTTTTAAATTTCCGGTTTCTCAAGAAACGCCTGATTCACATGACGTCAGCTTGTGGTGTTTTTTTGCGGAAAAAAACACAGTTAATACATTTTTTTAAATCAACTGATGAAAATTCAGCAAAAATAACCATCGGAGGTGATCCAGAATGCTCAGATGAAGCCAAATGAAGACAACAAGTTTTTGAATTTTTGGAACCCTTTCACTCCCAGTGGGACAATATTTCCCAGCAGACACTTAAAATTGACTATTGGGAAAAATAATTCAAACAGCTACAACTTGTTGTCAATTGTCGGGGTGGATCTAAGGAAGAGAATGGTTGCACTCCTAGCCACTGGAGTTCACAAAGGGCTGAGGTAAAAAATGGAACGCCATTGAAATTAGTGTTAACTTGTCGGTGGTTCGTTGTGATTCGATCCAGCAGAACCCAGTCACTGTAGGCCAGTGCAAAGGTCAATCGGGAGCTACAGTGTTTGATAAGTAAGTTTATGAATATCTTTACTCGGGAATTATAAATTTTTTGTTTTGCAACCGGGGATTCACTCCTCGTTCGAAAACCTCCCTCCAAGTCGTCTTGGTAATTTATGTCATTGTTCATTGGGTGACGTGAGCCCTTGGGCGGTTCAACTCCCTTCAGGTTGCGAAATCTAGCGGTGGAATTCGGCCTCAGCAAACATCACGCCATTTGACGTCATCACCTGACAGCGCACAGCACGCGCTGTTGACATTGCGAGAACTAAGTCACTCAATTTCAATTTAACACTTAGGCTTTCGCATTTTCGGAGATTGTGAGAACCCACTGGCACACCCTGACACACGTTGGCACACCCTGCCCTCACTACTGGAACAAAACGCTAAATGTTGACCTATTAATTCAAAAAAATCAATTTGACGTCATCACCTGGCAGTGCACAGCACGCGCTATTGGCATTGCGAGAACTAAGTCACTCAATTTCAATTTAACACTTCACACCCTGACAAACGTTGGGACAGCGCTGCCCTATAACCACTGAAACAAAACACTAAATTTTGACCTATTAATTCAAAAAATGTCAAGGAATTGTCTTGCTAATTTTTTCATAAATGGTAGTGAAGGGACCATTGTTGTATAACCACATCCAATTACAAACTTCACGACCTATTTTAATATTATGTGCCTTATGATGTCGCCTATATGTACAAACAGGGTCGTAATTACTTCGTCTTCCGCTGACGGTTTGCGCATTGAACAAAAAAACCTCCAAATTCAACATTGCCAGGGGAAAAATTGCGGGTCGTATTTTCCCAGGAAAACTGGTCTTTCTGCAATTAGCTCTCAGTGCATGTCAGCAGTTCCGCGCAGCAACTCAATGACTTTGTTATTCCACGACTCCGTCTCGGTTGGAGCACCTTAATTAAAACCCCGAGTTTCCCGGTTTTCTTCGTTTCTTTTCTTATTCATTTCCTTTTTCATTGTTTTTTCCGTCCACCTTCTCTCCCACCCCTCTTCCTTCCATCGCCTCTCGCAAATGAAAAAAAAAAACCCCGTTTCGCTCCCTGAATATTTCATTGCCATTTTGTTGGAAAGTGGGGCGGTAGGAAAGCGTGCGGAGCCGTTTCGATGATTATGGACCATTGTTACCTACATTAAGGACTAACAGACTCCTAACCCCTTGTTAGTAGTTGTGGAGTTCTTTAGTTGGCCTGAAGGTTCAGACGGATCTCAAAGAGATGAACAGAGAACTTCCGAGTTGAAATATATTGAGGGAGTTATCTAAGTAATTTATTTCGAAACTAGTTTATAAGATGTCTTTCTTTAATGAGGGACAGAAATTGTTATTAGTACCCCCCAAAAAGACGCTTCCCGTACAAAAGATGCCAAGCCACAAAATGCATGATATAATCCAATTGAGGGCCACGCAAATCTTCGGATTTTCTCACGCTTTTGACATTTTTCTGATGACTGGCATAATCGGATTTTTCTCCTTCATTCAGAGGAAATGATTAATCAGTTCATCAAGTCTTAATGCTGCTCAAGTGCTTAATGTCATCTGTAACTTCGAGATTATCTTCACTTTGTTCTTAACTGATGGGGAGATCCTCAATACCCGATGAGGAAGAATTTCACAGTGTCACGCAGCATTTGAATCTTTCAGAGCTCTCGGAAGACATCCTAAGTCTATCGTTAAACTCAAAAATACCCACGAAATGAGCATTTATTCGTGGCCAAAAAAATCTTTGGCGTCTTCTACGCTGAATGCTTCTTTCCTGTCTGTATTTTTCAGCAGAAGATGATCCCCACTTATTAAACGCAGAAAAATTGTCAACTCACAATGCTGGAAAATGACAAGTTTACAGGTGAATGGACGTAGGTTAAAAATCGGCCAATCTAACTGTAAAACAGTGACTTGTTCAAAATTATGGGGAAACACTTGTAACTTGCCCAAACTCGCCTGTACACTTGTTAACTATATAGTTTGTGCTTATTTTATTGTATAGGTTGAGGTTATTTTATAGTATAGATTGTATATATTAAATATATTGTGTTATAGATATGCATAGATTGTAGATATTATAATATTGTGTTATAGATAGACATAGATTGTAAATATTATATTGTATATTTGAAAAGGTTGTATTGTATGTATTGATATATAGATAGAGGTAAGTTCATTGTTTCGATTTTATTATAATTGGTATTACACTTTTGAATCATATTTACGAAAATATTGTATCATGCCTATCGACAAAACAAAATAATAAGTGCTAATCTATGTAACTTATTATTCTCATGTATAACATAACCTACCAAGTTATAATATTCCTTTCGTTCTGTATACCCATGCAGCACAAACATCAGCGTTTCGTAAACATTATTTCACTCTGTGACTTGCATACAAAATAGATTTTGAGGTTTATAAATAAGGTCCGACTTCTTGATGAACTATTGTATTTATTGAAACTAATAGATAAAATAACTTGTATATTATTTATGTAATTCATTATTATCGTTCATAGGATATCATAATTACGCTATTCCCTTCTCGTCATACGATCACAAAACACGGATTCTCATAGAGTGTTGTTGATCATCAATGTGCTGTTCATGTACGAATGAAGGGAATGGAACATATTCTACGAAAATTCTGCTTGCTACGGAGACTCGCAAGTTCACGGTAATGCAGAGCTCGTTTCTCAGGCTCAGAGTCGACTCAATCAGCTACCTACCGACCTATCTGCTAACAGACCCTTTGCCCTCCTCATTTGGTCTCCCCTCTATACCCAAACAAGCCTATCTTACATCATTTAACAAATCTTAAATTACTTTTCTGATCACTTTAATTGGATATTTTTGCATTTTTAAAATCAATTTGTGGATGCATATATATTTATCTAAGGCGCTATAATCTCGGATTTTCAAAAAAAATTTCAATTAAGACAATATTTTTAACTATCCTATCAAAATCAATTATAATTTGGACCAAAACTAATTATTCCATACTCTATTGATGCACAGAGATCAAATCCACAAACGGCGAACAAATAATTAGCGTCCTGTTTAAATGAGCTTTTCAATAAATTCCACTTCATAGAAGCTGCCATCTGTTGAAAAAAATTATCATTAAAATCGGAGATACTTAGCCTTAAACTGAACACCCTTTATATTGGAGTCGAATTTGACGAAGCTTCTTTGTTGTTCCTAATATATCTGCTATGGTTGCTTTAAACTACACGTGGAGCTTTGTTGTGTCTGTCACGTTGTGTCTTCTGAATGTGGTCCATGTTTTTAATGCCATCGTTAGAGCTATACTCTGCTACGCCTCTCAGGTGTGGGGTTTTCAGGAGTACGATGCCACTGAGGGAGTTCTGTTGGCATTTGTCGAAAAGCTTTTTCATCTTCCGAAATTCACCCCTGGATACCTCTTGTTCTTGGAGACTGGTCTTCAGACAGTGTCTGCTTTCACTCTCCACTCACACTGTCATTACCTGCAGAAGATATTTCGTATGAGACCTCGTCTTCCTCAGACAGTGGCCTTTGAGGTTATAAACTCCAATGTTTGGTGGGTGGAGGAGTGGGCTCTAATAAAAGCGAGGTGCGACGTGTCCAACAACCTCCAATCAGTCGATGCCGAGACATGAAGAGCGGACGCTGGTGTTATTGTGCAGAGGTTCATTGATGATCGGAAATCCTCGTTTGAGAGACGTGCTCCTGCTTCGGAGAACTTCACATTATACAGGGAACTGGATCCGAACACCATGTGCGGCAGTCTGACATTGGACACTGGCATTCCTCTCCACTGGACTAGGTGCGTGGTGAAGGTGAGAACAGAGACAGTGAACTTGAACTCCAAACCATTTCCTACAGGTCTACCTATCAGACCGGTACTTTTGCATCAAATAGGACGATGCGTACTCAGAGCCAATGAAAATAAATGCTGGTGTGCCGCAAGGAAGTGTATTGGGCCCACTCCTGTACCTTCTGTACACCAGCAATTTACCAGAAGTTGAACATAACACCACAGCAACATTTGCAGACGACACTGCTGTCCTGGCAGTTGGTGACAGCAATAATGAATCAATAACAAAACTCAACAAGTCCATCTCCAAAATCAGTCTTTGGACAACAAAATGGAGGATCAAACTGAATGAGGCCAAGTCGGTGCACGTTGATTTTACCAACCGGAAGATTAACTACATCCCTGCTTTCCTCAACAACGTTGCAATTCCCTACGCGAACGAAGCCAAATACCTGGGCTTGACGCTAGACGCCAAGCTCAGGTGGAAGGAATATGCCAAAAAGAAGAGGACTGAGCTCGCATTGAAACTTTTTCACTGATGTATGAACAGATGTATTGGCTAATCGGCCGACGATCCACAATGACCATTGGTAACAAGCTGCTTCTTTATAATCAAGTACTCAAGCCAGTTTGGATGTATGGAGCGCAGTTGTGGGGCTGGACAGCTCCAACCAATAGACAGATCATTCAACGTTTCCAGAACTCTGTACTACGATGTATCACTGATGCGCCGTGGTACCTCCGAAATGAGGCACTCCACCGTGAACTTCAAGTTGACAGTGTGGATGAGGTGATCAAAAAGCGAGCAATGGCTCATCTTGCCAGACTAAAAAATCATGTGAATGAGGAAGCTGTAAAGCTCCTGGATGTGCAAGATCTAACTCGACGCCTTAAGCGTTTGAAACCGCATGAGCTAGTGTAGGAAGTGAATGTGATATGTTCGAGATACAAAGGACAAAGTTATGCATCTTAGGTCCTGAATGGTGTATTGTAGTAATATAAGTCAGATTTATATTGTTAATGAGATCACTCAGTGCAATAAAAGCTTTAAAAAAAATTTGTGCTACAGGACGGTCTTTTCTCTGTTCTATGTGCAATTTGTATGTGCGTGAGGACTTCAACTACTTTCTCTGCGTTTGCCCTATCCTTGCTGAGTTCAGGATTCCCATCTATGGTACGCCGACACTTTCCCAAGACCAAGCAATACGTATAGTCAGCGGCCCAGACTGGTCACATTTGGTGAAAAACTGTAAACTGGCTTGGAGTTACGTTGCCGGTTATCCTTGGTCAGGGAGTTCCACTAGTAGTTAGAGTGAACATTTTGTGCCCTTCCCAGTGTTGGAGATGAGGAAGATACCTAATGAACTGCTTTCACCCTAGACATTATTCCCTTTCGAATGTAAATCGATATCCCGTATTCCCAGCAGACGGTTTTTAAAAACCATGCTGTTCAGTTTATTTTGTTATTTCATTAATTGTTTATTAATCTGTATTTTTGTGAATAGACCTTTCTTCTTCTTTCTTTGTTCCTAATTTGTCATATATCTAACTCACCTAACTAAGTTTCTCAAAAGCTCCATTTTCAAGTGTGTATCACACATACTTGTGTGTGACAAGGTGATATATTAAAAAAGGAAAAAAAGAGACAAATGACCGAAATAGGGTTGTTGACCTGAGATATGATATAGGGAGGCGAGTTCCGGGTCGGGACGTAAACTTTCTTATAAGATATTTAGGGACGGGAAAAGCTCCGAGGAAAGAACACCACATTTTCTTTCTGGAAAATGGAGCCGCGAAAAATGGAGTAACAACTCGTGGCACCCGGCGAGGAGAGCGATCTCCGGGGTCTCCCCTTTTTTGGGGTGGAAGTGGGAGAGAGAGGGGAGGAATATAACAAATGGAGGGAAAAGACAAGGAGAGAAAGGGGAGAGCGCACACCTTTCCTTCCACTTTCCCGAAAAATCTGAAGGAGAAAAGATTTAGACGGATGGAAGTAAAAGGGGAGGGGGAAAGAAGGGCCTAAAGGGTTCCAAGTGCCACCAGGAGTGCAGCCATTTGTAAGGGAAAGGGGGGGCGAGGGGGAGCTCGCTAAAGTGGTGCCCCCTCCCCCGCTGGCACCCTCCGGCGCCGCTCTGCCCCTGAGGGGGGGGGGGTCGAGGTTGGACTAATGCCTCAGATCTCCCTCCTTCCCCACCTTCCGAGCCCTTTCCATTTTCCTTTAGTCCTTCCCATTGTCTAACCCTTTATAAAGTACACTGTTTTATTAAATTGCCCGTACTTTTTACTCTTCCCTCGGAGTGAGTCAGGATGGCCTGAGAAGGTGGGAGGGGAGGGGGGAGGGCTTTTCAGACCTTCAAGCTTTTACTAATGCTCGGATAATGAGGCACTTCCCATTGATTTGAATTTTACTTTGGTACTCCCACAACTGTTTTTTACTTTTCCAACAACCTAACAGTATTTAAAATTAGAGTTGTGCATCTAAATCCTAAAGCAAGCCGCAAAAAATATTCAGGGCCGCTTCGAATATAGCAATTACACGTCAAATTGGAGGTTTTACGCATCAATTTTGCTGATTTTCATTTCAAATTTGAGGTTTTTCGTTTCAATTGATTGAGTTCTGGAAAAGCAGTCAACTAATTAATAAATTGCCCGTTCTTTTTGTCGTGAGATCAACTCAATTACCTACTTGATTGCATTATACTGCACGCGAAGTTATTAGTCGCCCTTGCGGCTCCATATGTTGGATTGATGACATGGAGATTACGATTTGAATAAAGATTATTACTTTACTTTCATAGCTATCGACTGCTGTAATTATTGTAGAATTATATTTAATTAAGTAGGTACATATTCGTACATGGTGTCAGAATAATACCTACCTACTCATGCCGAAACCTAAAACTCGACGGCAGTCGCTCTCGGCCGAAGATAATGCTGAGTCTGAAACCCGTACTAGAGATCAAGATTTTCCTACCATGGACCCGTTCCACTCAAATTTGACTGCAAGCTGGATGACTGGGCAAGATGGAAGAAGAAATTTGAAAGGTATCGCATATCGTCTGGATTAGATGGTGAGTCTGATGAAGTTCAAATAAACACTCTTTTAAATTTTATGGGAGATGAAGGTGAAGATATATTTGAGACCTTTGCTTCCGATTTTTCCGGGATTGCCTTCGAAGAAGCTATTGAAGGGTTTTCGAAATACTTCGGTAAGAAAGTTATCATAATTTTTGAACGAGCACGGTTTCGAAAACGTTTACAACAGGAGGGAGAACCGTTTGGGGCCTTTCTTACAAGCCTATATCAACTCGTTCGAAATTGCAATTACAAAACCCTTAAGGATGAAATGATCCGGGACCAAATAGTTATAGGAATTTCAGATTCTGCATTATCCGAAAAACTACAATTAGACGGGGAGTTGACTTTAGATAAAGCTATAGCTATTGCCAAACAGTCTGAATTAGTTAAAAGCCAACAGACAATTGTAAGAGGGCCTTCACCAACTTTAAATGTGATGACATTTAATAAACCTATGGTATCAAGCAACTTTAGGCGGCCTTTGCGACATATTTCCGGGCCTCATATTAAATTCTGTTATCGTTGTGGCGAAGCCGGATTACATAAAATCGATCAGTGTAAAGCTGCCAAGGCTGTATGTAAATTTTGCAAGAAGATCGGACATTTTGACGCATGCTGCTTCCAAAAACTTAAGTCCGCTAGGGAAATAATTGCAATAGAGAGTGAGGAGGACTTAGGTAACGCAGTTCATCTAGACAGCATACAATTATCTGCCATTGGTTCTCAAACCCGCAATTGCGATACTTTTACCATTACGGTTGACGTTAATGGGGAACCTATCAATTTCAAGATAGACACAGGTGCTGACGTTACATGTGTCCCTCCCACTGTTTTAACAAAACTTGGCATAAACCGAACATCTTTGCAATCATACCATGGTAATATAACCAACGCGGGACAACAGAAACTTAGGTGTATGGGTACATTTCTTGCGAGTTTGACCGCGAACAACAAGACGACTGAAGAAAAAGTATTTGTGATCAAAGAGTTAGGCAGCCCTCTGTTAGATCTTTGAGACTCATTTCCTTCACTTGCAATTTAGATAGTCTAACAGCAACATCAATAGAAACTGATTATGAACATATATTTTCCGACTTGCCTGGTAAAATGGTGGGGGATCCCTATCGAATAAAGTTGAGACACAATGCCGAGCCATATGCAGTTACTGCTCCTCGTAGGATCCCTGTTAATATGGTGGATAAAGTCAAATCTGAATTAGAAAGCATGGAAAGAAATGGAGTTATCTCAAAAATTGAAGAAGGTTCCGAATGGTGTGCACCAATTGTTGTAGTTGCTAAGAAAAATGGTTCGATTAGAATTTGTACCGATTACACTGAACTTAATAAACATGTTATTAGAGAGAGGTTGATATTGCCTTCAACTGAAGATATCCTGTCACAAATTAGAGATGCACGAGTATTTTCCAAACTTGATGCCCGTATGGGCTTCTGGCAAGTTCCGTTATCGGAAGCGTCAAAACCATTAACCACTTTCATTACCCCATTTGGTAGGTTTGTCTATAATCGCCTTCCATTTGGAATTAATAGTGCTCCCGAACACTTCCAACGCAGGATGTGTCAGGCTCTTGAGGGCCTAAGTGGATGCGTGAACCTGATGGACGATGTTTTGGTATTTGGTAAGGATGAAGAAGAGCACGACCGTAGGTTGAAACAAGTTTTATCAAACCTTTCCAAATATAATATTACATTAAATAAGGAAAAGTGTTCATTTAGGAAGACATCTATCACCTTTCTAGGACATGTAATTAGTGAAACAGGGATATCCCCAGATCCTTCTAAAACTGAAGCCATCTTACAAATGCCTTCTCCCACGAACGTTTCTGATTTACGAAGGTTCTTGGGCATGTACAATTACCTCTCAAGGTTCATTAACGATGCGTCTTCTTTGAGCAAGCCACTGAGAGACTTGGTAAAAATAAATAATGAATATATTTGGACAGACGTTCATGAAGATGCATTTAATAAAATCAAAGGAGCTATTTCAACTGCTCCTATATTACATCAATATGACCCTAATTGCGACTTACGAGTTTCAGCTGATAGCTCCTCATTCGCATTAGGCGCGGTTTTGGAACAGAAGAATAAACATGACGAGTATTCTCCAATCATGTTCATATCCCGCGCTTTGACAGACGCAGAAAAGTCTTATGCTCAAATTGAAAAAGAAGCACTTAGCATAACATGGGCATGTGAACGACTATCAATGTACCTTCTAGGGAAACAGTTTACAGTACAAACAGATCATAGGCCTTTACTATCCTTGTTGAGCACCAAACCGCTGTCTGAGCTCACACCAAGACTCCAGCGGTTGCGTTTAAGACTAATGCGTTTCGATTTCTTAATTACCTATGTATCTGGGAAAAAATTTTTTGTTCCCGATACCCTCTCAAGAAATATTAGCCTGCAACCGAAAATTCAAGACTTGGAGCTTGGTGAAGTAATCGCGGCTAACGACGACTTCATACATCAAAATCTACCCGTGTCGGACAATCTGCACAGACTTATTAGAAATCATTATTCTAAAGATGACGTACTGAAACAAATCAGCATTTGCCTGACAGACGGCTGGGAACCGATTCGCAAGACCAATCCTTCTGTAGGGCGGTTTTACAAGTATAGAGACCTATTATCGTGCCATGACGGTATTATACTTTATGGTAGTAGGATCGTTATTCCACAGTCGTTGCAGAAATTAATTCTTGATCGTTTACATGCTAGCCATCTTGGCATAACTAAATGCAGAAACTTGGCTCGGGAGACCGTCTGGTGGCCCGGAATCTGTAAAGACATTAACCAAATGGTGACTAACTGTTTTATATGTGTACAACACCGTACAAACTCAACTGAACCCCTGGTTCAAACTCCATTCCCCCTCTTACCCTGGTCAACAATAGGCACTGATATTTTCCAAGCAAAGGGACAGTATTTTCTAATAATTCAAGATTATTATTCTAGATTTCTTGAAGTATTCCAGCTGCCTAGTATCAAATCCCAATCCATTATCAAAACAATAAAAAGCTGTTTTGCCAGACACGGGATTCCCCACACAGTACGGAGCGACAACGGGCCGCCGTTTAACAGCTACGATTTCAGGGAATTCGCAAAGCATTATGGATTTGAACATGTCACAAGTAGTCCTATGTTTCCACAATCGAACGGTCTTGCTGAATCTGGAGTGTTCATAGCAAAACGTCTTGTGATCAAGTGCGATGACGTTAGCGAGGGCTTACTCCTGTACAATGCCACTCCTTTGGAAAACGGATAATCACCGGCCGAAATGCTAATGGGGAGAAGGTTGAGATCCACTATTCCATCAATATTGAACAACCTCGTACCTACAGGGGTGGATCGAAGCAGCCTTCATGATAGAGAACAATGTATACGCTCTAGGACCAAACAGGCATTCGACAAAAGGCACGGTAGCCAAAGAGAACTTCCCATCTTGAAACCAGGACAAAAGGTTTGGGTCACAGATGCGAAAACCAAGGGCACTATCCTGAATATGCTAGATCATCCAAGATCATTCTTGGTCCAGACAGAGAAGGGAGGAGTAATCCGAAGAAACCGTTTCCATCTGATACGAATGGATGACGCCTAAAACGAAGTTTTGAGGGAAAGGAAGATGTCGTGAGATCAACTCAATTACCTACTTGATTGCATTATACTGCACGCGAAGTTATTAGTCGCCCTTGCGGCTCCATATGTTGGATTGATGACATGGAGATTACGATTTGAATAAAGATTATTACTTTACTTTCATAGCTATCGACTGCTGTAATTATTGTAGAATTATATTTAATTAAGTACATATTCGTACACTTTTTACTCTTCCCTCGGAGTGAGTCATGGTGGCCCAAGAAGGTGGAGGGGGGGGGGGAGATTTCAGACCTTCAAGCTTTTACTAATGCTCGGATTATGTGGCACTTCCCATTGATTTGAATTTTACTCTGGTACTTCCACAACTGTTTTATACTCTTCCAACAACCTAACAGTATTTAAAATTAGAGTTCTGCACCTAAATCCTAAATCAGGCCGCAAAAAATATTCGGATCACTTCGAATATAGCAATTTTACGTCAAATTGGAAGTTTTATGCATCAATTTTGCTGATTTTCATTTCGAATTGGAGATTTTTCGTTTCAATTGATTGAGTTCTGGAAAAGCAGTCAACTAATTAATAAACTGCCCGTATTTTTTACTCTTCCCTCGGAGTGAGTCAGGATGGGCGTAGGAAGAGGAGGGGGGGGGGAGACTTTACAGACCTTCTAGCTTTTACTAATGCTCGGGTCCCATTGATTTGAATTTTACTTTGTTACTCCCACAAGTGTTTTTTACTTTTCCAACAACCTAACAGTATTAATCACTTGAGCAGTCAACTAATTATTAATTTCCCGTATTCTTTACTTTTCCCTCGGAGTGAGTCAGGATGGCCAGTGGAGGGGGAGGGGGGGCTTTTCAGACTTTCAAGCTTTTACTAATGCTCGGATAATGAGGCACTTCCCATTGATTTGAATTTTACTTTGGTACTCCCACAACTGTTTTTTACTTTTCCAACAACCTAACAGTATTTAAAATTAGAATTGTGCATCTAAATCCTAAATCAGGCAGCAAAAAATATTCGGATCGCTTCAAATATAGCAATTTTACGTCAAATTATAAGTTTTATGCATCAATTTTGCTGATTTTCATTTCGAATTGGAGATTTTACGTATCAATTTTGCTGGTTTTCATTTCAAATTGGAGGTTTTTCGTTTCAATTGATTGAGTTCTGGAAAAGCGTTCAACTAATTAATAAATTGCCCGCATTTTTTACTTTTCCCTCGGAGTGAGTCAGGATGGGCGTAGGAAGATGAGGGGGGGGGGGGGGCAGACTTTACAGACCTTCTAGCTTTTACTAATGCTCGGGTAATGAGGCACTTCCCATTGATTTGAATTTTACTTTGTTACTCCCTTAAAGGATTTAGTTGTGGAAATGGAGTTACCTAATTAATTAATTGCCATTCCCATAAAGCTCAGCGATTTTGGTTTTTGGGGATACCCTAATGGTTGTGACGTTTCCCGACTCACATAATCCATGCAGGTTAAATAAAATCAACCGAATACAATATTATCTTACATCCACAATGAAAGATCATAGAAAATAGGTATAAATATATTTTCTCGCGAGTGTGAGTTGCAGCTTCAGAGCTTCATAGCTGCTTTCTCTGTGCAGAACACGATGTCTAAAGCGTTGAGCCAAGCGGTGTAGTCCAAGACAAAATCGTGGTTGTCGGCGTGGCCAAAACCCCTCATGAGTGAGTCGATTTGCCGCATCGTCACTAAGTGAAGGACACCCAACTTGTGGAGAAAATGAAGAAATTGGGACTGATTGACGTACCCACGACCCTCAGTGTCGACGGCCTGAAAAATAATAATCGTAGATAAAATGTTTATTAATTAGAATCAAGTCACAATGTATGCATTTCCTATTATGGAAATACAAAATTAAGCCTTGAGTCTACTGGTGACGCTAAATAATTTACCTTGAACTCGTATGGTAGCATTGGAATCGGTTTTTTGCACTTACCTCCCTATTTTTTAGCGCATATGTTGAGGGAGCCCCAGAAACATTTGCAGAACGATTACATTACTTTCCATTAATCCTTCAGATGTTAAGGAAGTGATGCTTCTAAGTTCAAAATATTTTGGTCATTAAGGGGCATTAACTTAGTTTAAGAAATTATCACGAACTGTGATGGACAGTGTGGTAGAAGCATCATGAAAAGAAACTGAATCAGCATGAGACAGTAGCTGACCATACACGAGCCTATCTAGCCTATCTATCCTATCTGCTACAGCTGGGATGGCAGACGATTTAATGTTCATTTTTTTAGATACCTATTTTTCAAAATGACTTTTTGGTAAGCTTCAGAAAAAAGTCATTATTTGAGTTCGCTTCTTTATAGTCATGACTTTGATATTGCGTGAAATTGATTTTTAAAAAATTATTCAAAAGCCATTATATGGGTGTTGCCGCGTAACCAAACAGCTAATATTTTGGCTCCGGGTAAAACCAGAGATACTCGCGAAGTCCCAAATCTTGATGGCAAGCCTAGGTTAGGGATGGTATGTTTTAGGATGGTATGATTTTATGTAGGTTGGGTATGTTTTGAGCTGATGTAGTCGTAGTGTAGTGCCATTTAATATAGAGCTAGTATAATCCAGGCACGTAGCCAGAGGGGGGGGGGGGGGGGTCCATGGGGTCCGGACAATAACAATAATTAAGTTAACATTTTTGGAATGTGTGAATGAGACAGAATTTTGCACTCAACTTCGAAGTAGGAATTTGAAGAAGTATAACTGGTAGTGTGAACCTGTCTGGTACGTTTTCCATCGGCTTTTGGTTTAAAAAAAAAAACGCGATCTAACGCTTCGAAAATCGATTTTCTTGCGGAGCGGAAATTCACACAACACATCACCATCCGTTCCGGGATTAGAAAATTCATAAATTTACTTCATGGGATCTTGCAGTCTAGGGGAAATTTATCTATCCTATGTGCGTCACGGGGTTCTGTATTCCGCCCCACACTCCTTACAATATCCTACGGGGAGAATGTTCCTAGATGTCTTCCTAACTTTTACGTTACGGGATCCTGCAGTACCTTAGAAATTAAGATTAGAAAAATACCTTAGAAATAAGATGGGTAACGAACACTTTTCTCATTTGACCATGATGTCAATTCATAATCCACTGTCATTCGCGGCTGATGACGTGCTAGATTTGATGTCTTTACTATAACAGTAACAGAAAAGTCTTACTATATAAACATTTTATGATCAACTAAATACCTAAAAATTGAACTTTTGTTGTTGTATAACGATCAAGATTTATCATGATTGTAAAGAATTGTTTTAACTGTCACCTAACATCCTTATTATGTACCTACCTATTAAATATTTTGGCCTTATTAAAGATGGTATTTCATCATGTTTGTAAAATATTTCTTCTCCTGTGACTTAAAATTCGTATTTTAAAATTTATTGAAATGGAAAGAGAGCCGATGGGCGAGGGGGGGGGGGGGATCTGGACTCCCCCCAAGGCAAAATCCTGGCTACGTGCCTGGTGTAATCTTATGTTGGTCTAGTCGTAGTTTAGTGTCCATAGTCTAGTCCAAATGGATTCAGAAATTAGAGAATGATGAACGTATCTTCTTAAATTACCTCCCCCATCAAATGCTTTCCAGCTTAAAAAAAAAGAGTCTTCTTCGAAGTTCGACGTGTTTTGAATTCATATGTGCGTAAATATTAACTGTTTGGTTACGCGGCAACACCTATGTAATGTTAACAACCCCCTATTTACGGAACACCCTGTTGAATTCACTCACCTTCCACTTCACATACTTTCCCTCTTTCGGATTCATGGAAATTCTTACAATAGTAGGTACTTTTTCACGGCAATTCTGCCTGAACGTACTTTGAACATATCAATATGGCCCAGGGAGATGTGTTTGCAGAGGATTTTCATTGCTTGGGAAATACAGATACGATCTTCGAAGTTGACAAAATCGTGTTCGAGAGGCGGTTTGGGAGCGCGTCTCTGCTGCATCTCTTCCTGCAACGGAAGCCGGACGAGGCAGGTCATCACGGAGTGCTCGTCAACCACACGGGTGAACAACGGATACTCCATGAGCCCGTGCTTCTGTTCGCTCTGGAATCTGTAAAGGCATAGTGTAAATTGGTAATATTTTATATTATCGTGTTGCATTTCTTAATTAACCCAGTAGTCTGCCGTACTAAGAACAGATCCCGTATCTGGCCAAACCCTACTTCTGGGAAAAAGTGTCTCTAGGAAGAAGAAGAAGAAGAAAAACGTTTATTGAATTATGTTTACAAAATTAGTAATTCCACTTAGATAAATAAAAATAAACAATACGACATGGTTAATTAAACCGTCTGTCGGAAGTGACGGCGAATGAAAATGGTATAATGCGAGTAGATACAATAATATGGGCAAACTATAATGTGAAACAAAATCATAGAAAACCAAATATTTAATGGAAAAGATTATTTCTTCAAAAAGATTAAAACTAAAAATGAATATTAGGCCACGAATATTTGGCGTGAGAAATGAACAAAATTACGATCAATAATTGAACTCCCGCACTAATTATGATCGATAGCGCCATGCTGCTTTACAGTAAGACACCAATTGCGGCCAACCTCCACCATTCAGAAGTCTGACTGCCTGATCCCTTGACAGAACTGGCTGGCCAAATGCTTGAACTCTGAATTCAATCAATACACGGCAGGAGCATAAAAAGTGGAAGAGGTCTTCTTTCTCGTGGGAATTGCAGAGCGAACACTCTTCACATCGTTCGGTGGCTTAAGGTTTTGCATTCAAATGAAGCATCTCACCTCTGAGCTTGAAGAGCCAACTACTGGAATAAAGGTCCAAATCGGAATCTTTCACCAGACTGGCACACTTAACATGAGGATCGAGCTCTCTATAGAGAGCCATAGCTCGGAAGCCATAGCTCTCTGCCAAAACATTGCTTTTTTATGTTCCCTAAGCATTTCCAACAGGTCCCAACTGCTTGAGTCTTCATAAGTGCTGCATTCAACGAGGGGAAATCATTCGACAAACCAAATTCTGAAAGAAGGCGGTCCAAGTATCCAGCCCATGAGGTCTTTTGCAACAAAACCTCTCTCGCAATCACTTTAGGGAGTCGTGAATCATGAAGGTGGGCAATCTTTATCAGGTAATTTAGGTGGGCTTCAAGTGTGACTGTCGATACGGTGTCCAAACCAGTCTCAAGATATAAAATATTATTTGGAGCGAAACTTGGCAAACGGAATAACTTTCTGACAAACATCAACTGAACACTTTCTGCTTTTGCATGCTCCTGGAATCCCCAGCACGGTGCTGCGTAGCACAAGATAGATCGAACTGTCGCGTTAAAAACATCCATCTTTGCCTTTATTGGGACAGATGGATCAACAAATAATTTCTTCCAGATGCTATTTAATGCAAATTTAGCCGAATTAGCTTTCATCTTTACATGTCTACTGAAGGACAAACGTGGCGTCAGATTTACCCCTAAATATTTATAATTGTTTACAATGTCCAGGCTGGTTCCTGCAAACCTCCATTTTTCCGTTGCACGCCTTCTTCCGCCGTTTTGGAAAATGATTATTTGCGACTTAGCTAAGTTTACTGTCAGTCCCCATTTAGTGCAATACGCTTCCAACTTGTTGATATTTTCCTGCAATTCAGCCGGTTCATCAGCTACTATGACCAAATCATCTGCATATAGTAACACCTTGATAATCATGTCGCCAATTCTGATTCCATAACCCAGATCGTCCTCTAAATCATTGATGTATGCAGAGAATAGTGCAGGACTAAGTGGACACCCCTGCTTCACTCCTGATCTGATCGCAAAGTACTCAGTTCTGCCACATCCAGTCCATACAGCCGAAGATAACTCTGAGTATAAATTGAGGAGAATAGATACAAACTTGTTCGAAATTCCAAGATTCAACAGCTTATAGAAGAGATGGCCATGATTCACCGAGTCAAATGCTGATTTTAAATCGACAAAAAACCCATACAACTTTCCACCAAGTGTCTCTAGGTTTTGAGTAGAAATTTCCTAATATTAGTTCTATTTTACGTTGTCTCGAGCTCATTCACTCAAGCACTCATTCCAAAGGAAATTTCTCGTTCAATCGCTTGGTGTGGCTGGAAAAACATTATTTTGGTCAGAAAATTGCAAAAAAAGGTGTAGAACGTATGTACTAGGCGATTTCCTCGTATCTGGAGCACATACGAGCTTTCATTTTGCAATAAGACTGATATGTTTTTTCCAATAAAAAATCAGTATCGCACTTCGTGGCAAAAATAAAATATTTTCTTGTATATTCAAGATACTAGGAGAAATAATCGTGGTTGCCAACCTCCGAAAACCGTATCTGATCTGACAATAAAAAATACATTCTTATGATCAAAATATTGGGAAGAAAAATCGTTTCTTCCACTGATTCCTAAAAGCGTGTCAGACGCCGCGATTCCTGAAATACTAAGAAATAAATTCTTATCTGGACGTTCAAGAGTGTCGCAATTCGTATGTACCTGAATACTAATAAAATAATCGTATATGACGCCCAGAAGCGGGTTTTTGCTCTAGAAAATACCAGATATGGGATTTTCATTTGTAAATCGAACCAAAACGTAGTTAATGCGATAATTGTAAGCCGTTTTTGAGGCATTTTCCATTGAGATCCGACTTCGAGACAAGCAAAATGACAAGTAATACCATTAACTCAATATGGCCAAAAATGCAGATACTGGATCTATTCGTAGTAAGGCAATAGTGCGCTCTCGTTCTGTTTGGAGAGAGGACTACATAGTTGCTTGATTTAAACAAAAGTTATTTTTGGACTCTCAATGGTTCAAAAATTATGATTAGCAATCTTTCCATCAGCTATGCTCGTGCAGTGGCCCGAAACCGAGCCTTACCCGTTCCCAAGGGCTGATCACGAGTTTGTGTTTTGCTGTTTTCTCAAATATTCATCATGTTTGATGAAGAGTATGTATAATTCATTCATTCCTAAAAATTATCTTTCGTCATATTTCATTAGTATAGGCGTGTACTGAAAGAACTTCCATGAATAAGGTTTAATCTACGATCATCTCATGGAAATATTCACTTATAAATTTGATCGTACCATAAATGGTATACGTGACTTAGAGTTGTTCATTTCATTATTTTTTTAAGCTAATTGGCGTCAATAATCTAGCCTGGACTGACAGTCTAATAGGTAGTTGATCAGCTTCTAGCTGACGATGACGAGTTGTTCGAAAGAGAGATCCTCATTGCTCCTCTTGAACCAAATTACTTTACCAATGAAAACTTGGGAGATGACTATTTCGGAATTGAGTCCGTGTACAACCTCAGCGGCAATTGGTCGCTGAAGTCGATGTAAGACCTCTCAACGATCGTTATTCTTCCTCCTTGGAAGGTGAGCCTACCACTACTAGTACCCATGCAAAGATTGTGCAAAGGCTTTTCTGAGTAGAGGAAAACTCGTCTAAACTGATCGAGTTACCGAACGCAAGAAAAAGCCCAATGCTGCATCCAATATTGTTGAGGAATGGAGACTTCCAAGATTTGTAGAGAACTTTTCCGACCCATAACTACTCAGGATATACAAATTTATCTCCAGTAGAAATTTCAAATGTGTCATTGATGACGAAGTTATCAATCTTATCTCGTGCGCTAAGCTGCCCAAAAAGTGTATCTTGCGATCCGTTCACCATGCGCGAGCAACGATGTTTTTTGGACACCCTATTTTTCTCAAGCTATCACCGCTTGCCTTCTACGATTTTTTTTTTTTTTTTTTTTTTTTTTTTTTTTTTTTTTTTTTTTTTTTTTTTTTTTTTTCAATTTATTCAATGTTTAATTCCACATATATTGCTCAATTCCATTCCGTACTCACATAAAATTAGTATGAAATTGCACAAATAACAAACTATATAACGATTAATAGTTGTATGATATCATTTTTATTTTCCTCAATTTCTTCGAGAATAAACAGTTTTCTTCTCTTAATTCACTACATTATTCCTACTGAATCACATGAAGGAATACTCAATTGTACAGGGTAGTCGGCAACGTACCATTCACGGTACATCGAAATTTACCTAAATTCGGTTGAGTGAAATATAAAATAATCGTATATTAATTAACTGACGTGCACTTTAGAAGGGAAACCAGAAGAATTTTAAGAAACAAATAAAGGAATCCAAGTACGGCCACTTTCGGGTTATTTGTAAACCAAAATGTAATTTGCAACAAGAAAACAAATGGCGAAACTGCATACAACTTTCACTATCTACATTTATTCAATTTTTACGGTTGCTATCCGTATATTCCATCTAAAGCCACAAAAGGAAACTATTAACAATATTTTGATGCCATTGAATCCATTCCTACCTATGTACCAAAGAAGCTACATCTAAATTTCAGCACCGTGATGTAAGTCAGGAAATCCTATTTGAATCAGATTTAAGTTACTGGAGGTTCCCCGATCCCTTAATGGTCAAAGTAGCGAGAAGTCGAACGGATGGTCCCCTGTAAGGTAAGTACCTGTCCCTCATCCGTGCGTCCACTCCTTACACCGAGTCGTTTAGGAAAAAAATTAGCATCAGAGGTTCTGACGCTGATTAGAGTAGCTCCATACTTTGCAATTGCATTCTAGATGTCCAAAATGAGCTAAATTTTAGGTTTCAGCATCATAAGTTTATTAAGACACAAATTAGGCTCAGAGACTCCTCAACTGATCAGTGTGCCTTGATATCGAATTCAATATTTCATAAGAGTGCTTCATTTCAAATTGGAGATCCGTAGGTTGTCATCAATATGCCTGCGTAGATAATATAGGCACATACAGATGGAAAATTAATGCAAATAGTTAAACATCTACAATTTAATAGTCTCCCTGATCTGAGTACTTAACGACATTTAGGTAGGTAGGAACGCACCAACTCAAAATGTATGAGACAAAATGAAGTATCTACCAATGCTTCACTAGTCCATCAAGACGTACAAGAGTTAATTAACTCAATTAAGCAAGGTTAGAATTCCTTTGGAGCTATATCGGCTGATAATTCCATCGGAATTATATCAGCTTACAATGCCTGTGTTCCAATCCCACGCTCCAGCGGTCATCAATGGAATTTATCAATTGATTTGCTATTCCAAAGATTCGCTAGCAGCGCATGATTCCTCCAAGTTCTCGCGCTTAGAAATCCAAGGGCTGTTTTTCGAGGTTCTAGCCCTTAGGGGAAGGTTTTTTCCGAAACTACTGGAGCAAGTTTTATGAAACTTGAGTCAAAAATCACAAAAATGTGGTCTAGTCGGTCCTAAAAGCTCGGCATCAATTTCTATCAACCCTAAAGGGTAGAAATTGGGAGAAATGTGGGTTTTTATGTCAAAAAACTTTTCTCGATAAAACCATTAAAAAACCATCACTGTAACGAGTTGAGGCAAGGACAGTGCGGTTGGCGGCATTCCGCTCCATTTTCGATGCAGTTGTACCTGATACTTTTCACTGCAGCTAAGAAGTTCTCAGTGTGCGTTCTGCCAGTTCGGAACGGTTCTGGGCAAGCGCAGTCGAATTTTGTCGTTCGCAGTGCCAGAACATCCAGTTCCGGAATGCCAAGAACGCGGAGTTAGGCGTTCGCAGTGTTTTGCAAACCCAGTTCCGAACGGTACTAAGTCCCCGTTTTTTTTTTTTTTTTTTTTTTTTTTTTTTTTTTTTTTTTGGTACTGTCAGAACTCGAACGCTAGGGCGTAGTTAACGCATACGCATTTCACAATTTTTCGGATCTCGCGGAGTAAACAACTCCCTTTTTCTTCATCGAAATCATACTTAATCATACTTTAGTCTCTATATGTTAGTATAAATATGGACCTATTTTAGTATCGAAATTTCAATTAGCTCGTCAAGGTCGGAAAGCGATAGTTTCAACGATGGTGTTTCATGGTTTATAGACGATGAGGACGAGATTGAAGTCACAGTTGGATCTCGTCTACATCCTCAAAACACAAATTTTTTTGAGTATACTCCTTTATTCATTTATTTTATTTATTTATTTATTTATTTATTTATTCATTTATTTATTTATTTTATTTTATTTTTTTTTTTTTTGCCGTTTGGTAGGTAATAGTTAAGTAATATTCACGGGCATTGGCCGTTTGGTAGGTAATAGTTAAGTAATATAATCACGGGCACTAAAAATATTCTGAAAAGGAGCACCAGAAGGTAACACGAGTTGAGTGAGGTTACAAAAAACAACACAGGTTATTCCACTTCCAAGTTCTGAAATCGTTCGCAGTGCAGAACGCGGTTCCACAAGTTCCTGAATGCCCCGGGATTTCCCGTTCCAGTTCTGATGATTTCAAGATCTGTCAGAACGCGCACTGAGAACGAAGCTTGGGTATCAACATGATCTGTTCGTTGGTGTGGGTCTGAATTGGTTTGAATTTTTTTATAAGCCTCCATCTATTGCTGTGATTCACAACTCAATGCGCATTGCCACTGATGTATCAGACGCTAGAGGGATCACTGGTCAGCCCCTCAGAATCTCGTCTACTCACAATCCTTTTAGAACGGACACGAATAACTAATTTAATAAATTGTATTTACACGTGATGAACTGTGTTCAATTCACGTTCTGTCAAGTCCAAACCAGCTTCATCGCAACAAGCTTTGAATGTCTCCCAGGTAACCAATCCTTTTCCTTCAGGGTCCTTCTGCCCGATCAAGTCAGCCATCTTCTTTCTGTTGCAGATCAACTGAAAATGGAATAAAAATATATTCACTTGATTTTTAGGAATTTCGTTCCAGTTGCGCATCAACTGAAAATTGAATAACATATATTCACTGGAATTTAGGTGAATGAATTGCGAACAAAAACGGGAAAACTTGGAGTTTTTCCATTGACACATTTATTCTTATTTCAACTTATACAATAGTTTGCAAAAACCCGTATCAAAATTGGTCGAGCCGTTCGAACGTGAATTGATCTTAGACAGACAGACTAACATACGCCTCTCTTTTACGTAGAAGGATGAGATTTTTCGCAAAAAATTGGTTTTTAACCATTTCTTCTTTAACATATTATGGTATGGTAGGTAATCTAAGAATATTCGCTCAAACAATCATGCTGCATGACTGAAACTTTTTCAGTATTTCAGCGTTTCTACCTTTCAGGTTTGATCAAAATCGATGCAGATGTTACTTACTCGCCAATTTCCAGCCAATGTATGATTTTTGAGCCAAATTTCATAAACGTTTTGGGGAAATGCCTCGAACGGCAGACGGACCGATTTTTTCCGTTTTTATTTATTTATTTTATATTATTTTTTTACGCATTTTGATATTCAGACGAACAAACAGAAGGGCTAAAAATATGTTTTCTTGTTCGATTACAAAGATTCATCATTGGAAATAATAAACCAAAAATTAATGAGAGTTCTAAGAAGCCACTCAAAGATGACATCTGCTCCTACGAAGGGATTGTGAGAATTGACATAAATCAACCACTCCCACCAGCACTACAAACAAAGGTTTTTAATGATGAAAACGAAACATACGCAGCTGTGATGTAATTGCAATTCCACTCTATCCACTTCCAGAAATATCGAGTGGGAGAGCGTGAGGCAGAATGAGAAGCGACGGCTTATGAATTAAATAAGGCAAATTCCAGGAAGGTAAGTCTTACAGCTCTTAAAAGCCTTGTCAAAAGAGAAAAACGTCTCGGGCCCCTTTTCAATCTCGTTGTTCAAGTTTATAGTTAATTTGAATTTAAAATGGGCATGTAAATCTCGGTGCGTCATAGAGTTTTACGAGGAGAAAATTGAATGAGCGAATTGTTATCAGAGATCTTCCGAACAAAATAATGAAATACGAGCCCGACCGCTCGAATTTGTATACTTTACAATGGTCTTTAACTTTGCACGGGCTGGGGCAGCTACGACGAATACTAAATCAGCCAGTCAAGTTATATCTCTGGGTTGAAAAAAAAAATGGCACCCACTCCCCGAAGGAAGTCACACACAGCCAACTCATTCTACCTACAACCAGCTGACTGTCTTCTGCAAATACCCACTCCTTAGGAGCTTTTCTGAAACAGGTGGACAAGGTGCCTCAATCTGCCAATAGGGTGGGTTGGAGTTGCCTCCTCTCGTTCCCATGCCAGGTAATTGACACTGTAACAGGTGGATCACTAGGATGGTCTCTGAACTGTTTTGAAGAATCTTTTCATTTTTGATTTATCATCAATGCACCATTTACCCAGCCCTCACTAGTGCTTGTTCATTAGTTGTGTAAGTAAGGCCGACTGCTAGTTTAGCAGTAATGTGAGTAAGGCCTAGTGCGCGTCTACTAGTAATATAACTGAAGGTAATGTAAGATACTATGAATATAATTAAAGCGTAGTGCTAGTTTACTATAATGTAAGATCCAGTAAATTCTACTACTAACATAAGGCGGCCGCTATCTACGAGTATGAAAGCCCCAGTTCTCGTCTACTAGCAATGCTAGTGAGGCCTATTGCTAGTCTTCTAGTAGTATGTTTGTTTGATCCCATACTCGAGTACTAGTAATATAAACGAGATCTAGTGCTTGTCTATTAGTTATGTAAGGCCCAGTGCTAGTTTACTAGTAAAGTGAGTCCCAGTGTAATGTAAAGCCACTCTATAATTCTAGTAGGTATCTGGGCGATCACACTCACCAGTTTCTTGATTTTCGCACAGACTTCCACGATGTTCGTCTCTCGCCTCAGCTGCTCTTTGTTCTTCTCTTCGTCTTCAACATTTCGGCGCTGTGCCTCTAACTTGGATAACTCGTCCATCTGGATGCAAGAGAAAAATTAATTTCCTTGTCATCAATTAATTTTCAAACATTTCACATTTTGGAGATCTTGAGACCGTGGATGCTTTAAAACACATGTTGGGGTGTTTTGGCGGACGGCACGCTTTTGCATGAAGGTCGATGGCGATTCAAGCTAGAAGGATCAGCATATATACAGGGTGTCCCACGGAAAGGTTACACCTCCTTCATTTCCCCTGAATTCAGCGTAAAAATTGGGACCAACGCCATCCTACATAATTTTTTACGGAGATCTCAGGAAACATACTTCCGCGCGCACCACTAGCCCCAGGAATGGCTCAAATGACACAAACTTTGTTTTTTCAAATAGGAACCCCCATTTTTTATTGAAGATTCAAATTTTTCGTGAAACTTCATGAAGAATTGGCCCATCACTCGATTTTTTAAGTGCGCGTAAACGACAGAAATACTGACTTTTGAAGATACCCAATTGCCACATTTAATACATGGTTTTGGGGTATTTTTTCGTGCTGAACCTCGTAAGGATGTTCAATTATTGATATTTGCAACACCAACTTGGGAAAACACCGAAAAAAAATGCATTTTAGTACGCTTTGTGCTGTATGGAAATGAGTAATGCAATTCTGGTCGATTTTTCGATGTTTTCCCAAGTTGGTGTCGCAAATATCAATAAATGAACATCATTACAAGGTTCAGCACGAAAAAATACCCCCAAAATAATGTATTACAAGTGGCAATTGAATGTATTCAAAAACTCAGTATTTCACAATTTTTGCACTTTTGGAGCGGAATTACGTCCGTTTACGCGCACTTAAAAAATCCAGTGATGGGTCTTTTCTTCATAAAATTTCACTTAGAATTCGAATCTGCAGTAAAAAAAAAAAAAAAAAATGGGGGTTCCCATTTGAAAAATCAAATTTTCTGCAATTTTTGCCACTTCTGGCGCATGTGGTATTTTTCTTTTGGAAAAGTATTTTTTTCTGAGATCCACGTAAAAACTTAGGAAGAATGTAGTTGGTCCCAATGTTTTACGCTGTATTCAGGGGAAATTAAGGGGGGGGGGGGTTGTAACCTTTCCATGGGACACCCTGTATACCTGAAAGAATTCCTTTTTTTTTTTTTTTTTTTTTTTTTTTTGGATCTGAGTCAGCACTTCAGCCGTCGCCCATGTAAGTCGTAGCCACACATTTTACCTATATTTGTGATGGAATCTACATTTAATTGAACTTTTTTTCCCCAAGATGCACTGATTAATGTCCCAATAATTTATTGTTTGAGTCTCTCATTCGTTTTATACATAGAAGCGGAACTGCTGGGTCCAGAAATTATTTTTCTTTGCAAACATATTGATCGCCGAAAACTTTATACTAATTATATATAATTTCCTTTAAAAATATACTAGTACTTTTCTGCAATGAAAAGCGCAATCTTTTAGCCTGGCTCATAAACAATTCATCATTAATTTTATTTATAAAGGAACGAGCAATTTATTGATTTGGAAAACGTAGAATAATAAAAGAGGTAAATTACTTATAAGATACTACCTCAAACGTCCAGATGAAGTTCTGACTTAAGCCCCCGATTTGTTTTCCTTTCCTATCTTTCCCCCAGAATACCTCTTGCATTGCTGATCTACAACTAGGCTCCCGATGTAGGTTTATAAACGAGATAGAGCATGTATAAGACAGAATCATTATCAAAGCATAGCCAGAACGTAACATAGTGGGGGACAGAATATAACAAACTGTTTTCATTAATTTTGCTCCTGACTACATCAAAAACAGCGGTGTTCATATTTGCGAAATGAGTTCCAAAGTGTCTGCTGATATTTTACATTTTACAACATCCTGAACAATTTCGTTTTTGTGGAGGTCTTTCTCTGTGTCTGTGTGATCGCTAATTCTAGTAAGGAGCAAACCTACGCAAATTCAGAGTTTAATTACAATTAAATTTTCAAGATTTGCACCTGGATGGTTCCAGTGGAATTCATGGTACTTAGATCATAAGCAGTCTTTACGCATAGGGTGCGTTCCACCATGGGGGGTTAATCCGACTCGGGAGTTATGCCTCAAAAACAGCAGTGACGTAACCGCATTAACTCCAATAGGAACGGGCCCATAGGGAAACATAAATTCCCTGTAACAACCATAATTTCTGCAGTTTCGATCCGATTTCAATGATACTCTCGGGCATTCACATTGGTTTCAGCAGTTTGTGAATTTCTTTATTACCGGGTTAGAATTACATACCTCTAACCATGCGCCAATGACAAATTCCTCTAACAATCAAAACCTCTGCTATTTTCATCCGTTTGCGGTGAAATCGTAAAGGATTTTGTGCAGGTTTGTGCGAGATGCCCCCAAATGGGTTTCTTTGTCTCCGGATAAAAGTTGCCTCCGCCAATTCGATTTCCACTACACATCTTTAAGTACTGGACCAGCAGTCGCTGAAGTACAAGATAAACTTGAGAATTCTGCGGTATAATTACAACTACTGACACAATAAGATACAATTCGTTTCAGATAGTTACTGCACCCCGTCTAACACAAAAGTTGAACCCTGAGACTCATATCAAGAAATGTCGTTGTCATGAATAAAAAATGACAATAGGAAAGGGGGTGGTGGTGGTGGAATACCACCTTCCACGTTTGGATTGTGACTCCCTTCTATGCACAGGTGAATTCTAGGTCGGCTGGTGATAGTGACGGACTAGGGTGTTAGTTCCAGTAGGAGCTCATTTGGTATAGTTATATTAGATAGATAACGAAATGAGCTTCGCAATATTTCAGTATTAGATAAAACGCAATATCCAGTACAGAGATCAACTTTTTAAATTGCATTATTCCTCCATAATCTAAATAATTTTTCTGTTCCACTCTGTTACAATACGATGATTATCCGAACAAAAGAGATGTTTTACAAATCTGCTTCAACGATTAAGGAAATAGTTGTTTACTGTTTGAATGAAAGTTCCTGCTTAATAAATTTTCGCAAGAATAGTTTTGGTTTATCCTTTGTAATCGACAAAAAAAAAAAAAAAGATTAAGCCCTCCCTCAAAATGTGTTGGTTCACGTTTCAAGATTCGTAGAATCCAAAAATCGAATTTAAAAAAAAATCGGTCAGCTGTACGCCAAATTTCACTTTAAAAGCAACCTAGATGCTAGGCCCCACAGTTGATGTAAAATACCATTTTGTAAAAAAAGATCCAGAAAGAGAAAAAGATCCAGTACTGGATGAAAGCAGCTAACATTTAAATTGCCAAATTTAATGTATTTTTAAGCACTGAATCTATTGAGATCAGTTTTAAATTGATGAATAAGACCGTTGAAAAGATAGCAAATGGAAATTCCAGGCTAAAAAAAAAATCTGCCAAGTTGGGTGTGGCACATAACTTCATCCTTTCCGTAACATGAATGAATAGATCATTAAATCTAGAAATTCCATGAAGACTCCATGTAGCACATTCATTCAATCGCGTAATAAGAAAATGATGCTTAGTAAGTAAATGTTGCGTTTGAGCATGCGTCTCGCCATGACTACTAGGGAGTCGGGGAAGATACACTTCATTGGGCACCATCTACAATCCGAACCGTACTATCACTGAAAATGTCATCGAAATCGGACGAAAACTGAGGACGTCATGTTCGTTACTAGACTTTAAGGTTAGCGCATTCGTAGCAGTTAGTAAACGTATCATCGTAATGAAACTTATTAGGGGCAAAAATTCAATAGGTGCATAAATTCAATTTTTTTCCTAAATTTAATTTTTCAAATATTCGAAATTAACTAGGTATTTCAATTTCTAGGTACGTACTGCCTATTCGGATCCTTTAAAACCAACGAGTAGAAAGCGACCAGGATTACTGACTCCCACAAGCTTCTCCGGAAAAGCTCCAAAGGCAGAATCTGTGACCATTAAATCCAAATCGGTTTCTTATCTCTGCGATTCTTCAGTAACAACCAATTTCAGGTTACTACAACCAGTCGCAACGAAATTCACGGGGCCTCGAGACTTTAATACAGGAACTCCTTAAATTTGAACAAAGGGACCGAAACTACAAGGCCAAAGTTCGGCTCAAAAACCATGCAAAGGCCGGGAATGTGCCAATAGCATTAGCATCAATATTGATAAACCCTAAAGGGTAGTAATTAAGGGCTGAAATTTTGAAAAATCAAGATCTCAGAAAGTTTCAAGGTAACAATAATTGTTTTTTGTCTCATTTATATACATTGATTTGATGTATTTAGAATTGAAGAAACAATAAAAATTGAAATTAAATTGACTTTTGTAATGAATTTTAAAAAAATGTTGCCTGATTAAAATTTGAACTCTAGCGCAGCTTGGTGTCTCGAGCTCCATTCCACTGGGTTTAGAAACGAAGGCGGTCAAAAAGAAGGCAAACGGGGGGGGGGGGGGGGGGTAGCCAGCGCAGCGGGGCTGCTTAAAAAAAATTAATACGAATTTCCCCGACTTTTTGCTATTGGGAACCACTGTCCGCCATCCGAATATTTTCTTTGAAAGTACTGGACCGAGCTTTATGAAATTTGACTAAAAACATTATGGTAAATTGGCCGAGGATGTACCAGTAATATCTGCATTCCGTTCAATCAACCCTAGAGGGTAATAGCGGACAATAAAGGCCAATAAAAGGTGTAGTAGACGCCTGACCCGTGGACTGTAATCATGTTTTCTTGGCCTGGTGGGGGGACCTCCCTCATCCAGGCCAATATGTATAAAAGAGCGAGGAGTGGCCACAAACATATCACATCTACATCTTACTTCAAAGCCTTCTCATTCTCCTTGAATCAAGCCTACGAAGAATTACAAAAGGAGTACACGAGCCCAAAGGTATGTCCGATAATGATAATCATATTAACCAGGCGATCGTAGCTCTGCGTCTACTAAAAATGGGTCGAGGTTTGTATCCCAGCCGAGGCAACACAGTTATTAATAATTCTTTCTCCTCCTATTTACTTTCAAGGTGATAATTCATTTTCTTTTGGTTGGTGGCATCTTCCAGTTATATTTCGATAATGCACAATAGACTCAGTTTGATAGGTAATTTTTTATGGACCAGTGTTCTGTGTGGAAGGGCTATCTAATACTGGAATTATATCAATTTCACAGTTGAGTTGCTTCCTACATTGTTGAGACATTGCGCTCATCGGAAATTTAATCGAACAATTCTCACAACGATATCTTGGCAAAGTAGAATAATATTAAAAATAAAATTCAGATGTGGATTCATCACTTACATGAGATTGATCAGAATGAACTTCCAAGTCGCCCACGAGTTTTTCGTAGTTGATGAATTTCCCATCACCGTACTTCTCTCTTATCATTGCCATTTCCTTTTGTGAGAAAAAGAATCCCATGATATTCATCGCAATTTCAAATATCTTTTCAGTCACGGTTCCTCTTCGTTCTCTATGAAAAGAGAACGGTATGTAGTTAGTCATTATTACTGTGATGTTATAAAAATACACACAAAAAAACACTTACAAGGTGTTCCTGCAATGTGTTGATACGAAAAGACAAAAATGTTGTATTGAAGAAAATGTAGTTATATTGTCTCATTTATATCACTATTCTTAATAAGACGTTATTGGACGAACTAAACTGAAATGAAATAATATTTGGTAATATGTATAAAAGAATTTTTACAGTTTTGTGGATGCGTGCACTGATTAAATTGAAACCGTAAATTGACTCCAAAAGAACGACGTTGAAAGTGGATGTGTCATCTGATCGAATAAAACCCTAAATGGACGTTGGACCTTACGTGGCCGGATTTATTTGTGTCTGACATTTAACTGTCGGTCCTGATTGCCGGATTTCATGAGCCCATTAGCTCTAACTAATAGCCAGACCGTGTATTGAAATATAAGTGAAGTGAAACTATAAACTCAAGAATGAAAAGTAATCAGATGTATAATACCGCTGAATGGGAAATACACACAAACTGGTGAGTAGGTTTGAAGAGAGAAAGCAGCTGTTGTTGAGGTTGGTGGACCACAGAGGATGAGGGTGGAGTCTGAGTGTGAAGGTTAATATTTTGGTTTCTCCCTCCCTGATGGTCATGCTCTTCTACCAGGGGTACTTCTTAGCTCCTGACTGTCCCCTCATCCTTTCAGCATGTTTATTTGTGAAAATTGAACATATTGGTAAGTAACGCTGCATAACAAGGACGCTCCTGTGTCTTGTCTGTATATATCGTCTGTTTATAACCCCCCTCAAACTTTGTCACTTTACGTTTCAAGGAGCGTGAAATCCAAATTTGAAATGTCCGCCCACCGTCCGCCGTTCGCCGTTTGCCGTCTGGGCCATAAAAGACCTTGGGATTGACTTAAAAAATCCGTTCTTTAGCACATAGACTCCACTTGGGGTCTAGTTGGTCCTAACTTCTCGCCAGCTCGATCGCTCCACACCCGTGGGTGCTATGAGCCAAAAATAGGTGAAAAAGTGTCTTTTTCGAGACTTTGAATGTTAGACTGACGTACGCGCGCACGCCTGGCAAGCTTAGTTATTATTAAGGCAATAATTATTTGAATAGATAGGAGCTCAAATCGAGAAATATAAACATGCGTATATGATTATACTCGTAGAAGTATAGTTTGTGGCAACTCGAAATAGGATACGCCAAGGACGTACGCAAGCCAACTAAAACTACGATCATACTCAATTGAAAAACGCTGCAAATTATTTCACAAAGGTTTATTATTTTTTCAATTGAGTATGATCGTACTTTTAGTTGGCTTGCGTACGTCATAAGGCCCGTCCAGACTCCTCGGCGTGTCCTATTTCGAGTTGCCACAACCTATACTTCTATAATTATATACGCATGTTTATATTGCGAAGCGTTTGGTGCGGTTTGAGATCTTTTCAAGGAATGGCGGAGGAAGGTTCGCGGATCGTGTAGTGTCGTAGGGGGGGGGGGGGGGGGGATCGGGACGCGAGCGGCGACGATTCACACGGAAGGTATTAACTCAACCTTGGCCAGGGGGGGAATAATTCGTATCCCGTTTCTAGGACGCTACCTACTGTTCCCGAAAATTCCCAGCAACTATGAAATGACCAACCTACCTAATTTTTATTTTTCACATTCTTTGGATCGTAATGAACATCGCCACTAGGCTAAAGTCAGTCTAACACTCAACGCCTCGAAAAAGACACGTTTTCACCTATTTTTGGCTCATAAGCGAGAAGTTAGGACCAACTAGTCTCTGTGCGAAAGAACGGATTTTTTAAGTCAATTCTAAGGCCTTTTATGGCCTAGACGGTGAACGGCGAACGGCGGATGGACATTGAAAATTTGGATTCTACGCACTTTGAAACGTAAAATGACAAAGTTTGAGGGGGGGTTATAAAATTTTTTTGCTATACGATCACATAGGCTTATTATTGAAAATAATAAACAAAAAATAATAAACCTTTGTGAAATAATTTGCAGCGTTTTTGTAAATATGACCAATTTAATGTAACGAACAGCTGCCCAACGACTCATCCTTTGTTTTAGAAAACTTCTTGAATCAATCATCTCAATCCTAAGGAGAGTTACCGTCTGGAATGACACACACCCATGGGTTGTGGAAACCCATTTCAAAACGGAAGTTAGTGGAAAAACGTTGTGTATTTCCACGAAAAATAAAGAGTTGACTTTAACAATGTTGACTAACTTAAAACTAATAAAATCAGTCACCCTGAGACAGGTACTAATAAAAATGTATAAATATGGGACAGTCTTGAGATGTCTGTTATGTTTTTGTATTGTTTTGCAAGGAAAATAATTGACTACAGATAGACTCGGAACCGGAAACTGTGTTCAAAAAACTGTTCAGAAATTTCGGGTTGGGAAGACAAACAGGATTTCAACCTTGCAGGTTTTTAATAATCCTTGCTTTTAGTGCGATGACTACCTCGCATTTTTATAATTATGGGATCGTATCATTAATCCAATCGATCATCAATAGCATAGAACACTAAGTTAGATTACAGACGGTAGGTACCACGGAAGGTTAGGTGTAGTTCCATGTATGCTACGTATTCGGTACCGTTGAGTCAAAAGGAATTCCATTCTTTGGCCTGTCTCCAATTTATTTGTGATTTTTTAACGGAATCAGATAGAGAGTTTAAAAGTTATTCTAGTTACAAAGATTTCTCGTTTGCGAATTTGCAGTTGCTATGATCATTTGGATCGTAAAGCGGTTATTTCGAATATCACCACCCCAACCAAGCCAAAGCCCTTAGAAAGCCTGGAAATCTCATCAATATCACCTGAATAATGAAAAAGCTTGACACCTATTTATCCTACCACAAAAGAATTAATGGGGACTATTGACAATGTTAACATTGTTACTCTTTATTTTTTGTGGAAATAGACAACGTTTATTCAGTAACTTCCGTTTCCTTGAAGAAGTTTCAAAAATTTCGATTTTAACATTTTTGGAGCCATTGCTATAGCTTCATTTTCTACGAAAACTGTCTAAAAACAGTCAAAAAATTCTGAAGCCTAGTCAAACTTTGCAAAGGGTTATTCACGAACATTCATAACCTCGAAACCAAAGTTCGGACTTCCATTTGAGGACGAGCATAGGTTTGTGGTCGAGGAAGGGCCAACCGATGAAATGAATCAAGGACGGGTTGGACCGATGAAACGGATCGAGGACGTCGGAACGAGTACAAGGCAAGAGGAGATGAGAATTTATGGTGACAGGTACCCCTTCCCCACAACTCTCCTCGACCATCACAGCTCTCAAACCCACTCACCCCGCACTCACCAACCACACCGCGAGAGCCGTCTTCCCGTTCAATCAGTTTCAAATTGAACTCCTCGCATCAGACTCATTGCAGGAGGGGAGAGGAACTTTAATAATTGTGACAAGAACAAAAGGGAAAACCAAGGGGGAAGTCTCTTGCGACGAAGGAGGAAATAATCGACTTTAGGGCGAGAACTCGGGCACATTAAAGCCGCTCTTAGAGCGCATAAATCACATTAAATAAAGACTGCTGATGCATGAGTATGAAATTGAATTAAATCTGGGTTCTTTCCCCAACTCTCGCCTCTTACCTTTATATCGCGGTCCCTCACCCTCTTCCCTGGCTTATAAGTTAACAACTTTGGAGACTAACACGTGTTGTAATGAAGAGGAGGGGAGTTTTCAAAGGAGGGGGTAAAGGTAAAACGGATAAATGTTAGGTTCCACGTCGCGGGGTTTCTATCATCAGGTATCCGAGTAAGTTTGAAGCCTTGATAGGGAGGGGAGAGAACGCTGAGTCGGGCATTTCGATCTAACGAGATCCGCAACTTTTCAATATGACCCGTTGCGTTAAATATCCCTGACGCGTGCGTTACGCTAGACGTGGTAATGATGTGGCGCAGAGTTCCAACGAGTTGCCGCCCTTCAGGGGGTGATTCAGTCTCCCAGGGAGGCGTAAATAACATTTGTGCGAGGGGATAAAACGGAAGGGAACGGCAGGGGGCTGATAGAGGAATCACTGAGTTTGGCATTCACCCTCAAATCACTTTAATATTCCAGGCGATGTTTTGGTTTATTATCTATAATCCATGTATATACAATTTTAAATGTATTGGTTTGTGTACGCTTCAAAAACTCCAAAAGTACTGCATCGGTTGAGATCAAATGTTGACACAATACACAGACCGCTTCAAGGATTGTTTTCCAATATTGTTCGTGTCAGTAACATAAATGCAACGGTGAGAAAACAGCTTTTTTGGCGCTTTGTAGTTAACGCTTCACATCCAGCAAAAAATATATCCCTCTGCTATAAACACCGTTTCTACGTCGCAACTGAAGCTATTTTTCATTTGCTTGGTCAATGCAATGCTTGGTCTTAAAAGATCCTCCTATAAAAAAGAGATGTATGTTTGTCTGTTTAAGGTCAACTCACCTCACTTCAAACGGATTCACCGATTTTGATGAGGGTTTTCGCAAAATGATCGCAAAGTTCCGGATCAACATTTAGGCTATACTAAACCCCTCCGAACCTCCTCCTTCGTCGATAGCTTGGACTCCCCCAACGACTTTCAGTGGGCTAAATTGGATATTAAGCTGAAAAAAAAGTCGATTTTTCAAGTTAACGGAATGCAAGTGTGGATGGGTGGGTTCGTTAGAGGTGTTTCTGAGGAACTTTGCCCTTTGTACTGAGCCGCACGATGAGACCTTAAGATGTGAAGTTTGCGTTGTTTCTCCTGATTATGCTTCCGTCTAGAGCGGCGACCATAAGTAGAAACCATTATACATCTTAACGATTTGAAAGGTTTTTTAGCATGAAACATGCTTTAGTCTTGGACTAACAAGCAAAAAACGTTAAGCGGATGTGTCACGAATTTTTTTCTTTTTTCTTATGATTTTAACGGACAACTAATCCGTTGCTGGGGAAATAAAACTTCTTTAGTGTTTATGGGACAAAAAAGGTCCTTTCTATCACGCATTTCTTTCGTACTTGTTCTTCTATTTATGTCGCAGTTTTATATTTATTTATGTTATAAATGTTTATGTTATAAAATTTTGGTTTTTGTTACTTGGTCACTTCTGCCAAGCATGTTTCATGTTCCTTGTCTTTTAGCCACGGGCTCTAAGTAATAACATCCGAGGGGGGTCAAGGGGCAGAGCCCCTTGCGAGGCCAGAAGGACCGGTTTTTTTTAAACTATTGCAAGCAAATGCAAAATTTCTGCTTCTTGAATACATGTTCTACAAGTGTTTTGTTTGGAATATATTTAAAAATCGATCTGTCAGGACCCCGACAAAAAGAAATATGTTGATTTTTCATAGGGAATTCCGGCCCCGTAACGTAAAACTTAATCTTCCAGCAGTGGAGACTTTTTCAACATCTGATGCGTGATGCTGCTATTGACAGAATCGCAACAACTCACAATGAATCGAATTGCTATTCTAGGTGACAACAAATAATTTAAAGCTATTCTTATTAGAAATTTTGCTCTGGTTCTGAATATACCTCTTGTTCCTTTGTAGTACTACAACAATTGAAATACAATTTCTCTCTTATGAATAAACTAATTTAAGAACTTCTGGTGGTGAACCAACGCAGGAATCCTCTATAACTATAACGAAGTTATCCTCTATAACTTTATTATGGAACAGAAATTATTTTTAAACCTATTTGTAGGAGAAAAGTTGAAAAATATGTTGAAAGTCGTGGTTTTTCCACGAAAAATTTATTAAGGAGCCGTTTTAGGTATGCGAACAAGGGGTATTTTCGGAATCAGCAATAATTTCCTACAATAATAGCTCATAAAATAAGATTTCTACCTGGCATCGCATTTCAGCCCACTGTGCGACATTGCCCCGGTAAATAAGTTCGTAAATAAGGAAAGCCCTGATATGCGGAACTACTTTACACCATGTGAGGTTGGGATCGGATCAGGCGGATAGAACTTACTATTGCAAATCCCAAGATATCAAGTATGCCCTATGAAATATATCGCAATTGGTAGAGTAATAACCATTGAGCATGCGCGAAACTAATATTGAATGACACAGGCAAAACTCTCGAGTCTAAAGGAACGAAAAATTTTGATGATATTTTCAGGGGTTAGCTTCTAGACGGTCCCCTATGAGTTTCATTGCGGTCTTATAAATAGTACGCTGTGCGAATGCGAAACTTTAATTTATTATAACGTCGATTTCTTACCATCTATTGGTCCGATTTCATTCAAATTCGGGGAGTAGATAAGTATATGTTCCTAAAAAATCCTGTATGAATTGCATCGCGATTGATGCAGTAATAACTATAGAGGCACAAGTTGCAGAAGAAAATATAAACGTAACATTCGACTGGGTGAAGGCACATATAGGGATTGTGTGTAATGAAAAAGTTGACGCACTCTCTAATAGAGGAGCTACACAAGGAACTCCAAGTTTGGATAGGATCCCTAAAGAAGATTTCTAATGTTTGATTGAAGACCATCACCGAGAAAGCTGGAAGAAGGAGTACCACGCATCACCAAATGCAAAATTCTATAAAACGGCAGCACCGTTGCCTCCCCGGGGGCCATGGTTTGTGGGCGTGTCGTCGAACCGCCGAGAAATAAAGACGACTTGTCGCGTACGCAGTAACCATGGCCTATGTACCTCATATCATCACTGATTTTTTAATGCCCAAGCTTCAGCTATATGCGGAGAGTGCCAAGAAGAAGAGGGTAAATTAAAACATACGATTATGGTGTGTTCAACATTCTCCACTTCTCCGCTACTCGATTCCCCATTCTGCTACAACGATATAATGAGAACCAACTCGGCATTCCACAGACTCTATGAATTTATAGTTGAAATAAAAAAAGACATTTAAACCTATAAATAGAACTTGTAAATATTATGATACGTATGGCTGTATATTCGTTGTATAATGCCAATACATAAATTAAAAAAAACAACTATAGAACAACCACAAAACTAAAATTGATCAACACAGACAAAACTCCGAGACTAATGGACCGATTTTTATGAAATTTTCAAGGATTGTGCGGCTTAGGTCCTAGACGTTTCCCTATAAATTTCATTGCTGTTGGATTAATAGCAATCTGTGCGCATGCGCAAACATTGAATTCTTCTAACGCCGACTTATCGATCATTTCCACCTTACTTTGTTCTTCAATTAATTCTATACGTGCATGTTACAATATTTGAGGAGACTATACTGCCCTCCTATCTTGGCAGACGTTTTTTTCCATTGGAATGGGTTCGCACAACTTTTCCGCGAGTTATTTTTTTAGTTTCAGTTCGCACAGTACGTTACCTATGTTCCTTTATTGTGTTAGGTCGTATTGTACGTACAAGTGTAGAATTCTTTGCGACATGATTGTTTCTTCAGCTTATATAGTGTCGGACTTTCCTTCAACAATTGTCACCAATCTTCGATCCAGTTTAATGGGTGACTCATCACTCATGACCCCATTATCAAGTGGTGAAAACTTGTGCGTATAATACACATCACCCGACGTACTCGGTAACTTAACACACTGATATCCAGGAAAGTTGAAGTTGGAAGATGTTGTTCTTTGAATTACATCGAAATTTCTTCAAGTTGCGAGGTGTGTGCTAACTCTGTTTTCCCAAGTTCGCGTGTTTTCTACATCTCGCGCACTTCACAAAGACACCGAACAAATACTGTGGTCGGGAGAGGCCTCCCATGAAAGAGTTGGGAGATTACAAATTAAGTTATACTCGCCCAACCACAAGTAAGCGTTTACGGGGATTAAACAATCTAAATATAACATGGAAGTAACTCAGTTTGCAGGGTGATTATTTTCCTCATTTACCGGGGCAGGAAAAGACCTTTTTGTCTCGGGTGGCAGAAAAGAGAAAGAGGGGAAAAAAGAGAGAAGTTGGGAGGAACAGAGACGGAGGAAAGTGATTGAGCGGGAATTCATTTGAATTGTCGCGGAAAAGACAATAAAGCCAACATCGGTCGAGTTTAGAGGCCCAGAAGGGACGAAGAATAGCTATGGAAGAGAGAGACTGGGGAAGGTGGGGTAGAAAAGAGAGTTGGGGGTTGTCCCAGGAGCAGACAGGGGTTAGGGGTGGGAGTTAGCGATTAAATCCGGGGTTGGAGGATCCCTTCGAAGGTAATTTCCACCCTAATCCTCACAATTACCGCGCTGACAGCGAGAGCCCTCGGTTGAGTTTGTATTTGCACCTGGAAAGGCGGCTTTGGCAGTTGGGAGAACAACTGAGGCAAACTGCTAGAGAACTCTGTTTCGAACGGTTGGTATTTGATGATCGGGAGTCGTTGGTTTTGTTTATTCCCTCCGTCCTCACAAGGCTCAATATTGTACTGATTGCAACCAATTTCGGATTTTAATTTTTAAAATACCAGGGGAAAAGGTGGGATGAGGTGGTATGAGTATTTGAGATATTTAGAATCAAAACCCCATTACTCCAAATTACAAAGCTTATATGATCAGCGTGATACGGCCTGCTAGATACCAAAAACCTTTCCAAAATCTTTCCTTTTCAAAATAAGTTTTTCCTTTCTTTTAGAAAGTGAAGCTATTCCGTTTTGAAGTCCATGTACCCATAATACGTAAGTGATTTTTTATCCAAGTTGTATAAACACTGCTCCAATTGTTAGGGAACTTATATTTTCCAAAATTGCCTATGTTGAGCTGATGTGATCTTCGATGGTACTTTTTAAGAACCCAAGTATTACTATTCTCTGTAGAAAATTCAGGGAGAATATCTCTCTCTCTCATATATATTCGTCACTTATATATATATATATATATATATATATATATATATATATATATATATATATATATATATATATATGTCAAAGGCGCCGATGCAAAGTTTGCCTCATAGTTATTAACACCGACACGCATTTGAGTTAACCGACCGTGGGTCTGCAGGAAGCTTCGGGTAGAAACGGCGTGCAATGTTTTTCTAACCTTCAAGACCGCTCGGTCATGCGGGCTTTGCCTAATCTCTGCTCGGCAGCCCATCGCTTTCTCCTGCTAGCACCAGATGTCTATTATTCATTAAAGTTATAATAATGTGAATTTCTTTGGAATTATATTAGCTGATAAGATCTTCATAGTTTATTAGGTGATTTTTACTATGTTGCAACTGTTGCGATTCATCCCATGTTGATTTTTTTCCCTGTTGAAGTTCTAGCTCTTAGCGAGGAAAGCAAATCTTTGAAATTACAGCTACCTTGGTGGTTTCTTTCGATTTTTTGGGATGATATCTATGAATTGTTATTAAACCCCGTAAATAATAAACTTGTATTAGATAGCCCTTTACCGCAGAACACGGGCCCAAAAAAAATTACCTACCTAACTGAGTCTAAGGTGCATTAATGAAACATAACTGGATGATGTCACCTACCAAAAGAAAAATCCACACAACGTGCTGATTCATCGGTACATGGATATGCCTTATTTTTCCCCCCTGTGAAATATGTCTTTTGTGTCCCAAATTAAAAATGTCTCAATTAAATTAGCTAAGTCAGCTGATCAGAAAAGACCCAATCAATTCACTCGTCTCTTAGTGTCCCAGAGAGTCTCCATATCTAATTTCAACTTCCTAGAATGAACAGGAGATAATGTAGCTTTCTCAGCTGGTTAGGAATGAGCCAGTCATTTCAAACGTCTCCTAATGTCCCAGGGAGTCTCCCTATCAAATCCTTGACTTCCTTGAATGAACAGGAGAGAGTCTAGCTCACTCAGCTAGTTAGGAAAGACCCGATGTGCAATCGTCTCGTAGTGTCCCAGAGAGCATCTCTATCAAATTGCAACTTCCTAGGAGTAACAGGAGAGAATTTCACTCACTCAGTTGATTGAGAAAGAGCCAATAATTGCAATAGTCTCTTAGTATCCGAGAGAGTCTGTCTATAAAATCTCAATTTCTTCGGGTAAACAGGAAATAATTCAGCTCACTCAGCTGAGTAAGAATGAGCTAATCTTTTCAATCGGTTCCTTATTTCCCAGGGAGTCGCCCTATCAAATCTCAACTACCAAGGATGAACAGGAGAGATTTTAGCTCACTCAGCTGATTAGGAAAGACCCAATAACTGCAATCGTCTATTACCTACTGCTTACAAGTACCTACTACTCAATAGTATAGCTACCCTGTACCTAGTGCCTTCTTTTCTCATTATTAGTTCATTATGGTTACTTAGAAATATTGGTTTAAAACAGCGTAATAAATCAGCTGTCCATGACTCTACAATTGCTTAGGGATCATGAGATGTTGTGATAAAATAAGAGCATTCCTAAAAGTGGTGAACGATGTTCCTGCTAAGAGAACTAAGGGAGTTAGACTTCGCTAGTAACGCATTGGTTTTACATGGAAATCAATAGACATAGAAAAACCAAAGTATGAGGAAAAATGTGAGGGAAACACTCCGTTTTTGGGCCCATTTTTGGCCAAGCATAGCATTTATGCGTGAGAAGCGATCGGGCCGGCTAGATTCTAGGATCAACTAGACCCCAAGTGGAGTCCATGTGGGAAAGGGCGGATTTTTTTCATCATGTTAAAGGCCTCTGATGGCGGACAGACATAGGTAGCAGTTTTTGGAATCTACGGACCATGAAACGTGAAGTGACAAAGTTTGAGAGAAAATACTTTTTTTTTTCCTGTAAGGTTACAAAGGCTTATTGTTGGAAAAAATAAAACAAAAAGAAGAAAACAACTCTTCTCACTATTTAGTAACAAACGAAGAGCTACACTCACTATTTGTTAGACTTCGCCACTTATAATAACACGATTAGGTATTTTGAGGTACCTACTTCGAAAATCAAACGTATAAACTACTTAGTATACCTTCGGCATTTGCCGGTCCCAAATTTATAAGCCATGAAAATATATATATCTTTTATACCGAACGGGTAACATCAACTGGACCTCCAAGTTTCGCGGGCGGAGAATTATATAGAAGGTAAATCAGGTACTGTGGGCTCCTAGGAGTGAGGGTCAAATTTATCTTGGGATTTGCAACATTTTTGAGTTATTGGAATCTGGTGGATTGGGGGCGAACATGTGACGAGGATTTCTGTAATAAAGCAAGGCTAGACTATTGATGAAAAGTTGACGAACATTGAAGACCAGTGCCTCCTGAAAGAGTAGATCACTCGGGAATCTTTGGGGCCTTCCGAGCATCACCTTTAAAATTGTCTTTTACAATGTCTGCAGCTTACAAATGTGACTTGGATTAGCTCAACTCCACAACAGTACCGCGTATTGAAGCAACGATCATACCAGGGACAAGTATACCAATTTCAATCTCTCTGTTGACAACATTGAAGGTACCTAACAGTAATGTTATTTTGGGTTACATTTATAGATATCAACTCGAAGAATCGATTGAAACCATGTGGGTCACATTACGTTAAACATTTCGCTCTCCCTAAGGGATAATACTGGCAGAAAAAAAATAACAAACTGCCAAGTTGTGCGGGCAGCATAGCTTCCTCATATATTGTTACAAGGACGTATAGAATTAGTAGAAGAACAAAGTACAAGTAGAAATGATTCTCATCGTTATAAAAAATTAGCGTTTGCTCATGCGCACGGACTACTACATATCTAATGGCAATGAAATTTATAGGAAACTGTCTAGGAGCTAAACCGCACAATCCTTGAGAATTTCATAAAAATCGGACCATTAGTCTCGGACTTTTGTCTGTGTCGATCCCGTTTTTAGTTTCCTGCATGTTCTATAAGTTCGCAATCGCGAATCATCAATTCTTAGGGATTTTTCATGTAATCTATAACCATTTACTCCCCGAGTTTGAACGAAATCGGACCAATAGATGATAAGGAATCGACATTATAAGAAGTTAACGTTTGCATTAATTTATTGTAATAGAGGATATTATGTGCAAGAAAAAAACAGTTTCAAAACAATACATTCTAAGCAACCCTTCCACATGGTGGGAAGATGACTCTCTCATAAAAGATATTATTTAAAAAAAATTAAAGTGAGAATGACCCATGTATAAATTTCTCCCTTGAGGGGAAAATCAATAGATCATGGATATGTCAAAGGTGTAGACATTACTTTACACTCTGTTGGGATGTTTGGAAAGTAAAAATGGAAATTACTTTCCACTTCGTTGGGATGTTGGGAAACTAAAAGTTGACATTACTTTCCACTCTGTTGGGATTTTGGGAACGTAAATATGGACATTACTTTCCACTCTGTTGGGATGTTGGGCAAGTAAAAATTGGATATTACTTTCCACTCTGTTGGGATTTTGGGAACGTAAAAATGGACATTACTTTCCACTCTGATGGGATGTTGGGAAAGTAAAAATGGACTTCAATTTCCACTCTGTTGGGATGTTGGGAAAGTAAAAATGGACTTCAATTTCCACTCTGTTGGGATGTTGGGAAAGAAGTACATTGCGATAGTACCTCATTGACCTTCACTTTTCGAGTTAATAATAATTTAAAGTGCCGGAGCGTTGCATTTTGTGCGGAGAAAAAAAAGTGTCGCGAGAAATTCCTTGACCCCCAGCCATTAGACATATCCATGTCAAAAAAAATATAATATATATTGAATATTTCTAAAATTGTTATAATCGGTGGAGGGGGGGGGGGGGGTTCCAGGCGCCGTGAATGGCTGAACTCTTTTGTGAGGCGCTATGCGTCATGTTTAGATAATATGAGATGACGAGGGTTTAATAATGATAGACCATTGATCTGTGTAGAGGGGTTTCCCTAATTTAGAAATAATAAACCTTTTTATATTAATTTGCAACGTTTTTTTGTCGAATACAAAGGTTTATTATTGAAAATTATGAGTAAACTGCGATGGTGTTACTTTCGTGACACCTTGAGAGTCAGCACAGACTCTTGGTCGCGGGGATTCAACGCCAATTTCACATTTCATTCGTGCGGCAGCAGCGTTATCACGATCTCCAGGGATTCCTATTTCTACTTAGCGCTTCTCGCCAACTCTACCGCCAGTGATTTACACTCTCGAGAATGGCAAACGAGAATACGTATAATGATCCAATTTACTACGATCCACTTTACGGTAAATTTAATTACTCTGGGGACCAATTGACGCCGGTCAAGGCCATTCATTTAGTTGGTGATGGTTGTGGCTAAAGAAATGTGGGAGAAGTGTTGCAATTCGCGCTTTATCTTTTAATGTGGAAAAAGAGGGATTTGGCGGCAATAAAAATAAAAATAAAAACAGTTTAAATACGATACAGATTCGAATCTGTTGGTAATCGTGATTTTTTAATGCCCATTTAAGATCAGTGATGGATGAATTGTTGGAAAAATTACTGTTACTCATTTTGTTTCGTAACTACACAAGTTAGTAGTTATGAGTTCGAACAAGAAGTTTAAAAAATCTTAGTAGTTTGGTGGGGTTGAAGTACAAAGTACCTACGGGTCGAAATGATTGACAAATCGACGTTATAAGAAACTAATGTTTACGGATGCACAAAGACAATGAAATTTATAGAGGACTTGTCTAGGAGCTAAACTGCACAATCCTTGACAATTTCATAAAAGTTAAGCGGACCAATAGATGATAAGAAATCCGTTATAACACATTAACTTTTACGCATGCGCACAGACTAGTATTTATGTGACGGCAATTAAAGTTACCTATAGGGGAGCGTCTAGAAGATATCCTGCACAATTCCTGGAAATTCCATCAAAATCCTTTCATTAGACTCAAAGTTTTGCATTTGTCAATCGATTTTTGTTTCGCGCACACGCAATGATAGTTACCCTACCAATCGCGATGTAATTCATAGGGCATTATTCTAAAACATTTACCCAATTGCCTACTGAATTTGAATCAAATAGGACCCACAGATGATGAGAAATCGAAGTTATAAGAAATTCACATTCGCGCATGCGTTGCACATTGTAGTGGACCATTTAGGAACTAACCCGCACAATCCCTGAAAATTTCATCGGAATCGGACTGAAACTTGGTATATTTTTGGGCGTGACAAGGATTTACCATAGACAGACATCACACAGACAGACACGGAGACAAAATTGATCAGCAAGCTCTTAAACGCAAAAAGCAAGTGGAAATTTTGATTTTGGAAGAGACGATTTTTTCTACTTTAATCACGAAGACAAAGCTTCCCTAGGTTCGGGAGAGAGGAAGCAAAAATTAATTTTTATGGTTACCATAACCACACCATAGTATTCTGTGAATCAAAACATCAAGCGACAAGTTAATCAAACCCCATTCATTGAACAGTTGGCCAAGCACGACAGATCTGATCGGCCGATCCCGTCCGCTCGTTAGCTGGACCAAATCTGGCAGATTCAGGTGTGTCACAGACGTTCATTTGACAGATTTGAGCTATCCCTCGTAATCCGACAATTTTAACTAGATCTTAAGTAAATCCCTTTACCTGCGGTGTTGGTTTTAACTCACAGAACCACCCCAATGAGCGCCTTAAGCTAATTTCTATGCGTTCTTATTTCGCCATTCCTTCAGAAACACTAATCTACTTAACAGAAAATGCGTTTAACATGTGGCTCACTGCGTAAGTACTGATCTATATTTTCGCTTCCTCACTACTGAAGGGAGGGAAGCTTTGAGTTCGTGATTGAAGGTGTAAAAATGTCCTCCAAAATCAAAATTTCCACTTGCTTCTAATTTATTAGTCCGATGTCATTCATACTCTGGGAGTAAAGAGATATATTCTATCTACATACTACCTATGTTCTACGAGTATATCCTATTGATCTCGGAAATCTCTCTGTGAATTACATCGTGATTGGTGGAGGAATAACTATAGCGCATGCGCAAAACTAATATTGATTGACACAGACAAAGCTCCGAGACTAATGGACCGATATTTATGAATTTTTCAAGGATTATGCGGTTTAGCTCCTAGACGGTCCTCTGAAAATATCATTGCAGAGTTGAATTAATTTTAGTCTGTGCGCATGCGAAAACGTTAATTTCATATAACGTCGACTTATCTATCATTCAAACTTGTACTTTGTTCTTCCACTAATTCTATACGTCCTTGATACAATGTGTTAGGAAGCTAAACTGCCCTCTTAACTTGGCAGACGTCTTTCTTCATAGTATCAAAAAAGAAGAAAAATAGCACTTAGGCACATGGCTTCCTCGTTTACCTACCTATCATTTTCTTCCAACTATCATACAAATTTAACCGAACTCAAACTACTAGAGAGTGAAAAGATGGAACATGATGGAATATACGTTTGCGCATGCGCAGAATGAAGTATTGATTTGGCAACAATGAAACTGATAGGGGACCATCTACATCCTAACCCGCGCATTCTCTGATAATTTCATCGAAATCGGATGAAAACAATAGAAATTGCCGTTACAAGGATTTCAAATAAGCGCATGCGCAATAGCTATTAATGATACAATCATGTTAAAATTGATATGGGAAGATCAAATTGTCATCCCCCAACTATCATCCTAATTTGAACGAGATCGGACGACTAGGGCGTGAAAAATGGAGCATATTGGAATTTACGTATGAGCATGAGTATGAGCAGAGTGGAGTATCGATTTCGCAACAATGAAACTGATAGGGGACCGTTTACGCCCTAGCCCGCACATTCCCTACAAATTTCATCCAGATCGGATGAAAACTGTGGAAAATAAGCTTGTTGAAAGATTTCATATTGGTGCGTGCGCAGTAGTTATTAATGATAAAATCATGTTGGAATTGATATAAGATGATCAAATTGGCATCCCCCAACTACCATCCAAATTTGAGCGAGATCAAACGTCTAAGGCGTGAGACAATTTTGCTGGGTAGAATTTACGCTTGTGCATGCGCAGCGTGAGGTATTGAGTCAAGAACGATGAAACACGTACGCACATTCCCTGAAAATTTCATCCAAATTGGATGAGAACTGTAGAAAATAAGCTTCTTACAAGGATTTGGGGACACACACATAGACAGACAGACACGGAACCAAAGTTGTACAGAATGGTGGTTCGTAAAATGCGAGTGGAAATTTTGATTTTGGAGACCGAAAATTTTTTTTCTCCCGAAAGTGAAAACGATGCTTCCGCTACCTTTAGGTAAACTCGGAAGCTAAAATCATTTGGGGGTCGTTGCTAAAAAAGAGTAAAAATTAATCTCAAAAGTAATATTTTTTATAAATAAAAATTTCTCATTTTCTCGCGTTCAATACAGCAACTCTAAATATTCATAGTTTTTCTAACGAATTCAACATGAAAGTGGAACGTCTCACAAGTTTGCTTTTATGTCCATTGCTTGATTATAATGGCGAATTCAGATTTTCTTAAAGAAGTTGCTTGTAATGAAGAAAATTCGGTTCAACCTAAAGGAAAATAATGGCGTTCGTTTCGGAATTGCCCGAGGGGGCAACTGTAAATTATTCCTCTTCGCCGACGTCGAATAAAACCCGTTATTTACTGACTCCATTAAATTTTCAGACATAATGAGAGTTTTCCCCGGTGTAAACTTGCAAGTTGCATAGCGAAAGGACCGGAAGAAAATTATGTTTACTCCAGTAAGAGTCTGCTTTCGTTCTTAGGGTGTCACAAAATTTTCACCGATCCCCCATCAAGTGGAAAGGAAGAGAAATTCAATTTCGACTTTTTTTTATTCACATCGACTTACCTTGTTAACAGTACAGCCTTTGAACTGGATTTTCAAATGCCATATTGTTACTGGCTTTCGAATCAGCGCCAAGTTAAGGTTCGAGTCTTATATATTATACAGATAAGTTAGATTGTCCAACAGAATATCAAGTTTGTGCGACGGTTGATTGATTTCTGCAGATTACGTTATTCGATTTATTAATTCTATGAATTTTTATATAATTTAGAACTAATGGGTTTTATTTGTAGATGTATTTCAAATTGAACCAGAAGATTTAGTTTGCTTTAAGAAGTTTGAGGTTTATTATATAAAACATATATGATTGCTTGTGTTATAATTGCCTGAAATGGGGGCAGGCAGAATAAATGCCCTATCTGATGGGTTAGTTCACGTAGGAAAACTGAGAAAAATTTAAAATAATTAATAAAAATTGAAATGTGAAAATACATAAGTTAATTTTCATTATTTGTAAGTTATTTAGTTGAAACATATTATTTTATTGTGAAGTAACATCTCGGGAACGGATTGAGATAGAAAGATACAAATTCAATTCAATTGTATTGTATAACCCGTAGGTATTACAAGGAGTTCCTTAAATACATATTAAAAAATAGCACATGATATCTTGCCTTCATTTCTGCCTCAACAAACAATGTTAGACTTTTACGTATGATGTATCAAATAATTACTTATATAGGTCTACATAATTTACGTATAATAAATGAGCACTGCATAGTTAACATATATCACAATCAATAATGCCTACACTCCACTGCCAAATTTCAATAATAATCCCGAGTCATTGCCAAAATTTCCAAAGTGGTGTTGATGTTCGTTCTATCTCTTGTAGATTTCATCTTCTTCTTGTCCTGTTTTCTAGAAATGTTGGGAGGGGGCGGAGGAGGAGTATTCAGATTAATCTCCACCTCTGACCCAGTAGATGTAGAATCCTTCAACATACTTCGTCCGATATGTTTTTAGCATGAATATGCTTTAGCCGTGACCTAACTACCGAAAAATGTCCCACGAGAGTGCAACGAAAGTAGCGCCAATAATTGTGATGATTTCCGCTTACAACCGAGTCGTTGCTAGGGATATGATACTTCGTCGTTTTTCATCCCACAAATTCGTTGACCATTCGTTCGAAAGCTCCCGATTTATCCAACCATACTATATTAACTACTGCGAAGTGCGTGGCCAACAAGCTGAGTTATGAGCATGGTTATATGAATAATTGTTTACACACAGGTGATCATTCTCAATTATTGATATTGTGAACATGATTGCAACCGCTTGTTAATTTCTGATGATTTCATTGAGCTGGTGTTTCGATTATGTGTTTCATAGCAGGTGATCCGAATATTGCGAGAACGGTTTGATTTGTGAAGCGGTGGTTAAATTATTTTAATAGGTAATTTCTATACTTTACACTATAGGAAGCTGTAATTTCGTATGTAGCCTCTTTAGCCTCTTTCTATAATAAAGTGAATGTTTACTCGCGAGTTTCTATTAGGAGATCATCATCTCACAAGAGCTCAATCGTCGTGATCATTTCTATAATAAAGTGAATGTTTACTCGCGAGTTTCTATTAGGAGATCATCATCTCACAAGAGCTCAATGGTCGTGATCATTTCTATAATAAAGTGAGAGCGAGGAGCTAAAATATGATTCCATGTTTTAGGATTGATGGCAGAATGATAAACAGAGTTCAGAGGCCGATGGGGGGTCGGGTTCAGAGAATCGACGAGGAGTGAGTCGTGTACGGCTAAAGCATATTCATGTTTTTTAATTTTAGCCGTCAGGCTCAAAGGAACTGTGGCTTTTTTTTTTACTTTTTTTCCATCAACCAGTAGTTCATCTTGAATCAAGATGGCATGCTTCCCGTCTTTTCTTGCTTGAAACGATTTGGGCAAAAGATGCTTAGTAAATTCCCGTGTTCGTCTGTCGTAGACCTCTGATGTATCGAATTTGGATAACTTGAACTTGTAATAGTTCTGGCGTACTTTAGATTTAGAGAAATTATTAGCAAAATGAATGTGAACTGGTTTATTTCTAGAAGGTTGGATGGTGCCTAAACGACTTACACCTATAACTTCATAATCCTCAAAAACGCAGTTTAATTCCGTTCTAAAAATGTCCATCAGCTTCCTCTTAAGAATATTCATGTTTTCTTTCCCTTCTAGAACGTTTTGAAGAATAAGATCGTTTCTGTTGTCCGTGTGCCGGTTCTGTTTTGTATTATTTTTTCAGATAATGCTAGATTTACTTCTATACTGTCAATTCCCTTATTAATTTTTTTATGAGCAAGATAGTTTCTTGACTGTTAGCAATTTCTTGCGACAGAGCATGCACCTGTGTATTCAAAACATTTGTATGTTCCTTCAAAATGCATTATCAGTTTTGAAGTTAGGTTGTTATTTCGTCAAGGCATTGAATTACCTGGTGTAACTCGGAGGTCGACATTCTCGTAGTTGCAATCATTCGACGCGACACCAGTTGGCTCTTCGAGTGCTGCTAAGGAATACGGTATTCGGTCGAGTGGACAGTCCTTTCTCTTCGGTAAACAACAAATCACCAACCAAACTCGCAAAAATGACCTTTTTCCAGGAATCTACCCGTTGAAAATTTATGAAAATTGTTATTGCTGAAAGTTAATCAAAGAGCAACGACAAAAAAACAAAAACTGAAACGAAACTCACAATACAACCCTGCTAAATCAATACTTAATACGGAGCACGCAAAAAACACGTGCGCTCGGCTCGACTACTAACTAGAACTCGAGGTAGAAAAATACGTATGGCGACATTCTTTACTCCATTTTCAGTCTAGTTATACCCTATCTTTTTTGTTACACCAAGAGCAAAACACCCATATATACACCCATATTATATACCTAAATATGAAAAAGTGTTAAGCTCTAGGATTCGGTTTAATAATGCTTCAAAACGGATTTCTTTGAGGAAAATTTTCCAAAATTTTTATTTTAAAATTTATGGAGCCGAAGAAATAGTTATAGTTTCCATGAAATTTCGCTAAAAGCAGCGACTTCAAGTTGTTTGGTACAAAATTTTACTGGATAGTAACGAGCTTCACGGCTGTAACGTTTTCGGGCCGCTTTGTCGTAAATTACTTATCAAGTGCGATGGGGCGCCCCAGCAGACCTGCTCTTGTTTACATGACGTTGAATGGCTTGTTTACGTAAAACTCTTGTTTACATAATGTCACCATCTCCCGCTCAGCTGGGGGGAAGGCGGTTGAGTGGCTCTCCCGCCCCAAGTGTCCAGAAGATGAGTCCTCGTTAAAGACGAGCATCCGCCGCTCCGTTGTTTTATTTAATGCACTCCGCAGGTTGAAAAAGTCATTTCCGTTTGATTCCTGAATTACACAAAGTATGGTTGAAATTTTACAATTTTGATACAGCTCCCTCAAAAATCCTCAAGTCCCAACTTTAAGCTCATAGTCCGGGCTCGGTTCAATAAACTGGAAAGAATAATATGTGAGATGTTACGGTATCAGCGAGCTGTGCGACCCCCTCCCCTGTTACGATCTTATCAGAAAATTCTCATATCGCTCCTATTTTTAGCACATTTTCTAAAAAAAAAAAACTGCTATTCATGAAATGAAAATGGAAATTTTAAATTTCCCTGACATTTTCCTGATTTTTTCCTGACCATACTTCAGATTTTTCTTACAAAAAATAGACCTTTCAAAGTTAAAATTATTATTTCTCGTCGTTTGTAGCGAATTTTCCTAGAAAATGAAGCTATTGCAATGGCTCCAAAAATTTTAGAATCAAAATTTTCTTCATTGAAATCCGTTTTGAGGCATTCTGAAACGATTCCTAGAGTTTACCGCTTTTTCATATATATGTATATATATATATATATATATATATATATATATATATATATATATATATATATATATTTATATATATATTATATATATATATATATATATATATATATATACATATATATATATACAGGGTGATTCCCTCACAGATGCAAAAAAAAATTGGGTGAAACTACATAAAAAACGCTGCAAATTATTTCACAAAGGTTTATTATTTTTTCAATTGGGTATGATCGTAGTTTTAGTTAGCTAGCGTACGTCATAAGGCCCGTCCAGACTCCTCGGCGTGTCCTACTTCGAGTTGCCACAACATATACTTCTATAATTATATAAGCATGTTTCTATTTCTCGATTTGAGCTCCAATCTATTAAAATAGTTATTGCCTTAATAATATCATTATCTAAGTACGTACGAAAAGTCGAGAGGATATGTTATTAAATATGCGTAGGAAAAGCTTTGGTATTAACACACAAATATGACCTTGAAAAATACATATTCATGCCTCGAACGAACGCCGGCGCCGTAACCACCACAAGCCGCAGTGCCGGCGCCTCCTCTCACTCCACCCCCCCCCCCCCCCCCCGCTCACCCCCCACCCACCGTGACCCCCTGCCAAGCGTGCCAGCGCGTCGAAAAGACTCTTTTTTGCCCGTTTTTGGCCCATAGCATCTATGCGAGTAAAGCGATCGGGATGGTTAAACGTTAGGACCAACTAGACCCCAAATGGAGTCTATGTGCGAAAGAACGGGTTTTTTAAGTCAATTCTTAGGCCTTTTATGGCCCGGACGGCGGACGGCGAACGGCGGACGGCGGACGGCGGACGGCGAACGGCGGACGGCGGACGGCGGACGGCGGACGGCGAACGGCGGACGGCGGACGGACATTTCAAATTTGGATTCTACGTACCTTGAAACGTAAAGTGACAAAGTTTGAGGGGGGGTTATAAAAATTTTTTGCTACACGATCACATAGGCTTATTATTGGAAATAATAAACCAAAATGGAGTAAAATGCCGCCAACTGCATATTTTTATCTCAATCGGTTCTCGAGATATGATTTTTTAAAGGTTTTTTCAGGAAAACCGTGTTTTTTTCTTTTTAAACACATATTTCTCCACTTTACTTCATTTAATTTCAACTTTTGACCACATTTTCGGAATCAGCATTAAATTTACTATAAGAATAGTGTACTTGAGTTCATAAAAAGTACCATCCAAAGGCCCTCACATCAGCTCAAACATTGACGATTTTGAAAAAAGAATATTTCTGAAAATCTTTAAAACTTTACTACTCTTCCAAAACGAATCCTGGAAACCGGCAAATCTCATGAAAACTGCTTCGTCTAATACTCTTTCCAACGGTATAATCAAGTTTACTTTTATTTTGTTATTTAGTGGAGAAAATTATGTTTTAATGTAAAAAAATGTGGGTTTTTCAATGAAATTGTTGGTTTTCTCGAAAGATGACCCTCCATGAACCTACGAGTATGGGGTCGGTTTCTATGTATTTTTTCACGCTGTATCGAATGGTAACATTTGTAGATCTCTCCAACTCCGTTATAACCGAGTTTTACACTTAAAATCGCAAATGTTTAGTTTGTTTGTTACGATTAAATGTATGTGTGTTATGGGGTAAAACTAGTTAATTAAAGTGTAAAACTCAATTATAACGTAGTTGAGAGATCTGCAATAGTTTCCATTCGATCCAGCGAGAAAAAATACATAGAAACCGACCCCATAGTCCTTGGTTCATGGAGGGTCATCTTTCGAGAAAACCAACAATTTCATTGAAAAACCCACATTTTTCAACATTAAAACATTGTTTTCTCCCCTAAATAACAAAATAAAAGTAAAATTGATAATACCGTTGGAAAGCATATTAAATGAAGCAGTTTTCATGAGATTTGCCAGTTTCCAGGATTCTTTTTAAAAGAGTAGTAAAGTTTTAAAGATTTTCAGAAACATTGTTTTTTCAAAATCGTCAATGTTTGAGCTGATGTGAGGGTCTTTGGATGGTACTTTTTAAGAACCAAAGTACACTATTCTTATAGGAAATTTAATGCTGATACCGAAAATGAGGTTTAAAGTTGAAATTAAATGAGGCAAAGTGGAGAAATCCGAGTTTAAAATGAAAAAACACGGTATTCCTGAAAAAGCCTATAAAAAAACATATCTCGAGTACGGGTTGAGATAAAAATATGCGGTTGGCGGAATTTTACTCCATTTTCGATGTAGTTTCACCCAAATTTTTTTTGCATCTGCGAGGGAATCACCCTGTATATATATATATATATATATATATATATATATATATATATATATATATATATATATATATATATATGTATATATATATATATATATATATATATATATATATGTCCTTCCAGACGATAACTCTCCTTAGGATTGAGATAAAAATCCGAAGTTCGTCTGTTGATCGTGACAAATCACTGGCAAAGTGCGTAAAGTCTGAAGCTTCCCAGATCAGATGTGTGAGGTCCAGTGCTGAGCTATTTGCTATTCAACCTATGAAGCTGACATTTGGAATGAAGGCTCCTTGGGACATCTAGATATAGGCGGCGTATCCCGTTAATTCCCTCTAACCTGCGGGTTAAAGACTTCCTCTAAGCTGCAGCTAGCTTCTTCATATTTGATTACTCACATATCGTATTTATTGAATCCTTTCCTCAAGTTGATCTTCCTCTCCGACGTTTTCTTTCCGAGAACTTCGAAAAATCCGCCTTCGTCTCTGTAGAGATCTGGGACGAACTTGGGGGGCACGTATGGAAGGCGGCTCGCTGGGCTTCTGGGCGGTCGTTCTGCTTTCAGCTGAGGCCACTTGGCCAGTTGGTCAGCCGTCACGTCTACAAAATTGATGATTGAAAGAAATTTAGTAACAATTTTTATTTAAAAAAAAACCATTTCCATAAAGATAATGTACACTACAGTGTGTCACAATCATTACTACAATGTGGAATTACAGCTTGGGGAGGTTCATAGTCTTCCCACTTGAAAAAATTAGAAAGGAAACGTCAGGAAGTCCTTAACACCAGGGGAAGTTGGTGTGCGTTGTCGTTATGTTTGATCGCGTCTTTATGTTACCTAGGAAGATTACAACAACCAAGCAAAATAGAAGTCAAAACCTGGATTATTGTTGTTATCATTGAAATATTGCGTCATAACGTAACGTTATGTGATACATTTTTTGCGCATTTTCTTGTAAAAAATGTGTTCACTTTTTCCGTAGATGAATATGTATGTATATATGTCCTCTTAAAATTATTTTAAAGGCCACTTTCCGTCCGGTTTGGATGAAACTTAGTATGGATGTAATCTGTAACATGGCAAGGATAAAGATGTATCAGGGGCCGCTGACGCATGAGAAGTCATTGATCAGCGGAGTGAACTCCAAAGCCATTTTGTATACTATTTAACGCAGGAAGCTGAAATTAGGGATGGAGGCTGAAGGGAGAACACTGAAGACGACTGAGAAGTAATCAATCAGCTGATAGAGCTTCAAAGCCATTTCGTTCCCTATTTGAAGCAGGAAGTTGAAATTTGAGAGTGAGGCTCAAGGGAGAACACTAAAGACGCATGAGAGATCATCGATCAGCTGCGTGAGCTCCAAAGCTATTTTGTCTCCAACACAGGAAGCTTCTATATCACGCGGATCTCCTTACAAGAAAATGTGCTATCATGTGACAAACATACTGGGTATTCTAACATAGCGGGTATTCTATCGTAGAAGGTCGTTGAAGGTATTCTAACATAGCACGTAGATATTCCAACGTACTGGGTATATTAAATAGCGATTATTCTAACATAGCAAGTATAATAACATAGCGGGTACTCTACCATAGTCGGTATTTTAACATAGCACGTAGCTATTCTAACTAAGCAAGTATTTTAACATAGACGTACCTTCAAATATGTCGTTTACAAATTCTTGCCAGACAACACGTTCCGGGTCAGTTGGATCAGCGTAGAGGTAGCAGAGTCGATCCATCTCCTTCTCGGACAAGTACATGTCCGTGAATTTTTCTCGAGCCAACCTCATGAACTCGAGGCCATTCTTGAATGCCTCTTGTCTAATTCGGCCCAAATTTCTCGGGTCAAACCCCTGAAATACGTGATCATTGGTTCATCAATTTCTCCCCATTTTAGTCGTTTGTAAGCACTTTAAGTTGATATTTTTTCACATATTGTGTACAATTGCTGCTTTCCTAACTCATTCTGTCTTTTCAGATGCCTGATTTTTTTGCAGAAAGCGAATTATTTATTTCAATTTTAAGAAGAGTCTGGGAAAGCACAAACTTCAGGAATCGTTTTAAGAATGCCTCAAAACGGATTTCCATGAAGAAAAGTCTGAAAATTGTTGGACCCATTGAATAGCTTCATTTTCAACTAAAAGTCGCTAAAATATTCAATTTTATGTGAGCTGACCTTAAAAATCTCGTCGACTCTGATCTTCTCTTGAGTGACATGTACTTTGATTTTATCTAAAATCTGCATGTACTCCTCAGGCGCCGTTTGTCCCTTCCACCCGGGCTCGAAGACTTTCTTGAGACCCTGTCCCAGCTGTTGGGGCTTCTCAGGGCGAGGAAGCAGAGACGCCTCGGCATTGGGAAACGTCGGGTTGTATCGCGGGTACAACCTCTGCAAGATTGGACGAAGGAGAAAGGATTATTCAAATTCCCTCGGCTGTATTCTATTAAACTAGGTTGCCGGTTCAGGCGCGTGGCTATCAATTTCCTGCTACCTACACACATTAATGACGACCCAACTAACCTAGCGCCTATATTTACATAACGGAAGATAGTCGGAATATTCATGAAATGTATGACTATTCGTGAGGGGAAATCATTAGAGTGTTTGATTGATACATAATTCTCCATTCGCTCATGACAAATAAGCATTGCACGTCGCGTATAGATTTATTTTATCATGATCTGATTGCTTCAAACCGAACCATTGTCGAATAAATGTAGTTACGATACCTAATTGACAGGCCCCACTAAGGGAGAACAAATATCGAATGAAAAGCTCCACCGTTTTCAAGCTAATTGTGAGTTTTGGAAGGTCAAGTTACATCCTTCCAGTTTTGTTGAAAATGGGAAGGTCTGCAAGTCGTATGGCATTCCATCTTTCATCATTTACTCAATTTCTCTCATATGTAATCGAAAAAATTAGATATTAAGGAAAAATATTTTCATGGTCTTTCGCTTCTCCCATTAAGAGAGCACGTATGTATAATTTTCCAAATGCTTTTTCTGTGAAAGTAGAAGGTATTGTTCTCCAAATTTTATTCATAAGACGAAGGGTTTGCTTCGTTTTTGAATAGCCAACGGCTTTAGGTACTTCTTTTTTCGTTCGGTCTAACATCATTGATAAATACTACCTACAGCTAGTAATAGAAACGGCTCAATGTGCACTCGACATTATATTATATTCCTAATTAATTATAGTTTTAGAGCCTGGTTTAATTGAAACTCGATATTACGCCAGAAGAATCGATGTAGCCTTGCTGCCTGAGAAGAGTGCGTAGGTTGTTGAGGTCGTTGAGGAAGGCGGCGTATTTCAGCGAAAGGTTGTCACACTTGTATTTGTCAAACAGCAGCTCGTGTTCGAAAGCCGACATTTGAAGCCCCAAAAAGTTGAGCACTCGGAAAAACGAAGCTCTTGTTACGATCCCGCTATTCTTTTTTAGCTGAAATCAAACCACTAACGTTAAAAACAAGTTATGTAACATTCTCCAATATTAGCAGGAATGTATAAATCAACGTGCAGAAACTATAAATATATGTACCTATGTATAAATTTTCATAATATGCCTATCTTTGTAAGTAACTCGACAATCAAAGTCTATTAATTCACGAACTTTCTCGATCTTCACACAATCTACAAGATCACTTTACCTATAAGATCACCTAAGAGCCAAATCTTAAATGGATGTCGTTATTCAACAACGTTCAGCGCTAAAAATTTGAAAATATTTTTTCCAAACTTTGCATCGGCTATTTTTCAGAAGGTTTTGCGGATCCTGAACATGAACAAAACTTGCACACAACTCTCCCCTAAAGTGATGGAATGGTCGAGCGTTTCAATCTAACCCTCCAGAAATCTGGGGAAATTCGAACGAAAAATGTCAGTTACATGACAAAATGGGAATTACTCTAGTCTCTAATAAATACCTGTATGTTTACATACGGGAAAACCAAAATTTAATTAGGATTAGAATTCCAAATAGGTCCCTATAAATTAAGAGTTTTATTGCAACAAGACTGTACAAAAAAACGCTGCAAATTATTACATAATGGTTTATTTTTTCTGAGCTTGACAGACCTTCTACGCAGATCATCGGTCTATAATTGTAAAAACCCGTATGTAAATATGATCAGAACATGGCGCATCGTACCTCCGAGAAGGGTTCACACTTTGACAGTTCCAAGACCCCGCAATTTTATGCTTCACAACAAAATGTTTAAAAAAGGTCAATACGTAAGGAAAGAATATAGGTTCAGAGGCCCCACAGCTGATCAATGCTCCTCCGTTCCTCGTAATTGTCGAAGGTTGACATGAATGTGCCTGTGTAGGTATAGGCTCGTGGGAAAATTAATGCAATTAGGTAATCAAAACATTCACATTTTACCTGTCCTCCTGATCTCAGTATAACGACATTTATGTAAGTAGGTACCTACCAAATGAAAATAACATACATTTATAGATCATTGAAATGGTTTTAATAATCGTTAAAGACTTCACAGCGGAATATAGTAAATCAAGATGTAGGTAGCGTACAACATCGAAATCGATCATTTAGGAAACGATGCTTTAAAAAAATTAATTTCACACTGAATTGATCGAAAGGTAACACTTGTGAACCTCCCCAAATACGTTATAACCGAGTAACAAATACATAGAAACCGGCCCCAAACTCGAAATTTTTTTAGAGTGTCATTTTTCACAAAAACCCTCGATTTCATAGAAAAAACCATGTTTTTCAACATACAAACATACTTTTCTCATCTAATTAGCAAAGTAAAATAAAAATTGATTATACCGCTAGAAAGCTGAAATTTTTGGCAAGTTTTTCCAACAACGCATACGTTTTTTACCATTTTCTTGCAATACTTAACGCAGCTAGAAAAACAGTAATTTTTAAAAAGTGAGAAATTCTTGTGTTTAGTCCATTTTTTCGCCTACGTGACCTACCGTAAAAAGAATTAAATACCTTAGAGAGATGGAAAATTTAACGCCGTTTCCACCGATATATCTATTTTTAAGTTTACGTTGTAAGTTAGCGGAGATATGGCCATTTAAGTGATGTAAGGTTGAAAACACGAAACGGGACTAGCAAACACGGGCACTAGCTAGGTTCTGGCGTTGGGTATAACACCAGCCCAAAACATGACAGAACCACCATGTTGCTGAGCGCGGCTTGTATTCCAATCGACTTGGCTTCCCTGATCACTCCAAACTCTCACTCGGTGTTTGTCTGGTACAAGAACAAGGCGAGTTTCGTCAGAAAATTAACAGTTTCTCCATTCAGGGAGTAGCCAGTTATCATGATCTCTGGTGGTTCTATCATGTTTGAGCTGGTGTTATGCAAAACTCCAGAACAGAGCTAGTGCCCATAGAAGGTACGATGAACACAAATTCGTACCTTAGGGAGATCCTCCAGCCTAGTGACACCAATGGCCGAAAATTTTGTCTTAGTCGACGACAACACTCGCCCTCATAAGGCTAGAATCGTCCAAAACTGCCTACAGACCGTGAATATCAATAGAATGGACTGTCCACCGTTCTCTCCGGATATGAATCCCATTGAACATGTTTGGGATATGCCACAGAGCAGTGCAAAGCCGTCCTACGATCGTCCAGGAACTCAGGGAAGCTGCTGTTCAATAATGCCGCAACTTGGACTGAGACGCAATTAATCACCTCATATCGCGCATGACTGCTCGTGTGCGAGCTTTGATTACTGCCAGAGGAGGTATTAAATACTACTAAAGTGATTTTTTATGTTTGTTTGACAATTTTTAGAAAAGTGAATTTTTCAGTTTTTTGCCGTTTTCTAAGATTTTTGTTTTTCAAATGGTTAAATTCATCGAAATAAAGTCTTTTCTGTTATTTCTATTTTGTAATAGAAGACACTTTTCAAAAATCTAAAACCCAAATTTTTCCCGTGCATAAGTTTGACTGAATAAGGGTGATGCAAAACTTTTTTGATGTGTGTACAAACATACTTTTCTTCCCAAATTAGCAAAGTAAAATAAAAACTTATCATACCGTTGGAAAGCTTTAGATTTTGGGCAAGTTTTTCCAAACGCGTACGGTTTTGGTTTATCATTTCCAATAATAAGCCTATGTGATCTTGTAGCAAAAAATTTTCATAGCCCCCCCTCAAACTTTGTCACTTTCCGTTTCAAGGGGCGTAGAATCCAAATTTGAAATGTCCGTCCGCTGTTCGCCGTTCGCCGTCCGCCGTCCTTCTTTCGCACATAGACTCCATTTGGGGTCTAGTTGGTCCCAACGTTTAACCATCCCGATCGCGGGGGGGGTGAGCGGGGGTGGAGTGATAGGAGGCGCCGCCACACCTTGTGGTGGCTGGAGTGACCAGGGGCGTAGCAGAGGGGTGTAGGAGAATGGATATTTATTACTTTTACGTGTTATACCCATATAATACACCGCGGCACCATGAGGTGGGTACAGCGTTCCTTCGAGGCATGAATATATGTTTTTTCTAGTTCATATTTGTGTGTTAATACCAATGCTTTTCCTACGCATATTTAATAACATATCCTCTCGACTTTTCGTACGTACTTAGATAATGATATTATTAAGGCAATAACTATTTCAATAGATAGGAGCTCAAATCGAGAAATATAAACATGCGTATATAATTATAGAAGTATAGGTTGTGGCAACTCAAAATAGGACACGCCGAGGAGTCTGGACGGGCCTTATGACGTACGCAAGCCAACTAAAACTACGATCAAACTCAATTGAAAAAATAATAAACCTTTGAGAAATAATTTGCAGCGTTTTTACCATTTGTTTCAGTACTTAACGCACTTTAAAAAACAGTAATTTTTAATAAGTGAGGAGGTCTCGTGTTTAGTCCATTTCTTCGCCAACGAGACTTACTGTAAAAAAAATTCAAATAACATAGGGGCATAGGAAATTTCACGCTCTTGCCAACGATATATCTATTTTTAAGTTTACATTGTAAGTTAGGGGAGTTATGGCCATGTTAGGGATTTAAGGTCGAAAACACGAAAGAAAACTTAAATGTTAAAAAACTCCCAAAATCAATGGTTTAAAAATTCCAAAATTGTTGGAAATTAGCTGTGAAATCGATCCCTAGGAGGTTAGTAATCTTAAGTGTCATAATGTCTAATTTTCCTTTACACTCGCCCCACTGTGCGCCGCCTCTGGGTACAAGTAATAGCTAGTCGAGAAACAGGTGGGAATGTTTCTGAAAATTCTGAAAATCATACTTTGAAATTTCTTAAGAGCGGAGAAGGATGATTTATCTGCCGATGTTGGTACGTGTAAAATAAATACGGGACAGCAGGTGTGCGGCAGTGGTGACCCACCTTCCGCTCCCGACTTTCAAAGCCCGTAATCCCGAGCGGAAAAAGAAGCGGGGGAAATCACAAACATTCGACCAAAAAAATGCCGACCTCTCACAACAGGTTTCGGATTGATGACGTGGAAAACCGAAAGGAAACCTCACAGATTGATATTCCAGCTGAAGGGAAACAGAGAAAATACGAAAGGGGGTGGAGAGAGAGACGAATTGTCTCTCTCTTTCTCTCTCTCCATTTCCGTATTTTCTCCCTCCCTCCTTTATTTATCCCTCCTTCTCCTCCTGCCTACCACCACCACATCAAACCCACCACCACCACTCCTACCAACAAAAAAACGTGATAAAACCAACCAACTCGTAATCCATAAAGTAAGGCTTGAGAAGGAGAGGCTTGGGGCAGCTAACGGCAATCTTCGTCAAAAGGACAAGTAATCGATTTTCCTCCGCCACGTTCAATTTATTGCTGGTGTAAGGGTTTTCGACCGCTACGTCTTCATCTCCTCTTGGCCCTGCAAAAAAAAAAATGCGCGTTTTCAGCTAACTCGCTCTTTCCCGTTCCCGAAAGCCTTTCTCCCGTCAGGACTTGCTAAACCACCGATTTTTCCTTATTAAGGTACTAATTCTCTTTATTGACTCGTCTGATGGAGGATAACGGAGTTCGAGGAACGGGTGCGAAAAATAAATGATGACGCACAAAATCATAGTAACTACCAATCGATCTCGATATTATAAAACGTTGTTGTCATTTTAGGTAAGATTCAAACTGATATTTTAGCGTTGAGATAGTGGAATTGTCACTAATAGAGAGGTTGGTAAGCAATAGGACATTAAGTAGTAGAGGTGGGCGAAGTTTGTGTCTCCATGACTGGATGTTAACGATTTGGAAGAATAAGTACCAGTTCCAGTCTTAGTTAAAAGTTTTTATTGGCGACGTTTTGGCCTCTGACTGTAGGCCCTATTTATGGCTATAACAACAAGAGTTTCCAATGTATATTTTTAATATAGCATTTTTCAGTCAAATGAAACTTCGTACCGACCAAATGAAACCTTGTTCCAATCAAATTAAACCTCGTACATAACAAATGAAACCATGTACCAATCAAATGAAACCTCTTTTCAACCAAATGAAACTTTTTTTTTTTTTTTCAAACAAATGAAACTTTTCGGTCCACCATATTGCTGCTCCAACTTCGTGATAACATGATGATGAAACTGCTGCCACAACTTTTGGACACACGCTTCACTAAATTAATTTGTAGTGTCTCTGTATTAACTTGTTTAGCAACAATCTAAAATAAAATGTAATTTTTCTCTGGATGATCCGAAGAAGTTCCATTTGATTAAAATAAGGTTCCATTTGTTTGAAAAAAAATTTAATTTGTTTGAAAAGAGCTTTTATTTGATTGGTTCATGGTTTAATTTGGTAGGTACGAAGTTTCATTTGATTGGAGCAAGGTTTCATTTGGTAGTTACGAAGTTTCATTTGGTAGAAAAAAGGTTTCATTCTGCTGAAAAATGCTATGTAATGGGTGTGGTATATTATTAAGTTCTTGGTAGTTTTTTAACAACATCTCTATGAATTGACACTTGAACATTTCTATGAACTACCAAGAACCTAATACTATACCACACACATTATATTATAAGCAGTGCCGTCCTTAGGGTGGAGCGAGTGGAGCGGCCGCTCCAGGCCTCGCGCTGAGGAAGGCCTCGCGCTGCGAGGCCTTACTCTCGCTAAAACATAATGAGTAAAAGTTTTGGTTGAATTCAAATAGTGTGCAGAGTGTACATGCCTAAAATATAAAGTCTAATTATACGCGCAACATTTTCAATTATTGGATAGATAAAACAAAAACGAACAAGAAGAAAGCAATGCAAAACATCGTTTGATAGCGGCGCGGCGGCAAAATGACCGAACCCTAGCCTCGCGCTCGTCCGCGCCGGTGAGTCATACTCGCGCCGATAGACCGACGAGCCTGTCACAACATTACAATAATATATAATATATGTTTATTATAATTTACTATTTGAGGTACTTGAGTATTAAACGGAGGCCACCATTACGAAACGCTCCGCCTTCCTTCCTCGCTGCCTTTTATTAGAATTCGCACAAGTAGAATGAACATGAATTCGCACAAATAGATCAGAATGCTGTGTATAGGTTGGTGGTCTGGATGCTCGCAAGCTCGCATCTCAAAATTACATTACATCAAGTAGTCAATCCCTTAGTAAAAATACAGATTAGTTGGACATGTAGGTCACAGGCATCACAGGAAACCCATTAAAAATTGATAATCGTAGTAAGTTTGTAATTGTTAAATTAATATAAACCCGTTATCAATTGATAATCTTTGTAATTCTGTAATTAAAGAGTTGTTTTTCATGATATAAAGTTCGTTTCTATAAAATATATCTATTTCAGTGTTCCTTATTGGGTGTGGTCCGTATAATACATAAAGTACCCTAGGGGTGTGTTCTTTCCAATTATGTAGTTATTTTTGGTATCCGGTACGAAATATTTCTATAGGTTAGGTGGCCTCCGTTTAATAGTCAAGTACCCTATTTGATTTAATAAAAAGCAAGAAAGAAGACATTTCGTTTTTTCTAATGAATTTAATGTTTGTTAGACAAAAATTACAATGTTTAACATTAACAAGCACTGTTTAAGCATTACTTAAAGAATAAACTTTGTTTTGATTTTTCTAGCTTATTTTTCTGAGATTCCTATTGTTTTTTTTTTAACCTGAAACCTGAAAAGAAATTACTCGAAACATACCAACCTGAAATGGGTGTTTTGCACCACCCCTCCCCCTTTTAGAGTGTAAGAGATAAACGTTTTGTTTATCAAAAAGCTTACAATTACGACTTTGCAAGTATAGCTTGACAAATATTTTCCGGAACCCCCCCCCCCTCCGGTATCCATAGTTCAAAGGCCTCGCAAAAATGTTTTGCTCCAGGCCTCGCATTTTCTAAGGACGGCACTGATTATAAGTATACCGTGGAAACTCTTGTTGTTATAGTTATGAATAGGGCCTAGAGTCAGAGGCCGAAACGTCGCCAATAAAAACTTTTAACCAAAAGTAGAACTGGTACTTATTCTTCCAGATAGAACATTAAGGGTGAGTTCCACCAGTTTTCTGGACAAAACGGCGAAATGACCGTTCAGGATCTTCTTGTTATTATGCACATTCCCGCATCCACCCGTTGAGGTGGGTCAAAGTCCCGGATCAGCGCAGATCCGCAACCAAGGTTGCCAGATCTACATTAGATCTACGGTATTTTAACCCTTTTTTTTTTTTTTTTTTTTTTTTTTGGAATTAAAAAGAAAAATTAAAAAATAGATAACATCGCAACAAAAATCTCACCCCTCCTTTTGTACCTACTTAAGTTGTAATTCGCAGGAATAAGGCGAAACGTAATATTGTTATCCACTGTCATTAGCTGTTTTGGAAGTGAAGTTCTATTTTGACGTTCGAAAGTTATCCGTTACTCTTGACAAAGTGTAGTTAAGCAAGTGATTTGGGCAAAATGTAATTTTTTATGTTATTTTTGTTACCTACTGATTACTTGTTCAGGAGCCTCCCCACCCCCTAACTGTGTAAATACATGTAAGATGATTATTTTAATTATGGGGGCCATCGTCTTCTGTGCTAATCCCTCTGGCTTAGCGTCATAATATTCTGTGCTAAGGTGTTTTTGAATAAAACCATCTACAGTTTCCTACGATTTTTTATTAAAATCTACGGTATTATACGGTATTTTTTAATGGAAAAATATACAGTATTTCTATAGTATTTTTCTGTTAACATCTTATTCAGTATTTTGCTTCTTCGAGTCTAGCAACCCCACGGAACACAGAAAAGATCCTTTTCGCCTTACTCTGTTTTTCCGTTTGGTGTTTTTCTTCATAACACAACCCCGCCGTATTTTCGTAATAATAAATTTCCTATTCCGTCGAGATACTGATGAAACAATGAGTTTGTCTACTGAAGACGAGGATTTCGTGTTGTTAGACCGTGACAATTCCTCAAATGAGAATATGTAGAGAACCACCTGAATGGGAGGGTGGACAGCGATTTTGATAATTTTCATGTCTTTACTTTGACACACAACCGAAAACGTCGGCAGTTTTTTTACTAAAATTTCTGTTCGATGATTATTGTAGTGACACTGCAATATGGACAACCATATGTGTGGACGGTACCCAGCAACAGAAATTCGGGACTCGTTTTTTTTTTTTTTTTTTTTTTTTTTTTTTTTTTTTTTTTTTTTTTTATGACGTTTATTAAGAAACAACATTGTGCTAAGCACTCTCATTGTGTGAACATGCAATATGTCTAATAGCACGCTGAGCGTGATTCACATGTAGTTAGGAATCTAGGTATAAGTCCAATGTCTTATCCTAGTAAAGTCTGAATTTTGGAATAGTGGAAATGAAGTGTTAAGGAACTATGAGAATGTCAATGTTATGAAAGTACGTAGATCGGAACTGTTTAGATGCTGAGTTGTTGATGTTTAGTTGAAACCATTCACAAAGTCACCATGGTGTTTTCTCTTCAAACGCCGTTCGAGGCGAGGGAGTGGACGTTGATCCGGTATCATGTTGATGAGGTCGTTGGATGGGATGAGCTTCTTTGGTGCATTGATTGGTAGGCCGCAATGAGGGAATCGTTTACAGTGGGAATGTTCAGGTCTTTTGTAGTTCATCGTTACGTACATACCAGGGAGCGTTCACAATTAATCTCAGTATACGATTTTGCAGCACTTGGATTTTGTTAAGCGCCACGTCGTCAGCGAACTGTGCTGTCAATATTCCATCGATCTCAGGAAGGTCATGAACATAGAATATGGACAACAGGGGCCCCAAGACGCTGCCCTGTGGTACACCTGCGTGGATGGGTTGCTTTGTTCCAATGGAATGGTGAATGGAGACTTGAAAAGCACGGTTATTGAGGAAAGATTGGATCAGACGGTAGCAGGTATCATTGAGGTGGGCTTTAAGTTTCACGAGGAGACCATCATGCCAAAGCTTGTCAAAAGCCTTCTCTACATCCAGAAACATGCCTAAACTTATTGCTTTCTCCTCCAAGCTCAGTAAAATGTGGTCCAGGACGCGATGAAGTTGAAGAGGACAAGAGTGGAGGTTGTGAAATCCGAATTGTGTCGATGGTAGCACGCGCTCAAAGGTTTTTGACATGACAGGCAAGAGGCTAATGGGCCTGTAGCTACCAATTTCGTCAGCTCGTTTGCCTTTTTTGCGAATCATGATGATTATAGCTATTTTCCATTGTTTGGGGATGTAACCTAGACGTCGAGGATGTCGAGAAAAACAAGGAAGGTGAAGAAGCAACAGTCTTTTGAGGCAAGTTCAGACGAGGAGACCTCGGTAAGCAGGGACATTGCGAAAATCGTAAATAGTTTTCGGTTCAGCTCGTATGAAGAAGAGACAAAGAGATGGGATTACTATACAAAACGTTTTGATATTGAGTTAAGCCGCGTATTGTGTTGCCCAACGAAGTGAAAACCATGCTTTTACTTTCAGTTGTAGGACCAGGGCCATTTAAAATCTTGATGGGCCATTTTCGGCACACAAAAAAAAGTTCAAGAGATGCCGTACAATGACTTGCGGAAGTTTTATGTGAAATCTACGTGCATTTTTGCGGAACGTAGAGCATTTATGAGCCGCGTTAGACAGGAGGGGGAGCCAATAGCTCGTTTTGTGAATTCGCTGCGAACACTCTCGGGTACTTTGGGAGCTCGGTGGACGAACGACTAAGAGATCAGTTAGTCATGGGTATAGTTGAGGAGATGTAACAAGAAGAGCTAATTCGTGTGCACCCATTCGCGGAGGATGAAGCTTCCGCCCGGAACTTGGAGAGAGCAGGAGAGCAGAGGAAAATGCTATACTGGGATAGCTTGGACCGCAATGGATCAGCTTCGACTATGGTGAATCAGCTTAAAGGGTAAAAGATAAATCCAGGGGGTCCATCCCGGTACGAAGAGGTTGGATGCAAATAAACAATGTCTCAATCGTGGGTTCGAAAAACACGATGAGCCGGGAAAGTGTCCAGCGAAAGGAAAAATTTGTTGCGCATGTCAAAAAGAGCATCACTTTGCTAGAGTGTGCGTAACAAAAAACAGGGCTACCATTGTTAAATAAAGCAAACTGGAGGATAGATGACATGTAAGAAATTAGAACAGAAGACGAATTAAAAAATTAAATTGTGGGAAGGAGTATGAGTCACCCTAATCTGGGAATAAGAGCACAAGCACATTAAATAAAATGCATGAATAAGGGGAAAAAATTAGAGAATTTGAAGAGGGGGAGGAAGTATGGGTTTTGAACAAAAATAGAAAAGGATATACCATAGGAAGAATAAAAAAACGAAATGGCGATGTTTCATACGCGGAGGAAATAGAAGGGAAAGAAGAGAGAGAACATGCCGATCAAATAAACGAAAAATGAAGACAGGAGCAAGACGAATTTTAATGTAGGGGGAGGAAGATGTAGTGACACTACAATATGGACAACCATAAGTGTAGGCGGTACCCAGCAACAGGAATGCGGGAAAAAGATGTTTTCGTATGAAGATTCATATTAAAATATAGACTGTTTTGCCAACTTCGTAATTCCTTACAATTTTCATTTACGACGGAGCCGTTTCTGGATAGCCCCCGTTAGTTCTTATCCGACGGAAACGGTTAACCACTCGTTCGAATCATCTCAACTTACGCTAAAATATTATGTTGCCTCAACTGCTCCATAAATAGAAGCAGCTGAGCTACACGCAAAGTTATTAATAAACTATGAAGAGTAAAAACAATCCTTCAGTACGTGTATGATTACATGATCCCCCCAAAAATACGCTTCGCATACAAAAGATACCAAACCCAAAAAATTCATGATACCATCTAGTTTGGGCCAAGCCAATAGTAGGATCGCCGTCTTCTAGAACAGTGCATTCAATCTCTCACTTTTTTTACAGTATGTGGAAAAGAGACGCTATTGGCTTAGCCCAATTTTGATGATATCATTCATTTTGTGGCTTTATTTATTTATTTGAAATCACTCGGTTGAACCCATTAAACAATTCAATACAATTCAATATACAAGAATAAGAGTGAATAACACAGATATATACCGAAAATATTTAAAAAGAAAACTAAGAAGTTTGTTCAGAACAAACCTTGCAGATGCCTGGCTTGGCATTTTTTGTACGCGGACCGTCTTTTTGGAGGGGTCTGACACATTTTTGGTGGCCTAGGATGAAGAAGTTAGAATGTATAGGCTGATCAGGATAGATTCAGTCTTTTATTTTTTTTTTTTTTTTTTTTTCCGAGAGAGGCTCCTAGTAAAATTTAAATTGCCTAGGATGAACAGGAGATAATTTAGCTCACACAGCGGATCGGGAAAGATTTTATTTGTGTCTTAATCTCCCAGAGAGTCTCGATATCAAATTTCAACCTCCTAAGGTGAAAGGGAGAGATTTGATTGGGAAACAGGTGGGACGAGGAAAAATTAAGAAATTTCGAAAACATGCATTTTTACGCTTCGTTTTAGCTTATACGTAATCGATATGTCGTTTCATATAAGGCATCAGGCGACTCAGGGGGCATGCTCCTCCCAGGATATGCAAAGAAAAGTTCCAGTCGTGCAGCATGATCGTATGAGCGAATTTTTTTAAATTATCTACGTATTATAATATGTTAAATTGTATAGAAATTTGTGTAATTTGTGACGGTTCCGACAGCCTACGGCACCTGTCGGCGCGGTCACAAACGCAGTCAGCGCACTGCAACGCTTCTCGCTAGAGCGATACTGTCGCTGAGAGCCTTGTAATAAGATTCATTACGTTGCCTGACTTCATATCAGCCAGTAAGATTCTATCTCAGTCCCATAATTAACGATCTTGACATTAATTGATTGATTCCTGATATCATGCCTGATTCTGATTTCTACTGAATACTACGAGTGGGAGAATCCGACTATTGGCTTGGCCAACAAGTGGATGATATCTTGCATTTCATGGCGCGGCATCTTTCGTATCTGGTTGCAGTGGTTTATTAAGGTTTGACAATGCGAGACTAACATCACTTACCAGGTTGACATACTGCTTGTTCCAATAACCAAGAGAAAAATGAAGGCGAGTGTTTGAGGTCGTTTTCGTCTATCCTAGGGGGCCATTCATTTTGTGCTGGGCTTAATAGTGGGAAAAGTTTCGTACAAAACCAAAAAACACCGAAAAAACAGCAATCAACAACTTTTAAAAGGTCAGTCTGAAATGATAACCTGCAAAAACATTGCCGCTTGCCGCCACTGAATAATGTTTGCAGTGCATAATATGTGGCAGACAAAAAATACTGTTATTATAGAGTGATGGTAGCAGTATTTCCATTTTACGGCGTTTCGATTACTACCCCTTGATCAGCTGTACAGCAAAAATATGGGCATTCACAAAATCTGCTTGTTAAGGTAAATGTCAAATGTGCCCCGATGTCAAAATTTGACATGTAATGTGCCCCAGTTTCCCTAATTTGTTTAAATAACCTTTTTCAGTTTGGATGCTAAACAATACATATTTCACTTCATTGTTCATATTATTTGCAGATCTAATCAAAACCTTTAAACTGGAAAATTCTAATTCATTTTAAAACGTTGTGGTGTTGGGAAAATAGTGATAAGATGAGTGACCTGGGAAAATATATGGGTTGTTCGTTTCGTACTTGTTTGGTAAAAATGTAATATGTAAGATTCCTTATTGTTAAATTTTCATAGCAGCCATATAGAAAGTGGTGCTTTCATTTCATGGCTAGAAGGAAAGAGATTCCTATTTTACATTTTCAACTAGGACCACTTGATCAGCTGTGCAGCGTACGGGGATTCGTCGAATTTGCCCCGATGTCAAAATTTGACATCTAATGTGCCTCAGTTTCCCTAATTTGTTTGAATAAACTTTTTCAGCTCTCATGATGACATATACCTTGTATTATAATATTCCTTGTATACCTTGTATTACATATACTCGTACATATACCTATACTACATTATTTTAATAATTTACAGATCTAATCGAAAATTTCAATTGGAAAATTCTAATTCCTTTTAAAACTTTTTTCTTTTTTTTTTTCTTTTTTGTAATAGTGATATGATTAGTGCTCTGGGAAAATATGTGGGTTGCCTTTTTGTATTTGCTTGGTAAAAATGTAATGTGTATGACTCTTTATTGTCAAATTTTCATCGCAGCCAAATAGAAATGTGGTACTTTCATTACACGACTAGAAGCCTCTCCACTAACATGATGAGCTTGAAAAAAAAGAAAAAAAATTTAACCCAAGAACGTTATAGGATCTTTTCAGAAACGTGGAAAGAGTGAGGCGAAAATATAAATAAGTACGTGAATAAAAAAACGGGTGCTGGTGATGAAGGAAGGAGAGAAGTGAGGAGGGGGAAGGGGGGGGGAGGACTTATATGAAAAAGGGTTTTAAAACGGGGTAGACGAGAAAGAAGACAGGCCGGCATAAAAAGTGGGGAAAATGTAGCTTGGCTTCTTTCACTACGTGATTTTCATGTAGAGAAAACCCTGAGAGTTATGCTGGAACAGCTTTGGAAACTCCGTGTAAGGAAAGATTGATATTTACATTATGAAAGCACTATTTCAACGAATTTTCTCGGAAATGGGCACCCGTGATGTGGCAATAACCCGAATTTGATGTAAATATTCACCCTTATACCTATCCATATTTAGTGAACTAAATCAGATGTGAGGCTTCACACCTCTTCTAAATTACATCTATCTGAACTTCTTGTAAAACTAGTACGAAATCGGTTGAGCAATTACCGAGAAAATGGAACATTTCTTTGCAGGAAACTGACTTTTCAGGAGAGTGGTTTTTCTGACAGCTGCCTCTTGGCAGGTCAGAACGTGCTGTTCTCTCTCATTTCGTTTTTAGTCAATTCCATGAAGATAACATGGATACATCAAGACTTATCCATGAATCTTATCACTTCTGAATGCATCACTACAATCCACGAATTGAATAACTTTGAATGTAATTTATGTAAAGGCCGTATCACACTTGCATGTTTTCAACTTTTTTCTCGCATTTTTAATGCTCGAATGTGAAGAAGGCAAAGTGCGTTTTTCCAAGGTCAGCTTTTTCGAACATTGCACATCATGGCGGAACATTTTTGAACTCACTGGGGAAAATTAGAACATGTTCTAATTTGTACCTCCACGCGAAAAATGCCAAAACGTAACCCAGTAACCCTTGGGAAGGTAACAATTCAATGGAAAACCCCTAGGAGCCCTAACCTGACAGACTTAATAGAACTGCATTCCACCAGAATGCGCCATTTTTGCAGTTATTCCTCTTCAACATTCACTGATCTTGGCTAATTTCTGTACCTACCGGATGCAGGTTTATCAGGATAATTTGATACCTCCTATTCTCCTATTCCTACTAACCAATTGCGGTCGGTTTATTACTGGATCCCTCAAGGAGCTCTTATTGCGTTTCGTAGCCGGATACCTACTTATCGAATTTCGCTCAAATTTTGTATTTTCTTATCAAATTTCGTCACTTTATCACATAATCGCTATGTATTTCTATTGTCGTTGTAAATATAAAACTGAAATAAAATATAATATTTGAATAGTAGGTAATAGAAGTTTTTGAAAATGAAGACTAATGTTTGAAAAAAGCGGGTAGGGTCAAAAATACTTAAGAACATCCTTCAGAGTGTTTTTTATAAATTTGGGAGGAATAGGATATTTCATGTCTCTCTCCATGATAAGTACATACTAAACTTATAGGAATTTCATCAATTTTTTCGCTCTAAAACCATGAAAATTGCTGGAGTAAACGTCATTTTGAAGAAAATCATTAAGGAGAGTTCTCCTTCACACATTTCACAAGTTCACACATTAGTATTCTGATAAGTTCGAGACCATCAAATAGGAAGATTCATAGAAAATTAATGGATATAAATTATATAAAATTTATTAATATTACATTGAGAACTGCAAATGTTATATCAGGCCGTTCAATAATTTATCAAACAATATAATAAAATATCAAACACAAACTAATCCAAATTCTATAAACCCCTATATGTAGGTACCTCGAATAGGGTGTCGAAAATAATATCACAAAGGGTTTAAAGTCAAGGATAGTGGTAATATGGGGGTGGGGGATGTGAACATCATAGGCATTCTATTCTGTAATAGTGAAATTAAAAATGTGCTGGTAATCCAATTATCCTGATAAACCTGCATCTGCTACAGAAGCTTAGCCGCATTGAGCGCCATCTGCAATGCGTGGCTGCGGCAAACGATTCCTGTTGATGAATTTGTTCAGTGATCAGGTCAGTGTTGCCAGATAGCGGGATTTTTCCCACGGCGTAGGGAGTTTTCGGGTCGGATTTTGAGGTGGGATTTTTTCATTAATTTATCAAACACAATGTAATAATATATCAAATACAAACCTAATTCAAATTCTATATAACCCTTTATGTACCTCGAATAGGGAGTCGAAAATAATATAACAAAGGTTCCAAAGTCAAGGATAGTAGTAATAGGGGGGTGGGGGGTGTCAACATCATAGGCACTCTATTCTGTCTATTCTGTAATAGCGAAATTGCAAATGTGCTGGTAATCTGATTACCCTGATAAACCTGCTGTACAGAAGTTAGCCGCATTGAGCGCCACCTGCCCTATAACTTGTATTTCACATTTTCTATCTTCTTTACCTATTGCCATACATACTAAAAACCTACATATACCTACTATATATACCTAATAAAAATAATGATGTCAAAAAGTATAAATGCTGGACGTCATGGCATCACATTCCGTGGGAGTAGCAGCAATGAGGTACGAAAAAATAGATTTTTTGTATTCAGATCTGGTGATGGAATGGGGGTGGGCCAGAGAGGCTGGAACTGTCCGTAAGATGTATGCCAAGTTGTGGTATAAATGGCGAGAAGTGGATTGTAGGCGGCTTAATGGTATCAGTATCACTGCTTGGGTCGTGAGTCTCATTGTACGGGTGCTCTGTTCAGATGATCTAAGCGAGGTTGAGTCTAATGTATCAGGATGTTTCTATGCAGAGCTGCTTCAATGTAAATACTTTTGCGTCGTTAAACAACTCAGTATTGGGGAACCTCAGGGGTTTTTTTTAGAAGAACTTTTTTAGAAGGATCTTATTCCATTGCTCGGTAGAGTGGATGCAATGCCCGGTCTATTTCTCCAATTTCGGCTGTATAAATTATTTTCGAAGCCAATAAAGTAAAAAAAAAAAATTATTACAAATTGAAATCAAAATCTGTTTGCCTAACTTTCTACAGCTTCATTTTCTATAGTTTTGCCATAATGCTTGCTTACTTTCATTGTGGACCATCCTGCAGAACTGGTCGTAAGCTATCCTGCCGTCGTTTACTTTAAAATAAGCCGCTAAGTTCCGGAGCTCTTTTTCTCCTAGGCCGATAATATCTTTGAGAGGGCCGCCAAGCACGGATAGGAACTTGTGCACTGAAAACAATAGAACGGTATTTATCAATATTAATGTTTTAAGTGTTTCATTTAACTTTCTGCTCAAGTTTCAACCGGTAGTTACTAATATTAAATAGGCACTTGGAATGTGAGATAAAAAGATTTTACATTCTCATCCAACTTGTTAACTGGTGGCTCAGTATGGGCATCTGCTCCAGTGAAAAATTAGAATCCACAAAACGGTAATTTCTCGCTACCTCATAACAGGTAGTAAATATTTCAGCCCAGTAACCTTGGACATTTGAAAGGTGGAGGGGTTACCGTGCGTCTGATCCGGCAGTTATGATTTTTTTGCAAACTAGTTTGTGATGTTAGCCCAATGAATGATCTAAGTTTGAGACCTTGAGCTCCGAATGCAAACTATGACTTTTTTGATTTAAACCCTAAAGGACTAGTTTTTTGTTAACACCTACCGAATACGTTTTTAAAGTGGACTGAATTTGCTACGTTTTGAGACCATCACTGGTCTGGATGGGCCTCAATACATTTCTTTGTTGTCGAATAAATTATGGCAAGAGCGCATGCATGATTGAGAATTTCTTATAACGTAGATTTCTCACAATATATCAGTCAAATTTCATTCCTACTCTGAAGGTAGTTGAGTGTAGGTTTCCGGACGGTTCCCTATGTGTTTTATCGTGATTGCTAACAACTAGGTATTGCCCCTGTGCAAATCTAAAATTGGGTGAGAAAGACGAAACTTCGAGAAAGGTTTACCGATTTCGATAAAATTTTCAGAGGTAGTGTGTGGGCTAGCTCTGAGATGGTCTCTCATGAATTTCATTGCCTTCTGATCAAAGGCAATGAGTGCATAAGCGCAAACGTAAATTTCTGAAAATATTGATTTTTCTTGATCTATCATTTGTTAGTCTTCCGTGAAATTCGGAGAGGGGGGGGGGGGGGGTTAAGTGCAATTATCGGGATGATTTGGTCCAATTTTGGAGGGATTGAGTGTTCAGTGATTCTTTATGAATTCATTATGCATGCGACAAATGTGAAATCCAAGCACTACCCATCACTTCCACAATTATGGAAGCGATTTGTACACAGCGATTTTGATCGTTTTAATCATAAGATTTTATTCAAATTTTCATGGATTACAGTTCCAGAAAAGTCCCCTTTGACATTTCCACTTTTGAATAAGCAAAGCACCTGCGTAACAACTTTCAGTTCCTAAATTTTCTTCGAATTGTGCTCTTGCATTACGATTTATAAACCAATACTGTCAAAAATTATCTGCATTAACACTTTTAGCTCAATTTTCAACGATCTATACAATTACAGTAGGTAAATTATTATTTGCGACTACTGGGTGGAAAACTTTGCCCCACCGTTAACTGCTCTCCTTCTTTGTGTTTTCTCATAACTAATTTTTTCAATTTCTACCTGGATTGCTTGTGGTATAAATATAAACACATCTACGTATACACATTTTATTTTTAAGGCACAGCGTTTAAATTAAGTTTAAGTTAATTTTATATTGATATTCTTCGCTTTGTTTTCATATCACTTACAAGCTGTGACTCGTTTTCCAGGCGGTTCCATGGTTCTGAAAATGTCCCACAGGTTGAACCCAACGCGGTTCGCCGCAGCCCGTATTTTGTGAAGGGTCTCGTGGACGTCCGCCACGGCTGGTGCAGGACACTGCAACCAAAGCATTCACAAATAGGTAGGTGAAGGTAAGTTCGTACGTTATTATATTTGACAGCTATAATTATATTGGGGTTCCAGATTTTAGGCCTGCTGTCCATAGGTTCTACCTACTCCAACAATTTCTGTATGTTTGGTGAAGAGTATTCCAATCCCCATCTGGAACGAAAATATTCCACGTGAAAAACGTGAAAAATTTCCAGTTTCGGCTTTTCATAACGTAACCATGATTTTGTCGTCATCATTTTTAAGCAACTATTGTGACCTAACAACCCTAAGTAATCCACCAATACCATTAAAGAGATCATCATCAAATAAATTAATCTAGTAAAAGCTCCGTCCCCCTTGACCCCTCAGATGCAGCTGCCCCCTGCCGCTGCCTTGTGGTTTAAATTATTGAAACATGCAGATGCTCCAGCCAGCTGGTAAATTATTTGCTGAATACTGATTTCCTTCGTGCTATTTTTATAAATTCTGATTTCCTGAGAGCAGGTTAAAATGTAAAATGCGGATCTTGAAGGAAACATATTTTTAAAACAGTTGCATCTGTTGAAGTATTGGACCACGAAGACCGTGGAACAATAAGGCCAACAAATATTCATATTTGGTACATATTTAATGAGCATCAGATGGATGGTAAATTGGCCGTGGGCCGCTTTTTAAAAACGCTGTTTGGCCTCACTAAAAATACTCCAAACTGCACCCTGTTCTTAGAGACCGGAGTTCAGCATTTATTTCAGCACACCCTATCTATTAATACTCGATACATCGAACAAGTGCTCTCAGCACCTGAACACAAGTGGACGAGGTGGATGGCACAGCTTTGCTTACAGAAGAACGTGGGATGGGCAGCGAGGTGGAGACAACTGGGGCCTATTTCATAAAGCAATAATTACAAGTTACAAGTCGATTTTATGCATAAGTTGTAAAAAATGTGAGTTCAAGCGTTTTATAGAGGTACAAGTTAGTGTAGACTTGTAATACACTGAGAAAATTAACAAGTGTTCAGGCGAATTTGGATGAGTTACAAGTGTATCCTCATCATTTTGAACAAGTCACTGTTTTAAAGTTGCAAAAAAATGGCCGATTTTTAACCTACGTCCGTTCACTTGTAAACTGGTTATTTTCCAGCATTGTTAGTTGTCAATTTTTTGGTGTTTGATGTGTGGGAATCATCTTCTGCTGAAGAATACAGACAAGAAAGAAGAGTCAGCGTAAAAGACGCCAACGATTTTTTCGGCCACGAATAAACGCTCATTTCGTGGGTATTTTTGAGTTTAACTAGAGATTTAGGATGTCTTCCGAGACCCTTGAATGATTCAAATAGTGCGTGACCCTGTGCAATTTTTCCTGGTCAGATATTGAGGATCTCCCCATCATTGAAGAACAAAGTGAATTGTGAAGATCATCTCGAAGTTACAGTTGACATTCCTAACCTAGCAGCATTAGGACTTGATGAACTGATTAATCATTTCCACTGAATGAAGGAGAAAAATCCGATTATGCCAGCCATCAGAATTAGTTGAAATCAAATACACACTTTCTCCACTTTTCAGTTTATAATTTTTCTGTCTTCCAATCATTACACCTTGTCATGTACGATAAACACCCTATCGTGTACTTAACACCGTTTTTATATTATGATTTGCTGACAAAACTTCATTGTCGGCATCCCGCTGGACGTTCTTCATTTCGTTTGTTCCCACACGCCATTTTTCTTTTCTGCTACACTTGTAAACTTAGCTTCTAAAAGTGTAACTTTTCTACACTTGTACTCTTTGTTTTGGTGAAACACTTGTTCTAGTTTACCGTGCATTACAAGTACCTGTACTTGTTAATTTGTACACTTGTAACATGTTGTTTTATGAAATAGGCCCCTGGCCTCAAGCTGCGACAAGGATTTCGAATTCACAGATTCCGCAATGGCTGACGAGATTCAGAAGAAGGTCACATAAAGAAGCCATAACACTGCTAGGGGGAAAAGCCAGTGCAGCGCAGTTCCAACTCCTGTATAAGCAACTGGACAAGAATGCCACTATGTTACTGACACCTCATACTCCTTCCCAGATATCAAGATAATTATGTGATTCAAAGGCGAGCTTTTGAATTTAAACGTCAAGCCGTGGAACCAAAACACAGTTCTACTTTGTTCAATCGAGTTGGAATCGATGGAGCACTATCTGGGAAGATGTGTGGTGCTGGGGTACTACAGAAAGAAGAACTTGGGAAAAACAAGCCCCCAGACAGACGGAATATTTCCATTTTGAACGGTGTAAACTTCGAAGGTGCTGTGCAGTTTTTCAACTCAAAAAGAACTTTCATTACTTCTAAATGCCTACAATAATGTCCGCACCTATCTCATCAATAATACTATTTATATAAATGGATTACTCTCCCCAAAACGGTTCCAAACCATGAGGTATAGAGTAATTTTCACATAATAAGGAGAATAAAAATAACCCAAGGAATTATATATCAATTAATGAGAAAAGAAGTTGAAAATAATTAACAGATTAAATAATCAACACTAATAATTTATTATGAAATCATGTAAAAATATTCATTTATGGGAGATTTGTTAACTAGCTCTTGTCATATTTTTCAAAATATCTATGCTTACTTGTCCTACTTATAATTAATATTATTATTATTATGTTACTATGTCCTTACCTGCTTTATGTTTAAAAAAAATACACTAATCTATCTATTTATCTATCTATGGTAAATTAAAGTGAAAACTGGACACATAGTAAGCAGGTTCTCTGGTAATTGCTCGCAAACATTTCCAGAATTACCACAAGATCTGTAAAGTCCTCGCAATCATTTCTCGGTAATGAACTGACAATGGGTGAACTTTCATCATTGAAGCTAACTTGAGCACGAGTTGTACGCGTTAATAGTTTGAAATATGTTCACTTTCAGTCCACTTGTGCGAGAAGTAATATTTAGTATAATTAACAAGACTCGTTATGTTTTCATCAAAGATCATTTGCCTGTAGGTTCTAGAAAGAATCGGTTGTACTAACAAACTAAACATGGGTTCTTCAGTGGGGATTCGGACCGAACCTGGAGAAAACTAGGATTTCTAAAGACAATATCATACTGGATTTCGGATATCATCAAAATACAGTTCGACGATGGAAAAATGTTCTATTTTATGTATTTTGTGGATAGAGCCTGTTCGAAGTCGGCTTATAGTAGTTCATAAAATAGCTTGGTTGTCGATGAACAAATCTCTTCTAAACGTTTTTATTTTAGATAAAATCAATTACGAAAAATTCTCAGCATGATAGCTTAAATACTCTATGTTCTATTTCTATAAGATACATTTCTTTTAAAAGTGGGTGCCAACTCTCAACGTTGAATTTCGCCTCTAAATTCATGTTCATGTTCTTTGTTCCATTTTCAGCTTCATTCGCCTTCATATTACCAGTGATTGCTTGGCCATCATTCCATATAAGTGTGGTGTTCCCTTTTGATTTTAGATCGTATAATGATCCATGGATGGCTCGAATGGTACTCATAGAGTCTGCGAATATCTTCAACATGCCCCCGGTGACCCAATCTGCAGCCATGTACTTCACTACCTCAAAAATGCGTACAGCGGTATAAACAGAGACAAAATCCAAAATCTGCACGTGGAGATAAATTGAAGCTTGGTTCTTCCCGGTAAGAAGTTAATCTACCCATCATGACATTAATTTCCACATAGCTGATATTCATACCTCAAGAGGGCACCCTCCCCCAGGGGAAACAGATCTCTCATACAATTGAGCACCAGGATCATCAGGAGAACATACATCTGGCATCAGGACTCCATTTAAACCTGGTACCTCTTCGTAAAGGCACACCTGCAGATTATCCCATTCCATAGAGATGCTGGCAGGAAGCATTTCTCAACAGTTCAACATAAATTTTGGGAATTTTTGTCTTTTGACAGCCCATTACTGTGGCAGGAACATCCTGTCCTTATTCTTCTTCAGAGATGTTACTGGTTTGGATATTCTTGAACTAATGAACTACTGCAAAAATCAGGCTGATGGCTGATGTAAACTCTTTTACTGTTGTGTGTAGATTAGGTAGATCAGTCGAGCAGTGGATTGTATGGGGCTTCCTCCTCACTATTGTTGTGATTGAAAATTTCTATAAAGTGAGTCTAGCATATTTTAAATACACTTCATTTTCACTGAACTGACTAAAACTATGTTGCGTGATCACACCTTTGAAACCATTACTACCTTTGTTACCCTAGCTATGTATGGAAACTTCGGAAATTTGCATGCTTTGGATGCTGGATAGAAACTCGAGCCGAAGCCCGTGAGAGATGGATTTTTCTGTGGTACTACACCGTCAGGCACTGATTGAAACAGTCCATTGCACCGTCGACAAGGATAGTATGAGAAGTAGGTAGGTAGGAGCTGGGATTAACAACAGAGAAGTTTAAGATTTCGAATGGTACTCGCGATGCTCCCTGTAGGGTATAATTTATAATTGATTTTGTTTATAATTGATACCTGTGTAGTCTCCCTACCCTCACCCATTTCGAATCAGGTGATCTTATCGTAGTTTTTCTAGGCCTCCGCAGGGAGCTACGAACGCTACTGAGTTTAATGGTGAAAAATAACATTTACAATAAAGTCAGACACAACTATACTGCTATTAAAGAGTGGATGTTCGCTTTATACCCCTGCAAAGCTTTCCATTCTCTATTTTGTTAAGTCAGCGCGTCTCGTTTATTGAAAGGTTGGCCATGCGATACTAGCGTCTCGCTGGATTATTGCATCTATCGACTGATGGTGAAAATAACCCTCTCACTAAATACTCCACCTTTCGTAGAGAATTAACAACCCCAAATACGAGTAGCTGCGAGTCACAGCAACATTAATAAACCACCTCGGTTTTCCGACGGTCTCGACATCCGAACCCGCCCAACCGTAGTTTACAATTTCTTGCAGTCCTTTCATCTCGTCATTTTCGGCATCAAACAAAAAAACTCACCTCAATGACTCGAGTTCAAACGGCGTGGAGACAAGGGAGCATCTCTTCAATATTAATATACCTAGTTGGGGAGCGTGGGCGTCTGCCTTCTCACAAGTGGTACAACGTCTCATAAACGCGTCGCGTTCCTTGGGCGTTTGAGCTCTTTACTGTGGCTCCTTCATATCGGATGGCTGCCTTCATTTCCCGGTATTTAAACGTAGCGGAGCCCTTAGATGAGGAGAACCGGGAAGAACGGGCCTTCATAATGAGTCCCCCATCCCCATCTCTCCCTCGAGGTGTTGTAGAACCTTCCTACGACCCTATATGTACCACGTATTTCAAATTAAGCCTCATATTTCCTTGGGGAAGCCAAGTGGAGTCTGGGGCTCAGGGCTTACCAATTTACGTTATTGCCTTTTCTGTCACCAGCTTCCAACCCCACCCTCTTTTGGTTTATTTTTTTCAATGGGACATTTTTCAAGCGTTTCATTTTCTTGGAGAACGACAATGTGTAATATGACCGCGGTAGTGAAGTTGGAAACCACACAAGGATTGAGTGAGTTAGTTACCTCATACCGAGGTTATTACATATGAAGATAAGGACCTTGCAGTTCTTAAAATTGTTTCAAAACTTTGAAAATGAGGGAGTTTCATTTAAATTACTTAAAATCTCGGCAACAATAATAATTTAATGACCTGGTTAACAATCAAACTGTGAGCAGTTCTCACGAAATCCTTTTTAAACGACCCAGATAATTTTTATTCCCCCCCCCCCCCCCCCCTACAAGTTTTTAAAATTTATCGGTTTACGTTTTAGGATACGCAGATTCCAAAAATCGAATACAAAAAATCCGTCCATCAACCGCACGCCATCCGCCGACCGAAGCTTTTCTCTGAAACTATCAGACCAAATTATATGAAATTCGGCTCAAAAATCATACATCAGCCAGAGATGTACCAGTAATTATGGACTTTCTGGACGCGAAAATGGAGCCTTCCACTGGAGGTTACCGAAGCAAGGTTATCCATGATGGAGGACCACTGTTACGGCAAGTTGAAATCCAACTACAGGGTATTAGTTCCTCGACGAGGCGTATTCGATTTATTTCGAGGCATTTTGCCCTTCTACTTAATCAGATTATTCAAAATACCGCTATCCTTAAAAATACGATCGGTAAAACTATAAAAAAAAATGAAATTGGAGGTGGAGAACTAAGAGATATGCGTAGGTGGGTACAAAAATTTCTTACTCTATGCCTCTGTGGGTAGCTGGGTAGGACAATTTGTTACTTCGTGCCTCTGTATCATTTAGTAGATATTTTCATTGTGGCTTTGGTATATGTCACAGTCGCGAAAATAAAACCACAGAATACACCAGCGATGAATAAGGACCACTTTTACCAACTGGAGAGCTTGAGTACTGCCGGCCTTAGTCTAGTTCAGTATCCTGTACTGTAAATGCAAGTACTTTTAATGACTTGTCTTTAGTTGGTTAGTGTCGTTTTTAATTAGTAATGCCTACCAATCTGCCGTTCAAATGAATCGGTCTCGGAAGAAGACCATTGGAGCAGGCTGATGACAAGTGCGTCGAAAGTTTTGTTCGTTTTTGCGAAGCAGAGGTGTAAAACCGGGAAATTTAAGGAAATCTGTGAGTCAGGTGTCTGTGAGTAAGGTTACCCGATTGTCCACTATTCGGTCCGTCCTTGGAAGGTGGGTCACGAAGGGATCATCTTTAAAGTAATAAGTAATCATCTTAACGTAATAAAAGGATACTTTATAATTATTGTCATTTTTATCCTTTATTGTGAACTGTTAATTCCTGTATTTCTCTTGTTTATAGGGCTATTAGCCCGTTTCAATAAGTAAATAAATGGATAAGGTCCTTGTTTAAGTGCTGCACTCTACATCGAGCTTTTCTTGTTCGGAGCCCCATTCTGTCTGATATTCTTTGGAACTATGTAACTGGAGACCTATGTATTTATGCCATAGGCGGCTGAGTACTCCTGCCGTAATAGGAAGAACATAACCTCTCCACATTATTCCCAACTCCCAAGCACTCGAGAACTTGTTATAGTTTGACAGCTCGTTAACGTCGAGTGGGCTTCAACTATTCCCAACTTTACTATCGGAAATCAATTAATAAGATATTCAGCAGGAATGATGGAAGATAAGATCTAAATTTAACTATAACACATAGTTGCGTAGGTTGGAGGGGCTAAGCCGTAGTTTGCGCCTGTGGAAGCGAAGCAACAAGCCTAAGGTGCAGATTCGCCCAACACGTTCAGCTTAATTACCCTCTAATCTGCCTCCTCCTCTGTTTCTCCGGCTCCCACTCCAAACCTGCGGATCAACTCAAGTTCCCACCATGTTGTTATGGCAACAGTTCCAATAGTTTGGTCTCGTCATAACAAATTCACGACCCGAATCCTGCAACAGCATGTAGATATGGAACTACGCAACTCAAAATACGAGTACCTACCTACTACGAAATTTGTAGTTCCGTTTTATCGCATTTTCGATTAAAATTAACTTAACCTATTGTACGACGACACGACCATTTCAAAAAAATTTAAATTCTTAAAACTTCCTTCATGGAAATCCGTTTCGAATCATCTTGAAGATATTTAAAGAGTTCCAGTCATGCAGCATCATCGTATGAGCGGATTTTTTTTTTTTTAACTACCACCTAAATAATATGTTAAATTGTGTGTATGCAATTTGAGTACTAAGAAATTGTTAAAAACTAATTTTATCGCAAAAAAACCCTCATACTACATAAAAATCGGCAATTCAAAAAAGATTTTGGATTGTTAGATTTTTTGCAGTTTTATAGGTTATTCAGCAAACATTAATGAAATGGAGAATGAAATGTTTCAATTTTATTAGATTTGAAGAGAGAGAGAGAGAGAGAGAGAGAGAGAGAGAGAGAGAGAGAGAGAGAGAGAGAGAGAGAGAGAGAGAGAGAGAGAGAGAGAGAGAGAGAGAGAGAGAGAGAGAGAAGAGAGAGAGGAGAGAGAGAGAGAGAGAGAGAGAGAGAGAGGGTGAGAGAGAGAGAGGGGGGGAGAGAGAGAGAGAGAGAGGAGGGGGGGGGGGGGGGGCATGAAACTTTCTATGATACGGGGACCATGGCTTATTAAGAAACTAAATGCTTTCTTTTCATGAGATGTTCTAATACAACAAGATGTCATTCCACATCAAATATTTGGTTCCTTTCTGGTCACTATTTAATATTTGCTTCACTTATTACAAAAATACTTACTTCTATGTAGGGAACAAACGTATACTTACATCCATTTCTTTAACTTCCAGCGTCTTCATCGCACACATCGTCGGATTTTGCACACTTAAATTATATTAAAAACTAAATTTTACGGAACACTCATCTACGTCAGAATTACACAACGGTATTTACCTAATGAAACATTTCTATTAGCTAACAAACTGGTTTTGTTTTGATTGACTACCTGATAACAGAGGTGTATTACCAAACAACGGCGTTACTAATACCTTGCTTAAATGATATCATTGAGTAGATGCAAACTGAGTTGTGTGATTGTAATTTACAACTGAATAATTAAGTTGAAGTTCTAATTTCGCATAAATCAAACATATTGCCAAGTAATGCATGCATTACAGAGACGTCCCTAAGAGTCGATTGTATATAATTTTGGTGAGAATTGAAATAAAAGAAAAAACAAAAAATCATGATTTCTCGGAAATATCCCTTTTTCCCCCAATTTAAACCCTTCTTCCACAGGAAATTTGAAACTTCGAAGGTTGCATAAGTAGTCTAAAATTTGGATCGAACAAACAATAAAAACAGTCACGGAAATCAGCGGAATAAAAATATCCCGATTTATCGTTGTTACCCCCTCCATTCACCTATCCATCCTGAAATTTGAAATTTCTGACATATTTTCCAAAACTATAACAAATTGAACAAAAAAAGAATCTCGAAACTCGGTTGAGAATTGTGGCCTGGGCAGCGTCCACAAAATTTGTCACACACACACTCAGATATAGACTTATGGTTATAACCACACATAACTTATGGTTTTTTTTTTTTTTCTCATGCTTGGGTTGTCCCCTACCCCCCTGGATCAATTCCACCAGGTCGTCCCTCTATTGACGAAGCCTAGCTTCAGAGGGACGTCCTAAAAATGTGAATTTGAGTTACGGATACCGTTGGTTTTGCATTTTCGCGCCCGACCTCTTTGTGGCGATATTTCATCGATTCAACAATCGGCAGCGCCTCCAGGTTTGTGTCATCTTCACATACCTATCTGAAATCTGCAGTATATATATATATATATATAATCTTCACTAGAGCTGACGACGCCGATACGGCGAAATATTCTCAATATTGTAAGTTATATTTATTTGTTTCCTATATTTTCCGACCATCTGTAACACCTCAAAATATATATATATATAAAAAGACGTTAAAATCTAGGATTGTGTACTTGTGAGAAACGGATTTGGGACCCCCCCCCCCCCCCACACCCATTTAAAACTTTGAAGTCATCTAAATAGCTCATTTTTTCTTTAAAAATTCACTAAAAACAACGAAAGACACCATCAATTTCAATTTGTGGAGGTTACCACCTTCAGTCTTATCCAATGAACCTTGGAAATTAATGTCATTTAAGTATTTATTATTAATGCTGCCAACATATAAAATAGGCAACCTCCGTGGGAGAAGCTTATCTAATAATACTGGCCTAATAAATATTGACCCTTGAACTGAGCGAAGCAGAACCTGTCCCATCCGAAATTTACCCCGTCTCCCTCCACCCCCGCGCTTATAATCTCAACCGCTTTCAGGTCTCTCAGAGAGAAAACAATAACTCAGTTAACCTGAGGACGCTCCCTCGAGAGGTCTCTCACTAAATATGTTACAGCGAGAGTTAAACATGCATAAATACAATCAGGTCCTTGTGTCAAATAGTAACCCTTAACCCTTGACGTTCTCCTGTCCAAACTTAATTAGGTATAACCTTGTTTTTGCTTTTCCAGAGGGAGTGAAGAGGTCTTTTGTACAGCAATGTTGGCTTCAGTTGCTAGTTGCCCCATAGATATGAACATGGGCTGTACGATTATGTAGTTGTATTAATTTAAACCAATCGTAGGTAGTACTTCCTTCGTCTATACATGTGCCTATACATGTGCAAAAAGTTCCTCTTTGTAATTTTTTTTTTTAAGCCTTTGATTTTAGAAGTTTTTTTCACTTTCAAGTTTTTGACATTTTATGTCTCTACAATGGCCCAAGAACGAAAAAAAGCGTTCAAAAAGCGTTAAAAAAATGGGTTACGGTTGGTTTTCTGATGATTTCCGCTTACAACCGAGTCGTTGCTAGGGAAATGGTACTTCGTCGTTTTTCATCCCACAAAATTCGTTCGAAAGCTCTCGATTTATCCAACCATATCATGTTAACTACTGCGAAGTGCGTGGCCAACAACCTGAGTTATGAGCATGGTTATTTGAATAGTTGTGAACACACAGGTGATCATTCTCAATAATTGATATTGTGAACATGATCGCAACCGCTTGATAATTTCTGATGATTTCATTGAGCTGATGTTTCGATGATTTGATTCATAGCAGGTGATCTGAATGTTGCGAGAACAGTTTAATTTGTGAAGCGGTGGTTAAATCATTTTAATAGGTAATTTCTATACTTTACACTCTTGGAAGCTGTAATTTCGTATGTAGCCTCTTTAGGACATTTACTTGACGATGCCCAGGGTCCGGATCAGCTGAGTGGCTCTTAGAGCTTGCATACGAGTCTGTAACTAAAGACATAAAATGTCCCAATGTTTTGCAGACTCATATTCAAGCGTTTCTTTTCCTCATTGTATAAGCCTTCCGGCGCGGCGTTACAAGGTTGGTGAACAATGTTTCCTTTTTCCTATTTTTGACTCTACATCACTTAAATGGCCATATCTCCCCTAATATACAATGTAAACTTGAAAAAACATAAATCGTTGGAAAGAGCGTTAAATTATTTATCTCTCTATGGTATTTGAATTCTTTTTACATTAGGTAAGTCACGTAGGCAAAAAAATTGACAGAACACGAGAGTATCCCATTTTTTAAAAATGACTGTTTTTTAGGCTGAGTTAAGTATGACACAAAATGGTAAAAAGCCGTACGCTTTGCAGGAAACCCTTGGCCAACATCTAAGCTTTCCAATGTTATAATCAGTTTTTATTTTACTTTCTTAATTGGAGGAAAAAGGTATGTTTGAATGTTGAAAACATGGTTTTTTTCTATGAAATCGAGGGTTTTCGTGAAAAGTGACCCCCTAAGAGAATACGAGTTTTGGGCCGGTTTCTTCGTATTTTTTCTTGCTGAATCGAATGATAACACTCGCGATCTCCCCAACTCCGTTATATTCGAATTTTGCACTTTAACTAACTAGTTTTTACTTTCCTTACTAAACCCGAAGGGTGAAGGGAAAGTTTTACAATAATCCTGAAAATCGATTTCTGAAAATCATGCTAGGATGGGTATTTTGTTCAACCATATATATACGTATCATAAAAATGTATGTATGGTATGTGTGTATGTAACTCGTGTAAACGATTGCGACCTTACGGTACAACATGTAAAAATTCCAATTTCTGGGGTGGGCTTTCATACGCAAGCGCTAGATACTTGAAAAATTCAGCTTAGGTGGTTAAAAATATCAAAATAAGAGAAAAAACGTCATTTTCAGCACTTTTTGCCTTTTCTCTGAGATGGCTCGAGGGATTTTGATGAAATTCAAAGGAGTTACACTTATTGTAATAACAAATGGTATTAGATGCCCCTCATGCTTGGGAAAATACTCTAAGGGAGGTAATTAGCAAAATACTTCCAAAAATAGGTTTAAAAAACGTAGTTTTTTTAGCACCTTTTTGGTCTTTCCTTCAATATGGCTCGAAGGATATTGATGACATTTACAGGAGTTACTTTTCTAATAAATAGAAATTACATTCGATACCCGGCATGGCCAGGAAGATGCCCTAAGGTCAGTTATAAGCTAAATAATAAATGTAAAAACATAATTTTTAGCATTTTCTTAAAATAAATTTAGAAAAAACAGTAATTAGCAAAAAACTTCCCAAAATAGGTGAAAAACGTAGTTTCCGTCGAAATGGCTCAAGAGATTCTTCTGTTGATGTAAATTATACCCAATTCACATGTATGTCCAGAAAAATACTGTATAGGCGGTAATAAAATGGCCATTTAGGACAGGTTCAAAAACGATTTCTTATATACATAATTACCAGTGTTAACTACCTCGCTTTTACTGACTTTTAAAAAAGCTTTCAAGTATGATGAATTCAAATCAAGAAGTACAAGTTGCGTAGATAACAAAGTTCAAGTCAATATTTCGCGGAGAAATAGGCATGGCCACCAGCAGCATTTTTTATATATATATATATATATATAATTCCTTGTCAACGTTGCAAACAAATTCCCTACAATTAATCAATTTCTTTGTTAGTTTGAAAAAGGCAAAAAGCTGAAATATAAAAAATAGTTTTGTGATGTTATTTCTGTTATCTTTTCTAATTTTTGTGATTGTAATCAAGCTCTTATAGAGTAATTTTCAATAAGTGATATAAATATATATATATATATATATATATATATATATATATATATATATATTCAAATTCAACCTATGAAGCTGAAATTCGAAATAGAGATCACTTTGGGCGTCTTGAAACGAATAATGAAGTTTAGAGCCCCGCCCCCCCCCCCCCCCCCCCCGGTTCAGCTGAGTAAGAACCGGAGCTAATTTCTTTGTTATTCGACTTATTAAGCTGAAATTTAAAATAGAGGCCTCTTCATACATCTAGAAATGAATTATTAAGTTTGAATCCCCTTAGATATGCTGAGTGAGCTCTGGGGCTAAGTTCTTTGCTATTCAACCTATGGAGCTAAAATTTGAAATGGAGAACCCTTGGATTGTCTAGAAGCGAATCGTGAAGGTTACAACGGTTTTCGTTATCAGCTCTCAATGCTGGAAGCCATCCAGTCACCAGTACCATCCATTTGTAACCTGTTAACTTATAGTTCCATTATAAGTAATGATGGCTAGAAATCATCCAGTAACCTGTCTTATCATTCGAAACCGGTTAGTTCAAGGTTCCATTATCAGCAATAAATATTATTACAAATAGTCACCAAAAACGACTATTTGTTATTGTAAATAATTATTTTATAATGAAAAAATATTTCTCTTCAAATTCTCGGAATGTAATGATTTTTCAATGTGGTTACCAACCAAACAACAAACATCTGTTACAATGATATAAATAACAATAGGTTGAATTGGTCTACAACATTTGCTCCACCCCAAATGTCAGTTGCCTGGAACTTGGTTATTTGATTGCTGTTGTTCAACAATCTGCAGATCTTCGCCACTGGTTTTCTTTGTGTTCCAGAAGGTGTTTTCACGTCCACAGATCGCACTTGTCCATTGCTTCCGGGGTATATGTTGGTTCTGATTCCTCTGGGCTAAACACATCGACGATTTTGCTGATCTAAAATAAATACAAGTTGGCCGATTATTAGAAAGTCAACAAAAACGACAATTTGTTAGTAAAAATAATTATTTTTTTAATAAAACGATATTTCTTTTCAAATTCTTGGACTATAATGATTTTTTAATGTGGTCAACAACGAAACAACAAACACCTGTTACAATAATATAAATAAAAATAGCTTGGAGTGGTCTCCAACAGTAATAAAGGTTGGAAGTTCCAGTCACCTGTCCTATCACTCGTAACCTGTCAGAGTTCATGACACCCCCCCCCCCCCATACTGTTCCTGAAGTAGTAAACGCGGGAGTACTAAGTTGGGGAAACAGCGGTTGACTTTCGGAAGAGAATGTCGTCAACTCTTGCGTCCTTTAATACCGGCAAAGGACAACAACTTCAAAAAAAAAAGAAAATTCCTTAGTTTTTTAAAAAGGCCTGTGGAGGAAAGAGACAGAGAGCGAGAGGGAAACCGGAAAAAAGAGGAAAACTCTTCTACCCCCACTTAAAACCACCCAGTGTTACTTTTTAATACCCTCAGAGCGCGGGCACGTCGTTGACGGTTGTGGAAGAAAAAAGAAAAAAAAAACACGAAAAAATGGGATCTCCCCCTCCCCCCTCACTTCGCACTCACGACGCAAAAAAAAAAGAAGAAAGTGTATTCATAAAAGAAAAGGAGTTGTGAGTAGGAAGGGGTTTTAAAAGGAAGATGGGAAGAAAGGGGGGAAGGGCTGAAGTGTGTATAGAAAAGTAGGAGGGGCGCCGGATGACTTTGTGAATAAGTAATGGCCGAGAAAATACTACTACAGGAGGAAATAGGGTTGCAGGGGAGATACCAGGAGAAAGCCGGGGAAAGATGGTATCGGCCTCTGGCGACCTCATTAGGGTCTTCCCTGGACGGTGCGCCCTTCAATCAACCGACTCGAAGAAGGCTCTTCCTCATCTTAACAGCTGATACGCCGTCTTGCTTCCTCCTTGCACCTTAACTACCTTTAACCTCTTACTTACTTTTCTTTCCTTACCACTTTTTTTTCTTCTATAACCGCACTCATCTTAAGTCTACTTTCTTTTCCACGGCTTTTAACAGGTTTTCTTACCTCCTTTTTTTTCACGGCCCCTTTCCGAACCGGGTTCCTTTGATGAGGTTTCCACGGACGGGGGTTCAGGTCTATTAAGGGCAAGAAAACCGCATTTTCTCCTCTCGGTCTTTTTTTTTCTGTCGTTCTTGAGAAAGTGTGAACGGGGGAGGGGGTTAAATGCGAGAGATAAGGCGAGTAGTTTTAAAGCTATTAGTGTTATCAGATGGTCGCTTGGACGTTTGGTTATTATCACTTCGTTAAGTAATGCGTGATTCCTCCATAAAACCAAACATGAGTTCGTTAAATTACTAACAAAACATACATCTAATACAGGGCGTTCCCTGTTGTTGTACCTGAGAGCCGCTGAGCTCTCCCCTGCGAACTGTGAAATCTGATCTGTGATATATTTATATACATCTAGTTTTATTTCACTTTGCTGATTGTATATAATAGCATTGTATTATTTTATTTTTGGGGGTTTTTTTATCCACTTTGGTGGCTAAACAGTGGTCATCACTGTACCCCTCATTTTTTCCCCTGCGAGTTGCCAGTAGAGTTCATGATAGCGCACCTTTTTAGTCAAGGATGGCAACATGGCTCCCCTTAGAATCGTGCCACTTCAAGTGTCCCTTTGGACACATTGTTCAATGCCGCTAATGACCCTTCTGGTTGAGATGCGGCTTGAACCATAATAAAAAAAATTAAATAAATACAGGGTGTGGGGGGAAGAAACATCAATTGACTTGGGCCGAATTTTTTGGCTTGGCATCTATATTACGTAGAACGTCTTTTTGGGGGCATAAAACTTACTGTATTATAAAGACTACTGTTTCGACGGCCTGATGATGATGTCTATGCTGATGCAGGCAACTCTGTGCTATCTGCCACGAGTCACAATTTAATTCCAGGGGAGGAGCCCTTATTTGTTTGTGGAGGAGATCTGAAAGTGTTACCATTCGATTAGGCGTCAAAAAATGTGTCAAGTCCCATGTCAAATTAATTTATTCATTAAGTTGGAAATAATTTCTGGCAAAAAACGCTAAACGCCGTTTTTCACCGAAAGTTCACGGTTTTAGCCATAAAAACATCATTTTCTACCCTAATATGGGATGTAAAAAAAGTACTCAGTCATAAAGCATGACCAATAGAGCGAATTTTCAAAGAAATGTTGTAGATAGGCAGTAGATAGTATAGAAGGATAGCTATAGGCTATCTATAGGCAATAGATAGCCTATAGATAGGATAGAATAGTTGTACGAGTAGATTAGCCAATTATGATCATTGAGGCCAACCATGTCCTGAATAAAACTGATGGAACAATATTGCAAAGAAAATTTTAGAAAAAGCAGCCGGACTCGAAAATTAGGTCAATTATGGATATTTTAAACTTCAAATCGATTTTCACACTTATTATGAATTTTGAAGATTTGGGAGTGGTCACAATCTACTCAGCACTGGAAAATACTTCGATTGTGATACCCCACATGCCCTTTTGTCAAAAATCCGATTTTTACTTTCCTTAATTAAGAAGGGAAAGTCTTCCAATCACTCTGAAAATCAATTTCTGAAACTCATGCTAGGATGGGTAATTTGTTCAACCTGGACCCATATCTATACGTTTCATGAAAATGTATGTATGTGTGTATGTAACTCGTGTACACGATTGCGACCTTACGGTACAACATAAAAAAATTCCGATTCCGGGGTTGTGTTTCTATACCTAAGAGCTAGCTACTGTAGAAAAATCATCTTAAAATGATCATTTTTAGGGGGTTAAAAAAATCAGAACAGGTGAAAAAAATGTCGTTTTTAGCACTTTTTTGCCATTTCTCCAAAATAACCTCGAGGGATTTTGATGAAATTCACAGGAGTTAATCCTCTTACCCCTCATATCTGAGGAAATACTCTGAGGGCGGTAATTAGCAAAAAACCAAAAATAGGTGAAAAACGCCACTTTTTGGCACCTTTAACACCCCTTGCCGTGGCTGTCGGGGTAAAAATGAGAATCCATATCATGTGGTAAAGCAGGGTCCTCGTACTCACGGTGGCCGCATTCTCTGTCACGATGCGGTCGCCAAGCAGATAGCAGGCGCTTTGTCATCCAGCGGTTGGGCTGTTGAGAGAGAGCGACTATATCACATGCCGAGTCACCGGGGCAAGAAGCCGGATATCGGATTGCCGTCAAGCCCGATTGGTCTGCCATAATCCTGGATGTCCAGGATTTAAGTGGCAGCGTGGGCATGGAACAGACCTGGTGGGCTAAAATAAATAAGTATGACCAAAATATCGTGCGGTAAGCGATTTCCGAGCTAAAAGGAGTGGCGACCAATAATATCAAGGTCATGGCTGTAACGTGTTATGGCACGGGGTGTGGTGCGGGAAAAGCGCCACGGAATTACTTGAGTTGGGCATCTCTGCAGGAGTGTTCCGTGGTATCACCACCCGCGTTCTGAGGGGTTCTTACTTAAACTGGTGGTCATTTTATAGGGGCACTTCCTTTCATCCCATTCTTCCTCCTCATCCTGCGACTTCCCTTATCCCTAGAGCCGGCGTCGGGTAAACCTGGGCGTCCTCCCCACTTCTTTATTTTATTTGTTTATTTTTAAATTTAATTGTGCCCCCTCCGCCTTTAAGGAGAGTTTTGTAAAAAAAAAAAGTGCGTGTGCGTGCGTGCTTGCGTGTGTGTGTGTGTGTGTGTGTGTGTGTGTGTGTGTGTGTGTGTGTGTGTGTGTGTGTGTGTGTGTGTGTGTGTGTGTGTGTGTGTGTGTGTGTGTGTGTGTGTGTGTGTGTGTGTGTGTGTGTGTGTGTGTGTGTGTGTGTGTGTGTGTGTGTGTGTGTGTGTGTGTGTGTGTGTGTGTGTGTGTGTGTGTGTGTGTGTGTGTGTGTGTGTGTGTGTGTGTGTGTGTGTGTGTGTGTGTGTGTGTGTGTGTGTGTGTGTGTGTGTGTGTGTATGTGTATCGGAGAACAGCACCAGTGCCTTGGTCCTTCCTTTACCTAATTAACTCGCAACATTATTTACTTGATGACTAAACGCAACAGCGTATGCTGTGGAACTTTCATTTGAAAATAATGTTCAGTTGGCAGCTTCGAACTGAAACTACGCACAAGAGGGTTACATCCCTTCTACGTTTCCCACATTCCTGAGCCCAGAGGCTAGTATGAGGCGTCTAGCAAGTTCAGTTCGTTTTAAACAGTCTCCGAAGTTACAAGCTACATTTAAAAATGTTTCTATATTTTTTAAACAAAGAGTTATCCCATGGAAAATCCATTTCCTGGTATCATTGGTTATTTAAAGACTATTTTAATCGATATCAGAAGTGGGATTTTTGCAAAAATTATACCCAAACGAATAGTGTTGACGTAAATTTTGATAGCTAGAAGCGTTCAGTGAAAACAAAATCATTATTAGCCATACTAATAAAAAGTGCTACGGTTAATGATATTTTGCCTCATTAATGATTTAGAAGAAGGCTAATTTATAAATCAGCCATTGATATAAGTTAAATTAGAGATAGAGAGATTCTTGTCTCATGATGATTTATAACTAATGATATTATTCTTCGCCATCCATGCTTCGAGATCATTCTTTCGATTAGTCGATATAGCCATCACCTATAATTTGGAACAACTTATCACTCTTAAAAACAAATATGAATACTTATGATGATTCATTATAACCATATAATTTAACATATTATATGTGGATCCCTATGTTCCTAGCCAATAACACATTACATATTAAACTCTATTAAATTACGTAATATATTATTAGACTCTGTTCACTAATCATAGTTGACTTCATTGATCAAGAATTGTCGGTATTTTCCTACTTCTCTTACTCAGGTTACAGTTGCCATTCAGAACTTCCATGTTTTCCCCTTCCATGAGTGACCCCTTACCCCAACATGCCACCCTAAATTCTCTCGGAACCGGGCATATGGCAAGATAATGAAACGACGTTTCATTCTCGTGAAGCTCGCACAATGCGCATTTATTGACCAGCCCTTCTCTCCACCATCTATAACTGAAGACCGCCATATGCAGAACATCCTTAGTGCCATTCATGAAATTGCCCAGCAGACCCAAAAAAACTGTTCATAGCTGAGCAAAAAAATGAATGAAATGTCGTTTGTAGTTTTCCATGTATGTTGTACATTTTATTATTGTTTAACTAGTAAATAAATCAACAACTAAAATTAATCATCTTATTCTTAGCGAATTCCATCCAAAACACTCTAATAAGTGCCCATCCCCTTGCATAATTTATTTTGGTAACCAGGAAGGTCAAATTTTAGCTTATTGAATACATTTCAGCCTGTGTTCTGATTCTTATATCACAAAATGTTGAGGAAAGGGTTGAATATGTATTAGGTAGGTAAATAAAACTTTTGTTGCACCAAGTGTATTTAAAAGAAGTAATTAAAATGTAAAGAAAGCATGAGACGTAAGTTTGAACAAATAAAAACATACAATTGCCCTCCTGTTTTATATAATCTATAATATTAGGTACCTACCTATATAAAAATCTAATGGTGTCTATGTTTGTGTTACTCAATCACATAAAAATTACTGGATCCATTGAGCTGAAATCGTAGATGGACATTCATAGGGTCCCTGGTTAACTCAAAGACTATAATATTACATTCCTCTAGACTTACTCCTTCATAACTCGGCTTTCCCGGTAAGAACGTAAACAACATTGTAATTAAGGAAAAAGCCGACATGCGTCGAACTTACCTATGTCAAATTAGGATGGGGCGGGTTCAGGGGTAAAGAATTTTCGATAACGAATTCGACGATACCAAAACGATTATGGTGGGTTGAGCCGAGCAGTTTTCATTCGTAAGATACCTGTTCAAAAACTGATATTCAAAACGCCTTTTTAGAGAGTTCCTAGTAGATCCGTAAAACACAATACGTCGTGCGGTATCGACAATCCGACGCCGTAACTCTGACGCAATGAGTTACGGTGACGCATCCTTTCGTTCAGATACGTTAACGGATCGCAACCCGGAAAAAACGTAATCGTCTAAAATAACCTCCCTCCATGGACTCAAATAACCTCCTAGGGAAAATTTCCTCCTTCCATGGATTTAGCGTTACAGCTAGATCCGTTAAGGACTTGAGGTGACTTTAAGGTGCGTTCAATGTTTCTCATTACCGCACGCCGTATTGAGACCGACGTCTACTAGGAACTCTCGATTAACTGCAACAATGTTGGTCAGGAATAGTTTTAACGTAACTGAGGTTATAATGAGTTGGTTATATCGAGAGGACATCTAGTTGAAAAAATAATTAGGTACAACTTGAAACTTGATTGCTGAAATTTGAGTTGAAGCCTCTTGGGGACTGCTGGGTAAAAATTACAAGGTAACATGCGAAAATGACCCGCAGATGTGGGTCCATGCAATGCACGGGTAACCGGCTGGTCTAAATAAAATCTTGATTTTTTGGGGATAACCATGGAATCATGAGTTCAACGCCCTTCATTTTCAAGGCAGTCCAGTTTTTGGAAGAAGCACAAACATGGCCAAAATTCCCTGTTTTTTATTTCACCCCCCCACCGTTATCTGACCAGAAGATTATTTTTGTTTTGGGCGATTCAAGATTTGCTGTACAAGTAGTTATGAATACAGGTGCCGATTTCGTTACAGCCCCGAATTCTTTCTGTCTCGTCCTAAAAATAGACGAAGTCTTCACCGCTATCGACGATATGAATCCCAAGGTTGACACACGTCAGTTGTCTGCTACAATACATTTGGGATGTGGGCAAAGTTAACTTAAACCGAATGAAAGGAATCTTATTTTTCACTTGTTTTATTATTAGTTTGTTCCCGTGTAAAAAACATCAATCGGGGGATCATGAAGGAAGCATATCAACGCAGGTAACGTTGTGCTTCAAAATTGGGTTTAGCTCTGTATGCTTGCCAGCAGTGTTTTTTCAATTTTTTTCAATTTTAGCCTTTAGTTTTTTGAGTCCTATTCATGTGCCAACCGTTGTCAGCCTCAACTGCAACCATTTCTTGTTTTGTTATGACATTTAACTCAAAATCCATGACCGTGTCCTATATTTTGACACCATAGAAGATTCTTGAGTCCTAAAGATGATTTTACATAAACCGAAAGCTCGGCGATAAGGACTTTTATTCGTTTTTGACCCTTATCCTGATAATTTGACAACATACATATTGTGGGTCGATAATCTCTTTCTCTACCGTAAGCACTTCTGTTCGGGCTCTTGCTATAATCTGAATTTTGTATCGTTTAAGTTCCTATGTGCTGATCCTCCATTCTGTCTCCTGTCCAGCTTTGCTTTATTCAGGACATGGTTGGCCTTGACGATCAGAATTTAAGTGCCTAATTTAATGTTGTCCACCCCTTTCTTTCGAAAATTCGCTGTATTAGTCATGCTGCATGACTAAGTACTTTTTTGGTTAATGCCCTGAAACCCGATGCCACATGACTTCACACCTCATCCGACCATCCTACCCCCCTTCTGCCTCGCAGAACACCCTTAAACAAGTCCCCTGACTTGTGGTCCTTCCTTCTCAATTTTTTGCGTTCTTTCCCTTTTATTATTTTTATTTTTTTCCTCACTGTTTCGCAGAGTGGAAAAGCGTGAAAACATCGCCGTCGCATTTATCACTGTAACGGATTTACATTTGATTCGTTACGATTGTAAATGTTTCCGCCGGCGCGGAGAAAAAATGTACACCCGCTTTTTCGCGTCTTTTGTTTGCGTACAGCTACGCATTTTTACATTTTCCCTCGAGCGCGTTTGTGAATGATTTTATTCCTGTTGGCTCGCTGTTTGCAAAGGCTCTACTGACCCCCAAACACTGTATTCATGTAGGGCGTTCTACCATCACCACATGGAACACTAAGAAAACGTTATTTATGTCACGTAAAATTGTTTGTTTTACTGACTACCTATCATTACAGGCAGAACTCCAATCACAAGATTACATTTCTGCAAAAAATGTAGTCTCAGGGTGGGTTCATATCCATCCGGAATTGCGGAAATACGGCAATACGGCAATGCGTTCGGCTTTCTGATTGGCTAGCGGTAGTCGGAAGAGTGGGGCGAATCTTGCCGGACAAGCTCTCTTGAGACTGACTGTCCACATCTGAAAAATTAGATATTTTACCGGACTGCCGCAATTACGTCATCCGTCGGAGCTGTTGTGGTTGTGTTATCTTGTTTTATGGCTGTGGTCGTGTGAGAGTCCTTCTTTTTACGATCCTCGAATTTGAATTTTATTTATAGAAAATATATTTCTGTAGAGCTTGTGTATAAGAATAACAATAATAAATTAATAAAACACTCAAATTGAACACGGTTTTATGCAGATGAGGCCGAGTTGGGTTAAAAATACCTAGGTGTAGGTACCGATTTTGCGATCTCACCAACAACCTACCTTCCTGATGATCCTATTCCATTTGTGTTTTGAGACATTTTTTGATTATAGATTAGCAATTTCCTGCTTGTCGAATGAGTAGGTATTTGAGAAGAGATATCACTTTTGCAAAACGAAGAGGAAGTATAGAAATACGCCTACTTGTCCTTACGAAATGGACAAATTAGCTACGTTAAGTATGTAAGTAATTCTTATGGTGCATCAATGCATTTAAATGATTTGAAATGCGACAACCTACACATTTTTTCGGATAGAAATACCTATAATGTTATCTTGGGATAAGTAGTTGATGAAAGGACCAAATAATTATCCAACAGTCTCAATTTATTGTAGTTAATGTACATACAAAAAAATCTCTTGTGTATGCCCTCATGATTTATGAGTTTATTATTCAACGTCGTTTATGGAGCTTTGATGTCCGTGAAATGACCGGTAGGAGAAAATTGGGGAGGAACCAGGTCTTTTTGGGAAATGCAAGGGTAATAGAAGACAGAAACAATGATAACACAACCGGATGGTAGTGAACCCACCTTCAGGGCCAATTTCACCGTTTGCGTTAATCAAGAATTAGCGTTAACGCGGCATTATGTTTGAGCTTAATCAGACGTTAGAGCGATTTTTCTATCACCAACACCCGTCGTTGGTTAACTCGTCCGACAAAACTTGACGATCTGATTACCAAAGCTGATTAACTAATTACCCGACCCTCGAAGAATTAAGAGGTTAACGGATCATTATCATTAAGTTGTCAGTTTACGGAACCTTCAATTTCCACATTTTAATTGCCAAAAATATAATAATATTTAATGATTTTAAACATTCAACTTACACATTAACATTAAAGTTCAACTTGTTTCAAGAACAGCCACAAGCTACTGGGGAAAAAGAATGTTCACTCACATAACCCCTCCCCCATTGACGAGTTTGTAGGTGATGGGATCGTTTTCAATAAGACGCAACATTTCGAATTTCCCGTACGCAAGCTCGTTTCGCATTAATATCAAAGAAGTATGAACGCCAGCAGTACGTTAGTTACAAAAGTAGACAAGAAATCAGAGATCACTAAGCTCTTATGAGCAGCTTTACAACTTGTGTTGTTTGCTCATTTTGAATGTTAATCAAGTGACAACGACCTCGAGTCATTAGGAAAAGAGTAATCATTCTCTAAAGCAAGATGAAAATCGATGTTGCCAAAGTGCTTTGACTCATCCAGCATAGATTAGTAACTTCCTACCTCGGTAAGTACCTAACCAAGTTTGATAACCCGATTTATAGGTTTCCTATTGAGAAGTAGAGATTTGTATGTATTTACTTTTTATCTGATGAGATTTCCATAGTTTTTCTGTCACAACCCTTCCATCAATTAGTATCCTCCTACATATGAATTTCTTGGAATGCAGGTATGGTACCTTCCAGTACCGGAAGATCTACTGTTTAGGCCACCATAAGAGTAGATAGATAAATATATTATGTTTCATTTCATTTCACTTCACAGGTTCCTCATTTAAAAAGATTTTCGAGCGCAGTTACCTAGTAGTTTTAACACAGAATGTGTTTTAGCCATGGACTAACTAGCCGAAAATGGAACGCGGGATGGGAACGAAATGTGTGACGGGAAGCGAGAGGTCGTGGGTTCGAATCCCGGCCAGGCCTGAAAAAATTTTTTTTTTTTTTCTCGTGAGACGAAGGTCGTGGGTTCGAATCCCGGCCAGGCCTGAAATTTTTTTTTTTCTCGTGAGACGAAGGTTGTGGGTTCGAATCCCGGCCAGGCCTGAATTTTTTTTTTTTTTTTTTTTTTTTTTTTTCGTGAGACGAAGGTTGTGGGTTTGAATCCCAGCCAGGCTTGATTTTTTAACAACGCAATTTTCGTAGTTTCATACTATAACTATATAAATTGATGTTATAAATGAATAGTAAACAATGACGCTTGTTTGGTTGTCACTTGGTTGCGCGACAACGCAAACACATTCTGTGTTTCAATAATTTCGTCCGAAGTATGTAAATAGAGGTAACCGGGGGTCCAGGGGCTTGCCCCCTGGCGAGGCGCGGAGCGCCGAGTTTACTCTCTCTCTCTCTCTCTCATTTAAAAGTATACCTATTCAAAATTAATGTAATTCTTTCAAATTTCAGTGTTTCAACTTAGAAAAAATCAACTCCTAATCGCGATAAGAATTAGATAAGAAACCGCTGATGAAGTTGTTTAGGCTATCATTCCAAACCCCGGGGAGCCACTTTTCTGTTCAATATGGACACATGTTCCATGATTGATAGACAAAATGAAACTTTTGTCGTTAGCTTAACCAAATAATCGACCACAGGGGTGATTATTTTGACGTCTGAATTTACGTAGTGAAAGATAATTCCTTAACGCCGCTCTTAATCGCCGGTCTCCCGTTACCGATTGGTTAAGTTGACGGGACATTAGCTCAGATTGGTGAAACAGGCCCTTACACGCTGAATCGAACAAAACCTTAAGAACCTGCTTAGAGTAATTATTATAATTTAGATTAACTTGTGGCATCAGCAATGTTGATGTTTGGATTACAATAGTTTGATTTCCTGACACATCTCATGCGACAGCAGAAAACTTGGGAGACTCTAAGGAAGGAGCGAATGCACGTGGAAGAGAGGAAAGGGGCGGGGGAAATATTGTCTAGAGAACGGAATGGGAAGAGGGAGGGAAGTAGGTGGGGCAATATTGGGGCAAATTGTTCATCGGAAGGAAATGAAATGAAGGGAAGAGCACTGTAGCAGTCAAGAAATGTAAGAAAAAAATCGATTTGAAGAAAAAAATCCATTTTAGTTGGACAAAATTATTTTGTAGAAGTTGAAAGAATTTTGAAAAGTTGTAAAAGAAGATATTTTGCATCGAATGAGACCACCGTCAGATCTCTAATTATTTCCCTCGATTTTCGGCAATTTTTCACAGTTCTCGTGACCTACCACTCACTAGGTACCCATGGAAATCTTCAACAAGTGAGTGGTAGATCACGGGAACTGTGAAAAATTGCCGAAAATCGAAGAAACGAGTTAGATAGCTGGCAGTGGTCAGATGCCAAATTTCTTCCTCTACAACTTCTTTTCAGTTTAAAAAAAATTTAAGTCAGTTCCAAAGGTCAAAAAGTGAGAAAAATGATCAAGAATCTATTTCTTGGGTCGAAGAAGCTATTTTAGCTATAGGGCCATGGGGAAAATTCGGAATCAGCTCACAATTTTCTATAAGAATAGCTAATAAAATAATGTTGTCCACCTAGAATCGGTTTCTGGGCTACTGTGCGCTGAATCGAACAAAACCTTGAGTACCTGCATTTCACAATTAGATACCTATTTATAGATAGATAGATAGATACCTACCTATAAAATAAATTCGGTTTAGTTTGGTTGGTAATTTGGAATTGGGTTTTTTTTTTTTTTTTCTAAGCAAACTTTCGTAGAGCTCAAATTTCCGAAGAATTTAAACACAAATAAGTAAAATATGATAATTTACGAAAATTCTCTCATACAATCATGGTGCATGACAGGAACTTAGTAGTGTAAAAATGGGCATTCTGCCTATCATTAACTGACTGATAAGAGGTCGGCCATCTTGGATATGACGTCACGTGTGACGTCACATCCACGGCCTTCTAAATCAGCTGATGATAGGCAGAATGCCCATTTTTACACTACTGAACTTTTTACAAATTTGGTTGATATGTGAGTGTCATTGCAGATGGTGACTCTCCTCAAGACTGATCTAAAAAATCGGTTCTTTCGCCAAAAAATTGAGCTTTCCATAAAAAAGGATAAGTTCGTTAGAGATCACATTATGAGCACTTGAAATCGGTCAAATTTCAAAAAATGAGTTTAAAAAAAACACAAAAAATGATAAAAACTGTTAAAAATGGCTGAGTTTATATTGTTTAGCAGAATATTAGTCAAAAAGGCTTCACATACTATAAGACAGTTCAAAAATGTATGCACGACATTTTGATGAAAAATTTACCTACTTAAATTTTATTGATGTGTGCAAAAAATCGATAAAAGCTGGAGAATAATACATAGAAATACAGGTATGTAATTTCTGGTATAGGGATTTATGTAAGGTATCATAATTTAAATTAACTTGTCGCATCAGCTACGGTTGATTACAATAGTTGGATTTCCTGACACATCTCATGCGACCGCAGAAAACTTGGGAGTCCCTAAGGAAGGAACGAATGCACGTGGAAGAGAGGAAAGGGCAGGGGAAATATTGTCTAGAGAAACGAATGGGAAGAGGGAGGGAAGTAGATGGGGCAATATTGAAGCAAATTGTTCACCGGAAGGAAATGGGAAATGAAGGGAAGAGCACTGTAGCAGTCAAGAGATGAACAGCAGAATTTGTTAGGATGAGAAAGGGTTGATGGTGGATAGGAAAGTGTAGGGGGCGCGGGGGAGGACTCCCCCTTTTTCCCCCTATCCCGTTATGTATTCAGGAATGATTGAGGAAGGACGGCCATGAGAGGGGGATCGAGGGCTGGAGGCGAATCAGAGGAGGAGGAAGTGTAATGAGGCGAAGCTGGATGTAAAAGAGGGGAAGGCAAGGAAGAGGTCGGGAAGGGGTTTAAAGAGAAGTAAGAGATCATCTGATTGAGAAGGAGCCACAGCCCTTTGGATGTATATATATAAGAAATTTTTGAATAAGAAAGTAACCCTTAAAAAAGACCTGTGAAAAGTTGAAGGTAAAGATTGTGATAAAATGAAAGAGGTTTCAATCTTGAATTAGAGCCGTACAGTCGGAAAAGGGGGTTTCCCTTCTGTTTCTTAATACAAAGGTTTTTTCGAAAGATTTTCCGATTCTATTTCCGGCAACAAAAAAATACGCCAAACGAGGGCATAATGCCGTTATCCTATCAAGTCGGTCGCCGATATCGCATCATTAGTTTCGCTATTCGACTTTTTTCACGTCTTATCCGCCCTCAGTACTTTTTTCTTATCCGCCACCTCTTTTATTATTTTTCCCTGAATACAGAAGATAATTTTAGCATGAATAAGCTATAGCCATGACTAACTACTGAAAAACGTTATAATTTTGGTTTATTATTTTCAATAATGAACCTTTGTAATCGACCAAGAACAAAAATTGTTAACCCCCTGCTTTGCCTTCGTTTAGGCATTCTGTCTATTTAATGTAATTGATTCTATTGGTTTATTTGAATGACATGATGATTACTGTTACTATGTATGATAGATTGCGTGTTGTCAATTTTCAAATAATTAAAAACACTTGAACATAAAAATGGTGACTTTGTAATCATGAATCGACCAAGAACCAAAAATTAAATGAGTGCATAACCCCTGCTTTGCCTTCGTTTAGGCATTCACTAGGGCGGAAAGCATGGTCATCTATTTAATGTAATTGATCCTAATCCAAGACAGGTCCATCAAATAATAATCAACAAAGGAGACTATCCAATCGGTCGGAACTTTAGATTTTGTCATCGATACAGGTGCTACAAGAACCATTATAAACTCTGCAATAGAATGAATTTTCATTAAAAACATAGAGAACGAGTTGCAAGGTTAACCAAGTAAAGTAATAATGATGTCCAAATAACCAACTAGGCATATTAAACATACCATGGCGGTACATCTCCCTTTCTTCAGTCAGCTGTCACCAATGATATCCTATTCCTAAAAAGTGTGGCTCCATATAGGTTTTCATTTCATATCGTCTGGGTGCGCCGGCAACTAGTTTAATGACCACCCTTCCATACTTTTTAGAGTCAGCTATCCACACTTCTTCTCCCTCTCTTCAGGTTTTAAGTGCCTTCACTCTATGTCGATTATTAAAATAACTTCTCTGTTGTTCTTTTCCGTGTTCGTCAACTGTTCAAGACGCCTCCGAAGTCGGCCATTTTGGCTTCAAGTTACTTGCATCCACTGGAAGAGTACCTCTCAGCTTCCGATTCATCTAGGAGATACTCCATGGTCCACCGGAGTTGTTCTGTGAGCCAGGAGTCCGAGGTCAAGATCTCCTTTAGAGACTAACGTTTTCGCTATTTTCACCATTGACTCAGCGAACCCGTTGCTTTGGGGGTACGGGTACCTAGGACTACTAGGAATAATTCGAATCCCCATTATTTATTCGCGTACCGCCTACAAGAGTCTCATCTTTACCTGGCTCATTGGTTTGGGGCCAGCGAATGCTGATGATTCCCAATAGCGTGTACTTCCATTAAACCTCATTTGTATGAGCTGTGTTGACTTTAGTTTACGTCTCTTTGTTATCACTACACTATCCTTCCCGAAGATGTTATTGTTATAGGTTTACGATACTGCCTGTTATACATTCTTGAAACGTTGTCTATCTAGGTAAGAATCTATCTCGGTTCTTTCAAAGAAAACGGGACATTTGCCGCCCATTCTGAGAAAACGGAACATTTTTAACCCTATCAGAAAAAAACGGGACATTTGCCGCCCTTCCTGGGAAAACCGGACATTTGTCGCCCGTTCTGAAAAAAAGGACGTTTACCACCCTTGATGAGGAGACGGGTCATTTGCCGACCATTCTGAGAAAAAACGACATTTGTCGCCCATTCTAAAAACCGGAACATTGAGCGACCTTTCCGAGAAAACGGAACATTTGCCGCCCTTTCCGAGAAAACGGGACACGAAAATGGGACGTTTGCCAACCTTTCCGAGAAAACGGGACGTTTGCCGACCTTACTGAAAAACAGGACATTTGCAACCCTCTCGGAGAAAACGGAACATTTGCCGCCCTTTCTGAAAAAAAAGGACATTTGCCGCTTTTTTTTAGGATACGGGACTTTACCACCCTTTTCGAGGATACGGGACATTAGCCGTCCTTTCTGATGGAACGGGACATTTGCCGCCCTTTTGGAGAAACGGGACATTTTAAGCCCTTTCTGAAACAACGGGAGGTTGGCCGCCTTTGCTGAGAAACCGGGAAATTTGCCACCCTTTCTGAGAAAACAGGACATTTGCTGTTTTTCTGAGAAAACGGAACATTAGCAACCCTATCTGAAAAAACGGGACATTTGTCGCCTTTCCTGGGAAAACGGAACATTTGCCGCCCTTTCTGAGAAAACCGCACATTTTTCGCCCGGTCTAAAAAACGGGACATTTGCCACCCTTTCCGAATAAACAGGACATTTGTCTTCCTTTCTGAAAAACGGGAAATTTGCTGACCTTTCTGAGAAAACGGGATGTTTGCCACCCTTGCTGCGAAAACGGGACAATTGCCGCCCTTTCTGAGATAACGGGACATTTGCCGCCCTTCCTGAGAAAACGGGACTTTGCCGCCCTTTCTGGGAAAACAGGACGTTTTTTGCCCTTTCTGTGAAAATGGGACTTTTGCTGCCCTTTCTGAGAAAACGGGACATTTGTCTTCCTTTCTAAAAAACCGGTACCTTGCTGACCTTTCTAAGAAAACAGGATGTTTCCTGCCCTAAAATGGGCGTTGAATGTCCCGTTTCCTCAGAAAGGCGGCAAATGTCCCGTTCCCCCAAACAGGGCGGTAAATGTCCTGTTTTCTCAGTAAGAGCGGCAAAAATCCCGTTTTCTCAGAAAGGGCAGCAAATATCCCGTTTTCTGGGCAAGGGAGGTAAATGTTCTGTTCCCTCAGAATGGGCAGGAAATGTCCCGTTTTCTCAGAAAAGGCGGCAAATGTCCCGTTTTCTCAGAAAAAATCCGCGAATATCCCGTTTTCTTAGGAAGGGCAGCAAATGTCCGGTTTTCTGATAAAGGGTGGCAAATGTCCCGTTTTCTCAGAAAGGGCCGCAAATGTCTCGTTTTCTCAGAATGGGCGACAAATGTCTCGTTTTCTCAGAAAGGGCAGCAAATGTCCCTTTTTCTCAGAAAGAGTGTCAAATGTCCCGTTTTCTCAGAAAGGGCGCAAAGTCCCGGTTTTTTGGAATGTGCGGCTACTGTCTTGTTTTCTCAGAATGGAAGGCAAATTTCCGATTTTACTGAGAAAACGGGACATTTACCTGAGAAAACTGGACATTTGCCGCCCTTTCTGAGAATAGGAGACATTTGTCGCCCTTTCTGAGGAAACAGGAAATTTGCCACCCTTTCTGATAAAACGGGACATTTGTCGTCATTTCTGAAAAAATGGGACATTTTCTGACCTTTCTAAGAAAACGGGATGTTTGCTGCCCTAAAAAGGGCGTAGAATGTCCCGTTTTCAAAGAAAGGGCGGCAAATGTCCCGTTTTCTCAGAAGGGGCGGCAAATGTCCCATTTTCTCAGAAAGGGCGGCAAATGTCCCGTTTTCTCAGAAGGGGCGGCAAATGTCCCATTTTCTCAGTAAGCGTGGCAAATGTCCGGTTTTGTCAGTAAGGGCGACAAATGTCCTGTTCCCCCAAAATAGGCGGTAAATGTCCCGTTTTTTCAGAAAGGGCCCCAAGTATCCCGTTTTTACGGAAAGGGATGAAAACGTCCCGTTTCATCAGAAAGAGTGGAAAATGTCCTTTTTTCAAAATGAGCGGCAACTATCCCGTTTTCTCTGAAAGGAGGGTAATAGTCCCGTTTTTTAGAATGGGCGGCAAATGTCCCGTTTCCTCAAAAAAAAGGGCCGCAAATGTCTCGTTTTCGCAGAATGAGTGGCAAACGTCCCGTTTTCTCAGAAAGGGCGTCAAATATCCCTTTTTTCATGAAGTGAAGCAAATGTCCCATTTACTGATAAAGGGTGGCAAATGTCCCGTTTTCTCAGAAAGGGCTGCAATTGTCTTGTTTTCTCTGAAAGGGAGACAAATGTCCCGTTTCCTCAGAAAGAGTGGCAAATGTCCAATTTTTTTTTCGGAAAGGGCGCCTTATGTCCCGTTTTTTGGAATGTGCGGCTAATGTCCGGTTTTCTCAGCAACTGCGGCAATTGTCCCGTTTTTTTAGAATGGGCGGCAAATGTCCGGTTTTCTCAGAATGGGCGGCAAATGTCCTTTTTTTTTTTTTTTTTTTTTTTTTTGTCCCGTTTTTTTTTTTGTTTTTAATGGTCGGCAAATGTCTCGTTAATGTCCGGTTTTCTCAGCAACTGCGGCAATTGTCCCGTTTTTTTAGAATGGGCGGCAAATGTCCGGTTTTCTCAGAATGGGCGGCAAACGTCCGCCCTTACTGAGAAAACGGGAAATTTACACCCTCTCTAAGAAAACGGAAGAAAACGGGACATTTGCCGCCCTTTCTGAGAAAAGGAGACATTTACCGCCCTTTCTCAGAAAACTGGACATTTGTAGGTCTTTCTGAGAAAACGGGACATTCATGGCCCTTTCTGAGGAAACGACATATCCGGCCCTTTCTCAGAAAGCGGACATTTGCTGCCCTCTCTGAGAAAACGGGACATATCCGGCCCTTCCTCAGAAACCGGACATTTGTTGCCCTTCCCGAGAAAACGGGACATTTGCCGCCCTTTCTGATAGAACGCGACATTTACCGCCCTTTTTGGTACTCGTAAAAATTGTAAGATTCTGCAATTCTCAAAAGAAAGGGGAAGTACGTAATGCATGCATTAGTTGTAGAATACGGAAATATAAACTTGAAACTCACTCGGGAAAACACTTTTAATCAAGAAATCAAAAACAAACAGATTACTTTAATATACACTTCAAAAATATAACTTGTTCAAAAACAGAAGCCTGAAGTACACCGTTCACAGTCAAGAGTCAACCATCAACAGAACTCAAAAAAAGAAACTCTTCATTTGGCGCCCAAACAGCATTGAAGTCAGTCCCCAATCGATGACAACAAACTCGCCCGTCCTTTCCATTTCTCAACATTACTTATGTCGTTTTTATGACGTCCCTCAGAAGCTAGGTCATACAGGCAAGGCTTCTTATTCAAGATGGATGACGTATTGGAATTGATCCAGTGGGGTTGGGGACAACCCTAGCATGAGAATAAAAATTAACCACATGCAAATCCGTTTCAGACCATTCTAAGACCGAATCCATGAAATATATATGTGAACCATTCTCCGATGAACTCCTTTGCTTCACCCATTCAACCATGGCTTACCCATAACTGATACTTTTGATATACGATTTCGGAACCTAAAAAAAATCCACTGGCACCATGTCATCTTGAGCAGCTTCCTTAGCAAGCAAGTCTGCCGCTTCATTGCCATCCACGCCACAGTGGGCTTGTACCCATCGTAGTGATGTGTGTGTGTTTGTGTGTGTGTGCGTGCGTGTGTGTGTGTGTAAATCGTTATATTTATATTTTTTCGCATATTTTTAGTTTAAAAAAGTTTATCAACAATGAACTAGAACATTAAATAAATTGAATCAAAAAAACTATGCTGAATGTACTCAAAAATATACTCCGATTCCATTAACATTTACAAAAAAAATCGACTAAAACTCCCCAAAATAACTAAAATTTCAAAATCTTTTATAAATTGCTAAACATTCTTTAGAACAAATTGTTTGCCATAAAAATGGTTGTTACCTAATTCTTTGCACCCAAAGTGCTCAAATTTCAAAGCTCTGTAAAATTACATAACACGATAATTTACAAAAATTCGCTCTTACGATCATGCTGCATGACTGAAACTTTTCAACTTAACTCAGTTTCCTCTTCCCATGACCGGTTTTCTGTAACGGAAAAAACCCCCGTCGCAAAACAGTTGCGAGCCGTAGTTGGTTTTATTGGGCAGAAGTTGGAATGAGGATCGATCACCGGTCGCCCGTCACAAAAGTTTTGCAGCGGGCTGAAACTTGGGAAGCGGCGCTGCCAACTCGAGAGATCCCATTCGCAAGAAGGAATAAAACGTCAGGCAATTAAGAGTCCCAGATATCCTGTACCCACTCGAGCCTATCATCAACGATTCCCTCTCAGAAAGCAGCACTTTTTATGCACCAAATTGAAAAAATATTACTTGATATTAAAAAGGACAAAAAAATGGTCACGCCGCATGACTGGTTTATTTTTCTATTGTTCATGAGATCGTTTAGGTCCTTCGTAACTTGGGAAAGAACCTCATTCGCATTCAGAATTCCGCGGAAATTGAATTTCATCTCAGAAGGAGAAAAGAAAAAGGTTTTCTTCTCTATTCTTGTTTTATGTGAACCTAACGAAAGAATAAGATAATTGGTTATTACGGAGGATATAAACAAAAGGCCAGATGGCATAAGCGCTAAACCACTGAAGGACGGTGTAAGAAAGTGCTAATTTCTGGGAAACATGGGTCGTACAAAAGCGCAAAAAATAAGGTGCGAAAGCGCAAAAATATGTCCGGCACTAACGGCACTATCGGCACGGACGGTTTGGCGTCAAGTAAAGTAGCTGGAAATACGATTTCAAGTGTTGCCCTTTCGAAAATTTCGACTCAAAACCGAGAGACGCATTATAATCATTACTATGTAGTAATTAGTCGTAGTTATATGTCTAAAATGGGTAGAATAAAACGATTTTTAATAATAGGAGGGCAGGCCTTAAAATCATTTCCAAGAGGCCTGCCCTCCTATTATTAAAAATCGTTTTATTCTACCCATTTTAGACATATAACTACGACTAATTGCTACATAGTAATGATTACAAATACTACAAGCCCGTTACTCCCCATGAGACGGATACCAAGTAAACATATAGACATAAACGAATTACTGCCTACTACAAAATGTTATCTTAAACTCCCTGATGAGGCCCATTAGGGCGAAAGCGCTAGGAGTGATTCAATAAATGATGAGAAAAGCAGCCTAAACTATTCTCTCATCCCCTCACAACCACGCTAACCATACAAATGGAAAGGCTACCAACCATAATGATTGAAAAAAATACATTGGTATATATATATACATATATATATATATATATATATATATATATATATAGCATTTCCGAATTGAGTTGAACTTTTTCCATTTAGGTTTAGTTCTTTTCCATTTAGGTTTAAACCTTTTCCAATTAGGTTTAGACCTTTTCCATTTAGATTTAAACCTTTTCCATTTGGATTTAGACCTTTTTCATTTAGATTTAAACCTTTTCCATTTAGATTTAAACCTTTTCCATTTAGATATAAACCTTTTCCATTTGGATTTAAACTCCATCAAAACGTCAGTAGTTAGCCCCATCATAGTAAGTAAGTGCCTACCCACTAAAATTTCATTAGGATAGAAGTAAAATAAAGGAAACGGATAGCTATAACTTAATTTATAACTTCCGTTCATGAGAAATTCTTGTGTTCAAAAAACATTTATGTCATGGTATACATATGACATGGACATAAATCTTAGCTCTGAGAGTAATTCTAAATTTTTGTCCAACAGCAAAAAATGTCACGCTTATTTTCACCTACAACTAAATTGTTGTCATGCCTTGTCTTGCCATTAATGACCCTTCCAGTTGAGTCGCGGCATAAATTCTTAAAAAAAAACTAAATTTTTGCTAGAGAGAATATAACTTTCTGATTTTCCGTCCCACAAAGAAAAATCGTTCGTTGGTAAGCCGCAAGTTATTTACAAGACTCCACATTTCAATGGGCCCAATTTCCCTCACCTTAACCCTCCTGAGAAGTCGTAGCTTATTTACCTATACAAACTAGTTGTTGGGGCTCTCACTGGATGAATCCACTACTCTGCTGGGTTGGCTCCTCGTTCAATCTCTGTTGATTTTTCTTACATGTAGTTTACTACTGGGTGATGTAGTAAACAGAGGAGCCAAAGACATACCCTCTCTTACTCTTACTCTTTGGACAGTTTAACAACCACTCGATAATTATTTTTGTCATTCAAATAACTCACCTAAGAAATAATGTAGTATGATAAAGCACGCTATTGAAGTTTGATTGTTTAGGAGTTACAATATACCTAAAAACACTGTAAATTATTGCACAAAGTTTTCATTTTAAAAAATCCCGGAAATTGGTTTTGTTAAATTCCCTGACATTTCCCTGACTTTTCCAGTTGGGGGCCACCCTGATCTTGGAACGTAAACCAACCAATTTTTAGGGGGGGTTAAGATAAAAATGTTCTTGGTCGGTTAAAAAGGTTAATTATTGAAAATAATGAACCAAAATAAATAAAAATGTGAAAATCTGGTAGCGTCTGTAACAACTACCTACGTAACACTATTCCAGAGATATTAGTTTATGTAAGTCTAACCAATTCGTACGGTAAGTCAGTATTCGTACCACTGCACTAAAAGTTTGTATTTGCATACGGGTATCATGTACCTCCCATCATCTTCACCCCCCTGACAAAACCGACTATAACAGACATTAGCAACAACACTAACTAAATTAACCCCTCTCGCACTGAGACACACAAAAGAAATACACCTGAGAGACACCTGCACGATCCTGACAGCGGAAACTTCTCATGTGGACTCGGGAAGATTTCGTGTTATGTGAACAGACCAAGGGGTTTCTTATCTCGCATGACATTAGCCGCCTCCGCCGCATTACACCGAACTTTCTTGTTCAACCCCCCTCCTCCCCTCCCCATACACGATGCTAAACTTGCTTTTAAGCTGAAAGTGGAGGGGAAATTTCAGGTCCACAATTGTTCCTTCTCAAACCAAAAACCCACTTCCAGCCCGAGCAAGTTCCACAGTCTACGACCGGAGGCAGGGCGAGATTTTAATTGCTGTTGAATGAAGCAAATCTACAACGGAAAGGGGGTCACACAATGGGACCATGGCCTGCTCTAGCTGGAAGACCGTTGAATATTAATACACACCGTTTATTACGCTTGACTTGAATAAACCACCAGATTACTATTCATCCCCAATCATTTCCCTCCAGCCCTGATGATTTTTCCTCTCCGGTGATGAAGAGGACAAATGGGAGTAATGCGAGTAAACTCCAATCGTATTGAGGATCAACAATCAATTCAATCACCAATTAGGGGGTCTGTCATGAAGAGAACAACTGCTCCAGGTTTGTGAAATAAATTGAATCACAAAAGTCATGCAGCACGAATCGTATGAACGAATTTTCGTGAAATATTGTATTATACAAGGTGGTGCAGAGGAAACGCATGTTTTCATGTTTTTTAATATTGAATTACCGGGAGACAATGGGTTGAAAATAATAAAAACAAGTATGAAATGATAGGTTTTTTAATGCAGTTTTTGAAATTACATACCATATTTAGGTTCGGAAAATAATGTCTTTGAGATGACGTCCTTCTTGATGGATACAAATTTGGATCCTCTTCTGAAAATTACGGACGGCTCTCTCCAACATTTCATTCGGCACGGCTTCAATTTCCTGACGAATGGAATTCTTAAGGTCATCGAGTGTGCGAGGCTTGATGATGTACACTTTTGATTTCAAATATCCCCACAAAAAGAAGTCACCTATCGACTGGTCGGGTGAGCGAGGGGGCCAGTGAACATCACCAAATCTCACGGCTACGTGAATGTTCAAAACTGTCGGTATTGGGCATTGGAGAACCCACAAGAATTTTTTTTTTTAAGAGGAAGGAATTGCAGTTACTGTTACATCAGCTCGCTACGTTGAAATGTTAAACAACTTCCTTCGTCCACAACTTGAAAGGCGTCAAGTGAACATGAGAGACATTTGGTTTCAGCAGGATGGTGCCACAGCTCACACGGCGAGAGCATCCATGGAAGTAGTTCAACAAATGTTCCCAGGACATGTGATTTCGAGATTTGGTACAATGTATTATGTTACATTGTTTTGAAATTTGAGCACTTCGAGTGCAATGGAATTGTTAACTACCTCTTTTATGGCAAAAAAACTCATCCTAAATTACCTATATTCTACAATACAAATTGGACTTTGTATTTGGGATTTGGATTTATTTTCGTTGTTCATTGTTTTACTATTTTCAATGAATTTCCGAGTTCTGGGAGTGTGTGATTCTCAGTAGAAGGACAATTTTTAGCTTCCAGTTTTTAGGAAAATGCGAGGGCTCAAAACTTATTTTTTCAAGTATATAGTCGTTCTTCAGATGAAAACCATTAGTGATTAATAGTTTTTAGAGGTCAGTACTCATTATCAAGCCTAAATTGTGAAATTTAAATTTGATACACCCAGGGTACTGACAGTGCTGCCATGGAACTGACTCAGCAAGGTTCGAATCTACAAAAATCGATTAGAAAGTAATTTATATTCGAAAGCTTTTTACGTGGGAACACATCAGTTAATCATTACTGTGTTCATCAGTCTCTTACGTTGTATTGAGCAGGTATTACAGCTTCGTCACGGATCATTCCTCCTTCGTTCTCTCGTTTGGGACACCTCAAAAACAATTACGAGGTTCGCAGGATCATTGGATAGCTGATAGGGCCTTTGAGGCTAATTTCTATCCTTTTCAACCTGCCGTTTTACTGAGTTTTTTGTTTTGTTGTTTTGACATTTTTTGAAAAATTGTCAACGTTCACCTACTATAAACCGTAAAATTGTGAGGTCCTGAGCTGTAAAGGTGTGAACCCTTTTGGGAGGCACAATGCGCCAAGTTTTGATCATTTACTAGATATATATGGGGCTTAATAATAATTATAGACCAATGACCTGCGTAGAAGGGCTATCTAATACGGAAATAATAAACCTTTGTGTAATAATTTATAGCGATTTAGCTCTGCAGCCTTCAATGTCTTTTCAGGCGCCATTTTCTATTCCTGTAATACACGATTGATTCACTCCTATCAGAAAATAAAGGAACATCATCTTTTTTTCCCCAAACAATCCAAAGAAGTATTTGTGATGATCTATCAAAGCAAATGAAAAGATAAAGATCGTAAGGTGCAGTTTTGAAAAACGGTTTTGGCTGCTTCACAAAAAATGTTCAGAACCGTGGAATTATGTTCTGCCCCATGCATGAATGATTCATCCATAGAACTGAACGGCATTGGACCATGGAACTGAATTAATGTAAACCCCATTAGTGTTTCTTAAGCCAACTAGATAAAGTATATCGTCCTTGCTATCAGCATGAAAACTGCTATAAGAAACAGAAAAATAAGATTTTTAATGTAAACCAGAATCTCAGAAAATTTAAGGCATGATACTGACCTGAATATAAATACTCCCTAACGAACTGCAACTGATCACCGTTGGGCGAGAAATGGGGGTAAAGCTGATTCGCCTTTGGTGCCTTTACCTAACGGCACCAAAAAAGTCTGTATTTCCCGAGAAGACAGACTGTGGGTTATCAAGTCGACAGACCCATGGTACTGAGTGTTTTTCTGGTTTTAAAGTTTATAACGTTCTATAGTAACACTATAATTTTATTAGAAACTTTGTAAACAATCGATGGAAGTATCCTGAAACTGGATCCAAAGGATTTTTTTCCACGTTTCATGTTTTTTGGCCTAGTTTTGAAAGTTGAGTATTAATCGGAACTGGATTCACCCACGGGACTGAAATATTTCATGTTCAACATGAAAAAATTGACATTTCATACGTGTTTACAAGGGAATATGATGTGCGTGCTTAAAGCCTAAATGATGTAGGGTGACCAAGGAAAAACAGATTCATTCCAGCACTCAAATCATAGTGGTATCGTACCAGTTTCATGAAATTTGCCCTTCTACTGAGAATCACCTGAAATCCTGACATTTTCTTTGTGATCTCGCCACACGGCTGTCCCCTCAGTTTCGTTCGGGACATGGTTGAGCTCAATGATCAGAATTTAAGTGCCTAATTTAATGCTATCCACAACTTTTCTTTGAAAATTCGCTCTATTAGCCATGCTGCATTACTGAGCCTTTGCGTTCCATACCATGCTGATCAATTTTGATTCCGTGTCGGTCTGTCTGTTTGATGTCTATTTGTCTGTCTGTGTGTGGTAGTCCTTGTCACCCACTATACCAAGTTTCAGCCCGTTTCCGACAGGGTTGCCAGTTGTCCGGTTTCGGCCCGGACAGTCTGGTTTTTTAACAAGCTGTCCGGGCGAAAATCACTCTGAAAACCGAATGTCCGGTTTTCCTAGGAAGAGCGGCACATTTCCAATTGTGGGTCCTATCCACGAACTCAGCCGTGACTTCTCAAGGACCTACCTACTTGTTTCAAGTTAACTTTTGGGAATCGACCATAGAAAGCTATCTAAACGTCCATTATCATAAACATTTGTACCTACTCTTGTCACATCATTTCTTACGAAGGAATTTTCTCGATCTCCCGTTAGCCATTGCTTGTGCATTCGCTCATCCAGTTTTAGACGGAGGTGAATAATCTTGAATCTAGACTTCATATCGTGATTTTTGTAGCTAAAATTTCAAGTTATCGGCTATTTATTGATTCGAACGATTTCTGCCATTCTAGTAGGTATGTACCCTACATAAATTATTTATTGATGGTATTAGTGATGCATATTGTATTAGTGATGGTACTTAAGAGCTTTTATAAAATTATATTTATGTAGGGTACATACCTACTAGAATGGCAGAAATCGTTCGAATCAATAAATAGCCGATAACTTGAAATTTTAGCTTAAAAAATCACGATATAAGTCTAGATTCGAGATTATTCACCTCCGTCTAAAACTGAAAGAGAGAATGCACAAGCAATGGCTAACGGAAGAGATCGAGAAAATTCCTTCGTAAGAAATGATGTGACAAGAGTAGGTACAAATGTTTATGATAATGGACGTTTAGATAGCTATCTATGGTCGATTCCCAAAAGTTAACTTGAAACAAGTAGGTAGGTCCTTGAGAAGTCACGGCTGAGTTCGTGGATAGGACCCACAATTGGAAATGTGCCGCTCTTCCTAGGAAAACCGGACATTGGGTTTTCAGAGTGATTTTCGCCCGGACACCTTGTTAAAAAACCGCTGTTCGTGCCGAAACCGTACACCTGGCAACCCTGTCGGAAACGGGCTGAAACTTGGTATAGTGGGTGACAAGGACTACCACACACAGACAGACAAATAGACATCAAACAGACAGACCGACACGGAATCAAAATTGATCAGCATGGTATGGAACGCAAAGGCTCAGTAATGCAGCATGACTAATAGAGCGAACTTTCAAAGAAAAGTTGTGAATAACATTAAAATAGGCGGTTAAATTCTGATCATTGAGCTCAACCATGACAGCCGTGTGGCGAGATCACAAAGAAATTTTCAGGATTTCAGGTGATTCTCAGTAGAAGGGCAAATTTCATGAAACTGGTACGATACCACTATGATTTGAGTGCTGGAATGAATCTGTTTTTCCTTGGTCACCCTACATCATCTAGACTTTAAGCACACTCATCCTATTCCCTTGAAAACACGTGTGAAATGTAATTTTTTCAATGTTGAACATGAAATATTTCAGTCCCGTGGGTGAATCCAGTTCCGATTAATACTCAACTTTCAAAACTAGGCCAAAAAACATGAAACGTGGAAAAAAATCCTTTGAATCCAGTTTTAGGATACTTCCATCGATTGTTTACACAGTTACCAAGTTTCTAATAAAATTATAGTGTTACTATAGAACGTTATAAACTTTAAAACCAGAAAAACACTCAGTAGGTACCATGGGTCTGTCGACTTGATAATCCACAGTCTATCTTTCCGGGAAATACAGACTTTTTTGGCGCCGTTTGGTAAAGACACCAATGGCCATGAACGGGGGTGGGGTTCCATGAATCATTCACGCATGGGGCAGAACATAATTCCACGGTTCTCAACATTTTAGCGAATTTTTGAAGAAAATTAAGCTATTGCTCTCGCCTCAAAATTTGTAAAATGTGAATTTTTGAAAAACTTTTTATGCAGAAATCCGTTTCAGGCTATTCTGAATCATATTCTGAAGTTTAACGCATTTTTTTATGTATGTATGTATATATGTATATATGTATATATGTATATATGTATATATGTATGTGTCATTCCAGACGATAACTGTCCGTAAAATTGTGCTAGAAACTTCAAACAAATTTTAAAATGTTAAGGCACAAAACGAAAGTTCAAGTTCGTTGGCCAGTATGATCGGATTACATCTTCGGGTTGAAATTTTCAAAAATGTAGTCAAAAATTTCAAAATAGCCTGTTTTTTGCGATTTGTTGTGCGAACTAATTTTTTCAGCATACTAACATGTGGTATATTCGGAATCAGCGTAAAATTTCCTATACGAATATGTATCAAGTTTTCAATAATTTCAAAGTTGAAAAATCAGTCAAAAATCGAAATAATGCCGTTCGCTAGTTGTAAAAATCGGTAATATTCTTCAAAAATTCGCTCATGGGGTCATGCTGCATGACTGGACTTTTTTGTGAAGCAGCCAAAACCGTTTTTCAAAACTGCACCTTATGATCTTTATCTTTTCATTTGCTCTGGCAAATCATCACAAATACTTCTTTGGATCGTTTTAAAAAAAAGACGTTATTTTATTTTCTGATTGGAATGAATCAATCGTGTATTACAGGAATACAAAATGGCGCCTGCAAAGACACTGTCATTGAGAAAAGCAAAAAAGTAAAATACTACTTAGACAAAGGTACTTACTTCCTTACTTTTAGATAAAATCGCACTTCTTGGTTCATCAGCTCTAATCCAAGAATGGAATAAGATATCGCAATACTGGTTTCACCATCGTGCTCAGCCCTAGAAAGTTATAGGGGACCGTCTGGAAGCTATCCCGCATAGTCCCTGACAATTTCATCAAAATCGTTCCATTAGATTTGGAGTTTGCCTGTGTCAATCGATATTAGTTTCGCTCATGCGGAATGGTTATTACTTTACCAATCGCGATATAATTTATAGGAAATATTTCTAGAACATATACCCAATTACCTACCGAGTTTGAACGAAATCGGACCCACAGGTGATAAGAAATCGACGTTATGAGAATTTCACGTTTGCGCATGCGCACAGGCTGATGATTCGACGGCTTTGAAAATTATAGGGTATCGTCTAGGAGCTAACCCGCACCAGGGTTGCCAGGTGGTATGAGAAAAAAAAACCGGACGCTATAAGTCGAGAAAGCAGATTCAAAAAACTGTTTAAAAAATATACAGCTATAAGCTCGATGTATGCAGTACAATAATTGATATGCATATGATTGATAGTTGGTATGAACTATCTATCTTATTTTTCTAAAATATATTAATAAAAACTAAATATATTTTCGTAAAATGAAGTCATTTTTGTTCTATGTGATGTTTTAAACCCCCCCCCCCCCCCCCCCCCCAATTCGTCTTCAACACGCCTGCCCGATGTTTCTAGGATTTACTTCTTACATAGATTATGTTACGTTATATGTTATGTATTTTTGAGATGCGAGCTTTCGGGCATCCAGACGACCAAACTATAAACATCATACTGACCTACATGTCCAACTAATCTGTATTTTTACTAAGGGATTGACTACTTGATGTTATGTAATTTTGAGATGCGAGCTTGCGAGCATCCAGACCACCAACTTATACACAGCATTCTGATCTATTTGTGCGAATTCATGTGCATTCTACTTGTGCGAATTCATGTGGAGGCAATCAAACCACAACCACGCCAACTTGTTTCAACAAATCCTCACCGACGTCGGCAACTTCTGAAAACACGGTTATTCTTTTTTTTTTTTTTTTTTTTTTTAATATTATAATTTTCCCACAGCTTAAAATTGTCACCAATTCTACTTAAACATGTAATCTAAGTAAGAAGGAATGTATAGAAACATCGGGCGAGCTTGTTGAAGACAAATTTACTTGGTGGGTATAACTCGTATAACGGTATAACGACTGGTGGTGGTGGGGGGGGATAACGGAAAAGTACCCCCCTTCATATTCATCCCTATCATGATAATGGAAGTACACTTATCGCACTCGTTAAGAAGACTGAAGAATAACTGGCAACTTAATAATTATGTACTATCCACCATTTGGGAACCACCAAGGGCTTACTAATGTAACGATTTCAACATTATCGGCAAATAATATGTTAGGAGAACATACAGAAGTTGACATTTATGCTCGTTTCTGAGTTTGTACCTAATTAAATGATAAACAGCTGGAAATGATTAATTTTTGGTTTTATTGGTTCAGTGAGACTCAAAGTCAGGAAAAATGGTGTGAGTGAAAATACTGCGATAAATCAAGTAAAGTAAACAATTAGTGCATAAACAATTTTGCGATTGGTAAAGTAATAACGTTCCGCATGAGCGAAACTAATATCGATTGACACAGGCAAACTCCAAGTCTAATGGGACAATTTTTATGAAATTTTCAGGGACTATGCGGGATAGCTTCAACACGGTCCCCTATAACTTTCTAGATGGTGAAACCAGTATAGCGATATCTTATTCCATTCTTGGATTAGAGCTGATGAACCAAGAAGTGCGATTTTATCTAAAAGTAAGGAAGTAAGTACCTTTGTCTAAGTAGTATTTTACTTTTTTGCTTTTCTCAATGACAGTGCGACCACTGATTCATGGAGTTTAATACGTAATTATATACCAATGATTTGTGTAGTAGGCTATATAGTACAGAAATTTTAAACCTTTATCTAATTATTTTCAGTTTTTCCTGTCGGATGAAAAACTTGGAATGACCCCTAATGCTAAGATATATTCATGCCAAAAAAAAAAACTCGGCAGGCCGCTCGTACTTTCTCTCTTATGAGAAAAGAGCTATGAGCATTGAAAATGTCTCAGTAATTTCAATGTTTTTTATTGTTTTGAATAAAATGACAATTAGAAAACATAAAATGATTATTGACACACAATTACTGAATTTGCTGAACGCCAGTCTCGACGACGCCCAATTCTTCCACGAATATGAATTCACAGTCCTTTTTTTAATAACTGGTATTGTGAAGTAACCATTGACATCATATTGACAAAACACGTATTGACGTCAATATGGTGATAACATTTTCTTAACTGATTTATCAAATATAAAATAGAACATTAGAAAATTTATGTGCGAAATTATTTTGAAAAATGTACCTACCTTCTTGAATTTCATTGAAATTTGCTATGCAAATCGATAAAAACTTCAAACAAGCAAAAAATCCAAATGCTCTTTTTGAATAGCAGATTACCATTTAGAATACGTTTTTGCCATAACAATAATGGCTAGGTAGCTAACATGTTCTTTGCACTCAAAAAGCTCAAATTTCAAAACAATTTAACATAATATAAATATGATAACATACGAAAATTCGCTCATACGATCATGCTGCATGACTGAAACTTGTGGTATGTACCCTAGTTGTGTAAATGCTGAAATAAATATTGGATGCTCCACTTTCTGAGTACAAGATGCCAATTACATCGAATTCGTCACAAGTGCATAAATATCAGTATATATCAAGTCTAGCGAGGTGAAGACGGAAATCTACCTTCTGTATCCAAAACCCAATTCTTCAACAGCCAATAACGAGACCAGTCGATGTATCTGCTGTCCAATAAGTGGACGATTCATCACAGATAGTGATAGACTTGTCCCCTTATGCTCACGGAGTACGTATATATATATATAGGTATACCTATATCCGTTCGCGAAAAATTGCCGATAATTCTTCACTGGGATATATGGGATAAAGCGGGTTCCTTGGATACAGATGATACTCTTTCAGCCTTATTTTCAATCGCAACGCCTTCTGTGTGGTGTGGGGTACCTATACGTACCCAGACGAGGTTACCTACTATATGATTGATGAAGTGTGGGACCGGGTAGTGGTAAGGGGTCGGTAATGGGTTAAGGGAGGCGGTAAGGGGGTATCCTTTAATACTGGAGGCGGTTCTTGATTAATAGCGGAGGTGCGAAGCATCGCCCAGACCTATCAATTACAATCCCTTCAGCTTTAGCCCCCCTCCCTTCACCGTACCCTCGTCGCCCCTTTTAGCTGACATTATTACAATTAGTGACAGGTGAAGGCAATGCAGTATATCATCCCCTTAATCAAGGTCGTTGGTATGCTTCATTCAACCGTTATATGATTGAACAAATAAGCAGAGAATACATCCTGCAGTTGTCGCGTGCATAATGAAGTATTCGATCAATACAAGACTAACATAACAAAGTAATAGGAAACTAACTGCTACATTACAACGGTACACAACTGAAGACATCACAGGACATATTGGTAAGTAATGCATGCATTACAGGGGCGACCCTGTGAATGGTTTTGATATAATATGGTGAAAGTTAAAATAAGAAAAAAAACAAAAATATCATGACTTCTCGGAATCCCCCCCCATTTACTGCCTCCACCAACAGCGAATTCTTATCATAAGTGTGAAATTTGAGACTCCTGACATAATTTCCAACACTAGACCAAATTGATAATTGAATTTTAAAACATGATTACGGAAATCTAACGAGAATAATTAAAACATCATAATTTATTATTATTACCCCCTCCATTCACCCCCTTTCATAATTAAAGTTGAATTTCCTGATATGCGATCCAAAACTAGACCGAATTCAGAATAAACAAAAAAATCACGAAAATCGGAGTAGAATTGTTAAAACACCACTATTTATCAGTATTACCCCCTCCATTCACCCCCTCCCATTATGAAATTTGAAACCTCTGACTTACGTTTCAAAACTATATCGAGGAACAAAATAAGAATCACGAAAACCGGTCGAGATTTGTAGCTTGGTCAACCCCCAAAAAAATCGGTAATTATCCCCTCCACCCCACCACGACAGTAAATCCGGATTCCCCAAGATTTTTTGCACAACTAGACTAAAATTGAAATCGAACGAAATAAGAATCACGAAAATCGGTTGATATTTGTAGCCTGGGCAGCGTCGACAAAATTTATCTCACACACACAGACTTAAACCTATGGTTTTTTTCACGATTCGGTCTAAGAATGGTCTGAAACGGATTTATATGCGGTTATTTTTTATTCTCATGCTTGCGTTGTCCCCAACCCCACTGGATCAATTCCAATAGTTCATCCATCCTAAGTAAGAAGCCATGCCTGTATGACCCTGCTTCTGAGGGGCGTCCTAAAAACGACATAACTAATGCATACTTTACGTCAGGGGTCCTCAAACGGTCGATCGCGATCGACCAGTCGATCGCGAGTGCTTTTTGAGTAGATCTCGAGAAGAAAAAAATTTTTAATAAGTAGGTAACTAAACTACAAACATTTATTACGTAATAACACTGCTTATTATCTTCGCACCGTGGCGAAGATATATATGACATTTTCATCAATTTTGTAAAAAACTACAAGCTACCAATATATAAATTAGTGTGCATTACAACCGATGGAGCACCAGCAATGACTGGAAATAAGAACGGTTTTGTGGCATTGTGTCGAGCTAATGAAGAATTCCCTTCATTTTTTTCATTCCATTGCATTATACATCAACAAGTTTTGTGTTCAAAAGTTTTAAACACGGAGGAAATTATGGGCATTGCAACAAAAATTGTGAATTTCATCCGTGCAGGGAGCTTGCGACGGCGGCTCTTTAAGTTGCAGTTGGAAGATAGGGAGTCAGCTGAACACACTGATTTAGTTCTTCACATGGAAGTCAGGTGGTTGAGTCGCGGAAAATTCCTAGAAAGGTTTCAAGAATTATTGCCCGAAATAACAGCTTTTCTAGACGAAAGAGGTGATGACACTGAGATGTTGAAAAACGAAAAATGGCTGACTGATTTGGCATTTTTGACTGACATCACAATGCACTTAAACACCATTAACTTGGAGCTTCAAGGTAAAGGAAAAACTATTAATGAGATGATTAGCGCAGTAAACGCATTCAAAAGTAAATTGCAACTTATGATAGATCAACTGAAAAGAAAGGATCTGAAACATTTTCCGTCTTTGAAAGCAAGGATTCCTCAGTTGAATTATGATACGTATGAGGCTGAATTATCAAATATTTTGGGACAATTCGAAATGCGTTTTTATGATTGCAGTAAATTGGCAAATATAGCATCATTTATGAGTTATCCTTTTTCATGTAAAAACATTGAGGAATTAGCTACTGAAGTAGCAAGTCAGTTTAATATGAACTCATGTTCTGTTGAAAATGAGTTGGTGCAGATTATATCAGATATACATCTCAAAGCTACAGCATCTGATACAAATTTCTGGTGTTTTATATCTGAAGCTAAATATCCGAATCTAAGGCAAATCGCCCTTCAACTGACGGCAATGTTTGGGTCAACTTACTTGTGCGAGTCTGCATTTTCTGAAATGAAGATAATTAAGTCAAAATATCGCAATCGACTAACTGACGATCATACGTCATCATGCTTGCGATTGGCACTCAGTGGTTACGCACCATCTTATGAAAAGTATGCTGAGGACATGCAGTGCCACGCTTCAACATCCAAAGTCACTCCTTAGTTGAGTTTAACACCATATGTAACTCTTTTGTTTTGTAACAACGAATAAACTCACAATTTTTAATAACTAGGAGTTTTTTCATTGATATTCTAGAGAAGAACTTAAGTAAACCTAACCCAAACCTTGACTAAAATCATGTAAATTGTGCGGAAAGCTAATATCTATATATGCTACGGTACACCCTACCTAGGTAGGTAGGGTGTATCGTGTATGTACGACAACCCTGCATCACACATACTTGCAGCCTCTCAGAGTCGATCGTAAGTAGTCTAAAAATATTGAGGTAGATCGCCAGCAGTTCAAGTTTGAGCACCCTGCTTTACGTACTTCCCCTTTCTTTTGATAACTGCAGAATCTTACAATGTTTACGAGTACCTGTTTTTAGGCGGCATGTAATTTTCCTTTGCAGGTCTATTTAGATTCCTAATGTATGATAAACCGGGTTTAATAATTATAGACAGGTGTTCTGCGTAGAAAAGCTATCAAAAACAGAAATGATTACCATTATTGTAATAATTTGCAGCGTTTTTTGGCTGCATGAGGAATCCAATTATCAAGTCATAGAATGATGGGAAACCGGTAATTTACTTCAATTGTTTAAATTAGTGTTTAAATATTCAGTACATACTAATAACTGATGAGGAGAAATGTCAAATTTCCTATGCAAAACCCCTCGCAGTTAAGCAAAAATTTAATAATTACCATTCTGCTATTATATAAAAATGCTGTGGAGAAGGGACCCGCAATATGGGAGCAGATAAACCCTTTTGCGTAATCCTGTAAAACGTAATTACTTGAACAAATTGAGATTCTTGCGGTCGAATACGGGGGATTAAGGAGGGATTAATTAAAGTATTTGAGTTGACTTACAAAGTAAAAGGTTCAAGTTTCTTGAGGCCCTATTTTAATCCCTAGCGGGGTGGATCAGTGCCTGCCCTCGGTTAACTTTGACTAGCTTCCAAGAATTCTTTTTCGTACGCTTCGCCGTCCCATCTTAATCTGTGTGAGAGAGTTTCAGTTCCGGGGACCCAAAGCCACCTCACCTCCGAGTAGATTAATTTACTCCGCTCGGGGATTAGAGTGAAAGCCTACAAATCATTAGGCCTGGATTAACCACTACGGTGGGTTTTTTCTAGATATATAAATTCAGTGTTTTTCACAATTTCAGTTATCTGTTCAGTTTTAAAATTGTTATTTTTCAAATAGTTCAACAGGTAAAACCTTAATTTCATTACTTTGGCTTAAAGTAAGTTAACCAACTCCCGGTAAATAGGTACCTACCTGATAATTTTATTGGGTGGTTTATTGATATGGAACAAACACTTTTTCCGGAAATATTCCATCATTTAGCGAATTTTTGTGGAAAATGAAGCTATTGCAATGGCTCCAAAAATTTTAAAATAAACACTTTTGAAAATTTTTCTTCGTTGAAATCCGTTTTGAGGCAATCTGAAACGAATCCTAGAGTTTAACACTTTTTCATATATATTTATTTATGAATATACATGTATATATATGTGTCCTTCCAGACGATAACTCTACTTAGGATTGAGATAACAATTCCGTTCTTGAGCCAGAAAATCAAGCTTTCCAAACGAAAGGACGAGTTTGTTGGCCAGCATTTTTTGAGCACATTAAATTGGCCAAATTTCAAAAAAAATTCTGAAAAAATCACTAAAAATAGCAAAAAACGGCTAAAAATTATTATTTAAATTTGAAAGCAAAATATTGCTCAAATACAGTTTACTAACAACTATAAAATAGAACAATAAACAATTTACGTATAAAAGTATGCTGCAAATGTACTTGAAAATGTGCTAAAAAATCAATAAAAACTGCAAAAAAAGTTAAAAATCCAAAATCTCTTTTTGAATGCAGATTTTTAAGAACGAATGTTTTGCCATAAAATTGGTTGCGCAATTTCTTTTCCCTCAAAGCCCTTAATTTTCAAAACCATGTAACATAATATAGTACAATTATTTAAGAAAATTCGCTCATACGATCATGCTGCATCACTGCTAAGAGATTTTTCTTTAATTTTTTGAAATTTTACCAATTGTGCTCAAAACATGCTCGCCAACGAACTTATCCTTTTATTTTAGCTTGATTTTTTTGTGCAAGAACGGGATTTTTATCTCAATCCTAAGGTGGACGCGGCTGCGGCCGGCGCACAGTGGGGCCGAATGGCCAAAAATGAGAAAAAATCATTATCTTTGAAATGAATGAGTGTTTTGACTTGGGAATGGTTTCATTCGATTCAGAATACAAAAATACATTAGAAAAGTATGTTTTTTGAAGTTTAAAATTATTATTTTAGCACTAAATCTTGTGACATTTGAAAAAAATTAAAGTTAATAAAAGTGGGAAAGGGTGTGAAAAATTTACTGTGATCATTTACCAACTTTTCGTAGAAAAAGTTGTCTTTTTAGTTTCAGAGGTCGTGGAATACGGTGATAATGGTTGTTTGAATTAAGGTTTCTTTATAAATATGTATGTAGGTATATTATATAGGTAGGTTTTAGCTTCGGCAAAGTGCGTTACTGATTATCGAGATTCGGTCAGGTGATTGAGTAAATTTTGTTTCCTTGCTTTCGACGGCTTATTCCATGATCTTCAGGGGGTCTACAGATTGCACAACAGACTTTGCAGTTTTAATACAGTATAAAAAATAATTAAATTAATGTTAAGCGATTAAACTTCTACAAAATTAATAATTCCTTAGCTTCCTCACTTAATGGAAGAATCTTTGGAAGTAAAAGTCAAATTGGCTAGACCTTGAAAAGGTGAACTTTTGGCGCATTTTTTACCGTTCTTGCATCTTGAAAAGATATTGATTCTCATAGTTGAATTTCCGATTTGAGTTGAGTTGATTGTCGTAATTTCGTGACCGATTGTCGTAACACGAATTCGTGATGTTCAGGCGAAATGATAGCTTCGTCGTCAATTCCAAAGAAGGAGCGAAAAAGTGCCAATCATGCATCATGATCATACGAGCTAATTTTCGTAAATTATTGTATTGTATAATGTTAAATTCTTTTAAAATTTGAGCTTTTTGAGTGTAAAGAAATTGTTGGCTATTAGTCTTATTAGTCTTTATGGCAAAAAACGAATTCAAAATTATAATCTGTTATTCAAAAAAACTTTGGATTTTTTTTTTTTTTTTCAGTTTTTATAGATTTTTTTTAAAGCAAATTTATATGAAATTTAATTAAATCTTTCAGCATAATTTTGAACGTAAAATTTTCAATGTTATAGTTGATAAACTTTATTTGAGCAATATTCCACTAATAAATATAAATTCAATAATTGTCAGCCGTATTTAGCCATTTTTAGTGATTTTTTCAACACATTTTAAGAAAATTGACCAATCTAATGTGTGACGGCAAAGACGGTCTCGCTATGTCTTTGATCACATTTTAATCCACTACACCTGAATACGGTGGAATACGGCGATGAAATTTGTACAGCTTCTTGATAATGGTCAGAACTTCAAGAAAAAAAATGAGCCGAACCAAAGGAAGGCAAAGCTCGTTTTTTCCATGCCTCTCAAGCTGTATTTCGCTCTAAAAACCCAAATCTGGAGCCAATGTTCAAGCCATAATATTTTGAAAAAATAATTAGTATTTCTTAGCGATACTACATGAATATATTGCCAACATTATACCATTTAGGATTTTTTTCAATCACATAGAATGCAATTTTCAAATTATACTCTCAAAAAGCTTAAAATCTCGAAATATCATGTTTCAGCCTCAATTTGGTAGTGAAAACAATTTTTAGCCTCCGAAGGTCTTTCACTCCCTTATTCTACAGGTAATAAACTTTGAGAAAACCACATTACATCCATTTTTGAGTCACTTTGCAAAAATAGATTTTTTTCCACCTTGGCCCCACTGTGCGGCGGCTGTGGCGCGCGATTTTGCCATGTAGATACTCAGCCGCCGGCCGCGCCGCGCTGTGAAAGGGAGTTTTCTCAGAGAGGCGCGGCCGCGGCGGCGGCCAGTGGCCGCATACCTAGTCTCCAGTTTCGATCATGTCGAGCGCGAATATTGTTGTGGCCCTTTTATTGGCAGAGGAGGACGGAGAGGAGGAATTATTGTTGACGAGCAAGGAGCCTCACGCACCCATGTTTTCAACTCGAACAGAAGAGGGCTTTCTCAACATTCTCGTCGACTGCCACCTGATAAATGATGAACAACGTTTCAGATCTTTCTTTCGGCTGAACTGAGCATGAAGCTACAAAAAATATTTTACAAAGCAATGGTTCATTCCTTGTTGGTTTAACACCTTGACTGCCAGAGCAAAAATTGCAAAACCTTTCACCACGCCAATTTTTTTTTTTTTTTTTTTTTTTTTTTTTTTTTTTTTTTTTTTCTCAATCAAACTTTCGAATATGCCTATTTAAGACTGAATTTGGCAATAACATAAAATGGGTCTAATAAGGAATAGTGTGGAGAAATGAAAAAAACAAACAAAAAAACGTAAAAATGAACTGTTTTTACTTGAATGAATATAAAAAAAGCTAACTAGGTACCTACGTACTTAGGAAACATTCTTACTAAAATAATATGAATCACTGAAATTAGAAAAAATATAAAAAAAGGCACGTAACTGGGAAACATTGTTACTAAAATAATATGACTCACTGGAAAAAAAATTAGCATACCTATTGCCTACTACCTACATGAGCTTAGATGTTCTAAAATGAGCTTTTATGTAACAGTCTTTGCATTGCCGAACGTTGCACGTATTGCACATTTGTGAGGTTTTTCTACAGTTCTTTTGAGCTGCACGAGTACCACTTTCTTTTAATTTATTTTTCAACACGTGGGATTCTTCAGGGGTTTCTTCCTGCTGAGTCTCAGTTCTAATGTGAAACCATTCATTTATGACCTGCTCTCGGAAGTCAGTGATACTAACTAATCTCTTTCCCGTGACTTTTTTATAGAGGCTCCAAGCATTTACTACTGATGTACCCAACATTAGATCAACCATATCAGGCTTCGTGATTTCCCGGTTTCTTTGTGTAACAATGGTTTGATAAACTCCATGCTTGGTTGACAGCATCAAGACGTAACGCTTGTCACTCCACTTCATGACCACGACTTTTGAATCACTCTGTTGACCCATGACGTCACCTTTACGCAGTTTCGCATTCACCACATGTTGAGGGTTGTGTTTTCTTTTGCGATTCAAGGTGGCCACTACGTGAGTAGAATGCCGGCCAAGTAGTGTTGCAAGCTCAACACTTGTGTACCAGTTGTCTACATACAGTGTTCTACCAAATGACAGAAAGGGCTTGGATAGTTCCATCACGATCTTCATTGAAACATTAGTGATTCTGTTCCCTCCTTCTTTCCCAGTATAGACCTTGTAGGCGATGGTGTAACATCCTGACACACAGAGCTTGAAAACTTTCAATCCATATTGGTGAGCTTTATTTTTTAGATATTGTCGAAACAGTATTCTACCCCGGGAGGGCACCATGCTCTCGTCAATACACAAGTTTTCACCTGGGATGACTGCCCAAACAAAATTTTCGACTATATTGTTGATGTATGTGTTGATAAGGTTTCTCACCTTGTGCATTCTGTCACCCGGTAGAATTTCTTCGTTGTTGGAAAAGTGGATGTGAGAAAGCAATAACTCAAATCTGTTCCTTGTCATGTACTTTGGTACCTCGCTCTTGAAAATTCCATCAGTTCGCCAGTAGTGAGCTATAGTGGGCATGGGATTCAGCCCCATGAACATAACGATAGCAAGAAATCGTTTCACCTCTTCTTCATCCGTATCCTTCCACGACCAAATCCGGGCGTGTGGAGTGTGAAGGGAATGATTATCTATATCTTGTGATGCGAATCTGTTTGTTTCAGTCACTATCATTCCTATTATATCAGCCGTCAAAAACAGTTCGACAAATTGTGCTGGAGAACAGTCTACCAACGTATCAATGATGTCAGGATTCACTCCTACTTGTTCCCCATTCGGGTTGTACGGAAAATTGTTCAGCTCACTTTGATCAACTACGCCCCAAGAAATGCGGTCATCGAAAACAAAATTTTCATTTTCGTCGGCATCCGAGTCATCATCTTCCGAGCCGGAATCGAGTTCGCTTTCTTCAGAATTTCCGAGGTCCTGGTCACGGCGCTCTAACTCCAACAAATACTCTGCTATCTCTTCTTCCATCCCTACCTACCTTGAATCCTAAAGGAAGCAAAATGATATAAGTATGTACATTATGTTGGGTTGGTATTGGTTTCCAGGTTAAATATATAGGTATATTTTGACGAATATTCTTGATAAGTCTTAATGAAAATATCTGATGCAAAGCTCCACGCAACTTTCTATCATGTCTGTATTTTACTTGCATGAGTGCTATTAGTGTTGAAAATTGCTTCTGCTAGCTTTTTTACGGTACTTTCAAAATTTAATTTCGGGGCCGGTAACCATTTTCGCACATAATGGATAACTCAAGGGTAAGTTTTACCAACATTGTCGTCAAAAGACATTTAGAGAAAAGACAAACCATTACGAACTACGTTCCATCAATATTTTCTGAGCAGTTGATTTGAAATGAATTCATTGGTGCGAAAGTTGATTACAGCTGAGAAATTAATAAGCCTAATACTAAAATTTAAAATTTGAATAAATTAATCAATTTTATCAGCAACAAAAATCTTGTAAAATACAACAGGCTGTATGAATATTTAACTGTGATTTCTACTTCCACAGTTTTAAATTGTTGACTACCCACGTCTTTTTCCTTGCGTTCTCTACTTTCAGCTGATTTTCAAGCTACTAACAAACAGAGAGAAATTTGCCTCAAGGTGTTTGAAGTCAAATGAATACGCCTTCAAAAGTCCAACTAATCAACCGTTGAAATGAAGTCCAGGACCTCGGGGAATGAAGCTATAAAAAAGGTAGGGAGAAGAACTGAGGTAAGGTAAAAGACGGTGATGAACCAGAAGTAGAAGGGTAGGATAAGGCCAGGAGCAGTTTAATTGGGGATAGCGAACTAAGGCCCAAGGAGGGGATGGATTTGCAACACAAAGAGTTAATAAGAGTCGAGCGGAGGTCGAAAGACTTCCAAAAGGCCCCAACAGAGAGAGCTGGTGACGTCGGAAGAGGGGGGGGGGGGGCTAGGACAGGAACAGACAGGCTCCAAGGAGGGATCTACAATGAAAAATCCTCGTGGTGGATTCTACAAGCATTAATATTGATGTAGCCCTGGTTACTATTGCGATTTAATTACGGGAAAGCTCGCTTGTTATTCACGCAATCAACTTCAAAGTGCCTTCTGAGACCCACCGCTTTTCCCCTTCATCTCGTTTCTCCTTTGGAATATTTAAACCGCTTCGAGATCTTCCCCTTTTTTCTGCCCTTTCCATACAAATGATGGCATTAATAATTTCGATGAGGCGAGCCTAGATGGAGATGTTGGCATTAAGGGTTTTTTAAAGAACGGATAAACTTTCTGTTCGCATCAACGTTTTCACTAATGAGTCGAATTTGATGGTAGGTACGAATGATTAGTTTTAGCATGAGCATGAACTAACTTTCCGAATATATTTTGATAGTTCGTTTATGCTTTTCATGTAGGTACTTACAACCAACCCATTGTTAGAGAAGTGTGAGTTCGTCATTTTGATCGATTCCTTTTGAGACACCCAGAAAACATTTAGATTGTATAGAAACTCACAACATCATCCATACAAAACAGTATTGGCAACCGACGACAAAACTATCACTTGTAGTGACAACAACTACTATACCGACACCTTCATCAGTTCCACCTCCACCTTCACCAATGGCCGCACCGCTATCCTCCGCCCCCACCATGTCAAATGGGATATTTAAGGTCAATGTCAACCACTGTTTGCTCATTTAACATGTCTCATCTATGGAAGGACCCCTCACCACCAGTCTCAGAGGAAGCTGTTCAGACCCCTGTCACCCATGAAGCTCCGAGTACAAACATTTGAGGAGGCCTTGGGAGATGCCAAGGCTTGCGACAGGCCGATTTCCCACCTTTCCGAGGCATCCTCTGGTCCAGCAAATGACGATAATGGGGACTGCGGTGATGCCAGCCCGTACTGCCACCCTTCGCGGGCCTAGCCAAATGTCTGGCTGAAATCTACAGATGAAGGTGCTGGATGTGCTGCCTGCATGGGCGCCTGCATGTCACTAAGGTTTTTTTTTTTTTTTAGTACCTACGGATAAACTTTTTGTTCGCATCAACATTGTTCACTAATGAGTCGAACTTGAAGGCAGGTGAGAATGATAGGTAATGAACATGAGCTAACGTTCCGAAAATAATTTCATTATTTGTTTATGCTTTCCATGTACTTACAACCGAACTATTGTTAGAGAAATGTTAGTTCGTTCTTTTCCATCATATGAAGATCATTCCCTTTTGGGACATCCAGAAAACATTTGGATTGTACAGAAACTCACATCAACCTACATGGGAAACACAGTACTGGCAAACGACGGCAAAACCCAACAGCTAAACGGCAGCTACTACCAACACCCGGGCACTTGGCAATATGTCGACACATAAACTGGTCCTGTCGCCATATTTCCACACCAAGTGTTGAAGAACGTCGATAACGCACATCTTTGAAACTGGTCGACAAATTTATGTCGAAAAATTTGAGACCTGTTTTTCGCAGTATTTCAACAACAGGAGTTGAACATGAGCTAAAAACACCCCTCTTGAAACTGGTCGACTGCTAAACGACGACAAAAGGGTTGTTTGGCCACTACCTGTCCTCAGCTTTGGTCCCATGGGGTCTTTCAATCCGAGGATTATTCGTAATTACTGTCTGGGTTCACTTTCACTATTGTGAAGTGGGTCATTGACACTGCCTTGCCAACTGTAGGCCTCAAACAAACAGAAAAATATGTAGTGTAGGGATCACTTATTATGTATAGGCCAACAGCTTCATCAGTTCCACCTCCATCTTGACCCCCAATGGCAGCACCGCTCCTCCGCCCCCACCCCATCAAATGGGATAGGTACGTATTTAAGGACAATGCCAACCGCTGTCTGCTCATTCAACTCTCATGTACATGTCTCATCTACTGGACGATCCCTCATCACCAGGCTTCAGAGGCATGCCACCCGTGAAGCCATGAGCCCAAATACCGGATGAGGCCTTGGGAGATGTCAAGGCTTGCACCAGGTCAATATCCCACCATTCGGAGGCAGCCCGTGGTCCAGTCAATGACGACAATGGGGACTCCGGTGATGCAAGTCCGTACTGTCGCCTTTTGTGGGCCTAGCCCGCCTGTCTGGATGATATCTGCAGATGAACATGCTCGATGTGCTGCCTGATGTACCGATCGTCCAGAGAAGATGTCCCACTCAAATCCACTCAGTGGTTCAAAAAGTCAATCTAGATAGACCAAATTGAATTTCCTCTTCACAAAAGCAAGGACTCGGGGTATTCGAGGGCACTGAATTTGGTTCTGAAACTCGTCTTTCAGTATCAGCTGTAGTTTCTAAGATAAACACATTTGAACTGAAGAAAAATCGTTCAATTCCTGCCTTTTCAATCAACATAAAAACAAATAAGTTTATCATGAACGTAATTTAATGCTGAATGCTGAACAAATCTATCACACATGATGGGTCAAAAATGAAGCCTTCATATGTGGTGATTTAAACAAAACAAAACAAAAAGAAGATAAAAACTTGCTTCTTGAGACAGCCTAACCTAAGCCGGAGGATAAGATGGTCTCTTTAAAATTCCGAGATAATAAGACAGGCGGGAATCAGAACAAACAATAGTGTGTGGGTCATTCTCCCATTTCGTACAAAATTATAGTTCTTCTTTCCATTTGAAAAAAATTTAGTGTAAACTAATTTTTTCCCGGTAATCCTTTCTACTTAGGCTACTGACCATGTTCAATAAAACTAAGTTCATAGAAATTTTTTATCCAGGAGATACATGATCATGTTTGAAATCATAGTTGTGAAAGAATTAGGCAACGAGTGAGGGCAACGAGTTAACAGTACAATTCAACTAGTTTTCTTTCAACGTGTTTTCTTCGCCAAAAACAAACATAACTGTACTAAAGGCAAGAAGAGGCAAACGATTTTAATCTGATTCTTTTTGTAGACATCCCCACCCATGTATTCCTGGTTCTAGAACTAAGTTACCCTGAGTTACTAGAAGTTTATAGTAGATAATAAACATCCAAAAATTACCCTTCCTATCATTAGCCCCCCTCCACCGACAGTAAATTTTCATCTTAAAACTTCCAGCATGAAATTTGAAACTCCTGACAAATTTTCCAAAACTAGACCAAATTTATGATTGGAAGAAAAAAAATGATCACGAAAATCTGACGAGAATAGATGAAACATCATGATTTATTACTATTACCCCCTCCATTCACTCCTCCTATGATGAAATTTGAAACCCCCGGCATACGTTCCAAAACTATATCAAATTCGTAATGGAACAAAATAAGAATCAAGAAAATCGGTCCTTGATTTGTTGCTTGGCCAGCGTTTGGAAGAATTTTTAATTATCCCCTCCACCCCCCTCCTCCATCTCGACAGCAAATACGAAAAACCCACGGTTCGTTACACAATTAGATTAAAATTGGAATCGAACCAAATAAGAATCACGAAAATCGATTGAGAATTTTAGCCTGGGTGGAGACGACAAAATTTGTCAAGGAAAAACCACGTTTTCGGCTTTACCCCCTCCATTCCCCCTTTCACATCACGGAATTCAACATTTCCGGGGTTTGTTGCACAACTAGACAAAAATTGGGATCGAAAAGAATGAATCTCGAAAATCGGTTGAGAATTGTGGCATGGGCCTCGTCGACAAAATTTGTCACACACACACACACACACACACACACAGATATATATATATATTTTTTTTTTTCCAAGTCGAATTCGGAATTTTCCAGACCAAATTCAGGATTTTCCAAACCAATTTCAGAATTTTACAAATCAATTTAGAGTTTTCCAAACCAAATTCAGAATCTTCCAAACCAATTTCAGAATTTTCCAAACCAAATTCAGAATTTTCCAATTTAACTTCAGAATATGATCAATACTCATGTGTGATGATTGATGAAGTTCTGAACCAACAACGGGATTACACCAGAGTAGGAACTAAGAAAAAGTGGAGTGAAGAGAAGAAAGTGAAGGGGGGGGGGGGTGCACACAAATTTCATTCATAAATTTAAATACACTGCCAAGGAAATGGCACCGAAGCTTCCTCGTGGCTTCAACGTGACTTCAACAAGAAAATTACGTTCACGCATGCGCTGAGCGTACCGCTGATTCAATTATGATGAAACTGATAGGGGACCATCTAGGGCTAAATCCACACTATTCCTGATAATTTCATTGAAATTCAATCAAAATTGTGGAAGTTGTGGCTGTGGCAAGGAAACGTGGATAGACAGATAGACGAGCAGACCGCTAAATGCGAGTGGAAATGTTGATTTTGGAGCACAAATTTGTTTTCATTTCAAAAGTGAAAACAAAGCTTCCGCTGCCTTGCAGACTCGGAGCTAAAAAAAATATAATCAACTTCCATAACAGTAAAAATACAACTTCCACAGTAAAGAATGCACATGGTTGCCTCATTTACAAAGTATTCGAGAGGGCGGCTAGCCGCTGCTTTTGGAAGCTCCATCATCATTTCCATTACCTTGTTTGCGCAATCGGTTGGCTAATTTATCGAAATAAGATTAAGATAAAAAGTTCCCGTCATGCAGCATAATCGTATGTGCGAATTTTCGTAAATTATTGTATAGTATAATGTTAAATGGTTTTGAAAATTTGAGCTTTTTGTGTGCAAAAAAATTGTTAATTATTAATTTTATGGCAAAAAACGTATTTTAAATAATAATCTCCTATTCAAATAAACGTATTGCATTTTTAGCTTTTTTGCAATTATTATATTTATTTATTTATTAACGGGCAAGCCCAATTTACAACAGCATAATAAAATTAGCGATTCAATGTACACAAGAATTTACACATTTAAGAAAAACAACAAGAAAAAGAACAATTTTACTAGAAACATCAATAATATAACAGTAATTTAACTTATGAAGTCAGTAGAGCAATTTGGAGATAATAGTCAAAACAAAGCGGGAGAAGAGAGCACTAGAGATTTCAGAGATGACAGGGGACTATAGAAAAAGTCAACATCAAGGTACAAATTTTAGAAGAGGTTTTGAGAGCATTATAGATTTTAATGAATTTTAAGTACATTTTTCAGCATAAAATTGTGTACATACATTTTTGAGTGTTCTATTTTAGAGCTAATAAACTTTGTTTGAGCAATAGTCTACCAAAACATATGAATTTAACGATTTTTAGTCGTTTTTTAGCCATTAGTGATTTTTTTATTACATTTTTTGGAATTTGACCAATTTAATGTGCTCAAAAAAAGCTGGCCAACGAACTCATCCTTTCGGTTGGTAAGCCTGATTTTTTTAGCGCAAGAACGAAATTTTTATCTAAATCCTAAGGAGAGTTATCGTTAGGAATGATACGTATATACATCAGCGGTAGGTAAGCCATTTGTTTAAACATATAATACTGTAAGTAAATGCAAAAAATTGCAGGTGAAGCCATGCTGCACGAATGGGACTTTTCTATATATGACATATTTTGATTTACCTACTGTACGTAGAACTACCTCGCTTGTTCTACAGGTATCCAGGCAGAATTTACTAAAAAGATTCATCATTTTGGACCTACGATCGCTGACTCCTTCAACCCCCATTCTACTTTCACCATTTCTCCTACGTCTTGCGGGCTCAGCCAGTTGAAACCAGGCGCTCTATTCATAACAATATTTTTCAGATTGATGCATGCGGTAGTGCCTTTCAGGTTTACTGGTAAGGTAGGTAGGTTGAGGGGAGGAAATTCATAGGGTTTTGGGGGGGTTCGCTATGTGTCAGTTTAATAAAATCTGAGCGCTTTCGCCTTCCGGTAGGTATCATCTGAGATAAAATTACTAATGAAGTTGAGGGTTAGCGAGGGTTGGTAAATAATCCAAAAACTTCTACGCCGACGTTTCGCTATATTTGTATAGCATCTTCGGGACTTAGTAGTTAAGCAGGAAAAATTTTAGGTCCTCATACCTCATTACATGTTATATAATCCTTGCAGGAGACATTGCATTCGTACACTATTATCATACATGCTAACAGGAAACTGTTAATAATAATAGAAACTTGATAATTATGATGAAAATTATTGAAGAGGATACATATTGCATAGAAAAATGCGACGTGGGTTTGTTTGTCTGATAACACCGTGTTATCTAACAACATCTTATATCTGGTTTTTTGGCTTCCTACTGTAGAAGTTCTGTACTGTACTGTACAGAAGTACTGTAGGTACCTACTGTAGAATTATGGAAGCTTTAGGACAGGAGCGCCTGGAAACCGAGACCATGGAAGAAGAGAGTCTTCTTCCATACCGAGACTGAGAAACGCCATCAGCGCATTCTCCTGAGAGTATTGTGACTTACTTGCCAGGACTCGTCAGCCTCTTTTCCTTCCACTTTCAACTGACAAGGGAAGGCAACGGTACTTCCCTCACCGATTTCATTCTAAATTTGACTGTTTATTGTACAATCAAATTAAGTCGATACGCATTCGATCTTTCCGTTGAATAGGCCTCAGGAATCAATTCTTTATGTAAAATATAGAGGACCTTTTCCGTTATCGTCCCGCTTGGCCCTCAGCTACCCACCGTTATCCTTCCATCACTCAGAACAGATACTACCACCCTAATTAGGTACTATATTACAGAAAAACAGTATTATGTTACCGAAAATACCCGAAATTCGCCAAAACTAGTTGTAATCAGTCATAACTAGTGTAAGCTCGTATACAACCAGATGAACTCGTAATGCAGAAGGTTCGTCAGCGTAGAGCGTGTAGAATTCTTCGTACTTCAGAGGTGTCGTCGTCGAGAGCGGAGAGTGGAATGAATTTCGGAGGGCTCCCAGCGGGGTATTTATAGAAGATTTTCTGCCTGATTTTGGCTTCGTGACACAGCTTCGTCTGAGTGTAGAGTATAAGCTGGTTTTATTTGCCTTTTTTCCGCCAATTTGCATCCGAAAACTTATCTCTTTTAACCACTTTGAATGGTCCCGTGTAAGGACATTGCAGAGAGGTGAGCTGTGTGGGCACTCTGATATAGACTGAGTACATGTATCCAAATTTTTGGGCATGTTTACGAGAGTATTCGAATTGTGTGCCTTGATCTGGAAACCGAGACCATGGAAGAAGAGAGTCTTCTTCCATACCGAGACTGAGAAACGCCATCAGCGCATTCTCCTGAGAGTATTGTGACTTACTTGCCAGGACTCGTCAGCCTCTTCCTAGAGAGATTTTACAAGGATCAGTTTTAAGCATAAATCAGCGGTCTGGATGCTTGCTACGCTCGCATCTCAAAAATACATAACGTCAAGCAGTCAATCTGGAGGGACGATAACGAAAAGGTCCAATGAAGATTAGTTGGACAAATGAGTCAGAATTAGGTAGGCACTTATGTACGTAGTTTAGAGATCTAGATTCTGGCAAGCTCGCATCTCAAAAAATTTAAAAACCTTAAATCAATCCTAAAGTTAATATAGAATAGTTGAACAAATATATCGGAAACAGGATTAAAAGTATGTGACCGAGATTGAAATACGACGCAAAAATTTAAATTTATGAATGGGGTTCGCACCCGAGACCTCCAGCAACGAAGGCGGATACGCTAACCATTCGGCTACACAGAACCTTGAAAGAATCCATTCAATTACTGTACTTAGCGGATGAGTTAGGGATGGGCTTGGTAGTGCAGGGTCCAACAAAATGCTTTTGAACATCTCCAGACACTCCTCTTTGGGACCAACTCAGCGTATCTGCACCCTGTGAATCTTCAAGATTACCTCCTAGAAGGCTACATGCCAAATTTCAACTTCATGCGATTAATATGCTAGAATTAAGGCTTTTGGAGCCACTCAGTTGATCCCGGACCTATGCACCTTCCAAGTAATAAATCCCAAGGAGGATACATGCCAAATTACCGTTTTGTACGATGAATAGTATAGAAATTAGTTTTAGGAGCAACTCGTCTGATCTGCACCTTCAACATTATGTCCTAAGGAGGCTACCTACATACCAATTTTCAGCTTCAAATGATCAATATGTTAGAAATTTTCTTTTGGAGCCAAATTGTTGCTCAATAGTCTACACAGCCGAACTCCCGGTTAACTTCCGTTACACATTCTCGGGCTGAAAATGTTACACATTTTTTCAAAAACCCCAAGCTAAAAGACTTGTCCATGTCAACAATCGTGGTTTTATTTGTTAAATACCTACCTACCTACTGGAAACAACCAAGAATGGAACCAGTAGGATCCATCTTCTGTGGCAGTAATCACAGTTTGTGTCCTACACAGCGTTGCCGTGACTATCACTTGAACAACAAGAAGAAGAAGTTGAATTCCAAACAAAAACAAACAGTTTCTGTTCGCGTTTTGGCTCGTAAAACGCAATTTTTATTTGGAATTTTGATTATTTGAATCCCTATATTAATTTAATCAGTAAGTATCTTGTAGAATTAACATTTCACCATTCAGTTGACAGTGCCATGAGCTACGTAGACGAATAAAGTATTATAAAATAAGAGCAGGATGTAAGAAGTTGTGCCTGTCAATTACCGTTCATGTACTCGCTGTTCTGGGCGTTTAAGTGTTTTCAAAGCCATATAGAATGTACTTAAACCAACGGAAAACGTACGTTCGCATCGAATTTAAAAAAACTCTAATATCAGGCGTATGGATGCCTATTTCTTTTCGATTCTTAAGCAGATTATTCCGGTAAGCAGGTATCTTGGTCGGATCAATGGTGTAGTTCGCTAGTACCTCAGACACTGAGAAGACTGCTACGAGTAGGTAATCAACCTGTTATTGAATAATGTGACCTGCCTACTCTCTTGAAAAAACTGTAATTAGACGGATGGGTGTAACTCAGCAGAGTTCGACATAATCGCTTCCAGACATTCTTAGGTAAATGTTCAAGCGAACAATTCCTCCAGCCGGCCAAACTGCCGAGAAGAGGAATTGCTACAGACGGAAGTACTTCATCGCAAGTGCACTCAATATTAGAAAATAAGGAATAACATAAAGGTTGATAACTTAAAAAATTGAAATTGATATTTTCACCGACATCACTGCGTGTATCCACTTATGTTACTCCGATACCACACTCCTATGTTCAGTCGTCACTTATTTCACTTCTTGGTGCTAGTTCGGTATGCGTTCTACCGTTCCGTTTCTAGTTTGGTTTGCGTTCTATCGCCCCGCTTCAAGTTCGGTGTGCGTTCCATGTATGGATTGTGGTTCTGTGTGCTTTTAACCCCACAAATTCAATATAAATGACAAAAAATCATTACGAGTGATCTTTCCTTATGCTCAAATGCTTCTAATGTCTTCCAGCAGGGCTACAAAGAGGTCAGGACTGTCTGCACGATACACTTACCAGCAGTAGTGATCGAGGTGTGACTGCTAATGGTACCCTGAGGAACCCCTCTCATTTTCTTCAATATTTTAACTTTGGCGTCTAACCACGACCTCTCTATGCTTTGGGAGAGAGCCTGAGTCCCTTAATCCACTTATGCTTTGTGATGGTTTACTGCCTTGTGCACAAACCCACGACTGCTTTGGCACCTATATGTAGAGTGTTAAATATTAAAATTAAAGACTGCTTTGTCAACTCTGACTTTTGCATCCAACACAAAGATCGCAGGCTGCCATAAGTCAGAGCGCGACGGGACCCTCAGATCGCAGCTGGTTCATAGAGCGCACACCGAACTAGCACCCCCTTCTTTATACAATGCTTTGTTCAAGCTATCCACTAAGCTTGCTCGTATATAGTTCCTCCGCGCTTGCGTAGGGCTAGAAAGATAATTAGTTACCTATCATGTTGTAACTATTGAAACAGTTAGAGCAGACAGAACGGAGAAAGTAAAAACTAAACATACTCTGACTCAGTGCTTCTTGTTTCCCCTACTAAAGAGTTCTAGAAATAACATGAAGATAAGCAGAAATGCATGATGCCTGATGTGCTTATGCTTTTGTTATAGATCTACAGAATCCATCACATAAATATTTTATTTTTTTAATATATCTTGTTCAAGTCTACTTGGACATTTGTGAAATTGTATTATAATCTGGAAGTCGTAAAGGCAACAGAACAAAATAACAAGCATAGTACTCTAAATAATCTGTATCCTCTCTAAGTCTCTCTTGACCTCTCATTCAAATCCTCTGCCCATTTGCTATCTACCTCTCGCAGGCATTTTCGTAAATTCACGATTGAAGGGGGACCCCAGCATTTTTGATTTGAGCCCTCTCTAGCTAACCTATTGGACTTTCATTGATTTTAGTGGTTGATTAAGAAGTGCTTGTTATTGGCTTGAATTTCAGTGTAAATCACTATCCTTTTTTCCACCAATAATCTTTGATTGTATCAACTTAGTAGTAGGGAGGTAGACAAGGGCAAAAATTAATTATGCCGAACAATTTAAATGTCAAACAAAAACAAGATCACTCAAACTTCAGAGAGATTACAACCTTGAGAGAGCGGCTCCATCCTCCATTCCCAAAGACCTAAACCTTCTCCGTGACTGACGTATTCTTTCAATATGGCCATATGTATTCTTATCCTGGTCCACCCCAAGACTTGTGGATGGGGTCTTCACCATTTCCCGGCAAGATTGTGAGCCATCTTTTCAAAAACATGTTGAACTCATTGTGTAGCGCTCCATCCACTGAACAAATTAGGGGGCTGAAAGAACCTGACGGCCTTCCTCCTGGTCATACTTCCTGTGCTTTTCTGCTGCTGCTGATCGAGCTACTTGCTTAGAGGTATGGGAAGAATGAGAAACGACGTCGGCATTGATTACACAGTTATTGAAGACCGCCGGCATCCCACTTTCCCATACCCTTTCCACTTTGAATAGCAGGAACACCGTCTTCAGCTCCTCATAGTACAGGTTCTGTGACTGACTCTCCCCATGTCAGATCTGCTAACATCGCCGGTTCGTCATGTACTGCAGCGTAACCCCGTTTAACCAACCCCCCCTCTTTTAAAATTTAAGGCATGTGTTAGTCATCAAATCTCTCACCACAGCCATCACAGGTCTGAGGCAATCCAATTGGTGTACATCCGTACCGCAATGCTAATGCATCTTGAAATTTTGTGACTGACAAGTCGAAACTGTCTGTCACCTTTGGGAGAACCGTCAGCCATTGAGACGCACGCTGAAGCACTCGATGCTGATTAGGTTGCTATGTGGCGATTATTTCGTGGTTGCCTGGTCATTCTTTTCCTTCCTCGCTTCTTTTTAAACAAACGCCCTAATGGATTCTGTCAAAATCTCAACAGCCCCGATTCTGACTCACTTTTTTATTAAGAGCGAACCGTTATTAATGATGAATTTTTTCGTTTAAAATGGGCTGAAATGTTTTTTGAGACTATGGAAATCCCCAATTCCATCAGTTTGATGGCCGTCTATTTTGGATTCATACATATAGGTAGCTGTTATTGGCATTAGATGTTTCAATAAACATAGTTGATTGGTACACTAATTTTGTTTCTCAATTCCAAAGAGGCTTCGAGATTCTAGAAATATTTCTTTTCCGTTTCATCAGAAGACATTCTCGTTTTGACTGTATGACTGAAACTTTTATTTTTATTTCAGGTGCCTCTGCAGCAGTACAGTATTTTGAAATGGGAAGAAGAAAGAGTAAAAGGAAGCCTCCGGCAAAGAGGAAGGCGATCGAACCACTGGATATTCAGTTCAACTGCCCCTTCTGCAATCACGAAAAATCGTGCGAAGTGAAAATGTAGAGTATCATCCATCAACTATTTACCTTACCAATGTAATCGGGTTCGTTCCTAAACAAGATCAACGAGTCTTTTGATCTTTTGGATTAATTCATTCATTTCTAGTGAATTGTTCCATTTTAACCCAGATCGAAATCGTTATTCTAATTTTATCTGTACCTACCTACATTTTGAGGTATTGGACAACAGAACACCATGTTGAATTTTGTTTAATGGTAGAATGAATACAATTTACAGTCTCATTAACTCGTTTGCAATGATAATAGTAGTAACAATTTGGCTAAGATAGAGATTTATAATCGGAATCTTTACTTAAGTATAGATTTAAATGAACTTCAAGGATAAAATATCAATATTTATCACAATTCTGTTCAATAAAACAAAGACCAGCATATGATTGCGTAGCTTTGAAGTACCTACATATGGAACATTGAATGACCGAAAAGAATACACCTCAATTATGGCAGATCAATCAATTTATAACATCAGAACTCCTTTCTTTCACAAGACTATTTCTAGCAATTCTATAATCACAGCTTTATAGTAAAATAGTAATCAACAACCTACCGAAGAATTGTGCTGCATGGAAAGTTTCAGTCTTTATACATACCTACGATCCGCTTAAAATTCAAATAAATTGAAATATGCTTTTCATAAAACCAGCCTCCAACAGAAACTATCGAATTCACTTAGTTAATCCATCATTTGCTTACATAATTATCTGTGCCCCAAGATTCGATAGTGGATATTTATATTTCACTATGGAACTTGAGTTAAAGGATTATTGTGAGGGCACTCCGAAAGAACAGTCACTGTTTGTCTGGATGTTCTTCTAGAGATTTTCTCTGTTTTCTGCAGTCTGTGTTCTTTCTTCTAACTTCCAGAATAATAACAGTCACTATCAGCAAGAGTTTGGCTTAACCATAGATCAGTGTTGAAAATCGATCTGCACTTGTTACAGCCAAAATATTTTATACCTCGACTGAGTTCGAACTCGTGTGCTTGATTACAAAGGAAAAATTTCTCTTTAGTTGCAACGCTCCAACTAGATGAGCCATGAGGTCGATTTAGTCAAACCTCTTCGACTATGGAAGTTTTCCTTGAACACCAATTTTCTCCGAAGTCAAATACCAGCCATCTTGGCTGGTTTGGGGTCTGACGAACAACGAATTGAAACTGCTGGCTGTTAGGATGCTTGATGAAAATAGTCCTAAAGTCGAGCGACGTCATTGTCATAGATGTTACATTAGGGAATGTGATGTTTACAGTCTGTCTCGAGAGGGGTTAATGAATTGTGTCGTATTATTTTGGGTTTTACTGTTGCGGCTAGGGATGGTCAGTTCTACCGGTTTCATGGATTGGATCCAGCCCTCCCGATCCAGGGTGGGATCGGGTATTTTTTCCATTATGATGCCGACATCCTAACCTTTCCCTCAGAGGTGTCGAGTCAGAACCCTTCGATCCGTTCCTTGGAAGAAGGAAAAAATCTTCCTTCGGTTCTAGGAATCTTGAATCGTTCCTTTGTCTTTCTCTCCACTCACGCTCTGCCTCTTTCCCCCGACTTCTCAACCTCATCAGGCTATAATGAAGTTTCCATTTTTCTTACAATAATTATAAAACGCTGGTGGGAGACGACAAGGTCAACCAAATAGGAAATCAAGTCTCTCAAAAACCTCAATAAAATATTTAATTAAATCCCAAAAAACATTATTTTTTCAAGTAAGAAGTTAGGTGTGTATATTAAATTTAGATTTTCAATCAATTTGTTTTTTCTCTTTAAAAAAAAACCCCCCAAATTTGCGTTTAAAAATACCAACATTTTTGCTTAGGCATTGCGATGAAACACGCGAAGATGCAAACGAACAATATAAACAAAAACACTCAAACCACCAAATCTGAGCTACTAATAAAATTATGTGCAACGGCATACAGAAACAAAAATTTGTTGCGCTCTCCCTTGTTTCCTACTAATACCCCCTCCCCTCCCCCCCCCCATGTTTCCTCATTACTTACTAAGAATTCCTCTGGTGTTTTGGACTCACAGATTGAGTTGGAGAATTGAATATGCCCGGAAAGAGAGAAAAAAGAAGAAATTTCTTAGGAGGCACCTTTATAATTCTTGAGAATACGTATGAAGTACTAGTAGGAATGAATCCAACAATCCCCAAACTCTTGTTCCAATAACGAAATGGGACTGTCTCGTTCGAGGATCCGAACAGCTGGATCCCTTTGGGGTAGGTCATCCCTTGTATGGGGTTCATATCTCGCTTCGGTCCGTTCCTTCTTCACTTTTTTCTGTGATTACCTCGACGAGCCAGGCAGATCCAATTTAAAAAATCCATCGGTGCGTTCACAGAAATTTCGTTTCGATCCGTGTGGATCGATAAAAATGGCAGCGGGTACCGATCCATTCTGATCCCACTGCGGATCCGATCCCCGTATCGTAACACTTGGAACGGTCCACCCCTAGTTGCAGCCCAAAAATATTTGATACCTCGACAGAGTTTGAACTTGTGTCCTTAATTACAAAGGACAATTTTCTCTTTAGTAACAGTGCTCCAACCAGATGAACTGTGAGGCCGATTTATTAATCAAACCCTACTACTGCAGAAGTTTTCCTTGACCGTAATGTTTCCTCGGTGTCAACTACCAGCCATCTTGGCTGGTTTGGGGTCGGACGAACGACGAAGTGAAACTGCAGGCTATTGGCTCAGCCGATGCTTGCTGGAAAAAGTCCAGCAGTCGAGCAAGGTCATTGTCAGTGTGTTTTGACTCAAGTGAGTGAGAAAGTTAAAGATGCCAAGTCAGAGAATTTTATGTTTACAGTCTTCTGGCTCGAGAGGGATTGATTATTAAATGTTTCATATTATTTTGATTACTGCTGGAGAGCGACACCTGTTGTGGGTCAAAAACATTTGATACCCCGACACAGTTCGAGCTCATGTCCCTAATTACAAAGAGGAAATTCTTCTTTAGTAACTGCGTTCCAACCAGGTGAGCTATTTATCTGATCAAACCTCTTCGACTGTGGAAGTTTTCCTTGAATGTAACACACTTTTTATCTGAATCATTCTCAGCAGTATTTTGGTGGTTTTATTTTGTATTAACGTTCAATTCATCGGTTTTTGGTTCCTTTTCTTTCGCTTCATTGTGTACAAATAAGAAATGATGACCAGTCCAACATCAAAACCTTAGAACTGCAGCTGGTGCAGCGGTAGGTGGGGTTGCTAAGAACTTGTAGTAATGCCGCAAGTATAAAGTAACCCTGTGGCACTTCCTGTGTTTACCTTAATCAAAGCTTTCTCCGTAATCTCTAAGGGTAGGTTTAACTTCTGTAGGGGATGTTGCTCTCTTCGCTCGCGTGAGGAAGTTATACTGCCCACCCAACTTGGCAGACGGTTTTTTCTGTTGGAAATGACTATCAAACGCGGCACCTTATGTGGAACCATGACAAGTATAGTTTTAAGAACACTTCAGTACTAACAGTACAGCCAGATGTTGAATGTTTCTACGTATTAGTTTTCCAATTCAATTTTCCTGAAGGTAGGCAATTATTTTATGTGCGTAGAAGCAAATGGGATACCCCCGAGTCATCGACCCCCTTCTGGTAAAGAAACGGCGGCGGGCTCAATTAACTTCTCATTTTAATCGCTTCGCCTCCCTTCCCCTCGCATTTTGACCAACTTCCCGTCACTTTTTTCGATATCCGATTTCGGATTCAGATTCGGCGGAATCAAACCTGTATTTCGCCCGCAAACACTGTCTCGAAAAACGTAAAACGTACCTTTATGGGGTATATTTTAATTGGAAAAAAACCAAGTTTTTCGTCAGAATTTGCGAGTACCGTATCGTAATATAATGTAGGTATACACCGTAATATGATAGTAAGGAATAAGGTAGTATCATAGTAACCTAGTATGATGTAGGTACCTAATCTTCACATGTACTCAAATACCCTCAGTACAAGGTGTTGAATTTTTTTCAATATTAATGTAAATGAAGACTCCAAACAATTTTTTCCATTGTCAACAATGCAGCACATTCATACGATTTTAATTACAACAAACCTAACTTTTCATGCTACCCCTAGGTACTCATCCCTTTTTCCACTTTTAGGGACAAAGGACGGAATTCTGCACGAATCACCTGTCGGGTATGTATGGAAGACTTCCAGACAACAATAAATTTTCTGTCGGAGCCAATCGACGTGTACAATGACTGGATCGACGCTTGTGAGACTGCTAACTGATTCAGCTGTGTCTACAATTAATGTACTTTTAGCTATAGTATTGTTGTACATTTCAATTCTTTGAAGACCCCTTTGTTTTTTATGGTACGTTTTTATTAGAAAATCGATTCAAAGTTCAAAGTTTGATCTTCAATGTGAATGTAAATTGATTTATCAGATAGCTGCATATGCTGTGTAATATAGGTATAGTATGTACGAATGAACATGAAGTTTCCGTGAAATCCATTCTCTACTGTGGGAATTTACCTCCTACGAATAAATAACTATTAACAATAATCAAGGAAAACACAAATTTAATAAATAATTTAGGAAACTAATTAAATATTGATCAACTACCTATCAATCCCAAAAAAAATTATCAAAACTCATATTTTCTCAATGTACTTCGTGGTAGCTGCTAAAACAGACCATGTATGAACTGGTAAATTAATTTTAAATTGTCTGACCTTTTTCTAAAATAAGTAACTATGCATCTTAGGTATTTCGTGAGTTTTTTAATGAAGACCACGACAAATTTTATGTTGGAATATATATGGCTATTCAAAGTTATCCTACCGATACACAACAAAAGCAGTTGTGATTTATGAAATCGCAGTCTTCTATTCATGGTGTAATGATTTATATACAATTTTATAAAAATATCTGGGGTAACATTTCTTCATCTCATTTTAGCTAATTAATCGGGATTTTGGTATGGCTTCAAGTAGATATATTGGAAATGGGTACGTCTTCTGCCATACCTAGCTCACCACATACTGTATAACTTACAAAAGTGGTATCATTTGGCAATTTATTCATTTCATCCCGGGTTCCTTACCTAAATATATAAGGGTAGGTGTTCAATTTAAAAAGTTAGAAACCGATTAAAAATATAAAAATGACTCGAATATATTACATTAAAATAACATTAAAAAGCTTTATCAAATATTTCAGGCACGGGTTTTCACAGAAAATAACATCCATTGATATGTGTACATCACATAAGAGTTGGCTGGAGGAACTTTGTGCATCGGCTGTTTATTCTTGTTCGGTTACCAGAGTCAGTATGGCCATAACTGAGAAGCCGAGACAGACAGACGCGAACTGGGTGAAACTGGCGCCAGGAGATGCAAACCGACTGCGTTCTCTCGGAAGAATTTCGCTTACAACTACGTAGAGGAGAGTTCCCCCGGCCAACCCCTGAAACAAAAAATCCACAAGTTTTATTAGGGCATCGAGAAGAAGAGCAAATAATTTCACTAGTGCTACGCAGACTGTGATAAGTTTGGTTAGGGAGGGTAGTGGGTGACCAGCTATTTATTTAGGGGATTTTAGCGAATTTTCAAAGAAAAATGAGCTATTTTGATGGCTTCAAAATTTTAAATGTGGGTAGAGGGGGCGGGGACCTCCTAAAAATCCGTTTCATACATCAAAAAACACAATCCTAGATTTTAACGTGTATAATTTAACTAATATAAATATATTAGTTTTCAAGAAAGAAATTTAACAAATATATAGAACTAAAGAATGGTTGTCTGATATCAAGAATAACTCTTGACCACCGAAATCGAAAATTTGATTATTCGTTATTATTCGTCACGAACAATCAAGTTGAGTCACGATACTCTAGACCCTGACCAACTAATCTAAATTTTTACTAAGGGATTGACTACTTGATGTTATGTGTTTTTGAGATGCGAGCGTAGCGAGCATCCAGACCACTAATCTAAGCAATTAACTGATCTGCGTAAAATCTCATGGCGACTGTAGCGCTGGGAATGCCACACAGTGGGTAGTCGAACTAAAGAGCAAGTCACGGTCTAGAGTCTCGTGACTCAACTTGATTGTTCGAGAACGTCACGTGCTTGATTCCTGGTTGTGTTGTTTCAATGTGTATGGTATCCATGACTAGTACAGAAAATTTATGGTTCGGTTTTAATGTATTGTGTTTGTTGATAGTAATTTATATTAAGGTCTCTTCAGTGGTGTCAAGCTCTTCCTAGAGTCTTCTTTGAACTTGGTTTCTATATTTTCCCCACCTCTTATTTACCCAAAAATCATGTTAAGCAACAGGACAAAAAACAATGTAGAAGAAAATAGAGTAATCGGACAAGACCTTGAAAGGACAAACCTAGCGTGGAGTCTCACGAGTGGGGAGAGTCAGCTTCAAAGCGCTCTTCTGTGAAATCACGCTTTTTGACCTTTTGAAAAAACTAGAATTCTGCTGGTTTTTCAATTCTTCCTAAAACAACTTTTTTTTTGCGGAATTTTTACCGGAAATAGAGTCACCGTGGCCGATTAACCAACACCGAAAATTGACTTAAATTCGGCGTTCTTCATAGTCGTGGGCAAAATAGGGTAGTGGCGATATCCAGGTGAAAAAACTTCAAAAATATTACCTTTCAGATTAAAAAAAAGTCGCTCTTTATCTAGTGCTTCACAAATTTTACCGAAAAATGGGTCCAAAATACTAGAAAACGCCAAGCTGCATTGTCCCCTTAATTCATCTTGATAGTTATGTTGATATATTAGAATGTACTTACTTGAAGAATCGGAATCAGAATGCTTAACATGCCGGTGGGATCGGGTTTAATGAAGGCTCCAAGAGCTATGCCAACGTCAGACCCCACAATGAAAATACCCAAGGGAAGAATGACGCTGCGATATGTGCGGCCATCTGCGCTCAGTTCAGCTCCCAGACAAAATGCGACGATGAGCTTGTGGCTGCATACCGCTAACAGCAGAACAAGGACCTAACATGAAATCGATTTTAAACATCCAAAGCTAAGCAAGCACTAGCTATTCTAGCTAGCTAATCTATTCTCTATTATCAAGATAAAAACAGCCCCTTCAATTGCAGAAGAGCGTGAATATGTTGGTAATATACGTATGGGCTACATCAGGGGTGCTCAAACGGTCGATCGCGAGTGCTTTTTGAGTAGATCTCGACTAAGAAACAGGGACAACTGAAAAGAAAGGATCTGAAACATTTTCCGTCTTTGAAAGCAAGGATTCCTCAGTTGAATTATGATACGTATGAGGCTGAATTATCAAATATTTTGGGACAATTCGAAATGCGTTTTTATGATTGCAGTAAATTGGCAAATATAGCATCATTTATGAGTTATCCTTTTTCATGTAAAAACATTGAGGAATTAGCTACTGAAGTAGCAAGTCAGTTTAATATGAACTCATGTTCTGTTGAAAATGGGTTGGTGCAGATTATATCAGATATACATCTCAAAGCTACAGCATCTGATACAAATTTCTGGAGTTTTATATCTGAAGATAAATATCCGAATCTAAGGCAAATCGCCCTTCAACTGACGGCAATGTTTGGGTCAACTTACTTGTGCGAGTCTGCATTTTCTGAAATGAAGATAATTAAGTCAAAATATCGCAATCGACTAACTGACGATCATACGTCATCATGCTTGCGATTGGCACTCAGTGGTTACGCACCATCTTATGAAAAGTATGCTGAGTACATGCAGTGCCACGCTTCAACATCCAAAGTCACTCCTTAGTTGAGTTTAACACCATATGTAACTCTTTTGTTTTGTAACAACGAATAAACTCGCAATTTTGAATAACTAGGAGTTTTTTCATTGATATTGTAGAGAAGTGGTCTACGTATTGGCGTGAATATGTTGCGTTTACTATTTATTTGTAAATGAAAGAAAATTTCATCCTGAGAATTTGGACACCATACTTACCTTTCCAACGATTTTAATGATTATTCAGTTTCAGCGAATTGTGACGTAACACGGCAGGGGGGGGGGGGGGGGGTCTCGCCCATCCGGGAGGAGGGGGGGGGGGGGATAACTAAGCTTTTTGTTGAAACCGAAAATTCATAGACACCTACACTTATCCAGGATGTCGAGTAAAAGAAAAAGTCACGGAATTGACTACTTCTGGAAAAGTAAGGGTATTGAAAAGAAAACTGGGAAAATGGTCCATACTGAAAATTGTTCAGTTTTTTGGTTCATAAAAAGTTTGGTTATAATAGTAAGATACGCAAAACGTATGACGCTCAAAATATGGATTCCGTTTTGCTACTAGTCACTAATATGTTAAGTATTTCTCTACTAGATTAGAAACGGTTACTTTTAATGCATGTGGATAATATTTTATAACCGTCAATAATGTAGGTATGCATTTTGTCAACTTATCAAATCTAGAATTTTAACTTTGACTAGTCTACAATTGTCGAGGTCAGGAAATTTCTTGTTCTCTACAGAAAAAGTCATGAAATTTCATGAAGGTAGTATGTTAGACACCTTGTTATTGTAGAATAGTGCGGTTGGTGTCCGAATTCTTAGAATTTCACCTGCTTTCATTTAAAAATACAAAACGTGCGAGTACCCCTCATTCCTAATAAATTGTTGTCTGAGGGTTTTGTAAATTTAGTTAAGCTACAAGCGAATAGAAGATCAAGAAAATACATCAACAAGGGGAGTGCGTGATAAGTCCTGCCCCGATCTCAATGAAAAGTTTACTGTAGTTTCTACATCGAAAATGAGTCGACACGTATTTTGTCGTTTGACAGAATGGCCCCTTAGAGCTTCGAGAAAAATTAAAAAATCCAGAAAATAGCTAAATTGGTTTGTTCTGTGGGAGCAGCATTAGTTTCATGAAATGCCAAATTTAGCCATTCCGTGACCTTTTCTGATCTTCTCGAAGCTCCGAACGGCAAAATGCGTGTTGACACATTTTCGATGTAGAAACTCCAGTAAATGTTTCATTGAGATCGGCGCTGGATCTACCGCACACTCCCCTTGTAAGTGAATGCGGTACATTATAGGGCCAGAAGGTTCGATTATCGAGAAAGATGCAATTATGTATAGATAAATGTTAACATTTTATACTCCGCCGTTTTCCAGCAAGTTTCGACTGTTTCTACCATTTTTCTTTTTTCTTTCTTTTTTTCTAGAGTAGGGTTAGGTAGGAATGAATCAACTAGGTACTTAAAAACCGAATCTGTGAATTATGTATCGTAAAATGCTCACAACTGGAACAGATCTTGAGAAATTTGTATTGTTCTTGTAAACGTTTTCTAGAAAGGGCAAAAAAATTCTGTAAAACGATGATTCGATCCCTTGATTCCCAAAGAAACAATAATTGTTGGCTATAGTTTCCTGATATTGTTGTGATCTTGTGATAAGATTTGATGGAACGCTATTTTCTCTTATCAACTCAAATCAGCTGTTACCTTACCTTCCCCTAAACTGCCTCACCACACCACTTACTTATTCTTCATCAAATTGTGATAATTTTACGTCCCTTAACTTTTGTATATGTCAAATGTGAACGCCTGGGATTTTTTCCCCCTAAAAAAGTCACATAAGGATGTCAAACTGCTCTCAACAGGGACAAGACTATTGATTGCAATTTCTCCAGATGTTTTCGCTGTATTTTGTTCACAGGTACCTACCTAATCATTTTATCACTCTCATTGATGGAAAATTGTATGTAAACATTTTATGTACCTAACTTTAAATTGTCTAGGTTCGAAAAAGGTGCGGCACAAAATCTGCAACTGGATTGGGACTGACAAGTAGGAGGTAGAAGTGGCCACACTGAATGTCTGTTTCAGACTGGTTTTTTTAAACAGATAAAAACGTTTTTCTTCTTTATCAAACAATCTTCTTTTTTTTTTTTTTTTAAACCAGAACCTATCCCTAGATCTAACAACCAGAAAACTCAGAAAGATGGCGGTGTATCTGGTGACAGTTCCCGTGAGGTCCAAGAGAATGCTTCCCCGTGAGAAAATTGTGAAGCTTCGTATACTTACGTTTTTGGGGTCGCTGAACTCGAATACGCAGTCGAAGCAAGTCGACAACAACAACTTTTAGCTGTTTAGAAACTCAAAATCATGTCAAAAAATGACAATTTTTCAAAATTCATAGTAAATTCATGAAAATTCGTATTCTTATGTTGTTTAAGTCGTTGAACTCGTTTTTTTTTTCTCCAATGAAAATTCCAAAATAAATACGTAAAAATACGAATTGTCTTAATTTAACAATGAATTTTGAAAAATTGTCATTTTTTTACATGATTTTGACGATTTTGAGATTCCAAACTATCAAAAGTTGTTGCTGTCGTCTTGTTTTGACTGCATATTCGAGTTCAGCGACCCCAAAAACGTAAGTATACAAAGTTTCACTTTTTTACAAAGAAGTTTGTGAAAGTTATATTCAAAAGTCTGATATTGGTAAAAAAAAGCGTATTTCAAAAACCAAAATCGAGCTACCGGCGTAGGTTTTTGTTATGCAAAAATCTGAAAAAATTCAGGGGTCATTGTTTTGGAATTTTAAACTAAATTTCGGGTGTAGGTCATCAAAATTCCACCTTTCTCAAAATAGCGGGCACCCTACTTGTCATGGCCAGTCTCCAGGAAAAGGTCGAAAACTCAACGGAGCAGAATCGATACCTACATAATCGCATCTTACGATTATTGCCCTATATCTACTAGCACTAGTACCGTGAACACTTTCAGGTTGTATGCTGAACTAAATGGAAAGTTATTATCGTACTCCATTAGATGTTTTCTCCACACCAATGACGAGCCCTTCCAACAGAGAATGAATGGAAAACGCTAGAAGAAGACTGAAATTCGAACATCTCGACCTCACTGAATCTGATGGTATAAACATCACCTGAAACAAATTACGCCTTTCATTAGTTAAAGGAAAATAAATAGATAAAATGAGAAAACGTATTCTTAAATCGTGTATCATGACCAAATGAAAAAATTTTCCGCATAGTTTATTTAAATTTGAACACTAGGTAACTTTTTTAAAATAATATTCTGCTATATTAACCAATTTTACGAACACACACATATGTATACCTATGATAAGTAATCGAAGTAAGGGGATTCACGTTTGTGCATGCGCACAGACTATTTATCAAACTGCAATGAAATTTATAAGAAACCATCCAGGAGTTAAACTGCACAATTCCTGAAAATTTCATAAAAACCAGTACATTAGTCTCGGAGTTTTGCCTATGTCAGTCGATATTAGTTGGCACACGCGCAATGGTTATTACTCCACCAATTACGATATAATTTATAGGGCCTTTTTCAAGAGCATATACCTAACTGTCTGCCAAATTTGAGCGAAATCGGGCCAGCAGATGGTAAGAAATCGATGTTAAAAGAAATAAACATTTGCGAATTCGCACAGAACTGCGTACTTATGCGCATTTATGCGACGGGAATTACATTTATAGGGAACCGTCTAGGAGCTAACTCGCAAAATCCCAGAAAATTTCATCAAAATCGATCCATTAAAATCGGAGTTTAGCCTGTCAGTCGATATTAGTTTTGCGCATGGGCAAAACCAACTGCGACCAATCGCGATATAAATTCGCGATTCTACCGAATTCGAACGAAATCAGATTAACAGATGATGAGAAATCGACGTTATGAGAAACGTTTGCGCATGCGTACAGGCTACTGTTGATCCGACGACACTGAAAATTATAGGGGTCTGTCTATAGAAGCTAACTCACATAATCCCTGAAAATGTCACCATAATCGGACTGAAACTTGGTATAGTTTTAGGTGTGACAAGGATTTACCACAGACAGACAGACACGGGACCGAAATTGATCAGCAAGCTCTGAAACGCAAAAAGCAAGTGAAAACTTTGATTTTGGAGGACATAACTTTTTTTTTACTACGAGGGACGTCCAGAAAAAAAGGGGACAAATGCTGTTAAAATTAGAAAAATGCATATATTTTAATGAAATTTTCAGGATATGTTCAAAATTTAATCCTTTATTTTTCAACATAGTCCCCGGCAAGTTCCACACACTTCTGCATCCTAGGCACGAGCTTTTTTATGCCTTCGTCATAGACGCTCCGTTCCACCTCCAACAGCCACTTCTCCACAGTCTCCTTGACCTCCTCGTCGCTGGAAAACCGTTTTCCACCCAGGAACTCCTTCAGTTTTGTGAACAGATGAAAATCCGAGGGCGCCAGGTCAGGGGAATATGGTGGGTGGTTAATGACATCCCATCCAAATCTCACAAGGAGGTCCTGGGTCACACGCGTGGTGTGGGGCCTGGCGTTGTCATGAAGGAGGCTCACGCCTCAAGTCAGCATTCCCCTCCTTGTGTCCTTAATTTTTTTTTTTTCAATTTCGTTAAGGTTTCACAATAGGCATTGGCGTTGATGGTGGTCCCTCTGACCATGAAATCAACCAATAACACTCCCTTCCTGTCCCAGAACACAGATGCCATGATTTTGCGTTCCGAAAATTGCACCTTGAATTTTTTGGCGCTGGGGGAGTGGGTATGGCGCCACTATAGGGACTGCCGTTTGGACTCAGGGGTATAGTGGCATACCCAAGTCTCGTCCCCAGTCACTATAGAGTCCAGGAACGCTTCTCCCTCCGATGCATACTGCTGCAGAAATTCGTTTGCAGCCACAACACGTCGTTGGCGATGTTCTGGAGTCAACATTTTTGGCACCCATCTGGCACACAACTTCCTGTAGTCAAGTTTTTCAGAAACGATTTCACCCATAACGGTCCGTGAGACGTGTGGGAACATTTCAAGAAGGGAGTCGAGGGTCACACGACGATCGCTCCGAATTTTTTCATTGACTTGCTGCACAAGTTCTTCTGAAACGACAGACGGCCTCCCACTTCTTTCTTCATCGTGCGTGCCTGTGCGACCTTCTTTAAACTCCTTAACCCACTTGAAAACCTTCGAACGTGTCATCACATCAGGTCCATAGGTTTCCATTAGCTGACGATGGATTTCGGCAGCTGAATTTTGGCGCAAAGTGAGGAACTTGATCACTGCCCGAATCTCGCACCTGCGGTAGGTGGAGCGAACGACATCTGCAGAGGTTGACGCGACGGGCTCCTGCGACGACATTTTTGAACGAACTGAGACGGGCGAGCGCTCATTGTGACTGTTAGGAGTTCCCCTACACGCAGGTATGCCAACTTTGAAAAAAAAAATTCCCATCACCCCCTACGACAATTGTCCCCTTTTTTTCCGGACGTCCCTCGTATATCACGGACACAAAGCTTCCCTGCTGGAAGCTACGCTACGGTAGTGAGGAAGCAAACTCGTAGAAAGAAAACTACTCATCATGGGAAATGATGATGAGGTTGATGTCAAATTTCTTAGGATTGAGTCTATTTTCATTTAAAACTTCTTTAACTTACGTTTTTCATTAATCATTATTTCATGGAATAGGTTGCTTTCATGTAATACGGTCGCTAAGACCATACCTTAACCGAATGGCAGCAGGTATATACCAATAACAGAGAGGTTTGTCAGTCTCAAAGTTCCTGTTAAGGTGAGGGTTGTTCCGCTGAATGGGTTAAAATAAAAAAAATAGGCTGCTTAAGTAGAACCATTATTGATTATGGCGAATGCAAGGTGTAGTGCAATATTTATCAATAATATTTTTGAACAAAATAGATATTACGTCGGATTTACCTGGGAAGAGGCGCTGCTGCTACCTATAGAAACTCGATCATCACCGAGAATCGTTCCGTAAGAAGGAGGTACTGGAGGATCGACTAAAAGAGGAGCTGTGAACAGAAAAAAAAACTTACACACTTCCATTCAACACAACTACCAAATAAGGCAATACAACTTACAATTTTAACGCCAGATATTGAAAATAGTAATACAGGATTGATTGATTTATAATTATATTTGATATAGATTGATTAAAAATCAAACGAAAAATGCACAAGAAATATGATTGGAATGGTAAGAAGAATTGGTAGTGGTTGACATTTTGAATTTAATTTTCATCTCCCTGAAGATGCCTCAACTTCTGGGGAGAAACGTTGGAGATCAATAAGAACAATCAAGGACAGGCTTTTTTTTTTTAGCGAATTTTCGAAGAAAAACTGAACTTTTTACATTTAGATGGCTTCCAAATTTTTAAAGTGGTGAGAAAGTGGGGACCCCCTAAATCGGTTTCATAAATCAAAGAACTCAATCCTAGATTTTAACGGTCGTGTTTATACAGGGTGTATCAGACACGACTCGCCAAAGTTCAGGGATCAATTTTACAACTAATTTGCCACAAAAAATGCCTCTTGGTCTTTTTTTAGAGGCTTCGTTTCCGAGTAATTTCACTTTTAAGATTTTTTTCGTGTTTTTGACCTTATTTCACTAAAATGGTCATAACTCCCTTAATTTGATGAGTAAATTAAAATTTGATGACACCGTTGAAAAGAGCGTTAAATTTCCTATCTCCCTGATGCCAAAACAAGAATTTTTGAGCAGCTCCAATACCTGAAAAATGAGGTCAAAGTCATAATTTTGAGAAGTTGCCAAAATTTCACTGTTTTGAATCAGCTTATTGCCTTTTTTGCTGTGGTGCTTTTGAATCTCCATCTTCAGTAAAACTACCTTAGAATGTCAGCTTTCCAACGGTATAATCAGTTTTTATTTTACTTCGCTAATTACAGGAGAAAAGTATGTTTGTATGTTGAAAAACATGGTATTTTCTTTGAAATCGACGGTTTTTGTGAAACATGACCCTCTAAAAAAATTTGAGTTTGGGGCCGGTTTCTAAGTGTTTTTTCACGCTGAATCGAATGGTAACACTTACAGATCTCCCTAACTCCGTTAACAAAGTTTTACACTTTAACTACCTAGTTTTACCCTTAAAAACACATAAAACTGAGCATAACAAATGAACTGAAAATTCGTGAGTTGAAGTGTTAAAGTCTGTTATAACGGAGTTGGGGAGATCTGTAAGTGTTACCATTCGATTCAGCGTAAAAAATACGTAGAAACTGGCCCCGAACTCGAACTTTTGTTAGAGGGTCATTTTTCACGAAAACCGTCAATTTCATAGAAAATGCCATGTTTTTTCAACATACAAACATACTTTTCTCCCCTAATTAGCGAAGTGAAATAAAAATTGATTATACAGTCGGAAAGCTGACATTCTAAGGTAGTTTTTCTGAAGATGGGGATTCAAAAGCACTGCAGTAAAAAAGTCAATACCTAAGCGGATTCAAAACAGTGAAATTTTGTCAACTTCTAAAAATTATGACTTTGACCTATTTTTTTAGCGATCAGAGCTTCTCAAAATTCTTGTTTTGGCATCAAGGAGGTAGGAAATTTAACGCTCTTTTCGATGGTGTAATCAAATTTTAATTTACTCTTCAAATTAAGGGAGTTATGACCATTTTAGTGAAGTAAGGTCAAAAACACGAAGAAAATCTTAAAAGCGAAATAACTCGTAATCGAAGCCTCTAAAATAGTCTGAGGCACTTTTTGTTGCAAATTAGTTGTAGAATCGATCCCTGGACTTTGGTAAGTCGTGTCTGGTACACCCTGTATATATTTATAGGGTGTATTTCCAGACGATAACTCTCCTAAAATACGGCGTAAAAAAAATTCGTTCCACGAAGAAACCAAGTTCGTTGGGCAGCCCGATCGTTCCAAAATTTCAGACTCAAGTTTACAATTTAGTGCACCAAAAATGCTGGAAAAAAAACGGTTTTTTCTTACAATAGGGCATGTTAGGGGGCACAGTCGAAGGATTTTTCAGTGCTGAGTCGATTGTGTTCTGTCCCAGATCTCTAAGATTTATGATTATTGACAAAATTTTCGAGTTCGGTAGCGTTATCTAAAATTTTCTTTGCGATCTCCTCCACGGCTATCCCCTCAGTTTTATTCAGGACATGGTTGGCCTTAATGATCAGAATTTAATTGACTAATTTAATGATATCCAACACTTCTTTGAAAATTCGCTCCATTAGTCATGCTGCATGACCTGTGTAAAGTTTTGTAATAATTTGAACTGTCCAAATAAAGAAAAGTTGTTATGAGAAATGTCCACCTTGATCGGTAATTTACCCACTGTGAGACGTTCTGGTGAAGACTGTGGAATGTGGATGAATGAAGTTAGAACTCAGATTAGTTAAAAACTCTGTGTTTGTAGATAATAAAACCTTTTTCATGTATTCCCCATAGTTTGAACTTTTTTTTTACTTCCTGAATCTCTCCGTGATGTGGCAGAAATCATGTTCGTTAAAACAGGGTGGCCCCCAAATGGAACTTTTTAATTTCCCTGACCGAACTTTAGATTTCCTGACAAAAAATATCAAATTCAAAATTTTTTTTCTTTGTTTTCTCGTCATTTTATTGTACCTTTAATGCTTCTAAAACGAGAATCGTATAATTTAAAGAAAAACAAAAGACTACTTATATGTAGTCTACTTACATTTAACAATTTCATTGCCCTCAAAGTGCTCAAATATCATAACAATTTACCCTAAATGGAATACGTTAATTTACGAAAATTCACCCATACGATCAAGCTGCATGACTTTTTATTTAATATGGTCTCTCAATTTGTGATATGAAGCTATTTGTTGAAGTACATTTTTCCTTACATGGATTCCTTAGCTCTGAGGATAATTCAAAATTTTCGTCCTACAGCAAGAAATGTCAAACTTTTTTTTGCCTACTACCAATCGCTGCTAGAGAGAGTATAACTTCCTGATTTCGCACTCCACATTCCAACGGGCCAATTTCCCCCTCCTGAGAAGTCCTAGCTTAAACATACAAACTAGTTTTGGGACTCTTACTGGATCAATCCACTACTCTGCTGGGTTTTTTCTCCCTAGTTCAATATTCAGTTGATTTTTCTCACAAATGGTTTACTCTAGGTCAGGGGTGCTCAAACTTGAACTGCTGGCGATCTACCTCAATATTTTAGACTACTTACGATCGACTCTGAGAGGCTGCAAGTATGTGTGATGCAGGGTTGTCGTACATACACGATACACCCTACCTAGCTAGGTAGGGTGTACCGTAGCATATATAGATATTAGCTTTCCGCACAATTTACATTATTTTAGTCAAGGTTTGGGTTAGGTTTACTTAAGTTCTTCTCTACAATATCAATGAAAAAACTCAATTCAAAATTGCGAGTTTATTCGTTGTTACAAAACAAAAGAGTTACATATGGTGTTAAACTCAACTAAGGAGTGACTTTGGGTGTTGAAGCGTGGCACTGCATGTCCTCAGCATACTTTTCATAAGATGGTGCGTAACCACTGAGTGCCAATCGCAAGTATGATGACATATGATCGTCAGTTAGTCGATTGCGATATTTTGACTTAATTATCTTCATTTCAGAAAATGCAGACTCGCACAAGTAAGTTGACCCAAACATTGCCGTCAGTTGAAGGGCGATTTGCCTTAGATTCGGATATTTATCTTCAGATATAAAACACCAGAAATTTGTATCAGATGCTGTAGCTTTGAGATGTATATCTGATATAATCTGCACCAACTCATTTTCAACAGAACATGAGTTCATATTAAACTGACTTGCTACTTCAGTAGCTAATTCCTCAATGTTTTTACATGAAAAAGGATAACTCATAAATGATGCTATATTTGCCAATTTACTGCAATCATAAAAACGCATTTCGAATTGTCCCAAAATATTTGATAATTCAGCCTCATACGTATCATAATTCAACTGAGGAATCCTTGCTTTCAAAGACGGAAAATGTTTCAGATCCTTTCTTTTCAGTTGATCTATCATAAGTTGCAATATACTTTTGAATGCGTTTACTGCGCTAATCATCTCAATAATAGTTTTTCCTTTACCTTGAAGCTCCGAGTTAATGGTGTTTAAGTGCATGTTGATGTCAGTCAAAAATGCCAAATCAGTCAGCCATTTTTCGTTTTTCAACATCTCAGTGTCCTCTTTCATCTAGACACACCTCTTTCGTCTAGACTTATTAAAAAAATTTTTCTTCTCGAGATCTACTCAAAAAGCACTCGCGATCGACTGGTCGATCGCGATCGACCGTTTGAGCACCCCTGCTCTAGGTGATGCAGTTACCAGGGAAGCCAATGGCATATCCATTCACTTTTTATGTGCGTGTAGCGTTGTTACTTTTGAACAGTTTAACCACAACTCTTGATAATTATTTTTTTCATTCGTATAACCTATGAAATAATAATGATAATATAACCTATACCTAGCATGATAAAGTACGCTATTGAAGTTTGATTGTTTGAGTTATAACTGAGAACGCTTTAAATTATTGCACCAAGTTTTCATTTAAAAAATTTCCTGACATTTGGTGGTTTTTGCAAAATTTCCTGACTTTTCCCTACGCAAAGAATTCCCTGACAATTCCAGGTTTTACCGGACTTTTCCAGTTGGGGCCACCCTGTTAAAAGACTAAGACAACTCATCATCTGAGTTGTATTAATGCTGAACTATATTGTATTCAATTGAGGAATTTTTCAACTTAGAATTGTAATTTAGTTTTATTATTAAGCCATAATATCATAAGTGCTAGTATGTTTGCTCCTGTTACGATTTCTTTAAGTGTTTTCTGATTTTGTAAAAGTTTAACGTATACCATTTTCTTTGGTTATTAAAAATTTTGGTAATAAAAAACTTATTGAATTAGATAAATGCACGAGTTTCCAAGAAATTATGAAATCAGAAAAATTTATTAAAACCCACACCCTGAAGAAGAAATCAGAAAACTATGTTTTAGACCTTCTGAGTGCAATGTACTTACTTTGGGGATTGCTTAGCGAGGGTCGAGTTATGAATTGGACGACCACATCTAGAAAATATATGAGAAGGAACCCCACGCAGAAAACTAGCTGAGCCAACAAGGACGTCTCGTCTTTGAGATCTTTCTCGACGTCCGGCAGGATGTGAACGATAGATGTGGCCAGGAGAACTCCACCTCCGAAACACAGAGCTGCTGACATGAGCAGGGAGCTGCTGTGCCGACTGCCCAACCCGCACGCCACCGGCAGAAGACCTACAAATGTTATAAATATCAAGATTCAGTTTGTTTTCCATATTTTTTCTATTGACTGATTAAACATTGCAACAACCACAATCGAAAGGTGGTCCTTAATGCCAATGACAACCATGTTTCTCTTCTAGCTAACGATGCCGTCTACACTAATATGGACGACTGACAGCTTAAATGCGAAAACTAATAGGATCGACCGTTTCAGCTGAAGTCCTGCGACTCAAAATGGATTTGCTATTGCCACTCACGGCGTACCAACATCTCATTAGCATGGCAAAAAAACGCTGCAAATTATTACACAAAGGTTTATTATTTATGTATTAGACAGCCCTTCTACGTAGATCTCTGGTCCATAATTATTAAACGCCGCTTATAGTATATTTAATATCGGAACTCGGAGCTTCGGACCTCACAAATGGGTTCAATCCATTACAGCAACGGAATCTCACAATTTTACGCTTTTTAATATAGTTGATAAACAAAACAATTTATTACCAAGTCATCTTTCCAACACATAAAAGTGTTACCTATACTGTATATTAATATCATCTAATTGGTCAAATTTCAAAAAATGTGCTGACAAAATCACTGAAAATGGCTAAGAATTGTTAAATTGATATTTTTTAGCATAAGATTGGTCAAATAAAGTTTATCAACTATGGAATAGAACATTCAAAAATTTATGTACGAAATTATGCTAAAAACTTGAACTTCGTTAAATTTTGTTTTAAAAAATCTATAAAATTGCAAAAAATAGCCTAAAATCCAAAATCTCTTTTTGAATAGAAGAGTATCATTTAGAATACTTTTTTTTTTCATAAAATTAATAGCTAACATTTTCTTTTCACTCATAAATCTCCAATTTCTATACAACTTGAAATATACAAAAAAAAAGACACTTTTTCACCTATTTTTGGCTCAAAGCACCCATGAGAGTGGAGCGATCAAGCTGGCGAGAGGTTAGGACCAACTAGACCCCAAGTGGAGTCTATGTGCGAGAGAACAGATTTTTTAAGTCAATTCTAAGGCCTTTTATGGCCCGGACGGAGGACGGACATTTCAAATTTGGATTCTACGCACCTTGAAACGTAAAGTGACAAAGTTTGAGGGGGGATTATAAAATTTTTTTGCTATACGATCACATAGGCTTATTATTGGAAATAATAAACCAAAATTTGGAATGAATATCTTTGAAGTTTCCGAGAAAACGGGCCAAATAGTTCGAAATCGTATGTTCCGGTAGTACAAAGTTGAGATCGTAAAACTTTTTCCCCGCTCATCGGAAACTGATCAAACTTACAGGAAGAGCCAAATATGCCCTTAGGAACAAATCCTTAAAATTCCGGAACGTTTGCATGAATAGTTTCCGAGATATTGCAAAATGAAGCACAGGAAGTCTGAAAACGGGCGGTCTCGGTAAAATGACTTGCGAGTAAATGACTTGAATGCGAAAACGACTAGGATCGAACGTTTCAGCTGCAGTCCTGCTCCTCAAAATGGATTTACTATTCACAGTCGTGTTGACGATCTTTGAGGTGAACAGCAGTTTTCTAGCATTTTAAAGCAACTCGTTCAAGAAGGATGTACAAAACTAGAAACTTTTCTTTTCCTTGACGACCTGAAATATTTGTTGATTGGCTATTTTAGGTCTCAAAATATGGGATAAGTATATTTAGATGTTTTAACCCTCTCAGAATCTGTTGGTTTACATACCTACCCATGTTTTTCAACATTAAAGCATCACTTTCTCCCCTAATTAGCAAAGTAAAAGTGAATTGACTATACAATTAGAAAGCTGAGATTCTGAGGATGTTTTCCCGGTGGATTGCCCATCCGAAATAGTCAGTATCAAGAGAGAAAGAACAAATTTTAAAAAAAGTCAAATTCTGAAAAAAATTCCAAATTTGCATTTTAGCCTCTTTTTTACGTATCAACTCGGCTCAAAAAATATTGGTTTGGCATCAGGTAGATGATAGAAAATTTAACGCTCTATCCAACGATGTTCTTAATTTTAGTTTGAAGTGATTCTGATGGGATTGATTAATGGCCGTTTTAATGTCATTAGGCACAAAACACGAAAAAAAATCTTAATAATTGAATAAATCGATCAAACAGCGTTAAAAAATCTCTCATGAGGAACTTTAGAAATTTGTTTTGAAATGAGCTCTAGAATCGACCCCTGAAGTTTTTACCAACAGGTCTGGGATACCCTTTACATGTTGTAAATATATTTATGATCCAGTGGAATGTTTACTCAAAATAATAATCGTTAATGTAATAATGGCCAGTGTCGAGGATCTATCACGTTATATATTCCAATGAATAAGGATTACCTGATACTAGACATCCTAATGTCACAACTCCGATAGCAATGAGCTTGAGGTCTAGAGGTGAGAGAGAAATAGCACCATCCATCTGGAACTGATTCGCGAGACTGCCCCAGATGTCCTCAAGAGGTTTATCAATCTATGTGTCACAGATAACGAGGCTTGACCAGAGCCACTTGCCTGGCAGATACCGAACCCTGAGATTACGTCGAGACACCTAAAACATAAAACGCAAGATAAGATTCAATTATTTGTTTAAAAAAATGACTAGTATACAAAGAAGGAAACAAGTACCTAATTGAAACTGTGACAATAAATTTTGAATTAATCCCGCCTCCAAAAAGTCTTACTTATATATAAGTACATAGGTGACTTCTTCTCGTGGAAGTTGGACAAAATAATGTTAGTAAAAACTGTAGGAAGGAACTGAAATTGTGTGTGATAAGATTGGTAGGAAACTTGACGTATGCTCACACTGAGTTCTGTCAAATTACCCACAGACAATAGACGAGGAAAATAACAAAGGAAGCATTGAAGCAGATTGTAGCATAATAACAAGACAATTGTGAGTCATATTGATTGTTGAGTCATCCTAACATAACTTCGCCATAAACTAAAACGAGACAACAACTGAAAACATGAGATCTTGAAATCTGAGAAAGCGCTAAGGAGTATAATGTATTACAAATTAATTCATTTAAATTAGGTAATTTAAAGTAAATGCTTATAACTAAACGAATAGAAACAAGTACCTTAGGATGGACCAATTCGGGAACGTTTTAAATAATATCCAAAATCACCCAATTCGTGGGAAAATTCATCCTGCCTCAATCCGAACCATGACAGCGCCAAAAAATAATTATCACAATCTGGGTTTCTGGGTATGGGTATCGCCACTGAGTAGAGTAGGAATAAAAGCACCAATAATAAAATACGTAGTCTGAAGAACAAAGGACAAAACCTCCAATCCCAAACAATTGAATGAAATCCTAGGTTTCCCTCCGTTGAGGTTATAAATATTGTCTTCTTCTTCTTGACTTTTGAGTTTCTTCCATAACTTTAGTTTATGTAGTCACTATGTTGTTCTCGATATTTTTGAACTTATTTTCCTCTTGGTATTTTTTTTTTTTTTTCGTTCATTTTCATATTTCGTTTATATACCTTATTCTTAGTTAACTCGTTCCGATCTTTTGTTGAGCTTACTATTTTGACACTCACTGTATATAACGGATCAATCCGTTTCCCAAAGATTTGAACGTTATAGTTATATAAAATCGTGTTCAAAACAATTGCTAAAAAAGTAGGTATACATCTACTAGAATCTCTGAAATCAAGAATTTTCCAATCCACCCCTAATGTGAAACAGGCCGAAAGAGGAATGGATGCTTGATCCAAAGAAAAAAAGTAGGTCCATGCTAGAGCTTGCTCGAATTCCTGCTCTATGTCATTGTTTTCGAAGAGGTATGTTTTCGTGTTTTCATACTCTTTGGTCGCTTTCTTACCCCCTCTCTCTCAGTTTATTCAACGAAATCCTTATCTGTAGAAGTCGTTTGCTCGTTTGCCCTTCCATGAGGTCTCGTTTTCTGGATTGAATTTCCGACAGGTTGTCGGTTTAATTTCACGAGCCTAGTGGAAATATCTCGCGATCCTAAAATTAGTGAAAATATCTCGTGTTTCCAATCCTCCGAATGACTTCGGATGTTTTACTGATATCGCTCAACTGAGAAGAGGCAGAAGAAATCCTTAGGACGGTGAGTTTTATCAAAAAATCTTCGTCTTGTTTTGTTCCACCTTGACATGTTGAGAACTTCACTCCGTCCAAATCCAGCCTGCTGAGAGGAACTCATTTAATACGTCATTTAGTTTTAATTATATCATTTTGATAATGAGGCATTTTATTAGTTTTTGTACCTCAGTTTTCAAGTTTACACTTTTAAAGGATTCCGATCATTGTCTCATAGTAGCACTTGTTCCCTGTTGGTAGTCACGATGTACATAAATATAGGTAGGTACGAATTAATCAAAGTTGTTAATGCCACAGTTCCGGCTTTGAGATTTTTGAAGATACTCTACCCTTATAAATACTGCTGCTAATAAGTTTTGAATGCAAGTGTAATGGGTACATATATCCGTTCCTATGAACTATACAGTTCCCTATCAATATTTCAACTTCTAGCGCCTGGAGGCCATGATTTATCTTGTCGATTAACGAGAATCAGAGCACAGTTGGATTTTGGAGTCAATATATAAGATCATAGTTCACCTGAAACTTGATTTTGAGACAACTTTCGAAACTGTGTGATAGATGTTTCCGTTTTTTATTGGAAGCTTTCAAAGTCCATGATGTGAGGAGTCAAAGTTACTTTTTGTGAATCTGGATATCCAACTACTACTTGGTTACTTTTTGTGAATCTGGTGAATTTTGTATATCTGGATATCATTGCGTTACCTAGTTAGTGGAATTTTCCATTCGTGTTTCTATTCAACTTGTTCCCTCCTCTTAGCAGTAATATTAGTAAAATGCATTAAGCTTCAACAGTCGGAAACGTGAATCTTACAGCCTCTATTGAACTCGATTCTTGACAATTACTTACCAATGTTTTATTGATCCACTATGGAAAGTCTGAACATCTTTCAATCGTAACAGCTGGTAATTATTTCAACAGCGATCATGGTGAAATTGGTGTTGGATTGGATCGTGTATATCTGCAGGCCGATTCTCGCTGGCTCGGGTTTTGTGGTAGGTCCAACATCAATAAAGTTGTAGAGCTGTCACACTCCGCTGCCGGATAATCTATGAAGGCAACTCCTGATTATATAAAGTCGAGATGTCGAGATGTGATTACTACGTCTCAATCACGGTAGAATATACTTGTTTTCGCGAGGTAGGAGAATTATTTTGTTAGTGGCGAAAATCCTCACGCTCCCCCCCCCCCCCCCCCCCCCCCCCCCATTAAAATCGTGCTTAACACATTGACTGCGTCTCCAAAAACCAAACTTCTCAAGGGCCTGAAAGGAATTTCGAGAACTCTAATGATAAATCGAAATATCAACTTCAATGATCGATTCTAATTTTATAATCAATCTGAGGGCACAACGAGAGTCGAGAGGTACCACTACCTTCATTCACTATTGAAGAGTAATATGTAACTCTGAATCGATTTTCAAGTCCTCAATTGACTCCCCCAGCAACCGATATTCGGACGTCGTCTCCCAGTCGTTTGATTACCTGTCTATCGAGACGCACCATAAGGAAACCGGTTTGATGACCTGTACATCGAGACGCAGTGAACGTGTTAGCCAAAAAATAAATATTGAACAAGTTCCTTGAATTGAAGTATCCTTGAAGTAGAGTACTGAAGTGTTCCAATCCTCGAAAACCACAAAGCAAATTAACTCCTTTAGTTAAAAAAAGTTTTACTGGTGGGGAACTAAGCTCTTTGGTTAATAATTGACAACATTGTCAATGAATCCAATTCGGGAAAGATAATTAGCTAAACTTTGAAAACTTTGCTCTCTTTGGAATAATATGAATCCCCCCCCCCCTCCCGTCTCTTAAGGAACTTAAGATTGCTCGGTACTAGTGCATTATAGGGCCAGAAGGTTCGATTATTGAGATGATCGAAATATGCGCTTATGTATCGATTAGTAGGTACACATTCGATATTCCGCCGTTTTCCAGCCGTTATCCAGCACTAGTACCTATTGCTCACATTGGAGATTTAGAAAAATATAGAAATGGGAACTTAGTTCTGGAATTGTGGATCTTGGAATTTAACCCTTAGAATACGGAATAATGAGGCGCTTGTACTCAGTTAGAAATATAATTGAAATTGAAGAGGGGAATAGTATTTGAAAACTAATAAGTCTTTATAGACCAATGTAGGAGTTTATATATGAGGATTAAAAGGATATATAAGGAATTGAAGGGTGAGTCATGATTGCTTCTAGAATGGTCTTTCGAGTTCTCGAGCTTTTTGTTCCTTCTGAACGACCCCAAATAGGGGATTGAATTACTTGAGACTTGATTCAGCATGTGTTTGAACCAACTCTGCTGCCATCTGACACTTGGTGAAGGAGCAGGGCCCTCAAGATGAATGTTGACATCGAAGAGAGGTAGAGGGTTCCTTGATAGTGATTGAAACTCTGCAGTTATGAGTCTATTTTCGCATTGACCCCGGCAGTCATCTCCCCTAAAACGTGAATTTCGAAAATATGGCTATAAAGGATGGTTTCTTTTTAACCTCTCCAAACCAGAGATGGGCATACGTGAATACGAATATATTATCAGAAAACGCATTCTGTGAATACTAGTACAGAAACATATATACAACATTCATATCTTATAATATTATAAAAATGAAACTCCGTCTGTCTGTCCAGTGTCCACGCTATGCACTGCCTAACGGCTGAACCGATTCTGACTTGGAGGGGGGGGGGGGGGGGGGTCGTGTGTGTGTCCGAAAGGATGCATAAGCAATTTTAAAATTGTCTGCGCCCACCCGAACCAATGGGAGGGGGGTTAGTTTTGTTGAGGTTAGGCAATAACCCGCAAGACCTAGCGTTCTTGAAGGAGTGGTCGCCTTTTGCCCCGTTTTCCTATACATCCCACCTCAAGCGAGTGAGAAAACCACTTGTTCACGCATGTTAATACACCTGTATTCACAAAATTAGGTTTCGGAGGGTGATAATGAGCAGCTTCTCCTTTTAGTATAGATTTATTACTAGCTTAGCACTTTCGCCCATAGGGCCTCGTCAGAGCTGTAAATGTAAATACACTCCAAGTACAGGTTTGTATTATAAGGTCACCTAATTTAATGTTGTGAAGCAGATTTGTAGTTGGAATACATTATTATTATTATTATAGTTCCTATGTAGTTAGTCTAGGGCTGCCATCCGTCCCGATTTATCGGGACATGTCCCGATTTTCGAGGTGTCCCGGGCGTCCCGTCATGATTTTTGAAGCGTCCCGATTATTTTTTTTGCTGTCCCGACTTCGTCCCGATTTTTAAAGTAGTTGAATCTCCGGAGTTTTTTAACTACATGAAAATGCAGAAAGATGTCCTTCGCTCAGTTGGCGGCAAAGAAAAATACGCAGACTGATTTTTGCGTGATATATTTCGTTTTTCAGTACCTATGTGATATTTCGTTTTTCAGTACTTACCTACCTATGTGATATTTGTGATATTGTATTTTTTCAGTGACTTGAAGTATATCTTGTCCCGATTTTCGTCCCGATTTTCTACTTTAGGCTGTCCCGATATGTCCCAACTTTTAGCTTACGCTGTCCCTACTTAAACCGAAAAGATATGGCAGCCCTAAGTTAGTCCCATTTGTTGCAGTGTTAATATAAGGATACAGCACATTCTACAGATATTTTTTCTTTCGTTACATTAGTACATCTAAACATAGTATTTATAATTACCTTTTTTATGAGTTAAAATAATTATAGCTGTTCGGGGGACCCATCCTGTCGTATCGGTAAGTATACCTGGTGAGAAGTTATAAGTTATAGTTCTAATGATTTGATGCAACTGTTTATATTATACTATTAGGTATTTACCTGCTGCTCATTCTCACCCTCCGAAACCTAATGGTGAAAACCTGAAGCCTACCAACACTAAATATTCACACAACTGAATTTGAATACGTTTGTATTCCAATTTGTATGAATACACGTGTATTCACACAACTGAAGACGAATACACTTTATTTCGTCTTCACATATACAGCCCCCCCCCCCCCCCCCCTCGCTGACATTGCTAATGTTTTTTTTTTTTTTTTTTTTTTTTTTGTTTTTTTTTTATGATGATTTGAAAAAATGACAAAATTGTGCAGTACGCAATGGGCTCTCCGAATTAACAAGGTCCAAGGAATTGACAAGGTTGCGTCGCCCCTTTTCATTGTACAATTCTTTCCCAGCAGCACCAACCTCATCAATCCTTTTCGAAAATGAAAATTATATAATTAATAAATGAATTATTATAATAAAAATAACACCAACAAACGAAAAACCGACAAAACAACTAAAACAACTTGTGTCCGTGACGACTGGCCTTATAGGCAATAAAAGAGTAGCGAATCGGTAAGGTCATTGTTTACGTGCTGCGCTCTATCTCGAGCTTCTCACGTTCGGAGCACCATTGACATCAACTTCGTTATTTTTAATAGGAATCCCCATTTTTTAAGTGCGCGCAAACGGGCGCAATTCCGTTCTAAAAGTGCAATACCTAAATTTGAAATAATGAGTTTTTGAAGATACTCAATTGCCACGTGTATTACATGATTTTGGAGTATTGTTTCGTGCTGAACCTCATAATGATGTTCATTTATTGATATCTGCTACACCAATTTGGGAAAAAACCGAAAAACGAACATTTTAGTACCTACGCTTTGTGCTTTGTAGAAATGTGTAAGGAAAGTGCAATTCTGGTCAATTTTTCGGTGTTTTCCCAAGTTGGTGTTGCAGAGGGCAACAGGCGATTGATCCCCGAAAAAGTTAAAGTGGCAACGAGGGCTGGCCAAATGATGATTATTATCGTTAGTGATAGGAAGTTGGCGACGTTTTTTGCAGCTGGTTGCTGGATCGTCCAGAAGACTACTTCGGTAAAACCCTCGCCTTTTCGTAGTTTCTGCATGACTGTTGAGCGGATAATTCCACTCCCCCCCCCCCCCCCGTCCAGAAGACTACTTCGGTAAAACCCTTCACTGGGCATCAAAACGCCCAGTACCATGAGGACGACCAATGCGTGTGAGAGCTTTCACAGTAATTTTATGCAGTTTTTCTTCACCCCACCCTAACATTTTTTTATTCGTCGATGCACTGATATTTTACCAGACTGAAATGCGAAGATTCACAACAGTGAACACCATACTCCTTCGTCCAGTATCTGACGTAAATCAAGGTGGCTATGCAATTTAATTCAACAGCAGCCCTCTGACGACTATAAATGTGTGATGAAAGTTAGCAGCAAGTTCGGGAATTTGAATTGAACCTTTAATATATTGACTTTCAATTTTTTTTTACTATGATAAATTTTTTAGTCACTTGCATTACCTTCCTATTAAATTTCTTACCTTTATGTTTGACTAATCAAACCTAACTAACTACCATGTATCGTTAGTGAATGTGAATAAACATCTGGAGATCATTTCAGTTATTATTATATTACTAGCCGCTCCGGCTCACTACGCTCGCCTCCACGTCCAGCCGGGGGGCAAGCCCCTCGGACCCCCCGTTAAATTGCTCGCTTAGCTCGCAAAGAGTGGCATGTAGGGAATGTTGCTCGCTTCGCTCGCAAAGTGTCGCATGTAGGGAATGTTGCTCGCTTCGCTCGCAAGGTGTGGCTGTATACATGCGATGTATTACAATTGAAACATGTAGGGGATGTTGCTTGCTTCGCTCGCAAACGGTAGATCTGTAAGGGTAGGTTTAACTGCTGTAGGGGATGCTGCTCGCTTCGCTCGCTTGAGGAAGTTATACTGCCCACCCAACTTGGCAGACGTTTTTTTCTCTTGGAAATTCTTACAAAAAAATTAAATCGTATAAAACTACGTTGAACCACGAAAAGTTTATTAGGGGATGTTGCTCGCTTCGCTCGCAAGGTATTGCTGTATATGTGTAGGAAAAAACCCGTATTTATCTCGTATTTATGTTGCGTAGAAGGGCGAATGGGGAAACCCACCTGAGTCATCGAACCGTTTCACGTCTTCGTAGAGCCTTCTCGCGTCCACGGCACAATTAATTTCTGCTTTTAATCGCTTCGCCTCCCTTCCCCTCGCAATGTGACCAACTTCCCGTCACTTTTTTCGATATCCGATTTCGGATTCAGATTCGTCGGGATCAAACCTTTATTTCGCCCGCGAAAACCGTTCCGAAAAACGTACCTTTACGGGGTATATTTTAATGGGAAAAAACGTAGTTTTTCGTCGGACTTTTCGAGAAAACGGGTCCGTACTCTCGCATTTTTTTGACGCATTTCCCGATACTTTTTTCGCGATCCGATCGCGCCGTCGTCTTCCTCGTAGGAAAACCTACGAAACCGGTATTTTTCCGGAATTTTCAACGGCCGTTTAGAGGGGTAGAGGAAGCGGGGAAGTGGAAAAAGCGCACATTAATTCTTACTTCGACCCCCCTCCGGCCCATGGTTCAGGTGGGATTAAAAAATGTGAAATTCGCTCGTTCCCCCTTTCGGAAAATCCCAAGAAGATCCCCCCACTCAGCCGTTTGGCCGTGCATAGACACGACAGACAAACAGACAAACAAACAGACGGAGTTTCATTCTTATAAATAGTAAAGATAGAGATAATAGAGAAGAGATAGAGATAGAGATTACTATTGCTTCTACGGGGATCAATAGAGTTGCCGGGATAAATCTCCGAACTTTCTACGGGGATCAGTCTCCACGTTTCAATCGCCGGTTTCCCGTTGCAGATATCAATAAATGAACATCATTACGAGGTTCAGCACGAAAAAATACTTCAAAATCATGTATTACATGTGGCAATTGAGGATCTTCAAAAACTCAACATTTCACACTTATTGCACTTTTAGAGCGGAATTGCGCCCGTTTGCGTGCACTTGAAAAATCGAGTGATTCATGAAATTTCACGTAGAATTCTAATCCGCAGTAAAAATGGGGGTTCTATTTAAAACAAAAAGTTGATATCAATTGCGCACGTGCACAATGCGCAATTTTGTCATTATTGAAATCCTTACAAAAAAACATTAAGATTGAAAAAAGAAATTGCTTGGCCCATTATTAACGATTTTATCTGGGGGGGGGGGGGGGGGGGGTTTTTGGGGGCACCCGGTATAAATATGATTACAAGTGTATTCATATTCACACGTGTGTGTGTAATTACAGAACTTTAACCCTGATTGGGATAATTCAAATATGATAGATGATAACACACAAAAACTGATCACATGCATGAACAACGCCTTTAATTTTGCTTGTCCAGCTAAGGTGGTCAGATCTAAGAATAAACCATATTGGTGCTTAGAGTTGAAAAACCTGAGGACAAGGTGCCGCAGGTTACAGAGGAGATCTGAGAGAACTAAGACAGACTCAGATAAGGAATTATATAGACAATGCAGAAGCGAATATCGCACTCTGCTGAACCAAAAACAACGGAGTAGCTGGAGGAACTTCTGTGGAGAAATTGAATCCACAGAGGAGACAGCAAGGATATTCAAAGTGATTCAGGGTGATACCACACCCAGACTTGGATTACTTGTGGGTCCGGGAGGGGCGAGGATGAACGGTGAGAGGGAGACACTGAATCTCCTGGCATCCACGCACTTTCCGGGTTCCACAGAGATATCCCAACACGATGTCGAGATTACAAGCACATCTCTGACAGGAGAACTAGATGACGATACGTTAAGTACTGTCATCAACGAGGAAAAACTCAGATGGGCAGTGTACTCCATGAAGCCATACAAAGCGTGTGGCATTGATGGGATATATGCTGCCTGTCTTCAGAAAGCATTTGTAGAACTAAAGAAACACCTCATTTTACTTTTCAAGGGTATGCTGAGATGGAATCTTATTCCTAGGATATTAAGTGAGATTAGGGTACTATATCTACCCAAACCTAGCAGAATGGACTACACAGATCCAAAGTCACTTAGACCCATAAGCATGTGCTCCATTCTGATTAAGATCTTAGAAAAGCTAATTGATAGATATATAAGGGACACCAAACTTTCTGTGTCCCCACTACATTCCAATCAATATGCCTACCTACAGGGTAAATCTGTAGACGGAGCGCTACACAACCTTGTGGGAAGGATAGAAAATAACGCATTCAAGAAGGGATGCGCCACAGGACTATTTTTTGACATCGGGGGCGCCTTTGATAATCTCTCATGGGATGCAATAGTCAAGGCGTTGCTCGACAGAGGAGTGGAGACACAAATTGCACAATGGTGCAGAAACTATCTCTCACAAAGGAAGATCACAAGTTCTTTAGGTAACACCACAGTGAAATATACTGTGAGTAGAGGCACGCCGCAGGGGGGTGCGATTTCACCACTCCTTTGGTGCCTTGTTGTTGATGAGCTCTTGCGTGCGTTATCAGACACGGGGCTCCATACTCAGTTCTTTGCTGATGATGGCGTAGTGCTCATAGAGGGTAATGATCCCGTAGAAATAAAGAATAGAGTTAACCAAGCTCTGGCCATTATTGAGACATGGTGCACGGACAAGGGACTCTTTATCAACCCCAATAAAATAGACCTTGTCATGTTCACTAGGAAAAGAAGAAACCCACACATTGGACAATTAGTCTACATGGGTCAGAATCTTACAATAAAAGAACAAACTAAGTATCTAGGAGTCATACTAGATAGGAAATTAACCTGGAAACCACACATCGAGTGGAAATACAGGAAAGCCCTCAACAGCCTCTTCTGCGTACGCAGGGCGGTGGGCAAGACTTGGGGATTCACTCCAAAAGTAATGTTATGGATAAACAGGGCTATCATACTGCCGAGACTATTATTCGGGGTACTAGTGTGGTGGCCCGGAATTAAGGGGGGTAGCATCCTGAACAAACTGGACAGAGTTTTCTGTATGCTAGTAACGGGTGCTTTCAGGACTACTCCTACTAGGAGCTTGCAGATAATTTTGGGCCTTGCACCCATAAGTACAATAGCAATGGTACAGTCAATGCATACTACCATCAGGCTCATGAGAACGGGTGAATGGAAACATAATTACCACACACTAACTCATAATAGACAATCTAGTCATACCCTTATAGCACCAGCTACACTAGGGTATATCCCAGAAATGAAAATGCCACATGACGAGCTTGGGAAAACCTACCTATGGAAGGATCCCACCAAATACGTCATAGGCAACAGAGAAAACTGGGACAGGATAGTCCCCAGAACTCAAAGAATTCGTCTGTCATGCTTTACGGACGGCTCTAGAGTCGAATCTGAAAGCATGGCAAGAACAGGTGCTGGAGTATACATACCTGATTTGGGTATAGCTGAGTGCTTCACTCTGGATGCACACACCACTGTGTTCCAGAGTGAGCTATATGCCATTATCAGGTGTGTTGACAGCTTAATAGAGAATAATACAAGTAATAGACAAATAGTCATACATACAGATAGCCAGGCATGCATCAAAGCGCTGATGAGCCCGGTTACCACCTCAACAATGATTAAAGAGGCTAAAGACAAACTGACCAAACTAGGCGCCCAGTTGGATAACAAAGTGTATGTAAACTGGGTGCCAGGTCACGAAGGTCACATAGAAAATGAAGAAGCAGATCGGTTGGCTAGGCAGGGGTCGGCTAGAAATTACTACGGACCGACCCCAGCCTTAGGCATAACGCGCAATGCGTGCAAAGCAAAGGCAAACACCTGGGCCAACAGAGATCTAAATGAGTTATGGAGAAAAGAGAACAGTAGATATAGACAATCTAGGATGTGTATATCTGGCTACGTAAAAAGTAGCTCAGACTGGATTATAACACTGCCTAGAAAGCAAATGAGAAAATTAATAGGGGTCCTCACAGGGCACTTCAACTTTAAGAGGACTCTTTTTATCATGTCCAAGGTCTCTTCACCACTCTGCGAGTGTGGTAGAGGAGAAGACACAGCAGAACACTTTTTGTGCGACTGTGACAGATTTTGGAGATCTAGGCAAGAAGCCCTAGGACACAACACAATCGAAAGGGCCTCACTCAGAGACCTCGATTGGAAGCAGATTAAGAAGTTTGTTGAAATGAGCAACAAATTTAGGGACATAGCGCAGCCGTAGAATCCCCAATTTCTTAAGGGGCCCTTTTGGGGAAATATAAGCCATCAGGCCTGAGATTTCTTTCTACGGAAGCCCTATGCAGTCAGTCAGTCAGTCAGTCAGTCACGTGTGTGTGTGTCCACCTGTATTCTCACAACTGGATACAAAAACACCGTCTGTATCTAAACAACTGAATAAGAATACACTTGTATTCGTATTTATGAGTATGAATTACCTGTATTCACACAACTGAACACCACCCAGTGTATTTTTAATAACGCGTGTGGATACTCGCTAATACGAATACAAGTTTTTCGTATTCAGTTGTGGGAATACAGGTGTATTCATGCCCGTATTCACACACATGAATATATTAATACACTTGTATTCGTATTCTTATATTTGTTTACAAATATATTCGTATTCACGATTACAAATATGCCCATCTCTACTCCCAACCAACCTGTGGCTTGTAGATGTATTGAAAAAATTCTCAGGGAGGGGGTTTCGGGCCCAGAGCGTCAAAGCCTGTGAGCTCATTTTTCTTTCCAGGGAGTTATACGTTTAGTCAAAGAGACTCTTCGACCATAGTGAGGTATGTGACCTCGTATAGTGAGGTATGTGAGGCCCTTGATTAATTTTTTGGTTCTAATAGACCTCATTGGGTCTTGTGCCTCAAAGAGATCGAATTTGCTATAGTTGAGAAGGACACTCGAAACATTATATGGTATGCTGTTTCGTCAGTCTACTCACATAGCCTACACAGGGTTGAACTTTGTGTGATCCTAATGCGATATAGGTGAAATCGCTAGGGTGCAAAGCCGGTTAAGAGGCGGACCATTGTTTTTAGTTTCCTACGGTTTTCCCTGAGTAGCCCATCAGTGAGTTTGGCCACCATGAGTTTACTGTAAACATGTCCCTCAGTATTGGACTTTTTTTTCCACATTACCATTTGTGTTTTGCTAGGGTGTTGAGGGTTTGTATACAGCACCTGACCTCTCGTGTTGAGATGATTGCAGCTTTTATCGAGATTTGACTGCCAGAGAGAATGTGGATGTGGGTCCCTTTGTTCCCTCTCCTAATGATCTCCACAGCTGCAGCCTTGATTGCTACCATTTCTGCCTGGAACACTGAGATGTGTTTACCAAGTGGGATTGAGGCATGCCTCCTGGGTTAATATGCCCTTTGTACTCCTGCTTTGTGCATGCTGTGCTATGAAATGCACGGTGCAGAACACAGTATCAACCAGAAATGGCTGCCAATGGCTACCCCTACCGGCTGACCCCCTGGGTGTAACTAGGCATGCGGCACTCTGTGCAGGTAGTCTTGTTTATTTCTCTAGCTTGTCTTGGAACCAAAATGATCCACCCAGAAAAAATTATTACAAAAACAATCCTAACAAATGATAAGGTGGGTTGCAATGCCCTCGCTGCGTCATTGACAGGAATGGCAATCACTGTTGCATCAATGGATTGCAGTTATGTCAGTGATAGCCCGGATTGGTAAACCATTGGCACCATGCAACCTGCTTCTAGACACCCCCCCCTCTAGTGCCCAGATGAAGACAAGCGACTAGACTAAGAGAAATAGGAAGTTGAGGGCAATTAGGAGACTAGCAGCTGGGATAGCTAAAACTCGGGATGGAACCACCAGTCTTTTTGAGGGGCAGAAAAATAGGGTGTTGAAAAACCTTTCAGACAAGGGGACAAAACCTTTTAGGGTTTGTCTGTGGTTTGTGGGGTTTGAACCCCACATATGATCCCGCCTTCAGCTCCAAAGCAGCGATGAAAAACAAAAGCCACCAGGACCTGCCCTTGAACCTATTGCACTGGCAGGAGGGTGAGTGGGTATAGTTGCGCACTCACCACTACCGAATTGGTCGTAGCCCACGGTAATCACTCTGTGAAAAGGCTCTCTGACGTGTAGGCCAATTTGGTGTATGCTGCTGTTCTCTTTCAGGGATTTAGTCACAGTGAAAATCATCTCTGAGGACTGCCTTGGGGACCCCTTTGCCTCATCTTATTTTCCTGGAGATGCAGTTATTCAAGGGGACCTTCACCAGAAGAAGTGCCAAACCTTGTAGAAAAATGTCGTAATGACAACACCCGCCTCTTGGTGCAGCTGCCAACGCCCATCTCATTGCTTGGGGGACTTACTGTTTCACTACCCGTTGGTAACAACCTGAATGATACAAACTCGGGGGACAAACCAATATTCGTTACCTCATCCAGGAAAGAAGTCCTTGATATCACCATTACAACCCTTCTAGTTGAAAGAAAAATGAGCTATTGGTTCTTTTCCAACATCCCCACACAGTGATCACAGTTACATTGTTTTGGTAATCCAATGTATGGGTAAAAAACAGTGGGTACCCAGAGATCCAAGGAAAACAGACTGGAAGGACCACATGGAGGAAGTGGAGGCAGGTTGAAAGGAATTCGTACCAAAATACTTGAAAACAATGATATCAAGGTTGTGCTGGATGAACTAGAGAACACGCTACTCACCTCATGCAACAATCACACCCAGGTGACGACTGGGTCCTCCTCCATCCTGGTTCCCTGGTATTTCAAGGTATCCTTGGAACCCACTGAGCCCCTGAGGTATCCTTGGCAAACTGCATAATAGAGCCAAAAAAAGTAGCTATTGGGATGATTACAAAACCGAATTAGCAGGATATAGGAGACATCTGAAAGACAAAACGAGATGTATGGAGGAGGTTCTGTGAAGTGGTAGAAAATACCTCTGAATGTACAGGACTCCAGTGAATCCTTTCTTAGGATCCTATCAATTCATTAGACACGCTTCTGAAACCAATGGATGCGGTCACTCTGACATGTATGCTCGAGACTCACTTCCATGGCTGTTTGGTGACAAATAATGATCTAGGTGAGGACTCTGATCCACCAGCCTGGTCTAACGATAGGAAAGCTACCCACTCTGACTGGGAAGAGGCAAAGAGTATGGTTACCAAGGAGACCCCCCCACAAACCATCGACAAACCCACAAACCACACAGCCAGCCAGCCAGGGTTTGTTTTGACTCCCACAAATTATCTGTCCCGAACGGCCATCCCAAAACTCCTGCAAGAAAAAGTGAGTGATTTCATCGGGATCCTAGGTGTGCAGAGACTCCAGTTTCCTTTATAACAGTAATGTCATGAGCTCATAAATAATCCTCTCCACCAGTTTATTTTATGGATGTATTGAATGTTATACAATTGGAATCATGTGCTTAACTGGCGTTTAACGATTTTTCAGCTTTTCGCAATAACAAGAGCCCAGATTTTGGATCATGTACGGTTCTTACAACCAGGCGCAATATTACAATGGTATCCATCATGGACAAGACACTCGATATTACCAAGGTACAACTTCAACTTTCTAACTAATAGTGAATAATGAATGTCGAGGTGTCAGCAATGCCGAGGCCACATTTTGCCATTGTCCAAGAGCGCGAACTAAATCACTCTCGACGAAGTTGTGGGAACCAATTTCGTTGGACAGGCCATCATGAGTAACCAACTGTTAACTATAACAAACTAACCGTCGAAATCGATTTAAAATTGTTACTCTTCATTTTTCGTGGAAATATACAACGTCCTTCGTTTGCTTCCGTTTTGTTCATCGTCCAGGTAGAAAGCCACAGAGCCTGTGGGGGTAGCGCCGCTTGCCATCACTATAGTTTATAAAACATACAATTAAAATTGATTTTTAAACTTCATCACTTAAGCCTTACATTATTAAGAATGTAACGAGAAAAAAAAAGTATGAGAGAGGTTTGACCTCTAAAGGAGAGAGGAAGGGGAGGGTTTCAGGGGCCAGTATTTATAACAGAGCAAGAACAATTAAGAATAGGAGTAGGAGTGCAAGAATAGGAGTTTGTATAAAAGAATCAGATTGGGTTCTAAACGGATGTCAAAGCTAAAAAAGTTCCAGTCATGCAGAATGAGCGAATTTTCTTAAGTTATAGTATTGTATTATGTTACATTGTTCTAAAATTTAGCACCTTGAGTGCATAGGAATTGTTAGCCACTAATTTTATGGCAAAAACCTCGTTCTCTATCATATTCTGCGATTCAAACAAGATTTAAAAGCTTTTTTGCAGTTTTTATTGATTTTTTTGCAACTATTAATAAAATTTAAGTACCTACATTTGTCAGCTTAATTTTGTGCATAATTTTTTAATGTTTTTGTTCATTGTTGATGAACTTCTTTTGACTTGCATTCTGCTAAAAATATATAAATTTAACAATTTTTAGCAATTTTTTTTTAATTTGGCCAATTTAACTCGTAATTATTATAATGTGCTAACATTTTTTGGTAAACGAACTTGTCCTTTCATTTGAAATGCTTGATTTTTTTGGCACAAGAACCGAGCTTTATCTCAATCCTAAGGAGAGTTATAGTGTGGAATGATACATACATTTTATATGTGTACAAACATAAATATAAAAATGCGTTAAACTCTAGGATTTGTTTCAGAATTCTTAAAACGGACTTCAATTGACAAAATTTTCAATTTTTTTTATTTTGAAATTTTTGGAGCCACTGCAATGCCTTCATTTTTTACGAAAATCCGCTAAAAGAGCCATGAAAAGGTTCAGCTGAAGCATTGCCTGCTTCGATTTCGACACTGCTTTCCTCTCACCTGCATACTCAAGCGCCGTGCTCGTTTCGGAACCGATCCCACCACTCACCTGGTCGTTTCGAATTCAAATGACGAAATGGCAACAATCGCTTCTTGTAATCCTTTGTATTCCGTTTATAAATTCATAATAGTATGTAGTTGGTACATACCTTCTGATCATTCGACCCGTTGCGAGGCCCCCAACTGGAAAAGCCAGTGAAAACCTGGAAATGACAGGGAATTCTTTGCGTCTGAAAAATTCAGGGAAAAGACAGGGAATTCGACACACACCACCATATGTCAGGGGTTTTTTTAATCAACTTTTTTTTAAAACTCAGATGATGAACGTTTAAATGGCAACAAATTGTTTCTGACCGCAAATTTAGAGAATATAAAATATTAAAATAAAAAAGAACCTACCATCGCCCATGTTGGTGCCTACAAGATAGGGCTAATAGATGTCTTTGATACATTATGGGGAACTTGGTTGGTTCATTTGCAACTTTTCATTTGAATATTAAGGAATTTTGGCTTCATAAAAATGGAAATTGTTTCTTTTCAGGAAATGCGAGGAACCCTAAGGCCAAAGACGATAGAAAACCCCAGAACCCTGCCTCTTCTCACCAAAACGGCTTGTCTTCCTCCCAACAGCCTGACCGCTACAACCAAACCACTGGGCCACGGTACAATAAATACCCGTATCAGAATGGTACCCGTATGTTCAACAATTCGCAGCAGAAAAAATGGCAAGATAAACAAGCCCAATTCTCCAACCCCAACCCTTCCGCTGCCGGAAAGTAAGTGACAACGAATAACCAGATTTATGTGGATGTAATATGATTCGTTCCACCTGTCTATCTCTGCTAATATATTAGAGAGTTTTTGGCGACCTCAACTCAACGTCACCCGTTACCGTAGTCTTGAGGGAGCAAACGAAGATGCTAACCCAAAAGGAGCCGGGAGAACGGTTGCCTTAATTTTGATGTCACGTTAACGGTGGTTGGGTAACGCGATATTTTTTCCCAGCTTTCTTGTTGTCTACTGGTTGTCTAATCGACTTCTTTATTTCGATGTGAAATGCCGATTTTCAATCCTAAATTCGAATTTCATGTTAATCTCAGTACAAATACGGGATAGTTTCTCATTGTTAGTTTTCAATTCGTAAACAAGGCATGGATTTAACGCAAAGATAGTAAGCCTCAAGTGGGAAACACCGCGATTTAGTTGCACTTTTAGGTCTTTAGTCGTTATGAACTTCATGTTTTTGGGTTTTCGGTTGGGTAATATATCAAGAAATATGAAAAAGTATACATCTCTATGACAATGAACCAGGATTTTACCTGATAATCATCAGTGGAGGCAGCACTTCACGCAATGTTCACGAGAAAACAGCTGAGATCAGGCTAACTAAGAACAATACTGCGAAGAAGTAGAGTCTTAAAACTCAGGTTCCTCATTTAAAATATGTGAAATTATAATAAAAACAAAGCTCTAATCGACCAAATAGAGCCTGACCGCAAAAGCGGATTTTTTTCGATCGAATTGAAGGCTAGTAAAGCGCGACGTAGGAGGCGGACTTCAGATGGCACATTTGGTTTCTACCTATCTACGCGACTTGAAACGAAAAATAACCAAGTTTGAGGGATGTTCAAAAACCTACCCGCTATCAACAAAATTAGTTGGTAAAGAGGCATTTGAAAAGAAAAACTACTATTATTTATTTCACCAGTATTCAAGTAATTTTGAGGAGCCCAGTAGTGTTACATTTACAGGAAGGTTAGGCTGGTGTCGTGTGCCTTTAGGTCCCCAAACGGGTGACGTTAAATGAGCCATTCTAACGTACGACGTTGCTAACGTACCCTCAAGGTCACGTACTCTTGGGTACGGTAGGGTGACGTTAAGGGTACGTTAGTGGTCACCAAAAACTCTCTATTTTCATCTCAATGCTCGTTATCATGAGGTATTCTGGGTTCAACATAATCAATTTTGGTTTATTATTTTCAATAATGAAAATGGTAACACACACGTTAACGTCCAGAGCTTTTCTCCAGAACTACTGGACCGAAATTCTTAAAAGTTGGCTGAAAATCGTGCATCGGCCAGGGATGTGCCAGTAACAGGGGCATCAAGTCTGATGAACCCTAAAGGGTAGTAATTAAGGGTTGAAATATTGAAAAATCTAGATCTCGAAGACTTTCAAGGTAACAGGAATGTATTTTGGTTGTCATTTACATATATTTTCCCAACAAATCTAATTTAATCATCCGGAGATCCGTACGATCTTCCGTTCTCTCACTGCAAAATGTAATGGAGCAGCGACCTATGATTTTTCGGGGGAGCTAACCAAGTTTCATCAATGACCGCTAGATAGCAGAGCTACCTACTAAGGTTTTGCCAATTCACGGTTCTGCATCATCAGCTCACGTAAGGAAAGTTTAGGTGTGTTATTTAATTTTATCAATTTCTCTTCAGTAGGCGTCTACGCCTATTCAGACACATTAGATACCTACCTAACGATTAATTTAATAATATAGACAGGTGTTCTGCGTAGAAGAGCTATGCAGTACAGAGCATATTACAGCTATGTAATAATTTGCAGCGTGTTTGGGTACTTTTCCGTTATACCCCCCCCCCCCCCCCCCCTCAAGTCAATTTGTCTTCAAGACGTCCGCCCGATGTTTCTAGGCATTCCTTCTTTCTTAGATTAGATATTTACGTAGAATTGGTGACAGTTTCAAGCTGTGGGAAGAAATTATATTATCTAAAAAAAAAAAAAAGGAAAAAAAAGAATTAGGTACCGTGTTTTCAAAAGTTGCCGATGTCGGTGAGGATTTGTTAAAACAAATTGGCGTGGTTGTGGTTTGATTGCCTCTACATGAATTTTCACAACTAGAATGCACATGAATTCGCACAAATAGATCAGAATGCGTATATGTGTATAGTTTGGTGGTCTGGATGCTTGCGAGTTCGCATCTCAAAAATACATAACATAACATAATCCAAGTAAGAAGTGATGCCTAGAAACATCAGGCGGACGTGTTGAAGACAAATTGACTGGGGGGGGGGGGGGGGGGGTATAACGGAAAAGTACCCGTGTCTGTCTAGTCCAGCGCATCCAAAATCGAAATTCTTGTTTAAAAAAATTGAAATTATAGAATTCAATTTTAATTTCAATTTTCATTGAGAGATAAATTTGACTAAATTATTTATAATTTATCCTAAGAGAAGGCGATTCGTGGGACGAGGTCTTTGAGAACGCCAACATCGACGCCAATAACGTCTTTCGGTGGCTCTGTGTGAACTCAATGAGTTTGAATATTGAAAAAACCAAATACCTGGTGTTCTCCAAATCACCCACCCGAAACAGCCTAGAGAACTACAAGCTATAGATACATATGTGCAGTCCGAACCCTCTATCTTCATGCTCATGCCCGTCACTTGAACGCGTTCAATCCACGAGATACCTTGGGGTCGTGATTGACGAGGATCTATCATGGAAAGCCCATATTGCAGCACTTACTTCGAGAACTCGTAAATTTATCCACATATTTTATCTCATGCGGAATTGCCTGTCACAAAATAATCTAATCCGGATCTACAAGGCCATAGTTCAGAGCGTATTTAGCTTCGGAATTCTGGTCTGGGGCTCTGCCCGTCCCACACTGGTCTACCCCATTACTATAATACAGAAATCTATTCTGAAAACGATAGCCCGAAAGCCTCGTCGTTTCGCTTCCCAAGAACTCTTCAAATTGCTCCCGGTTTTCACCATTAACCAATTATACCTAAAATCTGCACTCTGCTTCTTTCATAAGCACCCTGATTTTTTCAACTACCCTCGTACTTCGACATATATCACTCGCCCCACTACTCAAGCCACCATACCGGTCCCTCCCACCCGTTTATGGTCCACATCCCGTCATGTTTATTATGGTTTCCCCTACATTCTTAGAGTTTTACCCAATTATCTCCAAAAACCGGGAGAGCACTCTCGCTTAAACTATATGAAAAAAATTTTCTCTTGGCTCATCTCATTGGGGCCAGACAATTGCAAAAACATTATGTGCAGTATCTATACATAGAGGAGTAATTTAGGTTTTGTAAGTTTTACGATCTGTATTTGTATGCATATGTATTGTTATTGAATTTATTGTGTGAATTTGAATTATTTGCGTGTTCACGTGTTGGATTGTGTATTTACTACTTAAAATGTCTACTCCCCCACACCGCACAGAGCCTGTCTCTTGGTGTTGGGGTAATTCCGTACATCCTCCACTTAGATTATTGAAGGCACTTATTTTTTACACGTCACAATGTTCATTCTTGTTTATTTTGTCTTACGCTGGAATAAATCTTTCATTCATATAATGGTTGATCATCTGATTAGTTATTATTATTACCTATATCAGGAAAATCGTATCCTATACCATCGATGAATCAGTTGAACTATTAGGTTCACTTCTCAACCATTAGAATACGTCTACCCGTGACCTATCTTGATGTCGAATGCTTTCTTCCCATTCATTTAAAGCGGCAGTTGGGGATACCCCTACCTCAACAGGGAAGAGTTTGTCCCTAAGAGGGCAAATAATTACTCAAAGTCCACAAGAAGGTCCCGTTCTGGATCTCCTAAACGGAAGTTAATGAGGAAACTTCTATTTCCACGAAAAATGAAGAGTTACAATTTCAAATCGGTTTCGATGTTTAGGCTATCATCAGTAACAAACAATAGCAATTAGTTATTATCAAACATCGAAAAGCGATTTAAAATTGTAACTCTTGATTTTTCATGGAAGTAGACAACGTTTCCTCACTAACTTCCGTATTGAAATGGGTTCACACAAGTTTGTCACGAGTGATTTAGTTTGTAGATCTCCAAAGCTGAGCAATTTATCCTTCCCGGTTAAAATATTTGATTGGGAATTAATAGCCCATTGACTGTTTGAGTGAGATTTCCTGAACTAGAGTCTGTGACAACCCATCCTGTTTTCAATTTCTGCATTCTGTGACAGTTCCCGTCAGATCCAAGAGAATGCGCGTCTATCCGTCGCTCACAGCCGCATTGAACGCGTCATTCTCGAGTTCTTGGAATGCTGCGTTTGGCGATAGATGAGGATCCGAGAACTGGAAAACCATTCTTCTCCGAACATAGCACATACGCTATTAGTACGAGTTGTATCTCTCATGGTACTGTCACACTCCCCTCTCTCTATGTAGCGCGGATTTAGGCCACATTGCCTAAGTCCGTGACAATTCCCAACTTCCAATGATTCTATTCACCAAGGAGTATAAGTTCTCCTCCAGGAAAACTATTTCACTAGTACCTGTACGAAGGAAGCTAATTGGATTAGTGGTTTTCCAGTTGAAATGAAACTGTGCTACATTTCCACTTACATTTAAAATAGTTATTCTACAAATAAGTAGACGTATGTTTTCAAAGGGAGGAACTTGTAGGCTCCTGTCTCTACTGAGAGAGTCTATCTACTTGCGATCTTTCGTGGTGTAGAACTCTCGATCATTCGAAGCAGCAGTTAAGGTTACCCCTACCTCAAATATTCAAGTAAGGTAATCCTTGATAACAGCACTGTAAAGTGCTATTAAGGGTTAACTACTACTCTACTAGTGATCTATCGAGGTGTAGAACTCTCGATCATTCGAAGCAGCAGTTAGGGTTACCCCTTCCTCAAATATTCAAGCAAGGTAATCCCCGATAACAGTATTATAAAGCACTATTAAGGGTGAACTACCACTCACAATCTATCGTGGTGTAGAACTCTCGATCATTTGAAGTGGCAGTTAAGGGCACCCCTACCTCAAATATTTGAGGGAGGTAATCCCTGATAACAGCATTATACAGCGCTATTAAGGGTAAACAGAGATGTCTCACACCTCTACCATTAATCGTGTCTAGTTTGACGATGTCAGCCTTCTCCCTATGTCTTGGACTCGTCATGTGTTCATTCTGTTGATGTGCTATATCACAAGGTTGTATGTGTTCCGCTTGAGACTGATATCCGTGGTGGGAAATGTTTCTGAATTTGGAAGTAGTGGAGGAGTCCGCCAAGACGTGAAATAGTAAAAATAACTGAATAATTCTGTACAAATCTCTCTCGCTTTAACACGGTCACAGAAATATGACTCCACTAATTGAACAATTATTGATGCACGATGCACAGAACAAAAACAGTAAAAATTGATGATTTTATATTACTTTTTTTCTCTTTCAATCACCTTGCTAGTTAACCGTTAGATGGGATAATAATGAAATTATCAGGATTTATAATAATAGTACAGGATGCCAAAAGTCAACTAGAATGTTTGTATACAGTAGGAAAAGTTTTCGCACCACGGAACCCAGGCTGAACACATGGTAAGACTGCGAAATCGTAATCCATTATCATTGGTACCTAACATAGTATTTAATTTCACTCAAATCTGTTCACTTAATGTTACTTACTCAAATGTGTTTATTTAGGCTTCGACATGGCCCCCCCGAGCCATCACCTACTCAAAAACCGGCAGAAAGGGTGAACGGTTTGAAGAAGCCAAAACCGTATTTCAAACAACCTGTCGATGAAAAAGAAAATTCAGAGAAAGAGGCTGTCTGTGTTAATGGACTCAGGAATCCAATCGTCAGCAAAACTTCTGCCCCTGTCCCTCAGAAAAATTCAGCGGACAACAAGATTCCTGCCAATCGTCAAGGAGGGTAATTTTTCAATTGATCTATATTATCATACTGTGCCTAGGAGGAATTCTTCAAATCTGCTGTTTTTAGTAAGTTGCCACTTCTGTTGAGAGTACGTAACTAAACTCTTTCACTCTCCCATCCAATTACTCTTATAAATAATGACCTCTCCTCAGTTCACAACTGGTGTATAAGCAACCTGTATCCCCAAGTATCCTGAATCCCCAAAAAAGTCAAGCGATTGTAATCTATAAGCAGCACATTTCTACCAGCTTTCTCCCACCTATCCTTATCAATAATACAACCATACCATATTTTGGTAAACTTGGGTGTAATCATTAACTCCACCCTCACCTGGAAGGATCATGTGGCTAAGATCTCTAGATCCGTACTCTCATCTCTTCACTCCCTTCGCAACTTGGCCTTCTGTACCCCTTTTCATGTGCCCCTCAAGTTATTTCAGACACTTCTTCTCCCACACTTCACCTATTCCTCAACACTTTTCATCTGGCCCCTTGACTTCAACTCTCTGAAACGTCTTAGAGTCCTCTTCAATACCTTTACCCGTTATGTAACTTCTGTACCCCTTTTCATGTGCCCCTCAAGTTATTTCAGACACTTCTTCTCCCACACTTCACCTATTCCTCAACACTTTTCATCTAGCCCCTTGACTTCAACTCTCTGAAACGTCTTAGAGTCCTCTTCAATACCTTTACCCGTTATGTATCACCTTAAATCCCAAGGGCACATCTCTCCCTACGTAAATCGCCTCTTGGGTATGGATATTATCACTTACATAAATGTTCTTTCTTTGTGCATCATCTATAAAGCAACAAAGGCTTGCTTACCAAATTTTGTCTATTCCCTTTTTCCACCATGCAGTTCAGATCGAGCCAACAACATTGCTATTAAACGGCACTTAAGCATGCCCATGGCTAGGTCAGTTTCCATTGCAGGAGCGAGGCTATTCCCTTCGTTTCGGTGCGATGTGCTCCCTCCCTTGGTGCTTTCAGGTCTGCTGTTGTGCGCCACTTCCTCGCTGAGCATTAAACTCCTTCCTCTTTCTCTCTCTTTCTACTTTCGATATCTATCCCTTTTCACTCTTCTTATCTTCCTCTCTTCCCTTCTTCTCTTTCTCTCTTCCCCTAACTTCACAGGATATTATTACATTTGACAATTCTAGGTTTTTTTTTTTTATTTCATCCCATATGTCTACCAATTCTCCCATATACATATTTCTGGAACTTTATGATTTATCTTCCTTTAAACTAAGTTGCCCTTCAGGATTTAAATTTAGATGCCCTTCTGGCTATAGTTGTAACTTACTTTGTTCCTTGTTCGTCTTACTTTGTTATCGCCAAACTTGACATGTGAGGTGGGACATACGTCCTATATGTCAATTACATTACATTACAAAGAACGATTTTTTTTTTTTTTTTTTTTTTTAAGGGTTACCAAAAATCTGTTGGATTAGTTCAAAACCACTTTTAAATGTAGAACTTGACTGTCCTTCAATTTTTAAGTATCGAAAAATTCGTTTTCTGTTAAGGCGCAAACAAAACTCTGGGCGAAATGGATATCCCTGTGGAAAAAACAGGAACAAAAAGGAACAGTATAAGCAGCACTGGGAACAGATGAACTTCTTCAGCACATTTTTTTGCGCACATCACCCTCATGTAGTGTACACTCAACAAACTTGTCGTAGGTACTGTATATATTCAAATATTTCATTTTTTAACCGTGTTTCCATTGATGACTGTATACTTCTAGGATGTGTCAAAGCTGTAGGTACCTAGGTAACTGTATATTTTTGATTATTCTAAGAAGGACAAAATCAAAGGAATTGATAATTATTGAGCTCTTAAATGGCCTCTGTCGATAATTGATTCTCCTGTAGGTAATGTTGATAAGTGTAATTCTTTCAAGGGAATAATTTAATGCATCAAGTTTATGATATAGTTCAGCATGTCAGAAGGAATTCAAAACTGGATTTTGAGAGTTATTCATGAATTTTGTAATAAAAATAATGATATTAATGCATGAGGCGATCCAAGTGAGATAATTTGAAAGTTGAAACGTTGAATGCCAGCTTTATTGTGGTGGTGCTCCACCCATATATTACTTCGACACTTGAAAAGAGCGAGCTAATCCTTTCAAAACAAAAACAAAAAAATCAACTTATCTTTTTTCAAGACTACTCACTCACTTCTCGGAGTTACCATTTGAAAAGAGTTTCAGGCTCTACTATCGGCTTATTCTCTCCCTCTTGTACAGGCCCCTTTAATTTAAAAGAGCTGGTTACCCCGAATGGAAGTCATCGCAAGCAAATCTTTTGCTTAGATCAGCAAAGTTTTTGATTCGTTTCCTCTCAATGTCTCTGAGATAAGCACGTTCAATGTGTGATGCCCAGATGCCTCTCTTCTGGATCTCGGCTATCGGTCGCATCAGCAAAGGAAGTGTTCAGCGGAATCACATAGGTGAAATTGTAACGGCCCAAAAATTTTTGATACCTCAACAGGAGTTCGAACTCGCGTCGTTACAACTACGGGAAATTTCCCGAAGTTGCCACTTACGATAAGAGCTATGAGGCAAGGGTTATCAAACCTCTTCGACTGTGAGAGTTATTTTCCTGGAGCGTAACATTTCCCTGGAGTCAAATACCAGCCTTCTCGGCTGGTTTGAGGTCGGACAAATGACGAAGTGAAACTGCAGGTCGCTGGCTCAGCAGATGCTCGCCGGAACAAGTCAGCCGTCGAGTGAGGTCATTGTCACGGTGTGTTTTGACTCGAGTGAGTGAGGAAGTGAAAGGTGCTAACGACAGGAAATGTGATGTTTGCAGTCTTTTGGCTCGAGAGGGATTTAATTAATTACTGTTTCGTATGATTTCGGGTCCTATTTCGACTGCGCCACTGTAACGGCCCAAAAATTTTTGATATCTCGACAGGAGTTTGAACTTCCCGAAGTTGCAACACTCTAACGATCAGAGGCCAGGGTGACCAAACCTCTTCGACTGTGAGAGTTATTTTCCTGGAGTGTAACAAAATGTTGTTATGATATTTTACATCATAAGGAAGACAAAATGTCTGTTAAGGATCCCTATCCTAGTTCTAATTGAACTTTTGCTTTTCTTTAAGAGCCATGCTTGTTTAGAATCGAAGGATGTGACAAGCATTCTAGTTTGTCTATACTTGGCGGTTTCTCTATGCCATGGAATGTTTAGATCCTGTGTGATCCGTGGTTTATTCCCATGGTGCCGTGGAATGTTACTACGACTCTTGGAAAGAACTTAGCTAATCCTTTCAATAAAGAAAAAATAAATAAATCTGCTTATCTTTGCTTCAAGACTAGGAACACTTATTTATTGGTGTGCTGATTATAATTTATTATGATGGTGGTTTGAAGGGATGGATTGTGTAATGCCTACTTTACGGTTGTCTGACTTATGGAAGAAGAAAAAAAGGAATGCTCACTCTTCCGATAGACCTTGTAACGCATGGATACTACGTGCGGCCAAGGCGATACCTTCACGTCTCTCTCGATGGAGTAAATTTAATGCAGTATCCCAAAGCACTCACAGATGATGCGTTCACATAGGATCCCTTTTAAAACACCTTTTAGCGAATTTTCGTTGAAAATTAATTGCAATTAATTGATCCAAAAATTGTTGAATAATTTTTATTTAGTTATTTATTTTTCTCAAAATTATCTACATGGAAATCCGTTTTGAGGCATTATAAAACGTAGTTTAATGCTTTTTCATATGTATTTTTCTTTACGTTTTTGTCATTCCAGACGATAACTCTCCTCAAGATTGTGATAAAAATCAAGTTTTTGCTGAAAACAACTCCAGCCTACTCTAGTGGGTGTTTGGGGAAGTTTAATCACCTGTTTCAGAGTGCCTCAATTCTGTGGAGTAGGTGTTTGGGGAAGGTAGGTTTTAACCTTTTTGCGCCTGACTTTTAAATGCCCGCACGGCTCCCCAGTCCTGGATTTAAAGGGCCCGCTCGGACCAAGACAGCTCTCCTGTCCTAAATTATTTTGCTTTTTTGAACTCTTCCGTTCCGCCTATCTTCTAAAAACCATTACAGGTTCAAAATTCGTTCAAATTTCACCCAATTTTGAGATAATGTTTGTTACATCACATAGTATTCAATCCCGTAAAAATATCCAGTATTTTTCTATATTCAACCGTTTTTCTGAACAGTTTTGTTCCAAAAATAAGGTGAAAATCTAAATAATTCAACTTCAAACACAGGGAAAGTTAGTCACAAGTTCAATTATTTCTTCGTCCGTGAAAGCCCGGCGATTTCGTCGCGGCTTTTCACAGAAAATAACACGGATGAAATAATACAAGACAAACTCACGAAAGGGGGGTACTGGAGCTTCTGGGAGGAGTAAACCCTTCCTCCCCCCGCCCAGTAATGTCGAATGTTCAATGTAAACACAGTTCTAAGTCTTCCAACTACAGCTCTGAGTCTGAAAAACCATGAATGAAAGGAGGAAAAATGAATGTAGAGACGTCATAACAAAATGAAAAGCACACTATATATGTGGAGCCCGGCTGTTGGATGCACAGTTACGGATGAAAGATGGACATCATCGTCACAATAAAGACGATAGATGTGCCTTCACAGCCATTGCAATAGCTTCATTTTGAAGAAAATTTGCTAAAAAATTGTAATGAGGTATTGCTGTTCCTTCAATAGCAACTCTTAGGAAGTGCTGTGGGGAAAGATTTCCTAGATTGTCACTACATTTTCATCATCCCTCCCTCTCACACAACTGGCGTCAACGTTGGCTAGGTATTTTCCACTGCTCACCTACCTCGATCCTACATCCTGTAAATGAAGCTCTTCCTACGTAATTACATGTTTGAAGTTACCTCCACTGTTTATTAATTTCTAGAATTATGAATGTGGCTCCGATGACTCGTTGTCTGCGGAAGTCTGCTGTTATGGTCACTACAAGTACCCCGGACAACCTCACCGACGGCTCATGTTGGGACAAGGTAAGAGTGTGGGATGTCGTTGATTTCTTACCTTTTTCCTTCATTGCATCGTAACAACTTCTTCGAAGTATACAGGGTATACCTTTTGGGTATAATTTTGGTTCGAAACCTTCTAGGAATCGATTCTACTGCAAATTTTGAACACAAATTTCCTCTTAGAGATATTTTTTAACGCATTGTTTTCGAGTAGTTTCACTTTTATTATTATTATTTATTTATTTTATTTTATTTTTTCGTGTTTTCGACTATGTCATAAAAATGGTCATTCCTCCTTAGGTTCTCGGTAAAATAAAAAATTAACACCTCGTTGGAAAGGTCGTACAATTTCCAATCAGGATATCACTGTTTTATAAGATTTCAAGCTCATTTAATGGAATAAATGTAGGGGATAATAGAACGTTTTCTCAGTTTTACGGAATCACTACATTTTTCAAATGGCTGTACATACCTGTTGGAAAAATTATATTTTCTATTTTCGAATGGGAAAAAGTTCCCAAAATGTCAGCTTTCCAACAGTGTAGTCAGTTTTACTTCTATTTTGCCAATTAAGGGGGAAAATAGTTTTAATGTTGAAAAACGTCGGGGGGTTTTTTCCATGCCGAAATGTAAGGTTTTCATGAAAAATTACCCTGCATGAACCAACGAGTTTGGGGTCGGTTTCTCCGTATTTTTTTCACGCTAAATCGAATGATAATACTTGCAGATCTCTCTGGCTCCGTTATAACCGAGTTTCAGGTCATAACTAACTGCTTTTATCCCTAAAAATGTATGAAATTGAGCATAAAAAAATGTACTAAAAATTTGAGGATTAAAATGTAAAACGTGGTTATAACGGAGTCAAGCCAGAAGTGTCAATAACGTGTATATATCGTAACTGAATAATCCAGAGTACCCTCAGAGATAGGAAGATATAATATGCATTGGGCTCGATATCCCGATCCCCTAATTCCTTCTAATCTTGTAATCCTTCGAATCTATGAATTGGATGGCGTGGAACGCTATATTTTTCAACATGATAATGATTTCGAAAGCACTGATATGGAAGAAGAGACTTCTGTTTTTAAACCGCGTACAGCATGGATACCTTTACAGCAGTACCTTTACGATACTCCAGGGAGTTACTATAGTCCATAGCAATAACAGATGGTACTCTAAATCAGAACCCCCGTAAAACCCCGCCTTTTTTCAAATTTGTTCATCAGCCATAAATTGTTCAATTTCCTATTATTTGAATTAAATACCTACCCAACATATCTTGCCAACCTATATTCCTTGCAAATTAATGTTGATTAGTATTTCAATAAGTATTAATCCTTTCAGAAACTTTTATATCACAGGCGAAATATGCCTACCTATGTTCGATAATTGGTGTTGATATACCTAGGGTTTTCAGACACTGCCATTTTATTAGAAATACTAAACCGAAAATGCATTTAACATGTTCCAAGCGGAATGGATCGATCGATCCAGGCGCCCTCGTTCGATTCAACCGGAGTGGATCGATAGATTCAGCTACAGAGAGCACATTACCACGCATTCTGTTGGCTGTGGAGTTTAACACACTTATTGTAGATGATCAGGTCTCCGAAAGAATGCGTTCCGTTTCGTTCCCCATTGATATCAAAGCCCCAGTTCAGTAACATTTTCGCGCCCTTTCTTTTCGCGCCTTTTTCATTCATTAGGGATGTTTTCGAGTGCAAAGTTAAATTTTATTGTTTTTTTTATTTTATTTTATTTTTATTTATTTATTTTTATTTTATTTTTATTTTTTTTTACTAGGCAGATGAGATGTAGGCAGTGCCAAATAGAGACTACTATTGTAAAAAAAAAGTCCTGTCCTGCATATCCTGAGCAACCAGGTCTGTGCCACGAACCATGTTTTGAAAAGTGGCACAAGAGTGTATTTGTAGACGAAGATACTGAGAGGTGAATACCTATTCCATCATCCGACAACATCTTTCTCTTAGTTTAGTTTAGTTATTCAAATTTATAAACATGGACCTGTATGTTTCATACCTACCTAATTATACAATATGTTTTATATCAAAATGAGTTATATTTTATTGTTCCTTGAAATATATATTTATAAAAATCACTCATAGGGACCGTTTTCAGTTTCATGTTAAAATTATAATTTCTTAATAGTATAATAATAATAATGAAAATAATAAATTCCTGTATAGATTCATCTGCCTACAAACATTGCGGTTCTGTTTAGAAATATATAATAATCCTAGGTTTGGTATATGGGGACATCATTCGGACGACTAGGAGGGACAAAAAATGAAACATTAGGGATAAAAAATGGGAAAACGTGTATTGTTCTTACCGGGATTTGAAACCGAGGCCTCAAAAGAACACACAAGCATTGCGGGTTGCATAACCAGCGGTACGTTACTGCCAATCTGGATCGATTGATCCAACTTCTAAAACTCCGCGATATTCATCAAATTTCGGTTCCGTGTCGTTGTTTTCGTCAATTGCTAGTCAAAATAAGCAGGTATCAACAATCATCTCGAAAAAACAGGTCCCGTCACAAGGAGTTTCCACCAAAATCGGCGCCGCTCGGAACGTGTTAAATGAAATTCAAAATCAGTACCCATCATACCATACCAATAGGAGTAGGAATAAAAGATAAATCATGATACGATGACAATAAGGACTCAAGCTCTCAAATAATTACCACTGTGATAAATAATTTATTTTACAAATTGGTACATGACTGCTAACAATAATTGTACTAATGAAGGCACGTCCAGAAAGTAAGAGTACTGAGGCCCGTACGTGTGGGGTAAATTTTTTTTCTAATGTTGGTCACACTGCGTGATATAGGAGGTCCTAATGAAACAAATCGAGGACGCTGTTCGTAAAGACGCCGATTGACAGTGGATGAACTTGCTGCAATGTTTCCACCACTCTCCAGATCTCTAGTGCACGAAACAATCACTGAAACTCTCGGATTCAGAAAATTGTGTGCTAGATGGGTGCCAAAACAATTGACACAGCAGCACAAATTGAATCGGGTCGCCTGCGCTCGCGAGTTCATTTAACGATTTGAATTGGAAGGTGAGGATTTCCTGAGCTCCATGGTGACTGGATATGAGACCTGGGTGGCGTGGCTCATTACACTCCAGAGTCGAAAAGACAATCATCTCAGTGACGACACACGTCAAATTCAAGACCTCCATTTCGGGCAAAAAAATCGTTGCCACCATGTTTTGGGACCAAAAAGGAATCATTCTGGTCGATTTTCTGCCCCAGGGGGAGACGATTAATGCAGTTCGATACTGCGAAACCCTTGAAAAGCTCAAGAGAGCAATCCAAAACAAGCGGAGGGGAATGTTGACAAAGGGAGTGAGCTTGTTGCACGGCAACGTCCGCCCTCACTCAGCCAACGTCACCAAAGCAAGAAAGCAAGCCAACGTCACAAGCTTAGCGTGTCAAGAAGGCAAGCATTGGGAATCTTACTTGACTATAATGTGATATTGTACCTACCTACTGAAATCAATTCACTCCTATCTAGTGAACCTTCCTTTTCTCTTTTTCCACGGCACTGAATATCATAACCTTTTTTGAAGTTGCTTCAGTGTTACCAACTCAAATGTGACATCGTTTATTTATTACCGTGCTATTAGGGAAAGTATATTCCGACAGAATGCTCTGGACATAGCCTCTTTAACATTCAACTCTCGAAAAGCGAAACGTCATGGCTGTGCTGTTGGTGTAAAACCAGGGTTGGCTGGCAGAAAACATGTTTTAGCATGGGATACTCTTTTACCGGAACGTAACAAGTGAAAAATTTCAAGAAAAAAATAGACCAAAGCAGTGACTAAAGAAATTAGTTGGTGGATCTAATTTCTTTGCTATTCAACCTATGAAGCTGAAATTTGAAATGAGGCGTATTCAGGGTCCTCTAATGTTTAGCCGCCGCTCAAGGTGAAAGCCGAAGAGGGTCTGGGGTCTCCCCAGCGAGGTCAAGGGGTGGAGCCCCCGTTATATCAAAAAGCCTCAACAAAGCCACCAATTTTAATGATTTATCCACTCTGTTTCTTAACTTGGAATGGACAATGCCGAATGTGGAAAACAGGTGTTACAAACCAGCCGAGGAAGTAATGGTAGTGCAACACTGTTCTACCAGTTTGGCAGATGAATCATGCAGGTTCTGAAGGTGACCGATGACCTAACTGTGTCTGCCACAAGGGTGTGCTAAGACTTGAGGGTTTCCTTACAAAAAAGATAATCCTTATCGCTTTCAACCCGTTTGGGACTTATACGTCCCAAGCAGTGCCTAATCTGGTGGGACGAATTTTTGTCCAAGTAGTGTTGTCCCGAAAAGAGAATGCTTAATTACCACTGTGTCCATCGAAGAAGGACTGAAGCTGGGAATGGCCCCTTCAATACCCCCATACCACATGTTGGAGCTGGGAATGCCACCTCCACTACCCCCACACCGCCAATTGCCCCACTCGCCTTCAATACTCATCTTTGAAGCCTGTTCACCTGACTGATCTGCCAAAATCAGCTGTTCTTCCCATAAAATATAAAACATGATAAATATTCTACTGCTCTTGTTTTGCTACTAAATTAATAAAATCGGTCAGGTGAGCGGGAAAGCGAGGGTAGGTGGTGTGGGGTTTGTGGAGGGGACAATCCCCGCTCCAGTCTGTCTTCGACGGATACAGTGCTAATTAGGCATTATCTATTCGGAACAACTCTAATAGATTACCTACTGCATGCATCGATTTTATCAAATGTGTTACTTCCCATCGTCATGAAAGGGTTACTAAAAGGGGAAGTTATGTAATCTGTCTTGAAAACGTTTTTCAACCCCCCCCCCCCCTCCTCGGGACCTAAACTATCAACATATTGGGTATCCCAATAGTACCCCCCCCCCCCCTTAGTGAAACTTGGGGAGCGTTTTTGGGGTGCCTGATACTAAGTTTCGAACAATTGAAAATCTAAAAGAATTCCAAATATTTTTGGATTATCCATAGGGGGAGTGTTGGTACTTCAACAAATAGTTTCCATTTTTTGTCGAATGACAGCTCATTTTAAAGACTTTTAAAGCTGAACACTATAGTGAAACCAGAATCGCAATACATATCTTATTCCTTTCTTGGGTCAGAGTATAAAGCTTATATATATATATATATATATATATATATATATATATATATATATATATATATATAAGTACTTTTAGAGTTATCTACGTAGATGAGTTGGACATGAAAATTGGAAGCTTCAGGGAAAACAAAACCCAGATTTTGTCTCTAGGAAACAATTACGAGGTATTGCAGGTAGGAAATACCTCATGTCCACTGGTTTTTCACCTAAATGGAGGTAATATAACGGTTTAAAAACTTTCCAGTAGGCCTGATGACATTTGGTTTTTTTCAATTCTTATAGGTCCTTAATTAAGTTTTCCTATGGGCCTGATTGCGTTTGGTTTTGTCTTTACAGCTCTCGGAGGCTATATGGAATAAATTTTATCACAACCAGCAATGTGAGGAAACCTATTGCTTGAAAATTCATTTGTGGGAATTCTTGTACGTGATCATACGAGTAAGTATTCTATTAGTATTACATAAAACTCTCATTTTCAAATATTTACCTTGTGTTAAGTGTTTACCATGAGTTGACTGTTACATTTCAATATTGGATTTTATGGAATGTTTTGCGATATGTTCAAATTTTAGATAATAAGACTTCCGAAAATTGTAATTCCGTTTTTGAGCATTCCAAAGAATCACCTTCATATTTATGAGGTGTGTTTTAAATGTGAAATATCTTCTCAACTGGTCAAAGTCATTTTTCATTGTTTTTGCTTATATTTCAATTATGGGTACGTCCGATTACGTAAATGTGCTTTTTGCTCGCCAGCTTTTCTATTTGAAATTAGAAGTATTTTTAGAGCATATTTGGATTCCACGTAAGTATGTATTCAATTTCATGTGACATTCGCACTTTTTTTTACAACATTGCGCCGCACGATGGCCTAAACACCTAATTTAACTGTACAAAACCTTTAACTCTATCGAAAATTGCATAAATCGTACCTATCATGAATGTGGGGCTGAATGAGGTGAAATACACTGCCAAGGACATGAATCAGAAGCTTCCCAGTATGTCTCCATTAAATGTTCAGAAATTACTGGTTCACCATGATCATGACGATAGAGTGCTGTGCAACCAAAAATTAAAACCTGATTAAAATCTGTTCAACATTGACGAATTTATGACCGTCACAAAAAAAAATTATGTTCACGCATGCGCTGATCGTACCGCTGATTCAATCATGATGAAACTGTTAGGGCTTTATCTAGGGCTAAATCCACACTATTCATGAAAATTTCATTGAAATCCGATCAAAATTGTGGAAGTTGTGGCTGTGGCAATGAAATATAGAAAGACTAACGCTCGATATCAAAGTTGAAAAATCAGTCAAAAATCGAAATAATGCCGTTCGCTAGTTGTAAAAATCGGTAATATTTGCATTAACCATTGTTTTATATGTGTATATATGTATACACTCCTGCTCAAAATTAGCGCACCACAATCCATTTCTTCGTTTGTCCCCTTGTTTCTTCCCTTACCAACTATCAACCAAAACTTGATTAGAGGCATGGGTCGAAGGCTCCAAGCCGTCATCCGAGCTAGAGAAGGTAATACCAAGTATTGAAAAGCAAAACTGGCATATTTTTTTTCAAATTTACAATTTTTATAATTTCACCACAAGGTACATTTTTCTTTAATTTTATTATAAACATCTTTTTTTCATGAATTTTCACCTTTTTTTGGTTACCTTATACCTTCTGCGTTTACGAACAATGTGTGCAAACGGATAAAAACTTGATAAGGGAAAAAAGTAGGGGACAAACGAAGTAATGGATAGTGGTGTTCTAATTTTGAGCAGGAGTATATATGTATGTATGTGTCATTCCAGACGATAACTCTCGATAGAATTGAGATAAAAACTTCGTTCTTTCACCAAAAAATCAAGCATTTCAAAAGAAAGGATGAGTTCGTTGGACAACACTTTTTGAGCACATTAAATTGGTCAAATTTCAAAAAATGTACTAAAAAGAATCACAAAAAATGACACTTAGAAAAGGCTAAACATCGGTGTTTTTATTTTTTTTAGCAGAATATTACTCAAATAAAGTTTATCAACTATGAAGTTGGTAATTTAAAAATTAAAGCTCAAACATATGCTCAAAATTGTAATTAAATTTCATTAAAATGTGCTACAAAATCGATAAAATGTAAAAAATTCTAGAAATCCAATATCTTTGTTTAAATAATAGAATTTTATTTAGAACAAATTTTTCAGCAATAAAATTGATAGTTAACAATTTTTTGCAGACAATATGACGAATTTGAGCTATAAAATTAATAGTTAACATTTATTTTGCAGACAGTAAATTTCAACTTGAGCGTTGCTAAGTGATGGGAGGAAAATCATATTGTGAATATCGTAAACGTTAGCCTCTAAGACGTCCAGAATAATTAAAATTGATTTAGCGATGCAAAATAGTCAATTTTTACCGAGTTGTGTCACAACAATCACATGTCTTGAATAGTGGTGGCAGGAAATCATCAAATGGATGGATGAGCTTTGTAAATTCGCTCATATGGTCATGCTGCATGACTGGAACTTTTCTTTTTTTTTAATTCCTTTGAAACCAGCTCTGCCCGATACGTGGCTGGGGGCCACAACATTGTTAAAACATCCTCTAATGCTCCCGACATAATTATGAATGAACTTCGCTAGGAAGTACGTTTATCAATCAATTTTACTATTTCTGCTCGCGGAATGAACCCTTCAGATTTAATACCATTGAAGAAGCTGTCTGCTGCAGAACGTGTAAGGGAAAGTCTACTGTAATACAAACTTCATTTACTCAGTTGAACTTTTGACATTTATAATACGTCAACATTGATTTATTGCAGCTGAAGGTTTATTCTTATATTTGTATAATTCATTATTAATTCTAGTCAAGTAAAGCCCAAGAACAGAATTTCTTATACAGATAGCGTTGCAATAGTCTCCAATTCCTTGTTTTCCAGGCATATTTCCCTCGTTACGGTCTATACTTGGTAGGTTCTTCACTCAATGGCTTTGCCTTGGGCTCAAGCGATGTGGATCTCTGTCTTATGATCCACCACATGGATATGGATCAACGTACCGAAGCTCAAATGTACCTAGGCAGCATTCTTGGAGTCCTCTCAACTTATGGTATGTATTAGCTTTACTCCTTTTTTCGTTTAAATCGTCATAGATGCACTTAATGTTGTATATCGAGAAAAATTAATTCCTTAGCTGCTGAATACTTTCTTTCCCCATTCAATGATGGTTGGAAGCTTGGATTCAGCATTGCCTTCTGGAAGACGGAAAGTTCCTTTGTTTACTGATGGCACGGAAATGTTATTTCTTCACCCAGTATAAATGTATGGGTTGTAGAATGGAAATTGATGAGCGAAAAAAATAACAATATAAACAAATAAAGTATACAGGGTGTTTCCGAAACAGGTGTCACACAAAGGATGAATCGATGCTAAAACAAGTTTGTAACAAAAAGTTCCTCATAGTAAATTTTCGAAACCCCCTTGTTTCTTGGAGTAATTTTACTTGAAAGATTGTTTGCGTGTTTTCAACCTTATATCACTAAAATAATCTTAACTCCCTCAAATGACCGTGAAAATTGAAAAATGAGTATCACGTTGGAAAGAGCATTAAATTTCCTCCACTCTGATACCAATTAAAAATTTTGTAAGCAGGTTTAATGGGACAGAAATCCGGCTGAAATTTGACAAATCTTGAGAAACCTGTCAAAATTCGGAGCACTATATCTCGTCTCATCTTTTTTAACGGTGTAGTCAATTTTACTTTTACTTTGCTAAAGGGTCGATTACACGAGCAACAAAAGTTGCGCAACTCCAAAAAAATTGCACTAGAAAAGTTGTACGCAACACAAAGCAATAAAATTGCCTCGTGTTGCGTCAAGATGTTGGAAGGAATTAATTGCACTGTGTTGCACCAATAAAGGTGAGCAATAGAAATTGCTCAATTGTTTCGTTTACACGGGCGACAACAGTTTGCGCCATGGACGGTGAAGAGGTGGTCGTCGCTGCTGCTGCCAACCAAAGGAAAAAGAGGGGAATTTGGCAGCGCCAGTTTCTGAGCCAGAGAGAATGTGGGTTGGCTCTCACCTCTGAAATTCTTTCACGTTAAATATTTGCTCATAAGGCCATGCTGCACAAATAAACTCCTTTCTTTGCTACGTTAACATTCTCTCATGGGGCAATGCTGCACCCCACCAGTGCAGTTTCACGTCAGTATTCGCTCATAAGGCCATACTGCACCCCATCAGTGCAGTTTCACGTCAATATTTGCTCATAAGGCCATACTGCACAAATAAACTCTCAATGTGATTGGCTGTTTCGTTCCCTCTCCCTACCCCAGGCCGAAAAATTGCCGCAATAGTGCAATAATTTTCCAAACCCCTTGGACTTCATTTCAACACGATGCAACAGTTGCCGAGAGGGCTCGTGGGCCTGAAATGTTGTACAACTCCCGTTGCAATTAACTCCCGTTAATTGCCTGCAATCTTCGGCAACTTTTTCGAGGAGAGAATTGTTGTCCAACTTTTTTGAAATAGTTGCGCAATACTTTTTTCTGTAATTATTGCCGGAAAAAAATCGCTCGTGTAAAAGGGCTTTAATTAAGGTTGCTAATGTTTTAATGTTGAAAAATGTTGTTTTTCAATCAAATCAAGGGTTTTCTTGAAATATGACCTATGGAAATACTAGTTCTACTTATTTATTTATTTTTTTATTTATTTTTTTTAACGCTTAATCGAATGGTAACACCAACTACGTTATAACCAAGTTCAAAATTTTACTCACAAATTTGAGTTCATTTGTTATGATGACTTTCATGCTTTTTTAGTGGTGGAACTAAGTAGTTAGCTAAAGCGTAAAAATCCGTTATTACGGGGACGGGGAGACTGCACGTGTTACCATTCGATTCAATATAAACAAATACGTAGAAACCGCCCCCGAACTCGTATTTTCGTAGAAGGTCATTTTTCTATAAAACCCTCGATTTCAGTGGAAAACGATGTTTTTTAACATTGAAACATAGTTTCCTCCCCTAATTAGCAAAGTAAAATTGATTGCATCGTTAAAAAGGCAAGATTCTGGCGCTGTTTTTACAGTTCTTGTGTCTTGAAAAAATATTGGTTCTCGTAGTTCAATTCCCGATTGAAAAACTTGAAGTTTCCCTAATTGAGTAAAATTTGCTTCTCAGAAACTTTAATTCTTGAGAAGACTCAGGACGATATAAAGTTTAATGCTCTTTCCAACGGTATCCTCAGATTTGAATTTACACAGCAAATGGAGGGTTATGATAATTTTAGTTACAATAGTTCGAAAACACGAAAAAAATCTTGAATGTTATATTACACGAAAACTGAGCGATGAAAAAATCTCTAAGAGGAGATCATCTCTTCATCTACACAGGGTGTTTACACCAAGTTTGAGCAAAAGTCAAGGCGTCGATTCTAGAGCTCATTTCTGATTGAAGTTTTTAACATGGAATCATGTTTTAGCGATGGATCCCCCGCCGAAAAGTGAGATGAAAGTAGCGCCAATAATTGTGATGATTTCCGCTTACAACCGAGTCGTTGCTAGGGAAATGGTACTTCGTTTTTTCATCCCACAAATTCGTTGACCATTCGTTCGAAAGCTCTCGATTTATCCAACCTTTTTGTGTTAACTACTGCGAAGTACGTGGCCAACAAGCTGATTTATGAGCATGGTTATTTGAATAATTGTTTAAACTCAGGTGATCATTTTCAATAATTGATATTGCGAACAAGATTGCAACTGCTTGTTAATTTCTGATGAGTTCATTGAGCTGGTGTTTCGATGATTTGATTCATAGCAGGTGATCCGAATATTGCGAGAACGGTTTGATTTGTGAATCGGTGGTTAAATCATTTTAATAGTTTAATCATTTCTATAATAAAATGAATGTTTACTCGCGAGTTTCTATTAGGAGATCATCATCTCACAAGAGCTCAATCATCAAGTAAAATTAACTAAACCGTTCAAAAGCTGACCGTTAGGGGCAGGTTTTTTTTTTTTTTTTTTTTTTTTTTTTTTTTTTTTTTCCCGAAGAGTGCCCGCTGGAAAACCCCTCATACTGGAAGCAGAAAATTGGAAGAAGAAACTTCGATTTTAATTTTCTTCTTCTAATTTTGTACTTCGGCCTTTTTTTAAGCAATTAACACTAACTTTAAAAATATTAATTTGTATCAGGGTTTTATGACAATAGTCGTTCCAACGATTTTGAGTTTGCAGTGATTGGGGGGGGGGGGGGGGGGGGGATATGACCATTTTAATGTCATGAGGTAGATACAAAACACACAAAAAAAATCTCTAGGAGGAACTTTCGATCAGAAATGAGCTCTACAATCGACCCCTTCATTTTTGCCCAAATTCGGTGTAAACACCCTCTATAGGTAGAAACGTTGGAAATAAGGTTTTTTTGATGAATATAATTCAGTTGATTTTGACACTCAAAAAAACGCAAAACTCAAAAAACGGCCTGCAGATTTTGTCACTCAAAAGTTACTTTGTTATCTACGGGAGAATAAAGGCAATTGAAATTTCTATGGCACCACCCCTAAATTACATCCATCTTGTGAAAATTAGAACAAAATCGGTTGACCCGTTGATGAGAAAAAGGAAAATTTGTTTGGAGGAAACTGATTTTTCAGGAGCGTGGATTTTTTTATGCTTGGCGGGTCAGAATGGGTTGTTTTCTCCATTTTTAAGAAGTTCCATGCTGGCAATATGGACACTTCAGTTGATATCCATGAATTGTATCACTTCTGAATTCATCACTACAATCTATGAATTGTATAACTTCTGAATATAATAATTGATGTAGGTTATCAGTGATCAGATTCCATACTCCCAGAGGTCATTAGACGCTTGCGCACAATAATATTTTTAACAAACCGTAAACAAATTAAGCTAAGTGAAGGCTGTTTGAACGTGAGGGCGCTAGCCAGCTTGATCACCAGAGGGTTGAGAAGAACACACATTCCCTGGCGTGGCAGAAGTTGAGGTAGGCGGAAGTTGTCACCCTGTTGTCATGGTGATGCAAGCAGAATGGGACAGGCTAGGGGGAAAGGCGGGGGCAGTCGCCTGGCCTTGGGTAGCAGCATGGGGCTTTTGCCCGCTTCATCCAGGCAGTTCCAGATAAATCCGACAAGGGCGCAATTTGCAGTCCCAATTTTACCAATTTCCCAAACTCGTAAAATCACAGTTGTTTTGCAAAATACCTAGAGGGAGGAAAAATAGAAGCAAACATGATTTAAATCATCGAAATCCGTCCAAAAATGCCAGATTGCGGCATGGAAATAGAGGAAATTTTGACAAATTTGGTACAATTTCAATGAAATTTAAATGTTTCTTTGGGGAATGCACAACTACTCGCGAAATCGAGCCAATCATGCTTTGAATGTGAAAATTGGTCAAACACTCAACATTTTATACCTTGAAAACCCTCTGAGTAAGTGTTTGAACAGCCTTAATTAAGTTAACAAATCGTACTCTGGTTCTGATCATCTGATTTTAATTTTGTTTTTACCCAACTGGACAGAATTTAAAGAAAAATAAATTAAAAATAAAAATAGAAAAAATACGATTTTTAAATTTTTTTATGGACTTTTTCCCTTAACTTGGTATGACATGAGAATTCCATTTACATGGAAACTTTACCACTGTCATTCACGATTCTTCTTCTGAATTCGAATCAACTGGTCTAAAACGAAGAATATGATATTCTCGTTCAATATTTGAAGCGCTTGATCTAAGTGTATACTTATACAGTATACTAGTGTTCATTATTATTAGGAGAAAGTTAAGTAGAGTGCAGTGGGGTGCAGACAATATAAGCGCCTGACCTTGTAACCTCACTATTGTAGGAAATTTACTGTATGCTTTGCACTTAGTAAGCATTATGGGTTGTGGAATCTTTCAGGTATTCCCGTCTTACCTTTATCTGGACATCCTCAACCCTCTCCCTATCTTTATGGAGCTCCCGAAATTCAAAGACTAGAAAAGTGGTAGTAGATGAATTCGTCTCTGAATTTTTCTTATTCGTCTCCATGGAATGTATTATGAATTTACAGCAGGATACTTGGAAGGACTGGAGCTTATCCACGCCAAAGTGCCCCTACTCAAGTTCAGGGATGTGGCGACGGGGCTGCAAGTCGACCTGAACTGCAATAATTCTGTTGGCATCAGAAACACACATCTTCTTCACGGTTATAGCCAAAGTGAGAACCAACTAATACTATTGTTATTATATTGAATTATACTGTGTAATTTTATTACTTTATTTATGTGCTCGTACACATAAATCTGTAATTGGGCTTTAACCTTTGGTTAAATGAATGATTTAATTTGTATCTACCCAACACACGCAAATAATTTGTGAATGTGGAAAAACGGTAACATGTGAGATTAAAATATTTACGTCCCCTCTCCTCTGAACAGTGCTTAACAAAACCAAGTATTTAGGCCGTATCACACTAGCATTTTTTCCACATTTTTTCGGCATTTTTAATGCCTAAACATGAAGAAGAAGAAGTGCTTTTTTCCAAGGTCAGCTTTTTCGACTATTGTGCATCTTGGCGGAGCATTTTTAAACTCACTTGAGAAAATAAGAACGTTCTAATTTTTACCTCAACGCGAAAAATGCTAAAATGTAATCCTTGGGAAGGTAACAATCCAATGAAAAACCCCTAGGAGCCCTAACCTGAACGACTCAATAAAACTGCATTCCGCCAGAATGCGCTGTTTTTGCACTTATTTCTTCTCAACATTCACAGCTGACCTTGGAAAAAAGCACTTTGCCTTCTTCACTTTCGAACATTAAAAATGCGAGAAAAAACTGAAAAAAAGCAAGTGTGATACGGCCTTTAGGCCGGCCACACTCAGCAGCAAAGAAACATCTTCAAACGAAATATTTTGTTTGAGGCAGGCAGTGAAACCCGGGAAAGCGTTGAACTAGTGGTGGGGGCACACACATGGCCGGGCATTTGTTTTCATTTTTTCTATTTATATCCTAGTTAAGAGGTATCCTGCATTGATTTGGCTTTCACCAATCATCACAAGGGGCGCTACTTGCATTCTGGTTATGTGCTATTTTGATTTTCGACGAGAGAGCCCTAGGACGCCATCATTTTTGCCGCCCCAGTAGTTTTGGCGTCGAATCCTCGAAATTTGGGTTTCTACGGGTTCCAATGCGCACGAGTGTCAAATTTCACAATGATTCGATTTACGATGGGCTGAAGCTTTTAATGTCAAGTTTCGACGTCGAATAATCAGGAAGTAGCAAAGATCCTACAAGCTGCTCTGCGAAACATTCTTAACAATAAGACACAATAAATTGTTGTTGTTGTTTTTCAGGTAACTGGCGATTCAATAAAGTTGATAAAATTCTCGAGTTTTAGGTTTATACTCGTTTATTGTTGGGTTTTACTTTTATTGTTTCACAAATAATTTAATTGTTTATTATTTATAACCTTGTTAGGATGTAACCTGCACTGAATTGGCCATCACCGATTCCTGAAAGGGACATTTCTTAGCATTTCGTTTTTCGATGTTTCAATGAGGAAACCGCATGACACTTTGCGATGAATTTGATTTTCGAAATGGACACCTCTATTATTTACTAAGCCTGTTTTAATTAAGTGTCCAACTTTTTTAGAACTTGATAAAACCCTTTTTGTTTTCTTTTCATGTTGAAAAATCGAGTTTGAAATCGTGTGACGATTGAAAATGTGGATTTATATCTCTAACATGGTCACACCGATAGGTATGTTTCAGGGGTATCCGGGAAAAAAGTTTCCCATTTTTACCCCTCTGCTCCTAGCTGAGCTATAGAATTCGTTTTGGTTTGCAAATCTGCGGATGTTTTGGTAACTGTGGCGAAAGTGATAATTGTAGTTTCTTTAAGGCCGCATCACACTTGCATTTTTTCAGCTTTTTTTCGCATTTTTAATGCTCTAAAGTGGAGAAGGCAAAGCGCTTTTTTCCAAAGTCAACTTTTTCGACCATAGCGCATCGTGGCGGAGCATTTTTAAACTCACTTGGGAAAATTATAATATGTTCTAATTTTTACCTTGATGCAAGAAAAATACTTGTACTAAAATAGTGCTTGAGAAGGTAACAATTCAATGGAAAACCCCTATGAGCCCCAACCTGACAGACTTGATAAAACTGCATTTCGCCAGTATGCGCTGTTTTTGCACTTATTCCCCTTCATCATTCATGATGGTGACCATCTTTTGGGACGTTCAGGGAATTGGTCTCATTGATTTCTGACTAGGTTGAGACCATGAATGCACAATATTACTGTTGAGTGTTGAAAAAAATTACGGAAGGCCATGTTCATTGGTTTTGTCCGAGGGATTTTTGCTTTTTGCACAACGCCTGCCCTCATTCGGCTCGGGCAACCCAAGATTTTCCCCAGACGTTTAATGGGACATTTTCCTCCACCCACTATATTCTCCCAAGTTTTCACTGTCTGATTGCTATATATTCCTGAAATGGGGTATTCCTGTGATTTAAAAACTGTTTTTTTTCTCCAAGTATTGTACCTTTCGTATGATTAACCCTTCAGTAATTGCGTCGGGTCCCTGATGACCCGGTCAACTTTCAAGTTCTAATTTCAACGTCTTCCAATCGGTTTTTGCCCCCGTCCCTCCTTTTATTTTCCTAGCTCCTGGAAATGATGTTTAGTTACCTTTCGAACTTTGAACAAGGCACACGTTACTCACAATCACTAATCTGACCTGACGCGAGTGGTAACGTTCGTAGTTTTTACCAGGTGTTGACCCGAGGCGAGTACAACCGTACCTCACATCATATGAACTAGGTAATTCATTTTTCATTCAATTTCCTTACGTTTATAAAGTCTATCCCGGTATTTGCTACAAATGAAGATATCAGCAAGTATCATGTTTCACCAAACTGGGTTTTTTGTTTGAAATTGAGCGAAATTGAGCGCGAGCCGACATGTTTTCTATTGATTTTTACCTACAACCAATGCGTTGCTAGGGAAGTGTAACTCCCTTAGTTTTCATAGCAGGAGAATCGTTCGCCACTTTTTGGAATGCTCGGTTTCATTTTATCACAACACCGCATGATCCGCTAAGCCGCTGTAGTGTGAAGGAAAGCTGATTTATTATTCTACGATGATTTATTATTAACTAATAATGCTAAATAAGCATGATGCGAAAAGAAGGCACTAGTACATGGTAGGTACTATTGAGTTGTAGGTACTTGTAAGCAGTAAGTACTTGACAATGCATGGCTATAAAGCTGATTTCTATGGTATTTAATCTCTGAAGCTGAAATTTGAAACAAGGCCTATGTATATAAGACAGGTAGAATATAATTTTGTGCGGAACCACCATAATCTACTGAAATTGAGCTCGTAAGCTATGGAGCCTCTATACCTATACTAATACTTTACTGAAAAATTACGTTTGGAAATAGATATAACCCAGGACAATATTATTTGCACAAAAGCTAAGTGCTTTGCAGTTCCCAACTGGCTGTTCGATTTATTTTGTATTCGTAATAACGTGAAAGATGGCTTACTTTAGGGACTTGTTTTGTTATTATAAATCATTTTATTCTTCATGTTGGAGGAATTCATTTGTAAACTAGATGTAGGGGTTCAATATTTTAATTGACTCGCCATCGAATAATCTTCTGGTGGTTCTCGGCATTAAACTTGGAGAACTGGCAAAATCGAGGGACTTTTTCTAATCAAAGAAAAAATTATGATTGAAGTACTTATGTGAAGTTTTGTATTTTGTTATTAAAGATTATCGATTCCTGTGGCTTGAAATGTTCTTGCTTTATTATTTTACTCCTTTATAGATTTATTTTTCGATAATTTTCATTATGGGTCACCAGTGACCCGACTCGAGTTCTAACGTGAGTGGACACCACGCGAGTTCTGAAGGGTTAACGAAAATGGTGCCCTTTGCCGAAAAATGCTCCATAATAAAGACACGAATGAAAAACGGGAGTTGGAAAAAAGGCGGGCTGTGTGTTCGACCTCAGGTCGAATAACGCTGATATTCCACTGTACATGTTCCAACCTTATTGGTTTTGGTTGTTAATTCGAACAGGGATCTGTCCAGGTGGGAGGAGCGCAATTAAGTAGTTTTTTAAGAAAACGTTGAAAAATCATAGTAGGTAAGATCAGGGTGGCCCAAAACTGGAAAAGTCAGGGAAAACCTGGAATTGTCAGGGAATTCTTTGCGTCAGGAAATTTCGCAAAAACCACCAAATGTCAGATAATTTTTTAAATTAAATCTTGGTGTAATCATTTAAAGCATTTTCAGGTATAACTCCTAAAGAATCAAACTTCAATAGCGTACTTTATCATTCTAGGTACATATTATTTCATAGGTGAGTTATACGAATGATAAAAGTAATTATCAAGAGTGGTGGTTAAATAGTTGAAAAGTAACAACGCTACACACACATAAAAAAGGAATGGATATGCCATTGGCTTCCCTGGTAACTACATCACCTAATAAACCATTTGTGAGAAAAATTAACAGAGTATTGAACTAGGGAGAAAAAATAAATCCAGCAGAGTAGAGGATTAATCCAGTAAGAGTCCAAAAACTAGTTTGTATGTATAAGCTAGGACTTCTCAGGAGGGTTAAGGAGGGGAAATTGGCCCGTTGGAATGTGGATTTATAACACATAAATTCACAGATCAAAAAATTGAGTAAAAAATATATTTAAGTTAACAAAATAAATAAATAATTGGGTTCTTGAGGGTTTGAACCCTAAACCTGCTGGGTATAAGGCCAGCATTCTAGCATCTCAGCCACTGAGGTTCATAATAGTGGATGCTCATCATCACTCCTTCGCTGCGGAGCACGGGATCGCTCAACAATCTTTTGCCATATATACCTTGAATGTAACGACAATATTGTGAGTTGTAACAATAATGTCGAACAATCACTATAATAATTTGCTCAGTAATATCGGAAATCTCAACAACAATGACAAAAACATCAAACATCCAAGTAATCATATCTCTAGTTTGAACTCTACAGACAAGAGACAAGACGGAAGAGGTGACGTAGAGGTTAGTCCCTTGTGCGTTTTGGTTGTCCTTTTCTCCGTTTGCATTTGTTATTGGCCCTAGATGGAGGGTTTAGGGGTTTTCAAGGGCGTTGAATCCGAATTGGAGGTCAAAAGTTCACAATTCTGCTCCATTGAAGTCCCTTCAAGCGGGCACGAGGTATGGTACTGACAATGAACTTTGCTTTGCATTGAGCAATTATCTATGTAACGGCCCAAAAAATTTTGATACCTCGACAGGAGTTCGAACTCGCGTTGTTACAACTACAGGAAATTTCCCGTAGTTGCAACACTACTACGATCTGAGCTAAGAGGCCCCCGGGTGATCAAACCTTTTCGACTGTGAGATTTATTTTTCTGGGGCGTAACATTTCCCCGGAGTCAAATACCAGCCGTCTCGGCTGAGGTCGTAAGAATGACGAAGTGAAACTGCAGGCCGCTGGCTCAGCAGATGCTTGCTGGAACAAGTCAGCAGTCGAGCGTGGTCATTGTCACAGTGGGTTTTGACTCAAGTGAGTGAGGAAGTGAAAGATGCTAACGACAGGAAATGTGATGTTTACAGTCTTTTGGCTCGAGATGGATTTAATTAATTATTGTTTCGTATATTTCGGGTCCTATTTCAACTGCGCCACTGTAAAGACCCAAAAATATTTGATACCTCGACAGGAGTTCGAACTCGCGTCGTTACAAATGGGAAATTTCCCGTAATTGCAACACTCCTACGATCTGAGCTAAGAGGACAGGGTGATCAAACCTCTTCGACTGTGAGAGTTATTTTCCTGGAGCGTAACATCTATGTGTGGTAGACCCGCAGTTCTGCGAGGAAGACTTGAAAAAGTAACACCGGTTCACTAAGTGTTTGGAAATAACTGGGACTATGTAGAAAAATAGCTTAGCTCTATAGCTTTCATAACAAATCCGTTTTGTATAATTTTACCGAAAATGGGAAACTTACTTTCTGGATAACCCTCGTATTTTTTACCGTTTGTAAAACGTGCAACCGATTTTATACTTGCGTTATCGATTTTCTTAATGCAATTTGGCAGGAAAATACCCATAACGTTTGCTGCTGCTTGGCTGGGATTATTAAATTTGAGGGTGTGTGACAGTGTTATTATATTCATGATGCCCAACGGTTGATGTGTATTGTACATGTTTTGTCACCAGTCAGTACATTGTGTTGAGTGATTATCAAGTTTTCCTATAATATATTTTCATATTATTGTGGATTTATTGTTGGTTTCATTTTCAGTGGACTGGCGTGTTAAACCCCTTGTAATCCTGGTGAAGATTTGGGCCCAGTGCCATGATATAAACGATGCCAAATGCATGACGCTCTCTAGCTACTCGTTGACGTTGATGGTCATACATTTCCTCCAGTGTATGTTATTTTATAGTATGGATAATTTACATGCATGAGTTACGTGTGGTCAAACCGTTAGTATGAATATTGTGTATCGTAATTATGACCGTTTGTTAGTAGCGAGATGTTCGTATGAATTGAATGGAACAGTGCAAATTAATGAATTTAAATAATGAACAAGGAACATGCAAATAATTTGAAGTCATCATATTTACAATGTTTTTCTCTCGATGCTTTCTCTGCGATGTGTTATACCATTACTAACGTGTGGAACTTGTGACGTCGCCAAATCTCTAAGGTTGTTCTACTAAAAATACATGGGCATCGCTCATTTTCAAGTAACTCCTCTTCCGTGGATTGAAGACACATTAACTGGTGATGCTGTAAATTTAGTACATGATGTGGCTCTCTACATATCTATACCAATATGCTCGAATAGGATGTATTCTCTATAATTATTACATCAGTGTTGATGCAGTCATTTTCATATGCTTTTATTTGATATTTCAGGTGGCGTGCATCCTGCCATACTGCCATCACTCCAGAAATTATATCCGGAGAAGTACAATAACGGGTTGAATATTGGAGTAATTCACATCCCAGAAAATATTCCGCCCTATCAGAATGATAACACTCAAACTCTGGGAGAACTTTTCCTCCGATTCTTTCAGTACTACACACGTTTCGAGTAAGTATTTACTGTGCTCTCACTTTCAGTTGCTTCACTTACTAACCTAAGAATCATTTCATTGGGTTCAATGGGTTGAAAGAATATTTTCAATACATGATCACTTTGAAACCACATTTTCTCTATAGGGTTATTTTTATTTATTTTATTTTTTTTATTTTTTATTTTTTTTGAAAATTTTCAAAATTTTCTGTATATGTGATGTCTCACTGGGTTGGGGCATTCCCCATCCAGCTCATCTTGGTCGTTCCCAGACGCGAGAAGGATTGCAACTTAGATGTTCACCAACTAAAACCTGCAGGAAAGAGCAGTTGAAATTCTAGTAATCATGAAGCCTAATCAAATTGAAAATAACGCTCAATGTCCCTCGGTATCTCTCAGTGTATTCATAAAATATAATTTTACATAGTTTGCCCTGGTTTATAGGGGTATTTACCCATATCCATTTCGAAAATCGAAATGCTTCGTAACTCCCTTACGGGAATTGAAGAAAGCCAAATCAGTGAGGGTTGTCTCCTAACCAGGTTATAAATAATAAGTAGTGGAGCAGTCAAAATCAAGGACTTTTGTTTGGCTCTCAGCTAGCCCATTGAGAGAACATAATTTTGATCTTTCATCAACTGAGCTTAGAGATTCCCTTTCTATTTGATACATGAGAACTCCAGTTGACATGCCTGGGACATGTGATGGTTCTGGGAACAATGACTTTTCCCTCAGACATGGGTGGCTTGGTAACTAGACCTCACAATGAAATAAGGGATATGATAGGCGAATTGATGAACGTCGCATGGGGCAATTGCAACGTCGCAATCAAGGAAGCAACTTCTACATCACCGGCTCTGAGAGGGGATCTGGCGTGCCGTGGGGTGTGGGAACCACAGAGGGATTCATTATTTGACGTTCGTGTGGTAGATGCAGATGCTCTCCATCATATGTTCCTCGTCCTGTGGCATCAGTTCTCGCATCAGTGGAATAGGAGAAAAAAGAATGTACCTACCGATATGCCACCATCGTCATTGTACACTCACCCCACTGGTGTGTTCTGTGGATGGGATGGCACGATTCATTGGCATTGTAGGGGTACGCTTTGCAGACAGATGGTGTAGGGGTCAAGGACTCATTAAAGCATTGCTAAGAATCACGCATATCATTGGCGATATTGTGGGCTGCATCTATGTGAATTGGAGGGATACGGCAGAGATTGAGGAGTGCAAAAGATTTGCTGGGCTTTGTAGGTGTTGCAGCATTACCATTGGGCCTCACCAGCCACTAAATAACCCATCAAAACACAAACAAAATAAAAAGAGGAGAAATGAAAAGACTTCACCCACTTTACCCCCCACCTCGGACTTATTGAATAAAGTATAAGATTTGTTGAAACGTAAAACTTAACTACCTACACATTTAAATCTCCAAAATTTGAACAACTTTATTGACGTCAGTAACTCTGAACAACGAGTAATGACAATCGTGTTTTTTAATATTTACGTTTCACTAAGCAACTGATGATTCGTCGTAAATGACCCCGCGCATGCGCATCACCCACCAACCTGGAACCACCCAACTCCTCCTCTCCCTCTTAACTGGAACCTTTCGAAACTCGAGTTTCTATGATTCGACGTCGAAACTACTGGACCATGAATACCTCTTGTAGAGAGTTTTTGCCGTCCAGCTAGGCAATCCGTGGTCCCTCCCTCGTGTTATGTGACCTCCCACGCGGTGAACTTCAAAATTATCCTTTCGTACTCAATGTGCCAAATTTGGTTTTGCTTCCCCACTATCGAAGGTAGAGAAGCTATATGTGTTCGTGATTGGAGTTGGAAAAATTTTTGTCCTACAAAATCAAAATTTCCACTTGCTTTATGCTTTTCAGAGCTTGCTGATCAATTTTGGTTCCGTGACTGTCTGTCTGTGGTAAATCCTTGTCTCGCCCAAAACTATACCAAGTTTCAGTCCGATTCCGATGAAATTTTCAGAGATTGTGCAGATTAGCTCCTAGACGGTTCCCTGTAATTTTCAGTACCGTCGAATCAGCAGTAGACTGTGCGCATGAGCAAACGTGAATTTATCATAACTTTGATTTCTCATCAGTTGGTCTGATTTCGTTCAAACTCGGCATGTAATTTGGTATATGTTCTAGAAGAATGTCCTATAAGTTATATCGCGATTGGTACAGTAATAAACATTGCGCATGCTCGAAACTAATATCGATTGGCACAGGCAAAACTCCGAATCTAATGGAACGATTTTGATGAAATATTTAGGGATTATGCTGGATAGCCTCTGGACGGTCCCCTATAACTTTCATTGCCGTCACGTAAATAGTAGTATGTGCGCATGCGCAAACGTTAATTTATTATAACCTCGATTTACTTAGCATCCATTGGTCCGATTTCGTTCAAATTCGGGGAGTAGGTGGGTATATGTTCCAGGAAAATTCCCTATGAATTATATCGCTATTAGTGTTGTAAGCTATGCGCAAAATTAAAATTAATCGACCCAGATAAAACTCTGAGACTAATAGGCCGATTTTTATGAAATTTTCAAGAATAGTGCGGTTTAGCTCCCAGATGTTCCCCTATCAATTTCATTGCCGTTGGATTAATAGTAGTCTGTGCGCATGCGCAAACATTTATTTCTTATAACGTAGACTCGTACTATGTTCTTCAACTAATTCTATACGTTCGTGTTACAATATGTGTGGAAGCTGTGCTGCCCACCCAACTTGGTGGACGTTTTTATGCTCTTTGTTTCTAAAGAATTAAACGAATTCGTCAATTTACATAATACGTATGGAGTAGTTGATGACGATTACCTAGCCTATCCTGAAGCCAATGCTGACACGAATACTCCTCAAGCGTTCAGGCAAGTAGTACGATATTTTTCTATGTTACCTACAACATTCTTTTTTATGTTGGCTCATTCATTCTATCAGAAACTGGTACCTAGTTATATATATGTTATATATATATATATATATATATATATATATATATATATATATATATACATAGGAATTATGCACTTCTTACCTCAACGATCGATGACTATTCCTGATAGCAGTTGCTTCAAGATATACTAGGAATGCATCTTCATCATCATCAATGACTCGATACATATGTAAATTGAAGAATTTGTTCAATTTTTCTTCCATAACGTGTAGAATAATAACTGACCCACAGTCAACTAGATGGACTGATGCCTTCAGGAGTCTTCGGTAGAACGAGGGCCAAATAATAGTAGCATGCAGAGTGAGACATTGTCACACACTTATGGAATACAACGATGATCACGCTGTAACCCCCCCCCCCCCCCCCCCCCTGCAGATAAAAATGCACCAAAAATAAAATACTACAAAAACGCTGCTACTACAACTAACTGGGAATGTACCCACTCCACCATATAGGGTATTCTCAGAGAAACCACAGGGATCAATCATTGGTCCACTTTCCTTCCTACTTGCCATAAATAGAGTTGGATCTGTTCTCCTGGGTGTTGAGTTCCACATTTACGCAGACGATCTGAAGCTTTTCTGTCCAATAAGGTGTCCCGAGGAGTGTGATCGGCTGCAAGAGAAAATGGATGCAAGTAATGTCCCTGATACAGGCGATTCATGAGCAACGTAACCTCATATGCGGGACTCCTCTGAACCAAATTACGGTCCCACGCGATTTGAGTGTTCTCATTGACCGGCATCTCTCTTTCTCTCCACAGATAAAATCTGTTAGCAACAGAGCCTTGAGAGCGAGCATTGGGTCAATTGAAACGCAACACTTGTGACTTTAGAGATCCATTTGCAATTGTTTTTCTTTACAAGGCTACAATCCTAACTCCTCCTACTACGTAATTCGCACATAATGCACAAAGGAGTGTCCCATGTAGGTATAACATTTCGGTTGGCCTTTTTTTCCTACCATCCACCATATACGCATTGCTTGTAACTGCTAGTCCAACACGCCAAATGTCTGACAGCTAAGTACAACAGGTGTGCTAACAAGAACATTGGTTCAACTGCAATTTGAGTTCAGTTGGGCAGAAGTTGACCACTTCGAGGAGTGCTTTTGGGTGGTTGGAGTAGAAAAATTACTGCTATCACATAGCCAGCTCATTTTAAAAAGGTAGATTTCACTTACATGAACTACAGTCCTTTTGCTTCTCGTCGATTTTCGTGTTGCCTTGTTTTTATAAACTGTTGACTGCAAGCTGTTTCATCAGAGTCGTTACAGCCCCCCCCCCCCCTCCTCCTCCCACCAATAGGCAAAATGGGCAATATACCCGTCATTTTTCACTATATTCTAAACTTTTACAATTAGCAAATAAAAACATAGCCATACCCTGCCTACTTGGAGCCCCCTTCCACTGTGCCCCCCCCCCCCCCTCTTTTAAATGCCCAACCTTGGGATAGTTTCCTGGGCACTTCATCCTTCAGGTTATCCCCTGGGTGTAACAGGTCAAGTTCCCCTTGGCACTTAGTCTGTTCTCTGCCTCTGTACGAATGCTCTCGATAGCTCTCTCACTGTAATCCGTTTTTATCGTATAAAAGTTGAAGTGACCCTGTTCTCCGATTTTGTTGCTGTATTCCTTCACCTACCATACATTAAGGTTGTTTTGCGCAAATATAATTTTAAGCAAAATGGAGCTTCTTGTTATGCTGATAATGTGGCTCTCAGCCTGCATGTGACGTCAGGGGACATTTGGAGGAACCAAGTATAAAACTTGCGCTTGAAGTGCTCAACTCTCTACATTTGGATAATAATTAAATTATATTAATTCACTTGAATACCGTTCACCTCTCAAAAATATCATTTCCTTTAGTATTTCACCTAATGATGTTATGAAAAATCTTTTGATCTGCAGCTTCAAAGAGGATGCTATTTCTGTGAGGTTAGGATGCACCATACCAGTTGAAACCTGCCGTTATGCGAAAGCTTCGAAAAATGATCCAATGCAATGGAAATACATCAACATTGAAGGTGAGTTGCGTAAATAGCTCCCATAGTGTAATTTAGTCTTACATTTCTCAAGTTCAGACGATATACGTATAGGGTGATTCAAAGTTGATTGTGTTGTTTCATATGGCCTAGAGTGCACTGATGATTGAATGAAAGAGTTGTAGTGCTAGATGTCTCTGCGTGTCATTGTTTGTATTTCCCATTTGTTATCTAGTTAATCTAACTGGAGAGCACATCAGCAGCAGCTGGAGAGCTTCTGTGAGTGTACAGCAGAAGTATATTGTTGTGTAATTGTGTTCCCAAAGTGGAGGATTTTGCCAACAACACCTTGGAAACTTTTGGGCAAGATGGTTTTCCTGGAAGTGGTTAAAGAAAATAATTTTCACATTTGTGAAAAAGAAAAGTGACGCAATGGCTGAATCTGAAAAGACCGCTCTAAATAAGCTCCTTGAAATGCCATTGAAGTGCTGCCCGATCTTGTTGAAGATGAAGTTGTAAATTGTGACAGTTCCCGTCAACTCCAGGAGAATGCGCGTCTATCCGTCGCTTTTGTGCTGGGTTGAACGCGTCGTTCTCTTGTTCTTGGAATGCTGCGTTTGGCGATGGATGGTTCTCGGAAAACCAATCTTCTCCGAACATAGCACATTACGTTATTAGTACAAGTAGTATCTTCTATGGTACTGTCACACGCCCCTCTATAAGTGCAGATTTAGGCCCCATTGCACCTCTGGGGGCGACCTAAGTTCGTTACAAAATATACTTACCTTAGTGTAGAAAGAGTTACCATTTTGGAACATGGTAAGCAGGTAAGGTAAATTAGTGCAGTTACAGAGTGCAATTCTATACGTCCACGTTACAATTTGTGAAGAAGCTATACTGACGAGCCTTGGTAGACATTTTTTGTTTTTGGATTGATTTCGGATTTGACCATCCAACCAGAAGATTTTGAGGACTAGTCCTTGAAAATTTCATCAAAATCGGAGGAACCATTGAACAAATATTGAGAAACTATCCAAAATCTCGGGGTGGCCCCCAACTGGAGAGGTCAGGGGAATGTCAGGGAATTTTGCAAAAACCACCAAATGTCAGGGAATTTTTTAAATGAAAACTTGGGCTAACTGTTCAAAATTAACAACGCTACACGATCATAAAAAGTGAATGGATATGCCATTGGCTTCCCTGGTAACGACATCACCTAGAGTAAACAATTTTTGAGAAAAATCAACTGAGTATTGAACGAGGGAGAAAAAACCCAGCAGAGTAGTGGATTGATCCAGTAAGGGTCCCAAAACTATTTTGTATACATAAGCCAGGACTTCTCTGGAGGGTTAAGGTGGGGGTAATTGGCCAATTTGAATGTGGAGTCATGTGTTATAAATTCACAGAGCAACTTTCCAACGAGGATTTTTGTGGGATGCGAAATCAGGAAGTTATACTCTCTCTGGCAGCGATTGGTAGTAGGCAAAAAAAGTGTGACATTTTTTGCTGTAGGAAAAAAATTTTGAATTATCCCCAGAGTAAAGAAATCCATGTAAGGAAAAATGTACTTCAACAAATAGCTTCAGATCACAAATTGATAAAATATTAAATAAAAAGTCATGCAGCAAATATATTAAGGGTGAATTTTCGTAAATTATCGTATTACATTTATATTAATAAAATAATCAGCATTATTGAGTCATTGCAATAGTTTCTCAGATTGTAAAATTCCCTCATAAGTGTATGCTGCAGGACTTCTATCAATTTCCAGTTCCCTTTATGTGTAATGTTTACGTTCGATATATTTCCAGAACCTTACGATCTCACGAACACAGCCCGGTCAGTCCACGAGCCAAGCAACTACCAGCGGATACTCAAAGTGTTTTCCCTCTCGGCCGACGCTCTCGAGGAAAGTAAAGATCTCAACTCCGTCCTCACTCCTTCTCGATAGTCGCCCTTTTGATCTCCGGCCTTTAGAGTTCTCTCGGTTTGTATTGTCTGTAATGTACATAGTTGGTTTTCTATTAATTTAATATTTGCTTGGACGAGATCGCTCAGGTTTGACGCACCAATGGTAAGTTGAGGCCAATAGGGTGAGCATCGGGTGTACGACTTGGCAGGTATATTTGAGCCGACTTCCTTGTTAGAAGAATTACTTTACCTCGTATTTACCTCATTCCAAATCCCTTATGATCATGTTTATGCGTTTATAAAATTGAGATGAAGAAGGCGAAAACAAATCGAATCTTCATGCATTGCATCCAGTCTGCGTTGTGGTGAAATGCCAATGGCGCTTCCCTGATGCAAAGATAACTCAGTGATGAATTACGTTGCAAAGGAATCTTTATATCATTAAATGTGCTCAACAAAAAAAAAAGATAATATACACACAAAAATCAATTGAAAAAAAAAAAAATTAAAAACTTGCAAAAAACGAACAAAAAAACATAAATTAATTAAAAACCAAAAAAATAAAATGAATTAAAGTAAGAAAAAAAATGAATCAAAATGCGAGATATTGGACGGAAAGTGCCTTATTAGCGCAAGAACTAAAAGTAGATGTTGAACCCGGTGAAATTTAATATTCTGAGTGAACAAGCAAAAAATAATTGTATAGATGTTCAACTGAAGCATGTTGGGTTTTCTCCCTAGTCCCATTTAAATTTGATTTCTCCATGATTCTCCGAGGATCGAATTAGTTGTATGATTCCCCACGTTTAGTGTTAAACCATATCAAATTGTTCAGGTCCAACCCACCCCCTCTCCCAGGAAATTCGTTGACAAAACTTCACATTTACCTACCCGTAGTTCCCTGTAGTTTACTTTTCGGACCTTCCCACCAGGATCTGGTTCGACCCATACCTTTTTCATTTATATTCTAGAAACCTGTGTACTTAATTTAATGTGGCAAATTGCTCTGCGGTTTTCGAGCCGTGTAATATATGTGATGTCCTTAGAGAAAATTAGGAAAAAGAACGAAAAACATAAATTGTACAGTTTCAATTGTTGCTAAATTAATGTTTGTTCTTAAGTAGTCTAGAAGAAACTCTGTGTCTACGCTTGTACAGTAGTAATTATTTTGTTATGTTTTTCCTCGAATAAACATCACATTAAATGTATATTCTGTGCTGTGGTAAGTTTTAAGTAATTGAATCAATGTACCAAGAACAGTTTTTTAAATAAAATGAAATCCCTCCCCCTAATGATATTTTTTCTTTTGACATTTTATGTCTTTACTTTGGCACATAAACGAAAAAAGCGTTACGGTTGATTTTCTGATGATTTCCGCTTACAACCGAGTCGTTGCTAGGGAAATGTTACTTCCTCGTTTTTCATCCCACAAAATTCGTTGACCATTCGTTCGAAAGCTCTCGATTTATCCAACCATAATGTTAACTACTGCGAAGTGCGTGGCCAACAAGCTGATTTATGAGCATGGTTATTTGAATAATTGTGTACACTCAGGTGATCATTTTCAATAATTGATATTGTGAACAAGATTGCAACCGCTTGTTAATTTCTGATGAGTTCATTGAGCTGGTGTTTCGATGATTTGATTCATAGCAGGTAATCCGAATATTGCGAGAACGGTTTGATTTGTGAAGCGGTGGTTAAATCATTTTAATAGGTAATTTCTATACTCTAGGAAGCTGTAATTTCGTATGTAGCCTCTTTAGGACATTTACTTGACCATGCCCAGGGTCCGGATCAGATGAGTGGCTCTTAAAGCTAATTTCTATGCTTTACACTATAGGAAGCTGTGATTTCGTATGTAGCCTCTTTAGGACATTTCCTTGACGATGCCCAGGATCCAGATCAGATGAGTGGCTCTTAAAGCTAATTTCTATGCTTTACACTCTAGGAAACTGTGATTTCGTATGTAGCCTCTTTAGGACATTTACTCGACCATGCCCAGGGTCCGGATCAGATGAGTGGCTCTTAAAGCTAATGAATAATTGTTTACACACAGCTGATCATTCTCAATAATTGATACGGTGAACATGATTGTAGCCGCTTGTTAATTTCTGATGATTTCATCGAGCTGGTGTTTCGATGATTTGAATCGTAGCAGGTGATCCGAATATTGCGAGAACGGTTTGATTTGTGAAGCGGTGGTTAAATAATTTCAATAGGTAATTTCTATACTTTACACTCTATGAAGCTGTAATTTCCTATGTAGCCTCTTTAGGACATTTACTTGACGATGCCCAGGGTCCGGATCAGATGAGTGGCTCTTAAAGCTAATTTCTATGATTTACACTCTAGGAAGCTGTAATTTCGTATGCAGCCTCTTTACTCTTTAGGACATTTACTTGATGATGCCCAGGGTCCGGATCAGATGAGTGGCTCTTAAAGCTAATTTCTATGCTTTACACTCTAGAAAGCTGTAATTTCGTATGTAGCCTCTTTAGGACATTTACTTGACGGTGCCCTGGGTCCGGATCAGCTGAGTGGCTCTTAAAGCTTGCATGCGAGTCTGCAATTAAAGACATAAGATGTCCCAATGTGTTGCAGACTCGTATGCAAGCCTTTCTGATAATTATCGAATACAACCTTATCGTTGCTATGGAACTGTATCTTAGGCATTTATCATCTACAAAAATCTTTCGCCAGTCGTTCAAAAGCTCTTGATTCACTTTCTTTATACGTCTTTGTTTTATATACAGTAGGTACAGGACGATGATATCTGTGTATACTTCCGATTTCACAGATTTACAATCAAAGCTTGGACACCCAGTAACACCCTAGCTTGAGAAATTTTTTCTGATCCATCGCTGAGAATGGTAAAGTGAGGGGGTTTGAAGGAACACACTGAAGTAGGAACATCTGTATAATTTGTAGATTTTCAAAATTCGTTTTATTCATCGAGTTCAAAAACGTAAAAATTAACGACTTAGCTAAAGCGGAGGCGTGAACCGAAACCCTTGGCGAATTGGATATCTAATGAGGACTTCATAGTGACTAGTACTCTTCCTTTATACGTCCGAAAGGTTCCACTAAACTATTTTCAGTGCAGCTTCTGAAACGAGAACGGTAAAATTATTAATATTGAATATGCACAGGTCGAATCTAGGTGAAATTCATTGGGAGTATTCATGGTCGGAGAGTTTATGATGTCGTTAAGTGTAAAATGTGCTAAACTTCGATAACAACCGTAGTAAAACTCCAGACTTTTCGAAGAAAAGAAGTCTGGGGTCGGCTCAACATCGAATCTAGATCACGTTAAATGATTTATCAATACAAAATGGCGGAAAGCCAACAGCTGATTTTCACGTTTTTCCTGCAAAGAAGCTAGGTCGATATATCGCACCTTGGGAGTGATACTGGTATAAGTCCAAAAACATGAATTCTGGGAAATCGCATTTAAAGATTTTTTATGGCTTTGTTGGCATACTACAGACACACCATTCATATTTTCTCGGTTCTTTTTGGTCTGTGTCATGCATATACCATCTACCAATACTGCCCTACTTCTAATTAGCTTCTCCACCTTTCTGTTTTTGATTAACATAATTATAATTATAAAAATCTTATGATGTACCACTAACACGGTAAAACACAACAAACCTTGATTTTTTCCTTCGTACAATATATTGGTACATCACGAGTTAATCACCAGGTTGCCTCAGTACGACTACTAATCGTTTGGGCGAATAGTGGTGCATTGCAAAATATGTACCGGTACAACAGTGAAAAACACGAAGAAACTTGATATTCCTTGGTTCAATAGCGGTACTTCTTGAAATAGACCAGTATTGCTGTAAAAATAAAGGATAAATACCTGGTTTGTCGCATCGATAGTGATTTATGTCGGGATGAACCACTATTAACCCCGAATTTTCCATATTCGTTCGTTGACAGCTGGAACATGACTGACATAGACCGACCTTTCCCCGACGCTAGATGAAGACTTTGACCAGAATCATACTGGTTTATCCTGCTCTCTACCGGTCACTTTTTGTCCTATGATTAAACCGATACTAGCCGCATGCAGAGCTCGTCAAAATGTACACAGTAGTATATATAACTCAAAACTGCCATTTTTGGACTTATACCAGTATCACTCCCAGGGTGCGATATATATATATATATATATATATATAAATTTTTTTTACCAAAGTTGTAGTTCGTTTCGTATTCAAATTGGTTAGAAAAAGAGATTTCTCCACTGACCCTTGGGTGAAATGAAAGCAATGACATACCAAGGTATAGCTGGGGCCTACTTCATAAAGCGACAAGTTACAAGTTGTAAAAAATGAGTATGCAAGCGTTTCATAAATTTACAAGTATTGGCTTGTAATGCACTGTGAAAATTAACAAGTGTACAGGCGAATTTGGACAAGTTACAAGTGTTTCCCCATCACTTTGAACAAGTCACTGTTTTACAGTTGTAAAAAATGGCCGATTTTTAACCTACGTCCATTCACCTGTAAACTTGTTATTTTCCAGCATTGTGAGTTGGACAATTTTGCGGTGTTTAATACGTGGTAATCATCTTATGCTGAAGAATGCAGTCAAGAAAGAAGCATTCATCGTCGAAGACACCTAAGATTTTTTCGGCTAATAAATAAACGCTCATTTCGTAGGTATTTTTGAGTTTAACGAGAGATTTAGGACGTCTTCCGAGACCCTTGAAAGATTCAAATGGTGCGTGACCCTGTGCAATTTTTCCTGATCGGGTATTGAGGCTCTCCCCATCATTGAAGAACAAAGTGAAGTGTGAAGATCATCTTGAAGTTACAGATGACATTCCTAACCCAGCAGCATTAAGACTTGATGAACTGATTGATCATTTCCGCTGAATGAAGGGAAAAAATCCGATTATGCCAGCTATCAAAATAAGTTGAAATCAAACACACAATTTCTCCACTTTCGGTTTATAATTTGTCTGCCAACCAATCATTACACCTTGTCATGTACGACAAACGTCCTACCGTGTTCTTAACACCATTTTTATATTATGATTCGCTGACAAAACTTCAATTTCGGCATCCCGCTTGACGTTGTTCATTTCGTTTGTCCCCACACGTTATTTTTCTTTTCTGCTACACTTGTAAACTTAGCTTCTACAAGGGTAACTTTTCTACACTTGCACTCTTTGTTTTGGTGAAACACTGGTTCTAGTTTACCGTGTATTACAAGTACCTACACTTGTAACTTGTTGTTTTATGAAATGGGCCCCTGTTCTCACAAAAATCTTCTGATGCTATTTTACAAAGTTTAGCATAACAGAGTTAACATGGGATCCTCATGATTCCTGCACATTACGACGTTTTCGTTTGGCATAGTTGTAAAGACCATGAATTACCCCTATAATGAGGAACTTGCATGGGTCATGGATTTTACTAAAGAATATTTTCCTCGTATTCTTCAATGAGATCAGGAATCGATTAGATCGGAACGGTCTGAATGTAATTAATTAATTTTTAATTACCTACCTACACAATTTGAGATAGCCGGAGGACGCAATTCGATTAGCTAGCCTAGAGTGATGTCATTTCACTGAGCGCAATTTGCTGGTATGACGAGAATCTCTCTTGCGGGACCGATCATGCTAAGTAAAACGAAGAAATCCATGTAACATTAATGTTTCGTCCATGAAAAGTAGTATTATTGTTGTAGTAATATTGTTACATTACATCAAGAATTACGTAGATCACGAGTTTAAGATATAAACCAACAACAGAAAATATCGCCAAAACAGGCTTGAGTGAAGGGAGTCCACAAGTTTTTTTTCCCCCCTGTTCCTTCATGAATATTAGGTATTTGACTGTGATTTACTTCGTACCCATACATTTTGAAGTGCAAACATGGCTTATCCACCTTGATAACTTGGAAATTACGAACTGGTCTTGGTGGTAATAAAGCACTTACTTATTTACTCGGCAGGTTGGCACTCGCACTTACTTTCGACAATTTACATACAGTATATTGATATTGCGAGGTTTCTTATATATATAATCAAGTAAGTAAACCTACTTAACCACACGTTCTGAGACGATATAACACGCGAAACAAATTTTAAGGGAAGTGACAAGGCCGCTTCTTAAGAGAAAGACAACGGTAGGCTGTGAGAACGAGTCAGAAAATCTACGAAAAGAGAAGGAGGATGGGAAGTGAGAGTGAGTGAAAGTTGTAATTTTAATTTGTAGAGGCAACTAGGGTTAAGAGTGGCCGCTATTCCTGTTAGGTATACTATTGTCAATAAACCTAGCAAAAAGGCAGCGCCTATAAGCAGCCAAAAACCTGGGTTTCAAACGAAAATACTCAGAGATCGGTACAAGAAAGTAAACCTCCGACGTAGAGAGTTCGGAAAACGAATAACTGCCAGTGTATCTGAGCCTATACACCGGCAGACTAATGAGTATAAAAGGCTTTTTTTCAAGTGCAAACTAAATGGCACTGAATTTCTCATCGACACGGGAGCAGAAGTGAACATTCTGCCCCACAATGTCACCAAAAAATTGGGCTTAAAAATTCGTAAGTCCAACGTTAAGCTCACAGCAGCTAACGGAGCCCCTATAGACACACTCGGGCGTGCTGACACGACAATTAACATCGGCCTCGGAGACATGACCACCGATTTTATGATCACGAAAGTTGATCTAGCGATCCTCGGTATACCATTCCTCGAGTCTTGGGATATCGGAATACGGGTCAAACACAAATACATTTATAAAGATAAAATAAAAAGCTATGCCGATCAAAAAATAGCTGCAGTCATGAACAAAAAATTCACTGACGAACAAATAGCAGCTCCATCGTGACAACAGCCCTCAACCAGAGGACGTGCAAATCACGGAGGACGAAAACATTCGCTCTATCATTGAAAAATACAATGATAAAATGAGCAAACTTCAAGGAAAGTGGAAAAACAACGGGGTTTACCACCGTATAACCACGGAAGGAACACCAGTACACTTCCGAGCAAGACCCATGGCGGGCGAAAAACGGGCTCAAGTCAAAAGTACTTTTGACAAAATGCTCTCCGAAGGCATAATTGCACCATCAGATTCCGAATGGGCATCCCCGTTACACTGTGTGCCAAAAAAAGACGGGTCATGGAGGATCACCGGCGACTACCGTTTCCTGAACGCGAAAACGAAGAAAGACGCCTACCCTCCTCCTCACATTCGCTCTTTCCAAGCGAATTTACATGATACACAAATCTATTCGACAATAGATTTAAAATCGGCATATTACCATATTCCGATGCACCCAGATGACGCTCATAAAACTGCAATTATTACACCTTTCGGTCTTTATGAGTTTAAGAAAATGAGCATGGGTTTTGCCGGAGCGGCTCAAACATGGCAAAGATACATGGACAGCATCATGCGAAAATTTGATTTCGCATTTGTATACCTAGATGACATACTGGTGGCTTCTAAAAATTATAAAGAACACATGAACCACCTCAAACAAATTTTCGACAAGCTAGGGGAACACGGACTTCGAGTAGGTTTCGATAAATGCAAACCCGGGAGTAATAGAGGTATAAGTCCCGAAATTGCGATGTTATGTATACCGCTGGATAGCGGTCAACGAGCTCTACTTGGGGGTAGTATAGGTTTACTCCTAAGTAAACAAATGGCCACCAGAGAGCAGATAAACCACTATAACTTTGGGCTGAAAGTCCGACATGGCTTTGGAAGAAGACTGGACTATGTCAGTGATGTTCCAGACGTCGAACAGGTGCATTCTCAAGGTAGGTGTAATACTGGTATATATCTCCGAATGTTCCACTGTAAATTCAGCAATTTCAGTTTTCATTCTGTTATTTTCAATTCAACACTGGTATATCTCAATATGTACCACTATTGATCCGAATACATGTAATTCGTTCTTCCAATATCTATGCAGTACCGGATCAATGCAAGATGTACCACTATTCGTCCGAAAATTATGAACTTTTATAGCTGTCCGATAGTAACAAATCAAGATGTTCCGTTATTCTTCCGAAATTCATGGACTGTTATTGCTGCCATACTGGTGCAATTCCTTGGGACGATAGTGGTACAAAAATTGAATGATGTGATAAGTGCAGAGATGGGCTAACTTCTTTGGAAAATAGTGGTATATCTTAAGATTTTGATTAATTTAATCAGCCTGATCAAAGATGGAAAGGTCTGGAAGGGCAATTGAAGTGCCACGTGTTGGGTAGATGATTTTTGATTGCCAAAGTAGCAGAAGATAAGAGAAACAAGTTTTGCTACGCCTGCGAAAAAGTGAAAAATCTTTAAATGCGATTTCCCAAAAGTTGCGTTTTTTGACTTGTACCACTATTACTCCCGATGTGTGCTTTGTACTCGACCAAGAAAAAATGTTTGTTAACTCCTTTCAAATTTGTGGGTTTACGTTTTAAGATACCTACTCATTGACAAAATCATGCACAGTAAACAGGAATAATGCAGTCAAATTTTAGGCCGTGATTTTTTGACAATTTCCATGTCTTAACTATGGCCTCCTTTGGTGGGAAATTATTACATTTGCGTCACACAAAGAATGGAAAAGCTGAAAATCACGTTTTCTTGAGAACCCTAGGTGATATCTGAAAAACTGCATCACGTAACGTTACGTTATGGCGAAATACTTCAATAACAAAAATAATCTAGGTTTTGGCTTCGGGGGCTTAACGACTTTCTTATCTTACCACTTAATTTACTTTTTCTGGTGACCAAACGATGCAAAATTCAATTTTCCACAAATTAACACTCATAGTTTTACCCAACTTTTCGTAGAAAAGGAGGTATTATAGCCGGCGGCACTTGGGGGTGGATCAAATTTTGATATGATGTATTACATGTCAGAACTTGTGCCTCGCTGACTTGGGTGATGATCAGCTGACCAAGAGTCGTAATATCAATCATAATGATGGCAAAATCAAGCTCGAATCTCTATTTACCGTAGGACGTCGAAATTTAACAGGGAACAACAAGAGACGAGCAAAGTGAGGAGCGCCATCCTATCAGCTGAGTTGGCTAAAATCTCTCCCGTTCACCGTAGGACGTTGAAAATTGATAAGGAGCCTCTCTCGGATAACAAGAGACGAATGATCTTACAGGCTTCGTCCTGATCAGCTGATTGTGCTAAAAGTTATGTCGTCTGTCTGATTACAACGAAATTTGATAGGGAGCCTCTCTAGGACATCAAGGGGTGCCGGTTCAATACGCGCCCCACAGTAGCCTCACTCTTTCCTGTCCAGAAGTAAACACCGTGTTGACAAATACTTCGCCAGTTCGCACAATCGATGAGTGTGGAAGGTGTTTCTTTATCGCAAATACAAAGGGCAACGAACTATCTACATCAACATGATTTCCATTCCTATAGGAGTGATCAGTTATCTTCTGATTCAACAATTCCGCTATGCTGCTACGTGACTTTTACGAACGTATAGGGGAAAACGATGATTGTGCGATTTTTTTTTACGTGAACACGATATTTTGGATTCGGAACCGGAAACCGGTAACCCAATTCAAATTGATGAGGCCAGATTCGCTGGACGCCGAAAATACAATCGGTGAAGAATGTTACAAGGGGATCGACGTCCGGCCGAAGAACTTGACAGTGACGAAGATTATTCTGTGGAAAACAACAGGAATCATGGTCGTCGGATTGACTGGCCATGGGTGTTCGGCCTGAAGCAAGGTAGCGACTGCCGTTATTTTCACATAGAAAAGCGTAATAGAGATACCCTTGTCCCCATAATTGTACGCGAATGTAAGGTGGGTTCCGTTATAAATTCAGACGAATGGGCGGCTTACAAAAATTGAGCAGGATCGGTTTCCGCCACTCCACCGTCAACCACCAGCAAAACTTCGTCAACCCTTCATCAGGAGGGAACACACAGAGCATCGAACGATCCTCGCTCGACACAAAAATTAATATTTTAAAGAAAAAGAGAAGGATGACGCGGGAGCTGTTCCAGTCTCACCTCGACACATTTTGCTGGCGGCAATTGAGAAAAGATGATCCAGATCTACTCTTGGCCTTCCTGAAGGACGTGAAGGAGGTGTATCGGTCCTAATCCCATTCCACAAATCGACGAAGCAGCTTCTAATTATTTTGACATCTAGGTATGCCCCATGCATTTTCCTTTTTTTCATTTTTTGTGGGGCGCGTATTGAACCAGAAACACAATGTGGGGCGCGTACTGAACCAGAAACACGACTGTGGGGCGCATATTGAACCGTCACCCATCAAGGGACGAATTAAATTACGGGCTTCACCCAGAGCTCCAGCTGATCGGTTCGAGCAGTTGTTTCTGCTTACGCAAACTGCGTGAGTGTTTTTTTCTCATACTTAGGTTTTTCTATTTCTATTGATTCCCAATCAATCAATAGAAACCATGCGTTACTAGCGAAGTGTAACTCCCTTAGTTTTCAAAGCAGGAAAGTCATTCGCCACTTTTTAGAATGCTCTCATTTTATCACAACATCTCATGATCCCTAAGCCATTATGCAACGTTATGAACTAATATTGCTAAGTAACCATAACGAACTAGTGAAAAGAAGGCACTAGGTATGTAAATGGTAGGTATACTATTGAGTAGTAGGTACTTGTAAGCAGTAGGTACTAAACGATTGCAATTGCTGGGTCTTTCCTAATCAGCTGAGTGAGCAAAATTCTCTTTCCTGTTACCCCTAGGAAGTTGAAATTTGATAGAGAGACTCTCTGGCAACAAGGAACAAATTAAATTACAGCCTTCACCCAGAGCTCCAGCTGATCGATTCGTTTTTGGTGTAGGAATGAGTGATGAAATGACGCCAGTACACCCTAGTGGATGTTTTGTTAAGGTAGATCAGCTGTTCACAAACTGCGGTCCCCCCCCCCCCCCCCCTTACTGTTTTAGCCTTTCGAATTCGCCAATCACGTGTTTCTTAAAGGGTGTTTCAGGAGGGGGGGGGGGGCTATGAAGTATATTCAAAAGGGACATATTCAAAATCAGCTCCAAATTGCATTTAAGATAGGTTTTTAAAATAATTTTCAACAGCTAGATTGGCATTTTGAAACACCGTGAGGCGCTAAATCCTCATCAACCGAATGAACTAAATTCTCCTGTTCACCATAGGAAGGTGAAATTGGATCGGGAGCCTCTTTGGAAGAGACAAATGAAATTATGGGCTAAACGCTTCAATCTGACCAGCTGAGAAAGCAAAATTCTCCCCTGTTCTTTTTACAATGTTAAATTTGATATGGAACCTTCTTTGGGACAAGGGATTTAAAATAAATGACGGGCTCCATCCTCATCAGCTAAATGACTAAATTCTGACGGAGTAGTGCCGAATTCGGATCAAAAATTGTTAAGATCTCTCTGTTGGAGTTTAGGCTGTCCGTCCAGTGGATGTGATTTCGGGCGAAGAGGCGAATTCGCGCGAACGGTTCGCCTCCCTTCAAACACACTGTCAACATGCATTTCGCTTGTTGGCGCGTTGAAAAACAAACTGGTTTGATTCCCGTCGCGTTCGCCCCACTTCGCTCAACCGCAGCGCTTGCAGTGGACGCGCTCTCACTTAAAACAGTTTGTTTGAAAGGGAGGCGAACCGTTTGCGAGAATTTGCCTCTTTTCGCCTGATCGCCTCTTTGCGCGAAATCGCGTCCACTGGACGGACAGTATATGAGCTGAAAATAGTTAATTCGTGCATTGTAAATACATTAGGAAATTGAAAAAATCCTTGCTTAAATAATGAAGGAAATGAATACAGAGTCGTTTTCACACACAGAGATGAAGCAATGTCCGACATGAAGTCACACTGTGATAGGCAGTAACAGCATAGTCCTAATCTTTTGGCGACTTTCAAAAAACATTTTTTCTAAAAAAAAATAACATTTGTAGTATAAATTTAAGTAGGCTTATCTATTTTAAAAAATATGTGCAAGTTCCTCATTAAATTATTTCAATAGCAATGGTACGAAAGGCAAGAAGTATGGTTCAACATCGTTCAGAATTTATGGGGGTTACAATATTTCTGATGTAGCTCTAAACTGATGAGAGCTGTGCATTAAGTTTAGCCAACATAACAAAAACTGCCCAACATGGTAAAAATTTTGCAATTTTATTCTAACTAAAATCATGTGAAAGAAAATTGCAAACTTAAGCATAGGTCAACTAACATATAAGCAAATAATCGCAAACCCCAAAAAAAATTGACTTCTGAAAATTTTACTGCTGAGCGAGAGAGGGTTTGTGCAGTTTAGCCAACATCACAAAAACTGCACTACGTGAACGAAAAATTACAACCATAAGAACTGGTCACTTAACATATAAATTAGCATTAAAAATTTCAATCCCCCCCCCCCCCTCCAAATTCCACTTGGAAAGTTTTACAGCCGAATTTCAAAATGTCCAACTGTTGACGATTCTTACCCAGGCTCTATCTAATCCTCACCCTGTTTGGCGGTATGTTGGAGAGCGTAAGAAATCAAAATTACCTGTAGAACTCCAGTTGAGGCAGCATAACCATACATAGCAGCAAGAGCCACGAACACAGCAATCAACTGATTCCTCCTTAACATTGGGTCCTGTTCAACTTTTTCCTTTTGGGTTTTCATATCTTTCTTCCTTTTTGCCTCGTAGTCTGAGGAAAAGACAGAGAACATATTTTCAACTCCTCGAATTCAAACTCAAGGTGGTACAAAAGTCGTCATTTCATAATAACAATCTCTTATACAGGGTGTCCCAAAAGTAACACCCCCCCCACTTTCTCCACTATTCTTGAGGTATTGAACTCAAACATGGAGAGCGTTTTTGGGGTGTCTAATACTAAGTTTTGAGCACACAAAAAATCGAGACAAAAATCCAACATTTTGTGGACTACTCAAAGGGGGGAAGTATTGGGTACTTTAAAAAACGTTTTTTCGAATGAATCATTCGTTCTGAAGCATAATATCCCAATAAAACCCGAAAACAGTACTGCTTCTATGGCCTCCACAACATACTCAGCTGTGATCAAAGGCTGTGTGCAAACAAATTTAAGACTTGGTGACAACTTTTATAGAAATCTTAAACTTTTTTGGTGACAACCAGAACAGGCGCTGGTATATACATACCTGATTTGGGTATAGCTGAGTGCTTCACTCTGGATGCACACACCAATGTCTTCCAGAGTGAGCTGTATGCCATTATCAGGTGTGTTGAAAGCTTAATAGAGAATAACATGAGAAACAGACAAGTAGTCATACATACAGACAGCCAGGCTTGCATCAAAGCACTTATGAATCCGGTCACTACCTCAAAAATTATAAAAGAGGCTAACAACAAACTAACCAAGTTAGGCACCCAATTTAACAACAAAGTATATGTCAATTGGGTGCCAGGTCACGAGTGACACATGGAAAATGAGGAGGTAGATCGCCTTGCCAGCCCTAGGCATAACGCGAAACGCGTGGCGTAGTGGAAGGCTAAGGCTAACACCTGGGCCATCAAAGATCTAAAAGAGCTATGGAGGAAAGAGGACAACAGGTATAGACAATCTGAGATGTGCATCTCTGTCTGTGATAAGAGCTGTTCAGATTGGATTATATCACAGCCTAGAACACACATGAGGAAAATAAGTGGGGCCCTCACAGGGCATTTTAGCTTTAACAGGACCCTTTTTATCATGTCCAAGGTACCCTCTCCACTCTGCGAATGTGGAAACGGGGAGGATACAGCTGAACACTTTCTGTGTGATTGTGATAGATTCTGGAGATTTAGGCAAGAGGCCCTGGGATATTATACAATCTAAAGAGCCTCACTCAGAGACCTAGATTGGAAAAATATTAAGAAGTTTGTTGTGCTAAGAAACAAATTTAGGGACATAACACAGCCGTAGAATCCCCAAATTAAAAGGGGCCCTTTTTGGGGAAATATAAGCCATTAGGCCTGGGATTTCTTTCCAAGGTAGCCCTGTGCAGTCAGTCAGAGATAAAATGTTCATTCGCAGTAAATTGATGTTTACAGGACAGGTGCTTGTATAAGCACTACTTTTCTATTTTGTCGAGATAGAATAAAATATTATTTAAATAAAATCGTTTTTATAAATTAGTTTACAATTACACGTTACTATGAGTAAATCACGGTCGTTTCTATACGTACGAAACGTCAAGACATTGGAATAACGTCAGTTCTACTCACCCCTAATCTCAGAAGATCAAGATATATGGTTCCTACCGTCTTTAAGGTGAGTATAAGTACTCTGATTTAATTAATGATCAAAAACTAATAAGAATAGCTGTCGTCATAAACACAATGAAATCAATTGTAGACTAATCAATGGTTATCGATAATGGTTATGAAGGTTGGTTTGCACGAGGAGCAGCGAAAGAATATTTCGAAGAAGGTGAGAATCTGTTTTTTCATGAGTTTTTGTCTGATCTCACTAGTAGGCTCAAAGAAAAAGTTTCGGTCGACTTACAGCAAGTAGACGGATTTTTATTGACTTATTTATGTATTTTTCAATTTTATTTTATTTTATTTTATTACTTTTTTTTTTTTTTTTTTTAATCCATTTTTCGTTATTTATGCATTTTACACAGTGGGTAAGAGGAATGTGTGTGACAAATTGCAACGTGCTTATTGACACCATCTATCAAACGGCACGGATGCGAGGTTTTAGTTTTTCACCTGAAAAAACTATCTCCATCCATTTTTGCAGAAAACGCAAAGCGCATGATGAGTATGAAATCACAATTGGTGGAGTTACAATACCTTTCCCCACTCACACACGTTAACTCGGTCTCATAGTTGACCACCAGCTGCGGTGGACCCAGCATGTTGAGTACTTGCGTCAAGCTGCCATGCGGGGTGTACAGTTGCTCAAGGCCCTTTCAAACTATAGTTGGGGTGCCCAGCAGGATGTCCTCTTGAGGATTTTCCATTCTGTGGTGCGATCCCAAATTGATTATGGGTCTGCAGTTTACACAAAAATTGCAACGTGGCTGAGTTCGCTGATACAAAACACATTTACTTATTGCTTTTTCCTGTTAAATCTGTCCTCAACATTGGTTATGCGGTAAAATGAATTTTAACTGCAATTTACCCCGTAAGCTGAACTACAAGTAAAAACGCCTTGTACAGGGTGACCAGGGAACAGCTCTGAAAGAAACCGCAAACAAATTATTTAAACTATGAGTTTGGAACGGTCTCTCGGCAGAATTAAATAGTAACACCTGCAGATCTCTCGAACTAGTAATTCAAATGAGCTTTGCACATTAACTAATACAAATATAGTTCATTTTTTATGCTCAATTGTTTTTCTCGATTACTTCATGAAATTAGGGCCATAAAATCACATGACCTAGATGACCCTACATCCTCGGCACTTTTTTATCAACCCCAATGGATATATTTAGAGGGTTAAAACAGTTTTTAAAAACTAGATCTCAAAATTTGTCATAATAAAAGGGTAGTTGTTTGATTTGATTTGGGTTGAAATCAGTACAGTGAATCGAATGAGATCACTTGAAGCATTGTTCGATCAATCTTCGCGCGCCAGAAGGGTGTTGGAAGGAGGGGGGGGGGGGGGGGGGGGGGGGGGGGATGGGAATCGTCAACACGATTGTGAAACGCAAAGCGACTTCGGTAACCGGGAGTAATCTGAACTTCTGCTGATTCGGCTCTATCTTATACGGTTTTTTAATCTAGGTATTGTAACGGCCCAAAAATGTTTGATACCTCGACAGGATTTCGAACTCGCTTTGTTACAACTATGGTGAATTTCCTGAAGTTGCAACACTCCAACGATCAGAGCTATGAGGCCGGGGTTATCAAACCTTTCTGACTGTGAGAGTTATTTTCCTGGAGCGTAACATTTCCCAGGAGTCAAACACCAGCCGTCTCGGCTGGTTTGGGGTCGGACGAATGACAAAGTGGAACTGCAGGCCGCTGGCTCAGCAGATGCTCGCTGGAACAAGTCAGCAGTCGAGCGAGGTCATTGTCATGGTGTGTTTTGACTCAAGTGAGTGAGGAAGTGAAAGTCGCTAAAGACAGAAAATGTGATATTTACAGTCTTTTGACTCGAGAGGGATTTAATTAATTATTTTTTCGTATGATTTTGGGTCCTATTTCGACTGCGCCACTGTAACAGCCCAAAAATATTTGATACCTCGAAAGGAGTTTGAACTCGCGTCGTTACTCCAACGATCAGAGCTAAGAGGCCATGGTGACCAAACCTCTTCAACTGTAAGAGTTATTTTCCTGAAGCGTAACATTTCCCCGGAGTCAAATACCAGCCGTCTCGGCTGGTTTGGGGTCTGACGATTGACGAAGTGAAACTGCAGGCCGCTGGCTCAGCAGATGCTCGCTGGAACAAGTCAGTAGTCGAGCGAGGTCATTGTCACGGTGTGTTTTGACTCAAGTGAGTGAGGAAGTGAAAGGTGCTAACGACAGGAAATGTGATATTTACAGTCTTTTGGGTCCAGAGGGGTTAAATTAATTATTGTTTGGTATGGTTTCCAGTCCTATTTCGACTGCACCACTGTAACGTCCCAAAAATATTTGATAACTCGACAGGAGTTCAACTACGGGAAATTTCCCGAAGTTGCAACACTCCAACAATCAGAGCTATGAGGCCGGGGTTATCAAACCTCTTTGACTGTGAGAGTAATTTTCCTGGAGCATAACAGTATATACAGGGTGTCCCACGTTATGGACCGCCCAACTTCAGGAATCGTTTCTACAACTAATTTGCAACAAAAAGTGCCTCGTAGAACTTTTTTTAGAGGCTTTGTTTCCAAGTTATTTCAATTTCAAGATTTTTTTCGTGTTTTCGACTTTATCACACTAAAACGGCTATAACACCCTCAAAACGCACTGTAAAATAACGAGGGCATTGTTGGAAAGACCGTAAAATTTCCATCTTCCTAGTGCCTCCAAAAAAATATTTCTGGGCTCCTGATGGGTGAAAAAACAACTCGTAAAGTGATTTTTGTCAAATTGGCAAAATCTCATATTTTTCTTTTGGTTGTTAGGGTATTACTTTTCCATGGTTTTTCACGGGCATAAACACCAAAACCTGCGCCGAGATCTCAGCTTTCCTACGGTGTAGTCAATTTTACTTTTATTTTGCTCATTAGGGAAGAAAACAGTGTTTTAATGTTCGAAAACATTGTTTTTCAATGAAATCGAGGGTTTTCATGAAAAATGACCTTCTATGAAAACACGAGTTTGGGGTCGGTTTCTACGTATTTTTTTATGCTGAATCGAATGGTAACACTTGCATATCTCCCCAACCCCGTTTTAACCAAGTTTTACTTTTTAACTCATAAATTTGAGTTCATTTGGTATGATATATTTTAAGGGTGAAACTAGTAAGCTAACGTGTAAAACTAGGTTAAAACGTGGTTGGGGGATACTGCTTCCACCATTAGGTAGATTAGGTATAAAATAGCTGTCCTGTTCCTACCTTGTGTGCTGGGGCCTTTAAGGTAATAAAGGTACCTAATCATGATGGCTATTGTAGAGAATTGGAGACTAGCAGGTAAATTGGAATCAAAATTGAACAGTTATGTTGAGTCAAATCCACACTATTATTTGTTTCTATTGGCAACTACGTTTCCTGAATGGTTGTTTACTTGTAGATCAAGAAAATATAGTTGGAGTGTTGTTGTTCGAAGTTTTGTAAAATCTATTATTTTAATATCCCGTGCCGTCCGATTATAATTTGATTCTTATACGTTGTGGCCACCGTGACAGGACTAACGGGAATTCTTTCGGATTCGACATTTAGGAGTCGTGGTATCAGAGCTATATTTCAGCATGGTATGTTGAGGAAGCAAGACACGAGGAAGAATGATGCCAGAAGTATCACCCCAGACAACTCAACTGATAACAAAGGAAAGAAGAGTAACTACCATAACTTGTGGGTAAGCGGGTTGGCTGCTGCAACCTAAGTACAGGGTCTGAAACACATATTTTCAAAACTTGGGAAGGTTGTTGCAGCCAAAGCTGTGACCAAAGCGAAAACGCCTGGAGTTCGGTGTTATGGTTTTGTAACAATGATCATTGCAGAAGATGTTCAAGCCCGTATCAAAGGCCTCAACTTGACAGAACTTCACGGAAGGCTCATATCTGTGGAAGGGGTTGCTAATAAAGCTGTTGGGAGCAATGCCGAGAAACCAGTAGAAAAAAGTAAAGTCAGTAAGTCCCCTCAGCGAGAAGATAAACAGAGGAAGCGAGACGAGGGTGACACTCACAGTGGCAGAGATGACAAACGTGGGGAAAACACTGACAAAGGGAGTCAAACTGTGTCAAAGTTGTGTCTTAGAATACAACTTTGGATCAAGACGTTCAAGAAGAAGAGAAGGCGGGCCCTTCTGACGCGGTTGAGGAAGAGGCCAGAACGATGACGCGGAGCGGACGAGTGGTTAAGAAAAGAGAAATGCTTGACTTGTGAAATTTTGTGAAAGTTAATTTGTGAATTGTTTGACTTGAATTTAGTTTGGAATTTCAAGATGTGTTGTGAAATTCGATGAGTTTCACAACAGGTGGGAGGAAGTGGAGAATCGGAGACTAGTAGGTAAATTGGAATCAAAATTGAACAGTTTGTTGAGTTGAATCCAGATTGTTATTTGTTTCTATTGGCCACTATGTTCCCTAAATGTTTGTTTACTTGCAGTTCAAGAAAATATAGTTGGAGTGTCGTGATCGAAGTTTTGTAAAATCTATTATTTAAGATCCCGTGCCGTCCAATTATAATTTGATTCTTATAGCTATCATCACTTACCATTATATTCCTGAGAGAAGTACCGTTGACTCATTCTAGACACATATTTATTTAGATTTGTGCAAGCCTTTAGATGATTTTGGAGCGCTGTGCTCTTCAATGGTGCTTTCAGTAAAGGTGCCAAGTAAGCGTAGAGTGTTGCATCGATAGACGTCGGATGGGAACCAAAAATAAAATCTGAGGATCCCAGGCGAATGGAGAGGGCAGTCAAACATTTTTCTGCGTCCCCTATAACCTGGAAACACGTTTATTTTGTAACAAACTCCGCAATAAACATATTGATTCAAATGTTATTTTTTTAAACCCAGCATTACTTTAGTAATTCACGTTCAGACCAGTGGTCCTTAACCCCAAGCTGTACTCACAACCTGGGAAATTTTTTGAGTTTGATATATTGATATTCGATTTTTTGTGGTCCTAATGACTTCTAAAATGAGTTGAGAAGGAAAATCCTGAATTTTTTGTTATGGATCCATGGCGGCTAAACTATTGTATTTTCCTCATTGCACACATCTGTAGTGTTCACTACTTGGGAAATAGGTTAGATTGTAATATATTAATAGCTATTTCTTTATTATTTCTTCTTTAATCCCATAAAATGCAAACTTCCTTATTATTTGAGTGTGGAAGCGAGGGAGATCGCAAAAGATAAGATGAATCCGAAAAAAAAATCGAAGCCGTCACTGAGAAAACGTGTTACGTGAATGTGAGAAGAAGTAGTGAACCTATTAGAGTGTTCCTGCGCCTTAAGGTCACTGTAGATACTGATCCGTATTTGGCCAGTTACATACGGAAGCTGAACTGATACGTTCCAGTCGTATTTCAATCAACTGTATAGTATTGTAACCTGCCATTTAGGTAACAGTTTTTCTTTTGTTTTTATTTTATTTATTTACTTTTACCTCCTAGGTATCAACCTACGTAAGTACCTACCAAATTTACATAGGTTTTTCAAGCACGAATTTCTACCATGAAGCTTTTTGACACAGTTGACTTCCAATTTCGATGGAGCGGTTCCGATTTCTTCATTTTAAACTGAAACAGCTGGCATAAATAAGAAGTGATGGCACTCAAGTTTCTCTGTTCAATGTGTGATTTCATTAGATGGTAGTCACCTAATTGGTTGGTCTCTAAGAATTAGTTTTACGAAATCTCGCGTGAGGTTGAATATTAATTATGTATGTAAGTAAGAGTTTAACGAAAAATTTACAGCTGCCAAGTTTTCAACTACGAGTTCCTATGTTTCCCAACGAAGAGTATCAAAAGCTACTTACCTACCTTAGAGTAGGTAGCCAACTTTTCAGCAAGCCAACGTCGGTTTCTCAGGTTTGCTATCAGATTCCCTTTTGTGTCCTATATGAAGGATGTGATCCATATCACCATAGCGGAAATCGGCGATGAGGACATTCCAAAAAACTGCCCCAATCAGCCAATTGATTGGGGTACGGCGACGATGGAGAATAATGAGGGCTGATGTACCGGGTCCTCTGTACCCATTTTCCGCTTAGAATCCCCAGTAAAGCAGCCAGCATTGTCAAGTCTACTTTTCTAAACCTGAACAGGTTTACAATCCACTTTGGTTCACATCAGCAGATGCTCCCCCTACAACAGCCGTATTGTTTTGGCCGTATCAGAGTGACCTTATCGCGCAGGAACTCTCATATGATTAGGACGAAATGGTTGAGTGATTTTGAAGCGATTGAGAACCAAATTAGCTCCGTATCTGGAAAAATGAACTATCTAGCGCTACTAAAAAATGTGATTTGAATCAGGAGTTCGATCCATGGTGGAAGCATCCGGTCTGAACTTTATTAAAACTAATTTCACATGAATAATTTGGGACTTCAATTTAATGCAAATAATGAATGGAAAATTAGAATTGCCCATTAATATTTCTTTTCTTCATGTTTTACTTTTTTAATAAGAAATTCCAGTATGCAACCAAGAAAAAAAATTAATCTCCTTTTTATTAATGCTATTTAAATCAGAACTTACCTTGGATTCAATATCTTTATCGTTTTCATAGTTTTCAAATAAAGCTGTTAACATGTGTTCAGCCTCTCTTTTGAATTTTCCGGGATAATAAAAGTTGAACGGTATGGGAAGAATCCTGCTAAACCATGGTGTAGTTACTCCAGTTTCATTATTCTGATCCAGCCACCTGGCAAAAAATGTTAATTCATCAGTTCTGAATCCGTTACGTATTAATGGTGGATGAATTTGCGGTTAAGAGACACCTCTTTCAACTTGGAAGTCAGGAAGAACCTATAACAATTTTGTTCGTACAATACTTCTCAAGTACCTCCTCCGACCAACTCGGAGGTTAGCTGTATTGGCTTGCTCAAAGCAAGAACAATCTCAGGGTAAAAAACAGATTCGAATATGACGCTAACTCCCTTACCACGATAGAGTTGATGCGGCAGCTATAATTTTAAATGAGACGCTGAAAAGATCTGATATTCCATTCCGGAAAGGCTATACTGCACCACTGATGAAAATCCTGTCACAGCACTACTTCACCAAAACAGTGGAAAACATACAGATTTGAGCCTGAACTTAGGGGAGCCTGAGAAATTATTAAGCACAATGTTATTTCATCCTTTTTCCTTCAACGTGGACTTAGTAGGAAAGATCTCCAAAAATAATACGAGTGTCTCACACCTTGAAGTGGCAGCCTTAGAGACTACACTCCTGCCATATGTTTCAATCCAGTGGTTACATATCTGTGGGGTAGTGGGCTTTGAGGAATACATCCTAGAGTTGTTGAGGGTGAGAAAGAGAGATCAGCTTTTCGTATTAGTTTATTAGCTAAGCGCTTTCGCCTTTATTGGCCTCATCAGAGGTTGGATTTGTATGTGGGGTTCGCTTAGTGTTACAATATCCATTTGGTAGTTTGTATGCCTTGTAATTTTCTCTATATAAGTCTTTTTATTTATATCAGTGGTAAGAGGGACCCATCCTCTTGTCTTCGTTGTAAAGTTTTTGCTGCTATACCTTTCAAAATGTTGCTGATGGTAGGAGGGGGGGTTTGATTTTAGTTTTAAAATTAATAAAATAAGCAAGATCTTGGAGCAACAAAGACAAAGACAAGAGGATGGGTCCCCCTAACCACTGATAAAAATAAAAATACTTATATAGAGAAAATTACAAGGCATACAAACTACCAAATGGAAATTGTAACACTAAGCAACCCCCACATATAAATCTAACCTCTGACGAGGCCAATAAAGGCGAAAGCGCTTAGCTAATAAACAAATATGAGAAGCTGATCTCTCTTTCTCACCTTCAACAACTCTAGGATACATATCTATACTGACGGCCCAGTAGAAGAAACCTTAAGAAATTGGGGAGCAGGAATATTCTCAGCACTATCCACTATTAGTGAGCCAGTGGGAATTAATGCCTCAATTCTAATAGTGAGATCATGGCAATACTGTTAACAATGAAAGAGATATTGAGTCGCCAGTTAATGCAAACAGTTATTTTTGTTGAATCCCAGGCTGCCATACTCGTACTCAGTTCATAAAGAAAATCCACTACTTCTCGATCGATCGATACATGAATGCCTGGAGATATTTACTAAGATAAGAGAGTATGGTGGTACCGTCCACACCGAGTCACTGTGGAGGAAAGGGGAATGAGGAAGCGAGCCAGTGGGCACAGTTAGAAGCTCAAAAACCCCAACCAGCCCCCCCCCCCCCCCACCCCGGGCCCTTTCATATTGCCAAAAGACATATTACAGCTACGGTAAAATGTGCGCACTAAAAGGAAACTAGGGGAAATCAGTGCTGAGAAGGACTGGGAGTGTCTGACAACAGAAGGAGGTCAACTCTGACCACGATTGCTGAGACGTATGTTACTGTCCCTCTTTCGGATGCTTAAAACTGAACACGAATACCTTCAAAAGTATTTATATAGAATCCGAGTAATCAACATGTCAATATGCCCTTTGTGTCTGGGAGCCAAAATAACGATAATAGATAATAATATTATATGTATTGGATTATAACAAAAACAGAACTAGGTGCATATCCACGCTTATACTGCATAATCATAGATTGTCGCAGGGGTTTTGCCTGTTTATGAACCTACTATCACAAATTACGATCTTAGGCAACAAGTTACATACTACAACAAAACAATATTGATACCACATTGAGTATTCTAGCGGTTTTATATGTCTTCCAACTTGAAACTTCTGCATACCGATCTTACATTCAATTAATTACAGCTCCTACTAGCCACGTAGCTAAAAATATCAAATAACAAATAAATACTATATATCTTAACAACCAATGCACTGAACTGTACAGAACACTGTTCCGTCACTTCAATTTCCACTTCTTTTCCATGCCAATATAAACAACTCCCAATTAACATCCCTTAAACTGTAAAATATAACTGAGAGTAGCTAGAAAAATATATTTGTCTATACAATACAGAGAAAAAAGAAAAAGACTCTATAAAACAATATTTTCTAAATTTTTTCTAATCTTCCGAATAATTAAATTCCTTAACCAAAAATGTTCTGTAAGCTCCAGCTCTTCTCAGGTACTGTACCAGCCCTGGCAAAGACTCATTCCCATTTAATATATAAATCAATTCTTGCCTTGATAGCCTCGACCTTTTCAGGTACATCAAACGGAACTCGCTCAATACCGGACAGACTGCCAAATAATGGAACGGAGTCTCCATCTCTCCCAAATTACATAGCGAGCATTTGTTGAGCAATCCTTCCCTCCACCATCTGTAATTCAGAGTCAACATTTCAGACCTCGCCCTAAACACTGCGCGTACGACATACATGGATGAACTTGTTGCCAAGTACCTCCTACCCCCCTCCGTTGGCACAGTTAGCTCAAAAACCCCAACCAGCCCCCCCCCCCCCCCCCCCCCGACCATCGCGAGAGGCGCTCAAGCCCCCCCCCCCCGGCCCTTTCATACTGCCAAAAGACATATTACAGCTACGGTAAAATGTGCGCACTAAAAGGAAACTAGGAGAAATCAGTGCTGAGAAGGACTGGGAGTGTCTGACAACAGAAGGAGGTCAACTCTGACCACAATTGCTGAGACGTATGTTACTGTACCTCTTTCGGATGCTTAAAACTGAACACGACTACCTTCAAAAGTATTTATATAGAATCCGAGTAATCGACTTGTCAATACGCCCTTTGTGTCTGGGAGATTTGGATACCCCGCACTTAATGAACTGCCCTGCATTACCTGAAATGCAAGGCTCAACAACGAAAAAGAGAGCTTGAAACAAATATTGGGTAGCAAGACGCCTTATGAATTCAAGGGTAGAAATTCCTTTACCGCCTTCTATAATTGAAGTATGGATCCTTACATACGCGTACACAGTAGTAACTATCAGGTCGCTAGTGTGGTAGCAGTAAGCTTTTGCTCCAAGTGGCCAAGTCGATTGTTTACATAGCAGAAAGTGGGGAAGACCCTACTCGCACATGCGTGTAGTATGTTCAAGGAAACCTCTCGCAGTAAAAGAGGTTTGATTAAATCGGCCTTGGTAGCATAGTTGGATAAAGCGTAGTCACTAAAAATTCTCTCTCAAAGAAGGTATCAGAACTAAGGGCAGAATCCATAGTCGCACCTTGAGATGAGAAATTTCTTGACTCAAGCCAAGGTCACATCTGGCTTGAGGAGGTGGACTGGTATTCATAGTCAAAAGGTGCAGGCGTCGAGGCCAGCCTCAGCTCTAATTTTTCTCAAGGTGGCTTTGAGGAGACTTGGAGTCTAGAGCGAGCAAAATGAGGTTCTTCCAACTATTTTGGGTATTCCATGCTTAGTGAATCACGATATTTAGTGATTCCATGCTTGGAATTCCATGGTAATTGTTCGACGCAATCTTGGTGAAGCCAGAAAAATGAGACATTTGTGAGCTGTGTTATTTTATTGGAATGTTGACAATGACACGTTTACCGTTTCATGTTTTTGCCGTTGTTGCATCTTGTTTTTTTAATTGTTTATTTATATTTGATTAAAATTAGCCAAAAGAGAATGTCATTTTTGCAAACAGAAAAGCACGAATTACTTCCAAGATGAACATGTATCACTTCCCCTTCGCCAACACCGATTTGTAGAAAAAGTGGGTTTGCCTGGTATGAAGATGTTTCATAATATCGCAATGCAACCATCAATTGAAGAAGAGGTGGGATGGGTAGTCCTCTATTGGACCTACTTCCATCTTCAGTAACTAATGGAACCAGGAAATCCATCACTGCCTGAATCTTCTACGAAACTGCCTATCATCGTAACTTTCGGTCCCGGATGTATCTTCTAGGAACCGTGACAAGTTCAACATTTTCATCATCGAGTCGGTCGTCCAAATCGTCCCACTCGACAATGAAGAAACTATCCATCGTGAACTAAATAAAAACTAATAATACTCAACAAATCTCAAACAAACTAATTATGTACAACAAACTAAGCACAAAATAACATTTCGAGGGAGGTTTCAACCTTCCTTTTCTGGAGGTGGGTTTGAACCCCTCTGCAGTCGAGAAATTTCTCATCTCACCTTCAAAAATCGTCTATGAATAAGGGTTTTCGAGGAGGCTTGGAGGCCAGCCTCGGAATGTAACCAATCTGAATAGGCTAAGGAGACATGAACCCACCTCAAGGCTGACCTCAGCGAAAATGTGGAGGTCATCCTAACCTTTTCAATTCTGAATACCGGTGGGGTGAAATTCTCCTCAACAACCCACCTTGAGGAGGCCTCAGTGTTGAGGAGCGACCATGGATTCCGCCCTAAATCACTTGCGACGAAGTTGTGGAAACCCATTTCAAAATGAAGTTAGTGAAAAAATTGTCTATTTCCACGAAAAATAAAGAGTTACAATGTTAAATCTGTTTCGACGGTTAGGCCATCATCGTCAGTAACAAACAATAACTGAAAACACATTAGAACATTGTCTATTTAAACAAAAAATAAAGAGTTACAATGTTACATCGTAACAATGTATGGTATAAAAAATTATAGTGTGTAGTTTCTAATGTGTGTTCAGTTATTGACGATGGCCTAACCGTTGAAATCGATTAAACATAGTAGCTCTTTACTTTTCGATGAAATAACAACGTTTTTTCACTAACTTCCGTTTTGAAGTATCAGATATTTTCATGTCACTACATGTGGTATCAATTTAGGTAGTGACTAGCTCCCCAACGATTTTTAGTTTTCAAAACTTTGGCTATTGTGGCGCTTCAGTCGGTGTATTTCCCACTGAGTAGTGAAGTACTGTGATTGTTTCTTGAAACGATAGTTGTGGCGTAGCTCATTGGTTATGATACCGGTCTCGTGAGACGAAGGTCGTGGGTTCTGTTCTTGTACCTCTGTGCTTGTTCCTAGCTTTGAAGCTTTTGATTCCAACAAGGAATCATTCAAAACTTATAAGCAACGGTCTGAAAACTATCTCGAAATGAAAAACGTTCTTGCTGACAAACCTTACTGTGCTAGGATGCTTCTCAATTCGATTGGATCAAAACATTACGACATGATAGCTGCTTTAGGTGCTACCAAGAAGCCTACAGAGCACACTTATAGTGAGCTCATCCAGCTGCTCGATGATCATCTTTGCCCCCCAACAGAACGAACTTGTTGCTCAACACAAGTTTTTATCGATGTATCAGCACGAAAACCAATCAATTGCGGAATTCATAATCTCTCTCCGATCAGGAATAGGGGATTGCAATTTCATCTCTCCGTGCGAGTGGCATGTATCTATTGCTGACATTTTTCTACCCGCTCAATTTGTTAGGGGCCTCAAGGACGATTCAATTCGTGAAAGCGTATTACAGTCAAGTAAGACTGATTTCAAAGACATCGTAAAGGATTCTATTGCGGTAGAATCATCAAAAATCAACTCAAGAGCTGTCGCTCCTAAATCGAACCAAACATCTGTAGATATAAACAAAATTACCTATGACAAGAAGAAATCATCGAGATCGAATCCGCAACGCCAGCGTTCTCATTCACGCAACCGGTGAAGATCCCGATCTTCGAACATCGACTTTGCATCTCTTGGCATAGACGGTTGTTGTGTGTGGTGTAGAAAGGAAAATCACAATTCTAAAGAGTGCCGGACAGATAAAACATAGCTCAAATGTAGTTCTTGTTCCAAAACAGGACACATCCCTAAAGTCTGCATCAGCACTCTACTCACAAAAAAATTGAAAACGGAATCGACCAATCAGATTCAAGAATTCTCAAATCCATCGAGACAAACGAGTCACACATCCGAGTCTGACCTGTTTCACTCTTATGGAGTTAGTCACATCGTCGACATCTATCAGAACACCGAACATTCAGCAAACGTCGACCGCTATTATGTTCATGTTAGGATCAATGGAAAAGCTATCAAATTTGAAGTTGACTCAGGATCGGCTTACACGTTTCTCCCGAGGCATCAGTTCTACGACCTCAACCTCCAACTTTCGTTGCAACCAGCCAAGATTGGATTTAGATCTTATACTCAAAATGTATTCGTTCCAGATGGGAAAATCTCCATCAAGGCTTCGTACAATGGTCGTGAGATCGATGATGAAATCTATGTTGTTCCCAATGAGTTTGCTGCGATCCTTGGTCGTGCTTGGATCAGAAAACTCAATATTGACCTACAGATCATCGATAATTGTCCAAAAACATTCTCACACACTTCTACTGTCAGTAACATCTACAATATAGACGAAATCAGCGCTCTGTTTCCTCAAGTTTTTGAAGAGAAGATAGGTTGCGTTCCTGGTTTCGAAGTCTCACTCACGACTGCGGGAAGGTGTGAAACCAATCTACCATCGAGAACGAGAGGTGCCATACGTACTCATGGACCGGGTTGAACGAGAACTCCAATCCTTAGAGGACGCCGGAATAATAACAAAAGTTGTCATGAGCGATTGGGGATCGCCGTTGGTTGTAATACCAAAGGCGGACGGAAGCGTACGCTTGTGTGTGGACTATAAAATTGGAGACAATGAACGCCTAGTCGAAGCCCATTATCCAGTCCAGAAAACCGACCAAATTTTGAACAGCCTCCATAATTCGAGATACTTCTGTCGTTTTGATTTATATAAGGCATATTTACATATAATACGTGATGAACAATCCAGCGAAATTCAAACTATAACTACCCACAGAGGTACATACCGTATGAATCGTTTATCGTTCGTTATCAAAACGGCTCCAGCCGACTTCAACAGAATTATCGACCAAATTCTTTGAGATGTCCCTAAGTGTGAATACTATTATGACGACATCATTGTTCACGGGGAAACCAAGGAGGAATGCGCTATAAACCTGGATGCCTGCCTCCGTCAACTTCATACATTCGACTTGCATCTCAATCAAAATAAATGTGCACTCTTCCAGGAAGAAATTGACTTCTAGGGATGGGTAGTGAAATACAACTACACATCGAAATCTAAAGAGAAAATTGCTGCAGTTATGGACATGCCCAGACCTTCTAATGTCGAATCGTTGCATACATTTTTAGGCTTGGTCTCCTATTATTCACGTTTCATCAAAAACGCATCAACTCTCACTGCTCCCCTGCACGGACTCCTCAAAAACAAGGTTCTATTTAAGTGGAAGGCAGAACATGAGGCAGCGTACATTCGACTGAAACAAGAGATTGCTAGCGATACAGTTCTCATGCCTTTCAATCCTCAACTGCCAGTCCAACTCGCTTCTGACACAAGTCGACATGGAGTTGCGGGAGTTCTCTCCCATATTGTGGATGGAGTCGAACGTCCCATTGCTTTTGCATCAAGATCCTTAAAACCTGCAGAGCAAGGGTACTCACAGCTCGACGGGAGGCTCTTGCAATAATTTTCGCAGTGGACCATTTTTATCAATACCTCTTTGCTCGACCCTTTGTCCTGGTGACGGACAACAAACCACTAGTCCGCACTCAAAAATCCCGAAAATGAGTTTTGCTCGACTTTAGCGTTATGCTGCATTTTTATCTGGATTCAATTACTCAGTCAAATTTCGAAAAGGAGTTGAAAACTCAAATTTAGACTGTTTATCACGGGCACCAATCAAATCTCATCACATCAAAACTGATTCATCTATCAACAATGAAGTGAAGCTGATTTGTGAAGCATCCATCAATCTCACCGAAACTTCTACGCTCACACATCAAGCCCCTAAAGAAGCTACTTTGAATGATGAAGTCCTGTCAAACCTGATGCAAAAGCTCTGAGAAAATCGAATTGAAGACACTTGGTGGTCCAGAGTCCTACAGAATCAATCCAGCCAGGACAAGTTCAAGAAGCTCCAGGAAGCCCAGGTGAACCGGACCAAGGAGCTCATCCTCCTCGACGTTCAGCCCGACGAACTCGACCACTGGCTTATCTCAAAGACTATGTGGTTGGATGAAATTAGCGTGGGAGGACTGACGTGACCATTGTTATCCAAGATACGACAAATCATTGTATCCAAGAGACTTGACAACAACAATTTATAGTTTTCTTCTTTTCAATCTACAAATTTATGTATCGCTCTCCAATTTCATATTTTAATTATAATTCTATTCGTGTTAATACCAGTGTAATCCTAGTTCATCTATCTGCTGGGTCACCACAAGAGTCCTGATGCATGGTCATTTTTTTTAGCTCGTACAACTCCCGAAATATACTTTTAAAACGTCATTCTGACCTGCATGTCCAACTAACCTGAATTTTCACTAAGGGATTGACTACTTGATGTTATGTATTTTTGAGATGCGAGCTTGTGAGCATCCAGACCACCAAACTATACACTTAATTCTGACTTACATGTCCACTAATCTGCATTTTTACTAAGGGACTACTTGAGACTACCTGAGACTTGATGTTATGTATTTTTGAGATGCGAGCTGGCGAGCATCCAGACCACTAAACTACACAAATCATTCTGATCTATTTGTCCCACTAATCTATATTTTATCAGCGGACAATGATTAATAGAAATTGAAGCGCTGCTGTAGTGGAAGTTTCGAAAACTAAAAATCGTTGGAGAGCCAGTCACTGCCATCAATTTACTACCCAGGCTTTCACCATTCCAATGTACAATTCCCTTCACTCCACAAAGTTAATGTTCCATCAAGCGACCATCTGCTTTATGTACAGCTATAGATGTTTATGTAAGCTTCCTGCTAGGTAACCTGCTAGCATGCTAACAGTTCCTACGATCTGGCAACATGGTTTCATTCGCTCAAGACTCATTGGCTTCCTAGGTCATCATCCATCAGCAACCATCTACCACCATAGGATTCCTCAACCTTTGCCTGGCTAAATGTGAAACGTCTAATTGAATTATCACCCCAACAACTTGGTAAGTGTGAAACCAGACTAAGGCAGGTCCAAATAGAAATGGGAAGGGCCTTATTGACGTTGATTAAGTTGTTCCTGCTCTTAGATTGGTGTAGTCTCACAGCTTGGCCTGCAAGCTGTTTAAACATCCAACAATGTTACCCAGGGGCGACTTATATGCTTAGACTTAGTCTAAACGCATATGAGTGGGTGCACTGAGCATATGAGCAACTCCCACATACGACACAAACGGAGGAATACGACTGGCGTTCCACATATCCTCATGGAACGAGCCCTGCAATGAAGCAGTGTCCAAGCAGTTCAGAGGTGGTATCCAACAGAAAAGGGTTGATGTAGCTTTTTAAAGGTAAGAAATTTTGAATTCGCCGCTCTGTAGCCTCCCAGTGTTGCCCCTTTTGAGTATAAATAATATGGAGAGCAATTGGTGGTAGTCGAGTCGTCAAACATAGGAGCCGCTACTTTCCCAATGGCAATCGTATATTACGCCTCTACACGCACCGGCTCGTTTCAAATTAAATGACAAAGTGGTAACTCCTCGTTATTTTCTCTCTAAACAATCACAACTACTTACTTCAATCTATGAAATCTATTGTATGAGGAAACGATATACGGATGCCATTGACATTATGGTAAAGACATTTCTAGGTTCTACTGATCCAGCAAAAAATACAGAAGGCAAAAAATTGAAAGAGCAGTGTTACCCAAGAACTTGCTTCCATAGTGAAACTATTGAAGAAGGCCATCTACTCGTCAAACATCGTAATACCATTTTATTTCATTCCAAATGTTGTATGTAATTTGTAACTCAAAAATCACAATCCCCTCCAACCTAGAAACACAATTTTATACTAGATGCCTATTACTGGAACTTTGAAACATCAGCTGATCGGGCGACGTACGTTGTGCTCCCAGCTGGCCGCTCTGAAGTGAAAGTCCACGCGGCCACATTCTGACGTGCTCCTGTTCGTTTCGAGTGGACTGAGAGAACCTTTTACCTTGCACTCCCTTGTTACGTACAGGCACTATTCAAAAGCCATCGATATAAAAACAACTAACATAACTACGACCTCACGTTGCCACTTAGTGACTTGTAAACTTGCCATGTGTCTACGTTTTTACTTCTATTTGCTTTAACAATGCTTCTTTTTTTTACTGGCCAGCGAATATTCCAACATTTAGTGAAATTCGTAGATTTTATTTAATTGAACGAGGTGGCTCATGCCACTGGTATGGGAGGACAACGTGAGCAACCTCCTCGCGGTGTCCCCTGGGTCACGCTAATAGCTCACATAACGTTTGTAACTAGCATTGATAACGTTTTGTAACTACCACAATTATTAATAACTCACCCTCTAAGTATTACTCGTATTCTGCAAGTTGGTATTGGGAGCTCAACATCATTTTTGTAGGTGAGCGCATGCTAATAGTGGGAGCGTATGGTGCAATATTCTCAGGAGCCCATCGTAATACTTTCACCGGGCTGGGAGTGCAACGTAAGACTCCCAGCTGATCAGTGTAAGGCCATCTTGAAAGTCACGTAACTCTCCGTGTCTTGCAAGACGCCAGTGGCACGTATCTTCTGACAGGAAAACAACGTTGTAATCAGAGCAATAGCCCTCCATATTATTTATACTCAATGTTTGTAGTTAATAACAGATTATAGTACGGTCTTCGTTGAAGACTGTTTACTTATGCAGCTGTAATGTTTACACTAAGCTGCAGTATCCATCTGGCTAGATATGAAAAGTTGGACCTGCCATGTCCTTGGGGTTTTTTTCAATTTCTATACCTTGGCTGCATTCTTTGGATAAGTAATGTAATTTGATTCGAAACATACATTATAATACAATCAAAACAGCGAAAGATGTATAACTTGGAAACAAACTTTTAGTGGCCAAAGGAGGTGAATTCTTGGCTGAATAAGGTAAGTAATGAGTAAGTGTAGTAGAGTATGAAGTAATAGGATGAAATAAATCCAGTTATAAACTAACAAGGAAATCCCAACACTTGGAACACAAGTGTTTATCCCAAGATTGACTAGGTAGTTATAGAGTTCTGCAAGTATTTATCACGATTTGGCCTAAAATCATTATTATTAGTCAAAACTACTGCATGAACAATGACAAAAAAAAAAAAAGTTTCGCATTTTTTAAATATCTCAAATATAGAGAATAAGGATAGAAAATTCAGTATCATTCAGGTAATTTTCTAACACGTGTTGAAGTGCAGAGTACGATCGATATTCACAACAGCCTACCTTTAACCTCCTAGTGGGATTACTTTTTAATATTTTATGAGCCCGTAACAGTGAATTCGTACGAATAAAACTATGCAAGGAATCACTTGGGAAATAAGACACTGGGAAAGGAATGAACTGTTAGAACATACCACACATACTGTAGAGCTGGATACAATTTTTCTTTCAAGAGCGTACGATAGGCACGTGCTTCTGCTTGTTGCTTTTTGCTGAGACCATGATCTGGATTCATGTTCTGTAATGTAATAAATAACTCAACGTCAAGGGTCTTCCTAAATCACAAAAATGAAAATAATGTAATTCCTTTAATAGCTCTAAAAATTCTCCACTCGATTCTGAATCATTTGATAACAAAATGTTGACTTTAGTGTACTGATCCCCCTATTCTACTCAATCCAGCTGAGCTTTAGCTCGAACCAAGAAATAGTTTATTGAATACATTAACGTAGGCAAGAGAAGTGTGATAGGAGCAGTTTCTCCTTCTCGATTCTTGAAAACGCTGCAGATGGGGATATCCCTAATGGTTTATTCAACCTTCCGGATATCCTCTGGGCGTAAAGTGTTAATCGCCTCTCCCCTTAGAAGGGGGAACCACTCAATTTCCATCACCTCTTATTGACTACATTAACGTAGGCTAGAGAAGTAGGTATTAAATCTAAAGGGTTATTTCTGCTAGTAGTAATAATAAAATTATCATTTACGTACCTTTCAGCCTCTCAGAGTAATCCATTGTCACTAGCAAGTCAAGTACCAGGGGTTAGTACTTCGGTGCAAAGACATCATCATTAGGCCAGCGAAGTACTGTTTCGATGGCCTGATGATGATGTATTTGCATCAAAAGCACCCCCCCCCCCCCTCCTCCCCCCAGGTACTCGACTTGCTAGTGACGACGGATTCCTCTGAAAGATACATAAATGATAATTTTAGAGATGAGGTCATGGCATCTTCCTTACACCTTCCCGTTCATTCATACCTGAGCACCATGATTTCTCAATGAGGAAACAGCTACCTACGGAGTGTATGATAAGCCAGGTCCTCCACTGGAATCCTTCTCACGCAACAAAGGGACTACGCAGAGTTGTCTGGATACAATACAAGCGACTATTCCCATTGGGTTGAAGTGAATTAGGGGGCCCCACTGCACGCTATTCACACGCTTTGAAGTAGGGATGAGACTTCAATATCAATATTATTGAAATACCGATATTTTACCCCCGATAATCAATAAATCATTCTCAATATTGGACTCCTGATAATATCAGAATATCGATGTTACCCTCGATAGTGATATTTGAACTGTAACCCAAAATTTTCAGAATTCAACCACAGTAGGAATTGTGTTTGGGGATAAGGTGATGAAAAAACGGAAATTCTCAAAAACCCTTTCTAAACTGAATGATTTGATTTCTAAGGCGTTTGGTGCGAGGCTTAACATTATTTCCCCAGCGTGTCCTTTTACAAACCAAGTTAGATTTTTACCGTTTAAAACCTATTCACGACTGGCCTAGTTCAGCCTCTGCAACACACCCAGCCTGGCCACACAGGAGCACTCCCACCCCCCACCAATTCTGAATAATATTGGCCCTTCACTTATGGTGAACTGCTCGCTTATCGCTACTTTAATTATAATGTATTTTTGATTCGCCCACTGAAAATTGTGAATAGATACTCCTATTATATCAGAACATCAGTTTATCATATATAATTTAACATGAATACAGGATATACTAATAGGGAACAAATGCTGAATGATTGAAAACTTCTGTTCAGTAATGAATAATGCGTAATGCGTGACATCAATTAGAAATGTATTTTCGTGTGGTATAATTCAAAACAAGGGTCTAAAAAATAACCCCACGCCACATATCACATAATGAAAGGCATACATAAGTAAAAGAAGCCAAAGTGAAACAAGACAACGTTTTTGCAGGTATTTTGATGAGAATAACAACTACCAACAACTTCTTTGATTTCAACGCATTCTACTGGATATTAGGAGTAATGCTAGTTACTAGAAATACCAAATCATGACATGAGAGTCGAGGCAGTGGAGGGAAATACGAAAACGCCAAATGAAGTCGGCAGGTGTATCGGAGCACTTTATGGCCAACGTACTAATACGTCGGTAGACGTTACTGAGAACATCTGTGACGATTTATTAATATGGCGGTGATGGCGAAAGGGTTAATGTAATTTTCGAATTTTAACGATGCTTAATTACAGGTTGTTAAGATCAAGTCGGCTATGTGAAGCAAACTTTTTTTTAACTAGTGTAAGCTCGTTTACAACCACTCAAAGAGATTTTCCCAGATCAGGTTATTTCCTTAGATCAGAGGTCTGGATGCTCGACATGCTCACATCTCAAAAATACGTAACAACAAGTAATCAATCCCTAGTTGTACACGGTGGGCGGCCGAGGGGATTATAAAGTTTGCTCACACAACCGACTAGATCCGGTTGTTTTCAGTAGAGGAGAAGCACTAGTCTTTTGATTTATCCACAAAAAGAATAAATCATGTTGAATCAAACTTTTTTCAAAACAGTGATAACATCCTTTTCCAAAACAAATAAACCTTTCTCTAGTTACCTTATCGTTTTTATCTTCAGTGTGTATTAGGCACAGAAACAAACAAAAACTATCATATTTACTTGACAGAAAAAACTGCAAATACTAAGAGAAGTTTTTTTAAAAAACTTGTTAAAAGATAGGTACGAAAGTACCGCTGTTTCTTCATTATTAACACCGATATTATGAAACATCGATATTTTGTTGTCAATATGATACTGGTATCAATATTACTCAACGATATCAATGTT